>CM064867.1:72222767-73422767 GCA_032719365.1 Prinsepia uniflora
GACACGACCCATGTAACGCCCCGGACATTTAGAAAATGTAATTTTGTAACATAATGAGTAAATGACGTTTTTACCCTTGTGAATAGTATAGTCAAATTGTTGACTTTTTGATTGGTGAATCAAACGGATGTTGACCGATGACCGTGACGTAGTTCGGGATGTCACGAGTCCATAGACAGGTGGCACGCCCAATTCCGACAATCTGGGAAAAAGTTATGACGTTCGGAAGCCCAAGGGCATTTTCGTAATTTGGGCGGAAAGGGGGAAAATGTTGACTTTTTGTTTGCCAACTAATTTTCACACGATTCGAAGACCGTTAGGTAGGTCTCGATGCCCGGAGTACAACGACAGGCGGCACGTCAAAAACGGAGTTCGGTTCCGAACGTTACGGGTCACGGAAGGCTAGGGGCAAAATGGTAATTTGTCCAACCAGGGGCAAAATGGACTTTTGGCCTTGATCAGACTTGTCTTTTGTCTGATTCTCACTTCCTAAAACACAGAACCGGGTCTTAAGGGAAACATAATAATATCCCCTTTTGACTACTTTTCCCCAAATTTAGGCTTGGACAATGATTATGTCCAATTGGCCCGTGATAAGCCCCAAACTCGTCGCCATTATGCAATTGAACGTCTAAGTAGCATAACTGAGAGAGAGGGACTCGAGAGGTTCAGAGAACTGAGAGAATTTTGCTTCGAAAATTCTGGGAAATTGGGGGAAAATCGAATTCGGATTTGGGAGCCAGGAGAGGACTAATTGAGGATTCCATTAGGTTGCTGGGATCAAAACTAAAAGCTTTGCAATAAAAACGAGAAGAATTCGTGTCGAATTGAGGAAGAACAGACGCTGCCATGGCTGCCAAAAATCGACCTTGAGTTCAGATACTTAGAGGTAAGCTCAATCGAAATTGATCATGGAAAATTGTTCATTATACTCTCACGAAGCTAACCATATGAATTAATTGAAAAATCAGGCACGGAATCGTGAAACCCGATTAGGAGACCCGTCGAATTTCGATCGTGAGTCGTGAAGATTTGGACCTTACCTGAGGTAATTGAATTCACAGAACTAAAATGAGGTTAGAGTAGATGAGATCAGTTGAAAGAACGGATCGATTTGAGGTCGAATTGGCTGAGATTGCATCGGATCCTATCGCGGGTATTTCAACCCGTTTATCAGACAAACGGGCGAGAACGATGCACTGTAGCTGTACTGTGCTGGGCGCGTGGCTTTCACGCGCAGCCGCTTGCGACGGCGCGTGACGGCGCGTGGGGAGGATTCCGGCAAAGTGTTCAACATGAGACTTGATGTTCTCGATGATACGAACCTATCCGCGTTGGTTTCGGGTCAATCGGATATGGTTTCAGTGTAGTTCCGAGTACCCGACACGTTTAAATTTATATTAAAATAATATTATAAAATTCCGACAATTAGGGGATTCCTATTTAAGGATTGTATGATAGCCTAGTAACCTTAAATCACTTTGTTTGACAGGCTGGAATATTCCCGGGACTTCGGAGGAAAACGAACAGCTCGAGGCTGAACAATCGGGACGGTGTGTGTGAGTGGACTTTTGGTTTTCTAACTGTGATGCATGCATATATGGTTTAAAATGCTTATTTATATGATTTTCTATGATTTGACATGATTGATGCTTTGATTCGGTGATTCCTCGATTTTCTCGGTTTTATGATTATTATATTATTATATTCTGGCACGCTTTTCGAGAAATCATGAAATTGGTTAAAAATGATATTGTGGGCGTGAGAACCCAAGTAAATAATGATTTTGACTCGGATTTGGAGTTACATGTGAATTTGATGATTTTTGGTATTTTCGTGATTTTTTTTGTGATTATTTTAATCAGTCTTTCGGGCACGTTTTACGAGGAACGTGCAATTGATGTTTTGGGCTAGGCCCGGATTGAAAATGATATTTGGACTCGGATTATGAGTCAATGATTGATTTTATGGATTTACGTGATCGTGGCAACTCGGGTTTACGGTTGCACGGATTTACGTGAAATTGGTATTTTGGGGTGGGACCCAATGGAATTGTGTTTCTGATTGGATTTGCATTTTCCATGTGATTATATGATGATAATGATGATTTCGGATTTATAAAGTAAATCGGGACTTTGGTTAACTTAGGGCTGAGACCCTGTATTGATATTTGATTTGGTTTTCAATGCAACTGTTTTTCACTGGTTTTAGTGATGGTGATATGTTGCGGATATTTAGGGCTTTCGGGAGAAAATATGTTTTTCCCCGGAGTGCACCCTGGAGATAACGCTCGCCTTCGGGATGGAAGTGTTTACCCCGAAGAGGTCACGTAGCACGATCTTTGTCTTGCAGCCCAGGGGAGGCTTGACTCAGATCAGATGTGCTGGATTATATGGATCGGTAAGTGATGTGTTCACTAGATCTGGATTGCCGGCTAGTGATGTGTTCACAGCGGCGGATGCTCGGATTTTGAGCGGTCCTTGAGCCTATTGATATGCACGCGTTGCAGGGATAAAACGTGACTCTAAGCAACAAGATATGGAAATAAGTCCCGTGGTTTTGTGGAAATTGTTTTGATTGATCCACTTTAATTGATTTCCCATTATCACTCGTGTTTTATGATATGCATGCATGTTTGTGAAAACTGGAGGGTAAGAATTGTATTTTGGCAAATGTTTTTTATAAGAGGTCATTTTTGTCCACTCACACCTTTATTGTTTTATGCACCCTCCAGGCCAGTGTACAGGTACGAGGGCTAAAAACGAGGCAAGCGAGGCAAAAGAATAAATAGACCGTTGCGCACTCAGACATTTTACAGAGTAGGAATTTGACCCCTATCTGTAATGATACCTATGCTCTGTATTGTCCTTGACTAGTCAAACTTGTGACGTCATTGGTCTGTAAAACTTAACTATCCCTTGTCTGACAATGTTTTCGGGATTTGTTGTGTGTGGTATGTATATAAGTTTGGTTACTTTTGGAAATTTTTAGTTATTGTCAGACGGGAGCAGGATTCATCACGACTATCGAGGGATAATCGGGATGGGTCTTGTCAAATTGGTATCAGAGCATTAGGTCACGGTCTGAGTCTTACACATTAGTATACACGAATTGTGATATTGATATGTTTCTCTTACAGAACATCACAATATGCCTCCGAGACGCGAGCCCCGTACCCAGTCTGGCGATGATTTTGGAGGTCCGGACATTGAGAGAGCTCAACGTTTAGGGGCCATTGCATTCACTGGCCTGACTGATCCAGAAGAGGCTTTTGAGTGGATCACTCAATTTGAGCGGATCTTCGAGATTATGCAATGTCCACCAGGAGATATGGTTCCACTGGCCACATTTATGCTGAGTAGCCAAGCTTACCGTTGGTGGCGCGGATTGCAACTAACAGGGATGGATGCCCGTACTCTGAGTTGGGAGGACTTCCGTCATCGTTTCCTGGATCAGTTCTATCCTCGCTCCTTTCGTAATGCCAGGGAGGTTGAATTCCTACAACTACATCAGGGGGACATGTCAGTGGCAGACTATGAACTGAAATTCCTGAACCTGTCCAGTTTTGCTCCTCTTTATGTATCTAACGAAGAGGACAAGTGCCGAAGGTTCGAGCAAGGACTGAGGAATGACATCCGAGGAGCTGTGACTGTGGGAACTTATGCCACCCTGCGGGAGTTGTCTGATGCAGCTGCACGAGTTGAGGCGACCTTGCCAGTGCCACAGCAGTTTTCGGGCTCTGGTCGACGCCGGGACCGTCAGTACCAGGGATCTACGAACCAGAGGTCCTCCAAGCGAGGTAATTATGGCTCTGGATCTTCGCGTGGCGCTCGTCCGAGTTTTGGAGGTAGGGGAACACAGACATTTGGGTATCGACCATCAGCGACTGCACAGTTCAGAGAGGCATCAGTGGGATCTACTGACCGACAGAGTAATGACCGAGGCAATGTTCTTGTCTGCTTTTACTGTAGGGAGCCGGGTCACTTCAAACGAGACTGTCCACGATTGGTTGGTAGTAGCGGCACTGGATGGGGCTCTACTGAGCGGGGCCCTAGTACGACTTCGGCTTCAAATGCTGCAAGTGGGAGAGGAGGTGGCAGAACTCGGGGTGGATCTGGTGGATCACGAGGGCGTGGTCGGACTTCGGGACCACAGGCTCGAGTCTATGCAGTGACTCAACAGGAGGCCCGAGCAGCCCCGGAAGTGGTGACAGGTATGCTTACTATTTTCGGTCATCATGCACGTACTTTATTAGATCCGGGAGCTACCCACTCTTTTGTTTCTCGGGAGTATGCACTGTTGGCAGATAGAGAGATTTCTGCGATCGGATGTGAGATGGGAGTCGGTACACCGACTGGAGAATTGTATGTAGTAAACCAAGTAATACGAGGATACCCTATTGTGATAGGGGACGTGCATCTAGTGGTTGACTTGATACTCTTAGACTTGTGTGACTTTGATGTTATCCTTGGGATGGATTGGCTGACAACCCATCATGCCTCTATCGAGTGTTTCGATAAGAGGGTGATACTTCGGAGCCCTGGATTACCTGAGGTGATATTTCAGGGAGATCGGAGGATGATAACCCCTAGAGTCATATCAGCCCTCTCGGCAGATAGATTTCTGAGGAAGGGCTGTCAGGGTTATCTAGCTTATGTTGTCGATGTGCGGGATGCACCAATCAAGGCCGAGGATATCCCAGTAGTGTGTGACTTCCCAGATGTATTTCCTGAGGATTTACCAGGATTACCCCCTTCTCGAGAGATTGAGTTCACTATCGAACTAATTCCTGGTACACGACCTATATCCTTGACACCTTATCGGATGGCACCAGCGGAGTTAAGGGAATTGAAGGTACAGTTGCAAGATCTTGTGGATGTGGGATTCATTCGACCAAGTGTATCGCCATGGGGAGCCCCAGTATTGTTTGTGAAAAAGAAGGAAGGAAGTTTGAGACTCTGTATGGATTACAGGCAACTTAACAAAGTCACGATAAAGAATAAGTATCCTTTGCCTCGGATTGATGATCTGTTTGATCAATTAAGGGGAGCCAAGTATTTTTCGAAGATTGATCTGCGTTCTGGTTACCACCAGTTAAGGATTCGGGAGGAGGACATTCCAAAAACAGCTTTTCGAACTCGGTATGGTCATTATGAATTTCTGGTGATGCCATTTGGATTGACTAATGCACCTGCGGCATTCATGGATTTGATGAACCGAGTATTCCGGAAGTACCTTGACCGATTTGTTATTGTGTTCATTGATGACATTCTAGTGTATTCAAGCAGTAAGAGGACGCATGAGGAACATTTGAGGATTGTGCTTGATACGCTAAGGAGGAACCAGCTCTTTGCCAAACTGAGTAAGTGCCAATTTTGGTTAACGAGTGTTGGTTTTCTGGGACATGTGATTTCCGCGGATGGGATTCGTGTTGACCCCCAGAAGATAGAAGCGGTAGCAAACTGGGAGCAGCCAAAGACAGTAACCGAAGTAAGGAGCTTTTTGGGATTGGCCGGTTATTACAGACGTTTTGTGGAAGGCTTCTCCGCGATTGCTGCTCCGATGACCCGCCTAACCAGGAAAGGAATCAAGTTTGTTTGGGGCGAAGACTGTGAGCAAAGTTTCCAAGAATTGAAGAAAAGGTTGACCTCCGCTCCTATCTTAACCCTTCCGGATGATAGTGGAGAGTTTGAAGTGTACAGTGATGCATCCTTACAAGGATTAGGGTGTGTGTTAATGCAACATGGAAAGGTAATCGCATATGCCTCTCGACAACTGAAACCGCATGAACGTAACTATCCCACTCATGATTTGGAATTAGCTGCGGTGGTACATGCCCTGAAGATTTGGAGACATTACTTGTATGGGGAGACATGTAGACTTTTCACGGATCATAAGAGTTTGAAGTACTTTTTCACACAGAAGGAATTGAATTTGAGACAGAGACGATGGTTGGAGCTAATTAAGGATTACGACTGCACGATTGAGTACCATCCTGGAAAAGCTAATGTGGTAGCGGATGCACTGAGTCGGAAATCAGCTCACACTGTGGCACATCTACGAATGGTGCATTTACCCTTGTTGGTGGAACTACGTAGGACTGGAGTTGCTTTGGGACTGGATAACCAAGGTGGCTTACTAGCAAGTTTCCAGGTGCGACCAATTCTGATTGGTCGAGTTATTGAAGCCCAACTGGAAGACCCTATCTTGTGTGTCCTTCGAATTGAAGCTGATGCGGGGGAACGACAAGATGTTGCAATTAGAAGGGATGGAGCCCTAGTAAAGGACGGACGGTTGTGTGTGCCCGAAAATGTAGCATTAAAGAAAGAGATTCTGGACGAGGCCCATAGTTCAGCGTATGCAATGCATCCAGGTGGGACGAAAATGTACCGTACGTTACGAGAGCATTATTGGTGGCCGGGTATGAAACGGGAGATTGCAGAGTTTGTGAGTAAGTGCTTGGTATGTCAACAAGTAAAGGCTGAAAGGCAAAGACCCTATGGAGCACTGCAACCCCTACCGATACCGGAATGGAAATGGGATCATATAACCATGGATTTTGTGTTTAAACTTCCTAGAACGCCTAAAGGACATGATGGAGTATGGGTAATAGTGGATAGGCTTACCAAATCAGCTCATTTCCTACCAGTAAGGGAAGACTTTCGGTTGACGCAGTATGCCAGACTCTTCATTGACGAGATTATTCGACTCCATGGTACTCCTGTCTCTATTGTATCTGATCGAGATCCCCGATTTACATCCAGATTCTGGCAAAGCTTACAGGAAGCTTTCGGGACGAGATTGCATTTTAGCACGGCATTCCACCCTCAGACCGACGGGCAATCGGAACGGACTATTCAGACCTTGGAGGACATGATGAGGGCATGTGTCTTGCAATTCCAGGGTACTTGGGAGTCACATCTACCATTGATGGAATTCGCCTACAACAATAGTTACCAAGCAAGTATCGGGATGGCTCCTTATGAAGCCTTATATGGACGACAGTGCAGAACCCCTTTGTGTTGGACTGAGGTGGGCGAAAGGAAATTGTCTAAATCTGAATTGATAGACTTAACAACGGAAAAGGTTAAACTCATCCGAGACAGACTCAAAACAGCCCAAGACAGACAAAAGAGTTATGCAGACCACCGAGTCAGAGATCTGGAATTTGCAGTTGGAGATTGGGTATTCTTGAAGTTATCTCCTTGGAAAGGTATTGTGCGATTCGGCAGACGCGGGAAACTGAGCCCCCGTTTCATTGGACCTTATGAGATTGTGGAGAGAATTGGTCGAGTTGCCTACAGATTAGCATTACCTTCTGAGCTTTCGAGGGTCCATGATGTTTTCCATGTGTCAATGCTACGGAAATATGTGTATGATGAGTCCCATGTGTTGGAGGAACAGCCGGTTGAACTCAGAGAAGACCTAAGTTTTGAAGAACAGCCTGTACAGATCTTGGACCGAAAGGACAAAGTGCTCCGACGAAAGACGATTCCCTTAGTGAAGGTTCTTTGGAGGAATCAGAACGTGGAAGAAGCTACGTGGGAACCTGAGACACAGATGCGAGATCAGTACCCGTATTTGTTTCATTGAAATTTCGGGGACGAAATTTCTTAAGGGGGGAAGGTTGTAACGCCCCGGACATTTAGAAAATGTAATTTTGTAACATAATGAGTAAATGACGTTTTTACCCTTGTGAATAGTATAGTCAAATTGTTGACTTTTTGATTGGTGAATCAAACGGATGTTGACCGATGACCGTGACGTAGTTCGGGATGTCACGAGTCCATAGACAGGTGGCACGCCCAATTCCGACAATCTGGGAAAAAGTTATGACGTTCGGAAGCCCAAGGGCATTTTCGTAATTTGGGCGGAAAGGGGGAAAATGTTGACTTTTTGTTTGCCAACTAATTTTCACACGATTCGAAGACCGTTAGGTAGGTCTCGATGCCCGGAGTACAACGACAGGCGGCACGTCAAAAACGGAGTTCGGTTCCGAACGTTACGGGTCACGGAAGGCTAGGGGCAAAATGGTAATTTGTCCAACCAGGGGCAAAATGGACTTTTGGCCTTGATCAGACTTGTCTTTTGTCTGATTCTCACTTCCTAAAACACAGAACCGGGTCTTAAGGGAAACATAATAATATCCCCTTTTGACTACTTTTCCCCAAATTTAGGCTTGGACAATGATTATGTCCAATTGGCCCGTGATAAGCCCCAAACTCGTCGCCATTATGCAATTGAACGTCTAAGTAGCATAACTGAGAGAGAGGGACTCGAGAGGTTCAGAGAACTGAGAGAATTTTGCTTCGAAAATTCTGGGAAATTGGGGGAAAATCGAATTCGGATTTGGGAGCCAGGAGAGGACTAATTGAGGATTCCATTAGGTTGCTGGGATCAAAACTAAAAGCTTTGCAATAAAAACGAGAAGAATTCGTGTCGAATTGAGGAAGAACAGACGCTGCCATGGCTGCCAAAAATCGACCTTGAGTTCAGATACTTAGAGGTAAGCTCAATCGAAATTGATCATGGAAAATTGTTCATTATACTCTCACGAAGCTAACCATATGAATTAATTGAAAAATCAGGCACGGAATCGTGAAACCCGATTAGGAGACCCGTCGAATTTCGATCGTGAGTCGTGAAGATTTGGACCTTACCTGAGGTAATTGAATTCACAGAACTAAAATGAGGTTAGAGTAGATGAGATCAGTTGAAAGAACGGATCGATTTGAGGTCGAATTGGCTGAGATTGCATCGGATCCTATCGCGGGTATTTCAACCCGTTTATCAGACAAACGGGCGAGAACGATGCACTGTAGCTGTACTGTGCTGGGCGCGTGGCTTTCACGCGCAGCCGCTTGCGACGGCGCGTGACGGCGCGTGGGGAGGATTCCGGCAAAGTGTTCAACATGAGACTTGATGTTCTCGATGATACGAACCTATCCGCGTTGGTTTCGGGTCAATCGGATATGGTTTCAGTGTAGTTCCGAGTACCCGACACGTTTAAATTTATATTAAAATAATATTATAAAATTCCGACAATTAGGGGATTCCTATTTAAGGATTGTATGATAGCCTAGTAACCTTAAATCACTTTGTTTGACAGGCTGGAATATTCCCGGGACTTCGGAGGAAAACGAACAGCTCGAGGCTGAACAATCGGGACGGTGTGTGTGAGTGGACTTTTGGTTTTCTAACTGTGATGCATGCATATATGGTTTAAAATGCTTATTTATATGATTTTCTATGATTTGACATGATTGATGCTTTGATTCGGTGATTCCTCGATTTTCTCGGTTTTATGATTATTATATTATTATATTCTGGCACGCTTTTCGAGAAATCATGAAATTGGTTAAAAATGATATTGTGGGCGTGAGAACCCAAGTAAATAATGATTTTGACTCGGATTTGGAGTTACATGTGAATTTGATGATTTTTGGTATTTTCGTGATTTTTTTTGTGATTATTTTAATCAGTCTTTCGGGCACGTTTTACGAGGAACGTGCAATTGATGTTTTGGGCTAGGCCCGGATTGAAAATGATATTTGGACTCGGATTATGAGTCAATGATTGATTTTATGGATTTACGTGATCGTGGCAACTCGGGTTTACGGTTGCACGGATTTACGTGAAATTGGTATTTTGGGGTGGGACCCAATGGAATTGTGTTTCTGATTGGATTTGCATTTTCCATGTGATTATATGATGATAATGATGATTTCGGATTTATAAAGTAAATCGGGACTTTGGTTAACTTAGGGCTGAGACCCTGTATTGATATTTGATTTGGTTTTCAATGCAACTGTTTTTCACTGGTTTTAGTGATGGTGATATGTTGCGGATATTTAGGGCTTTCGGGAGAAAATATGTTTTTCCCCGGAGTGCACCCTGGAGATAACGCTCGCCTTCGGGATGGAAGTGTTTACCCCGAAGAGGTCACGTAGCACGATCTTTGTCTTGCAGCCCAGGGGAGGCTTGACTCAGATCAGATGTGCTGGATTATATGGATCGGTAAGTGATGTGTTCACTAGATCTGGATTGCCGGCTAGTGATGTGTTCACAGCGGCGGATGCTCGGATTTTGAGCGGTCCTTGAGCCTATTGATATGCACGCGTTGCAGGGATAAAACGTGACTCTAAGCAACAAGATATGGAAATAAGTCCCGTGGTTTTGTGGAAATTGTTTTGATTGATCCACTTTAATTGATTTCCCATTATCACTCGTGTTTTATGATATGCATGCATGTTTGTGAAAACTGGAGGGTAAGAATTGTATTTTGGCAAATGTTTTTTATAAGAGGTCATTTTTGTCCACTCACACCTTTATTGTTTTATGCACCCTCCAGGCCAGTGTACAGGTACGAGGGCTAAAAACGAGGCAAGCGAGGCAAAAGAATAAATAGACCGTTGCGCACTCAGACATTTTACAGAGTAGGAATTTGACCCCTATCTGTAATGATACCTATGCTCTGTATTGTCCTTGACTAGTCAAACTTGTGACGTCATTGGTCTGTAAAACTTAACTATCCCTTGTCTGACAATGTTTTCGGGATTTGTTGTGTGTGGTATGTATATAAGTTTGGTTACTTTTGGAAATTTTTAGTTATTGTCAGACGGGAGCAGGATTCATCACGACTATCGAGGGATAATCGGGATGGGTCTTGTCATTAAACCCTTTTTGTGTAGATGTAGTATTGGTAAATAGGGATCGTTCTTAACCGGGGAAATTAGGGAACATTAATAATGTGTTAGTGGGAGATGAATAAAAGAATAATGAATTAAAGAATTAAAGAATTAAATAATAAAAGAATTAAAGAATTAAAGAATAAAGAATAAAAAGGAATCAAAGAATAAAAGAATTAAAAGAATAAAAAATAAAAGAATAAAGAATAAAAAGGAATCAAAGAATAAAAGAATTAAAAGAATAAAAGAATAAAAGAATAAAAGAATAAAAGAATAAAAGAATAAAGAATAAGGAGGGTTTTGAAAAGATTTGTAATTTAAGCTAAAGACAACACTAACTAAAAATTAAAATTCAAATGTTCATGCTAATTAGAACTTACAAACCATAGAGTAGTTTCATAGACAAAACCCACACTTTTACGTAAGTAATTTCGAATTAACAATCACATTAATTCTAACATTTTGCTCATAATAAACCAATCACGAAATCCTACCTTCATCATCTCAAATACTTACATACATCTTTCAATATTATAAATGCATCAACCATTAATGTGCGTCAAACATCAATATGCTTCAAACATTTACAACATGATTTACCTTAAGTTTATAATTAAATGCGCCGACAGCGATCAACATTTAATCTCTTCAATTCTACTCTAAGTGCACCGACAGCGGATAAAACACTTAACATCAAATTGAAGTTTAAGCACTAAAACATATGAAGTAAAAGAAATTCAAAAAGTAAAACACATGGAGATTGCATTCTTACTTACAAATGTTAGAAAGAAAATACCAAGAATAATAGTAAAGAAGAAATGAAAATAACATAAAAATAACATAAATTACGAATAAGAATTAAAAGGAAACTAATTAATAAGAAAATCTACAAGAAGTAAAAATGGTCCCCAAAAATGTCTCTCAAAAGAGAGAAACAAAAGAACTAACTAAGAACTAAGAACTAAGAACTAAGAACTAAGAAAGAAATGGAAGAATGAAACTAATTGGGGACTCACAAATTACAAGAATTGAAACCCTATTTATAGGTGAAAAAAGCTATCAAAAATACATAAACAAATATAATAAAAAATGTTAAATAATGGAATGATGAGTAATAAAGATTAGTGATGATGTTTAGAGGTGGTTTGAGTTGTAAAGTTGCAAAATTGGGTTGGAAAGTGGAAGGAAAGTGGCTGGAAATTGGGTGGAAGTTTGCTGGAAAAGAGGACTGAGAATTCGGCAAGTAGCTGCTGAAAATCACACTCAAATTTCGGTGGGGTTCGGCTGATAGGAGCAAGCAAAGCTCGGCAGGCGCGCGCTGAAGGAGGAGCACCGGATCGGTAAGCGTAGGCCGAAATTCAGAAACGGTCTTCGGTAGGCGCGCGCCAATGGTAAATCTGGGCTGAGGAGCAGTGACGCGGGCTGGGCTGGTGCGATTGGGCCGGAGATTTGGGTTGCACGGGCTGACGGCTTGGGCTTGTCCTGAGCGTACTGGGCTTCAGCCTGGGCCGCGCATGTAGGGCTGCTGGGCTGGGTTTGTAACTTGGGTTTGGGCTGCCAAAACAAATAATAATCAATTAATTTAACTAATTTAGTAACATTTCACCGAAAGTCATCCATAATATTTTCGTTAAAATTCCGATCGAGACGATTCTTTCGCCAAAATACTCCAAATTACAAACTTTATTTATTTAAATAAAAATAACACGAAATAAATTAATTTATCTATTTATTTAATATTTTAATATTAAAAGTCAAGTATAAAGGGTATAAAATAATATAAAATAATGCTTATTTGAGGACCTATCACCTCATTTCCAAATTAACTTCACCAGTAGCTTAAGGGGACTTAGACGAACACAATGGCACAATCAATTGAACTCGCCGTTACCTGGAAGTCGTCGTCCTCAACACTGGATTTCCTCTGAAACTGAAACTCAGGTTCCCAGCCAACCAGTCCTCCTCCTCCTTCGATTTTTGCACGGTTGTGCTCGTAGTGACCCCAGAAGTCTAATACGGCCCTCAGTTTCGTTCAACAAGCCTCAGGAATTAAATTGGATTTTTCCCTCCAACTGGTTCTTCTCTGAACTGGAACTCAGGTTCTTGGGCAAACAAGGATCATTCTCCTTCAATTCTTGCACGGTCGTGATTCTGCCACTCCCAGAAGACTCCCTAAGTGTTTAGATTTGTCTCAAGGCCCGTAGAACTTGAACTCTGAGTTTTCCCCCCAAAAACCCAAAAATGTTTTCTCACGGTTTCTCTCAACCTCAGCCTTCACACTGATGCACAAAATGACCCAAATGAATCCTCTCCTCACTCTCTTACACAGTTGATCGATCAGTGTGGCCAACAACTCGTGGGAGACCAACTGTGGTCTCTGAAAATGGGTTTCCCGCAAGCACAGACTCCATGGCCATTTTTAAATCCCAGCCGTGCTCTGAGCTTTGATCAAGCCTCCCATGCTGTGCTTCCCACTTCCTCAATTCACTTAAACAAAGCCCACTCATCAGTCCACTAAGCCATAAACAAATGCACGTACAAAACACCACGGCATGGCCGTGTGCTCTGTTTTTCACGGTGGTGATACAGTCACCGCCGTGAAATGACCAAAATGCCCCCCAACTTCCGTGACCCGTAACTCAGTCACCCGATGTCCGTTTCACGCGTGCCGCCTGTCGTTGTACTCGGGGCATCGAGACGAATCTAACGGTCTTCGAGTCATGTGAAAACCAATTGTCAAACAAAAAGTCAACTTTTTCCCTTATAACGTCCAAATTACGATAATGCCCCTAAACTTCCGAACATCATAACTTTCACCTCGAGCGTCCGAATCAGACGTGCCACCTGTCTATGAACTCGTGACGTCCCGAACTATGTCACGGTCATCGTTCAACGTCTGTTCGACCTCCAAATCAAAAAGTCAACAAATTGACCACACGAATCACAGGGGTAAAAACGTCATTTTATTCAATATTTTACAATATTACATTTTCCGAATGTCCGGGGGGTTACAATCTCCCCCCTTAAGAAATTTCATCCCGAAATTTCAAGGAAACAAATAGGGAAACTGTTCTCGCATCTGCGCCTCGGGTTCCCATGTGGCTTCCTCCACATTCTGGTTCCTCCAGAGGACCTTTACCAGAGGAACGGTCTTCCGACGTAATACTTTATCCTTTCGGTCTAAAATCTGCACCGGCTGTTCTTCGAAACTCAAATCCTCTCGGAGTTCAATGGGTTGTTCCTCCAGTACATGAGATGCGTCGAACACATATTTGCTCAACATCGACACATGAAAAACATTGTGGACCCTCGAAAGTTCTGGCGGTAGTGCTAACCTGTAGGCCACCTGGCCAATCCTCTCGGTAATCTCATACGGTCCGATATAACGAGGGCTCAACATTCCTCGCCTGCCGAATCTCACTACACCCCTCCAAGGGGACAGTTTCAGAAATACCCGATCTCCGACCGCAAACTCAAGATCTCTAATCCGATGGTCCACATAGCTCTTTTGCCTGTCTTGGGCTGCCTTGAGCCTATCTCTGATGAGTTTGACCTTCTCGGTTGTCAATTCCACCAGCTCGGATTTAGTCAGTTTCCTTTCACCCACATCCGTCCAACACAACGGGGTTCTACACTGCCGTTCGTACAAGGCTTCGTACGGAGCCATCCCAATGCTCGCCTGATAGCTGTTATTGTAGGCAAATTCCATCAAGGCTAGATGTGATTCCCAAGTGTCTTGAAATTGCAAAACGCAGGCTCGCATCATATCCTCCAATATCTGGATGGTCCGCTCAGACTGGCCGTCAGTCTGAAGATGAAATGCAGTACTAAAACGAAGTTTCATCCCAAAAGCCTCCTGTAGACTCTGCCAAAACCGAGAAGTAAACCTCGGGTCTCTGTCAGAAACTATTGATTCCGGAGTACCGTACAACCGGATAATTTCTTCGATAAACAACTGAGCCAACTGTGTCATCCTGAAGTTCTCTCACACCGGCATGAAATGAGCTGATTTCGTAAGCCTGTCCACAATCACCCAAACTCCATCGTGACCTCTGGGTGTCCTAGGAAGTCCAAACACAAAATCCCTCGTTATGTGATCCCATTTCCATTCCGGGATAGGTAGTGGTTGCAAGGCTCCATAAGGTCGTTGTCTCTCAGCCTTCACTTGCTGACAAATCAGACACCTGCTGAGAAACTTAGCAATCTCCCGTTTCATACTCGGCCACCAATAATGTTCTCGCAAGGTACGGTACATCTTGGTCCCACCAGGATGCATCGCGTAGGCCGAACTATGAGCTTCGTCCAAGATCTCCTTCTTCAGTGCCTCGGCGTCTGGCACACACAACCGCCCTTCTTTTAGCAAAGCTCCATCCTCTCTGATTGTGAAATCCTGCCGTTCACCGGCTTCCACTTCAATCCGAAGTACACGCGAGACAGGATCTTGAGATTGAGCCTCAACGATCCGATCGATCAAAAGTGGTCTCACATGAAAGTTAGCCAGCAAGACACCTTGGCCATCCAAACCCAAGTCAATGCTAGTCTTTCGGAGTTCAACCAAAAGTGGTAAATGAACCGTCCGTAGATGTGCTACAGAATGCGTTGACTTCCGGCTTAGAGCATCAGCCACCACATTGGCCTTTCCCGGGTGGTACTCAATTGTGCAATCATAGTCCTTAATTAGCTCTAGCCACCGTCGCTGCCTCACATTTAACTCCTTCAGAGTAAACAAGCACTTTAAGCTTTTGTGATCCGTGAACATTCTGCAAGTCGCACCATACAAGTAATGTCTCCAAATTTTCAACGCATGCACGACAGCAGCTAACTCCAAGTCGTGCGTCGGATAATTGCGCTCATGCGGCTTCAACTGGCGCGAAGCATAGGCAATCACTTTCCCATGCTGCATTAGCACACATCCCAAACCCTGTAAGGATGCATCACTGTACACCTCGAATTCCCCACTGTCGTCAGGAAGGGTCAGTATAGGAGCAGATGTCAACCTTTCCTTTAACTCCCGAAAACTACGCTCACAGTCGTCATCCCAAACAAACTTGACTCCTTTCCTCGTCAGTCGCGTCAACGGGGCAGCAATGGTAGAGAAACCCTCTACAAACCTCCTGTAATAACCAGCCAAACCCAAGAAACTTCTGACTTCAGTGACGGTCCTCGGTTGTTCCCACTTCGCCACTGCCTCAATTTTCTGAGAATCCACACTGATCCCGTCAGTTGAGATCACATGCCCCAAGAAACTCACGCTCGTCAACCAAAACTGACACTTGTTGAGCTTCGCATACAACTGGTTTTCCCTCAAGGTACCCAGCACCATCCTTAAGTGCCCCTCGTGCGCTTCCGCACTCCTCGTGTAGAATAGGATATCGTCAATGAACACGATGACGAAGCGATCCAAATATGGCTGCAACACTCGGTTCATCAAATCCATAAACGCTGCGGGTGCGTTGGTCAAACCAAACGGCATCACAAGGAACTCATAATGACCATATCGGGTCCTAAAGGCTGTCTTGGGTACATCCTCATCCTTAACCCGCAACTGATGATACCCAGAACAAAGATCGATTTTGGAGAAGTACTGCGCTCCTCGCAGCTGATCGAACAAATCATCGATCCGAGGCAACGGGTATTTGTTCCTGACTGTTACTTTATTCAGTTGCCTGTAATCGATGCAGAGTCTCAAACTCCCATCCTTTTTCCTCACAAACAACACCGGGGCTCCCCAGGGGATACACTCGGTCGAATAAATCCCATCTCAAGTAATTCTTGTAACTGTGCCTTCAGTTCTTTCAACTCAGCTAGCGCCATACGATACAGAGTCTGAGAGATAGGTTGCGTACCTGGAACCAGATCAATAGTGAACTCGAAATCTCGATGAGGTGGCAATCCCGGTAGATCCTCCAGAAAGACATCCGGGAACTCCCGTACTATCGGTATATCCTCCACCCTCAACGGTGCAGCTCGTGAGTCCATCACTCGAGCTAAGTATCCCTAGCACCCTTTCCTCAACAACTTACTTGCCTTCAGGGCTGAAATTACTCCGACAGGAGTTGCTCGCTGTATTCCCTGAAAGGTGGTTTCCGGTAACCCCGGGCTCCGAAAAGTAACCTTTTTATCGACACATTCGATAGAAGCATGATGGAGCGTCAACCAATCCATTCCCAAAATGACATCAAAGTCGTGCAAGTCCAAGAGTATCAAATCTGCTATCAAACCAACATCACTTACCATTACGGGACACTCCCGCAACACTTGATTTACCACAAACACATCTTCGGTGGGCGTACTCACTCCCATGTCACAATCCAGTGCGGACACCTCTCTACCCGCCAACAACTCACAATCCTACGATATAAATGAATGAGTAGCTCCAGGATCAATTAAAGTACAAACATCATGTCCAAAGATCGTGAGTGTACCTGTCACAACACCAGGTGCTGCCCTGGCCTCCTGCTGCGTAACAGCAAAAACTCGGGCCTGTGGTCCAGCTGCTCGCCCACGGCCCCGGCCCCTCGGTCCATTAGCCGCTCCAGCACCACCTCCTCTAGTACTCCCAGTCCCAGAAACTGCAGCAGCGCTCCGTCCCTGCTCTGCTCCACCCCGACCAGCGCCACCACCCTGTGGCAGAGATGGACACTCCCTCCGATAGTGGCCCCGCTCGCCACAGAAGAAACAGATAACACTGGAAGCATCGCGAGCAAAACCACCACTTTGCCGTCCTGTGGAAGCAACCGAAGTCGCGCTCGCCTGCGGAGCAGTCTGCGCCCTAGGCGCTCTGAATCCAGGACTCTGAAAATTACCAGGCCTGCCATAACGATCATTGCCTGCAGATGAGGCTCCACCATAACGTCCCTTCTTCGGGGCTCTCTGACCATACGATCCAGGATAAGAACGCTCTCGACGTTGTCCACCACCAGAGTACTGTGAACGTGTCGGGAGGCTGGCCTCAACCCGCACTGCGGCATCTGACAACTCCCTGAGAGTAGTAAAAGCTCCGGCCGTCACAATGGCCCGTATCTCACCCCGTAGGCCAAGCTCAAACCTACGACATTTCTCAGCCTCAGTAGACACAAAGGTAGGAGCAAAACGGGCTAGCATCTGAAATTTCTGCTCATACTCTGCTACAGACATGCTCCCCTGCTGGAGCTGCAGAAACTCGGTCTCCCTAGCATCACGGAATGAACGGGGATAGTACTGCTCCAAGAACCGTTCACGAAAAGTCCCCCAAGTCACTGTACGGGCATCCCATCCCGACAACTCCAGAGTATACCACCACTCATAAGCAGATCCATCAAGTAAAAAGGTGGCCAACACCACTCACTCCCTAGGAGGACAGTGCATCACAGCAAAAATCCGCTCAAACCGAGAAATCCAATGGTGGGCATCCTCGGGATCCGCTCCACCACTAAACACCGTAGCCCCAAGACACTGGGCTCGCTCGATCGAAGCACTCTCGGCATCGCCATCAGTTCGTGGAGGGGGTTCGCGTCGCGGAGGCATGGCCGATCGTCTTTTTTCTGAAAGAGGCATAAGTTAGTACAATAATCGAGGCACACCCGAGTGCCAGGCACGAATCATAAACTTAGGCTCTGATACCAATTGACAGGACCCACCCCGATTATCGCCTCGATAGTCGGGAAGCATCCTGCTCCCGTCTGACAATCGAAAACAAAAGACCGGAAAACCAAATAACATTAGATCACACCCATTGTCAGACCAGGGAGATTAAACAAATACATCCGACTGGACATCGAGTCCATAGTTTCACAGAGCATAATATTACAAAACAGGTTAAAGAAAAAATCCTACTCTGTGAACTAACTACTCCGCAACGGAAAACTTTATGCCTCTGCCTCTACCTCGGCACTAGCCCCCGAACTTGTACCACGACCTGGAGGGTAGTTAAAACAACAAAGTGTGAGTGGACCGAAACAAAGGTTTACAGAAAAGAGTTTAGGGAAATCCGGGTTCGCCCTCCAGTTTTACAACACGCATGCATAACCAAACATTCGAAAACGCGTATTAAACATTCGAAAACACTTTTTCCGAACACATGGAAAACATTACAGAAAACCGTCATAACTCATGTAAAATAATATAATATTACCAGAATCCAGAAACCGTCATTTTAAAACATCAATTGCACCAATCAAGTAAAAAGTGAATCAATAATCACAATTAAGCCGTTGGATCCATCCGAGTCTTTAAACTCAATATCAGGCCTTCCTGGGATATCAACGAGTCTTTAAACTCAAAACATGATTAATAGGCCTCGGGGGTATCACAATAACCGAGTCTTTAAACTCACGAGTCTTTAAACTCAATCCGGGTCTTTAAACCCAATTTTCGGGCCCGCCCCCGTCATCAATAAACCGCGTCTTTAAATCCAAAACCAGATCCAACAATCAACCGGGTCTTTAAACCCAAAACCATTTATAAACACAATAAACCAGGTTTCATCGTAATTCGTTTTCCAAAATCATTCTGAAATCCTATCTTGTCACAACAGGACTCATGTCCGAATTCACATGCAAATTCCAAAACATGCAATTCCCGAAATCACCTCACAATTATAATCAAAACATCATAAGTACGTAACATGCAAAATCATATCCAGATAATTCATCAAAACATCATTCATGCATAAGCGAAAACCGTAACCTCGAAATGCGTGAAATACGATGAATATCTCGAAAAGCGTGAAATCACGTAAAACCGAAATATCATATCATCATCATAAAATCATATGTGAAAGCTCAAAATAAATAGGTAAAATAGTCATGCATGCACAATTTCGAAATCAAAGGTCCACTCACGGTTCTAGGACGCGTCAATCGCGCCCCGTGCGCTCTTCAGTAGCTTCGGAAATGTCCGGGCCTGTAAAAACGTACAAGAAGGGTTACAAACATCCCAAAATACTTCGTGTGATTTTCCCTAATTTTTTCGGATTTTTCCGCGAAATTAAACTTAAGGACCTAAACTTCCGAACTCCCGAAATTATCCCGAATGACTCCGGATCGACTAGAACTCCAAAGATAAAATGTTAATTAGACTGAAGCGATTAAATCTCATGTTGACCGTGATCGGAGATGACATCACACGCGCCGTCACGCGCTGCCCAAAGTTGTTGCGCGTGAAGGCCACACGCCTAGCTACAGTACCTTCTTCCCTACCCGAATAGTCTGATAAACGGGTCTGATACCCGCGGCTCAACCCGATCAGTCCACCCTCAATTCTCAATCAATTCCTCCCATTTTCAATCCTATTATCTTCTCTAATCCATTAATTATAGGTCTGCATTAACGATTACTCTCGACTAACACTAAATCGATCCAACCCAGACTCGAACAGTCGAACAAGTCGACGTCTGGAACTCACTCAACCTAGCCCCATTTCCAAATTAACTTCACCAGTAGCTTAAGGGGACTTAGACGAACACAATGGCACAATCAATTGAACTCGCCGTTACCTGGAAGTCGTCGTCCTCAACACTGGATTTCCTCTGAAACTGAAACTCAGGTTCCCGGCCAACCAGTCCTCCTCCTCCTTCGATTTTTGCACGGTTGTGCTCGTAGTGACCCCAGAAGTCTAACACGGCCCTCAGTTTCGTTCAACAAGCCTCAGGAATTAAATTGGATTTTTCCCTCCAACTGGTTCTTCTCTGAACTGGAACTCAGGTTCTTAGGCAAACAAGGATCATTCTCCTTCAATTCTTGCACGGTCGTGATTCTGCCACTCCCAGAATACTCCCTAAGTGTTTAGATTTGTCTCAAGGCCCGTAGAACTTGAACTCTGAGTTTTCCCCCCAAAAACCCGAAAATGTTTTCTCACGGTTTCTCTCAACCTCAGCCTTCACACTGATGCACAAAATGACCCAAATGAATCCTCTCCTCACTCTCTTACACAGTTGATCGATCAGTGTGGCCAACAACTCGTGGGAGACCAACTGTGGTCACTGAAAATGGGTTTCCCGCAAGCACAGACTCCATAGCCATTTTTAAATCCCAGCCGTGCTCTGAGCTCTGATCAAGCCTCTCATGTTGTGCTTCCCACTTCCTCAATTCACTTAAACAAAGCCCACTCATCAGTCCACTAAGCCATAAACAAATGCACGTACAAAACACCACGGCATGGCCGTGTGCTCTGTTTTTCACGGTGGTGCTACAGTAACCGCCGTGAAATGACCAAAATGCCCCCCAACTTCCGTGACCCGTAACTCGGTCACCCGATGTCCGTTTCACGCGTGCCGCCTGTCGTTGTACTCGGGGCATCGAGACGAATCTAACGGTCTTCGAGTCATGTGAAAACCAATTGTCAAACAAAAAGTCAACTTTTTCCCTTATAACGTCCAAATTACGATAATGCCCCTAAACTTCCGAACATCATAACTTTCACCTCAAGCGTCCGAATCAGACGTGCCACCTGTCTATGAACTCGTGACGTCTCGAACTACGTCACGGTCATCGTTCAACGTCTGTTCGACCTCCAAATCAAAAAGTCAACAAATTGACCACACGAATCACAGGGGTAAAAACGTCATTTTATTCAATGTTTTACAATATTACATTTTCCGAATGTCCGGGGCGTTACATTGAATCTATAGGAAAATTGGAATACAAACCAATTTAAATAAAAATGCCAAACCACTTGAGAGGGTTAAGTGATAATATGCCGTTATTTTGGAGCAACGGATAAATGAATTCACAATAACAGTTTCTTCATAACTACAACCATCATGCAGTTAAATGATGTAATATGCACCAAACAATCTCTTGATTCAATACTTCATAGTTCAATAAAATTCTCGGGTTGAAAAAAATTCCAATAAGTAATCACAGGCACTACCTTTGCTTTAGGAGATTGGTAAGTGAATATCCTTAATATTCCAATGTAATCCGGGTTCGTTACGCTCGAGCTCGTACCCTCTGACTGCATCCTATCCGAGCCAAAAACCTTGAGGCACATTGCCGATTGCTGTGGAGTAATTTGTTCATCTTCTCTAATTGTCACCAAATAGTTGCGTTGCTAATTTCACAAAAACAACACAATTATCCTCTATGTAACACTTACAATGCAGATGAATCTAACCAATATCTAAAAGTAAAAAACTTCCAAAATTTTCCAATTGTTATGTTCTTTTTGCTATTTTGTCACACTTACTAAATAATCAAACAAAAAATCACTAAATCAAGATAAAATGTAGTGAGAAAGAAGTCAACCTTGAGCTTCTGAAGGAAGAGTACGGAAGAGGAGTGCACTTGGAAGCCATAACTGAAGTTGAGGCCACAGTCGTGAAAGCTGATAGTGTCGTCGTCACAACCGATCACCAACTTGCCTCTAACGCTCGAGCAACACTCGATCTTCCCAGGGACTTCCTGTCAGTTTCTCTTCGAAGAACTCGAATTTACTCCACTGATACATTACGAACTCCTTTGTTCTTAACCATTTTTTGCAAACCAAAAAAATCAAATAGCAGTTTAGCATAAATCTAAAATTTTAATGAACTTCTAGAATAAAATATTAAATCTTACCTTCAACTTCTTCTCATACCCTTTTGTCGAAATCCTAGCAGGTGAGAAAAACCAACAAAAACCAAAGATTTTACTACTCAATGCATGAACTCAATAATCAATTGTCACCAACCCGTAGAGAAGTTGATGAAAACTTACTAAAACATTAATTGAGCAAAACCCAGAACTTACCTACAAAATTCGCAAAAGTTCATCAAATTTTCAACAGTTTTTTTGCAACTCAACCAAATCGAAGCCCTCAAATCCCTGAAACACCTCAACATATCCTCAAATTTCCTCAACGGCTCTCTGCCTGAGTCTTTCGCTAAGCTTCCATCCAACGTCGTACAGACGGATTCCAGCAAGGCCACTGTGAACTAAAGCAAAGCATGGATGAAATCTCAGATTTAGGGTGGAATATAGGATTTCACATTTGGGTTTAACAACCGATGAGAAAGAAAAGGAAACGCGGAGGAAGGGGATGCACGAAGAAAATGAAACGTGGAGTAGTTGAGAATGAGGAGGTGTCAAATAGGGGATGCGACAACGTTGAAGGAGAAGGTGTCCTAACTAAGAAAACGACGATTATGATTGGAAGGGACATTGGAGTGGTTTGTTAAGACGAGAGGGAGAGGAGAAAAGGAAATAGCAAGGAGGTGTCGAATACTTGAAGAATAGGAGAAGGAGCTGCAACGAAGCATGTCTAGTGGCGATTGGATGGAGCTGCGGCGTGAAAGAAAACGCGATGTATGCTGCATCGCGATTGGATGCAGAAATGGTGCCCTACATCGTGAGAGAAGATGAACATCGACACAAATCGAAACAAAAGAGGAAGGCGATCGCCGAAGCACAGAGGAGAAGATTAGTTGTTTTAGGGGTATAATAGACATTTCTCTGTTGACAATGAAGAAAAAGAAAAAAAAATATAGGGGTAGAAGTGGAAAACACTGTGTGAACAGTGTTTTGGACGAAAATACTGTGCATGAACAGTGAATTCAACTGTTTGAGCTTTAGTATAGATATAAATTTGAATGAAAACCTAACGAACAAGTGCCCATAAATTAGACAATCTTATACTTATGCTCCAGAGGTGCAGTGGAATTGGTTAAAGAAGTCGAGCAGAGATCAATTGTAATTTCAGAAGTCAGTTGTTTGATATTTCTAACTCACTGAAAATTCTTGACTTATTACCGCTTATATTATAGAACCAATGCATGACAGAATTTTACCTAATGGATGTAAGTACAATGTGATGATTCGTTCGAGAAACCGAGCAGAGATCAGCTGTAAATCCAGAGGTGTAGTGGAATTGGTTAAAGAAGTCGAGCAACGATCAGCTGTAAATTCAGAATTCAGTTGTTTGATATTTCTGACTCACTGTAAGTTCTTGATTTTTAACCGCGTATATTATAGAGCCAATGCGTGGCAGAATTTTACCTAATGGATGTAAGTACAATATAATGATTCCTCATTTTGATGTTGGAACATACAATTTATAAAATTAGAATCCATTTGCATAGTACACTAAAAATTAGTGCCACAATGCAAACACTCAATTATTTTTAGGCAAAGGTGAAGAGGGCCTACCATTTTTATCTTCATTCATCTCATTAGAAAAAATATATCATGTAACCGGTTGCATATTATTATTTATTTATTTTCCCTCTAATAACCTAATTCTTAAACATATAATGTGAAAAATGACACACCATACACAACCATATACACATGAAATCTAATTTATTTCATGTACTCAATAAGGATCCCCTCAATGATTGTGCTGTTGCATGATTGAGTCCTTGGTATCAACGTCACCAAAATGATCTCATCTCTCTCTGCCTCCAAATCTTGTAGCAACTCTGAGATCCCCATTTTAAGACTTGTCGTTTGATTTCCAAATATTTTTCCACGAGGCATGTGAACAAAGGTTCCTGCAAATTCCCTCAAGCTTGGGCTACTCATACTCTCATCATCACCCACATTTATAAACACATCAAATTTAGCGTACTCATTACTCGTGACATCAATTCCATAAACAACCAACACCTCCTCCTCCTCTTTCTCTTGCTTTCTTCTATTGCATTTGGACCGGTGCACCTTCGCGGTTATGGGCCTCTCAAGATTTCGACTAATTTCTCCAAACTCTGCAGCCAAAATCCCCTTCCGCCACGATGGTAACGTTATGCATGTTTTGTTTCCTCTCATAGGCGGCCTGGGACGCATGTTTAGCCATGGATTGTCGACATTCTCATAAGCATAACGAAGATTTGTAGGGTTGAGGACATGGAGGACTTTGATTTTCACTAGCCTTGAGTTCTCATCATGGAAGTAGAAAAAAGAATTTTGCCAAGCGGGATCCAACTTGTTCATGTCAATTTTGTGGAGGGATTTCCAAACCTCCCAAAGCCGGTCTATATTGGAATGGTGTGGGTAAAACAAAGGGTCCCTAGCTGCTGAGTAGAATACGCCCATTGATTCCCTACCAGGATTTAAATTGCTACCAACCCAGCTATGAAGCGTGTTATGAGGGGCATTCTCGAGGGTCCCCGGTGCATGACAAGCTACGCTGTCACCGGCTTTGAAAGGACATCCCATGAACAGCTCTGGCTTCTTTGCACCAGATACAACCTGCTTATACAACAGACCCAAGTTTGAATAAATTTGATTCTGGTCCCCATCATCCCCATTTTGATCATTTTCATTAACACGGTGGGGAGTGAAACCGAAATCAACGATTTTCGGGGGCAGGTGAGAAGAGTCTCGTTGATCATGTGAAAAAGGGGAGTTCAGGTACATTGGAGGGATTGCCATTTGTCGAGGGGAGTCCCAATTCCAAAATGGAAGAGCAAATGTGTCGTCCCCAATTAAGCTTCCGAGGATACGCTCGTGGAAATAGAGATACATGCGGTGAAGTGGGTAGAAATACCACGTTCCGTGGACGTCAAAAGGGACATGGTGTGAACGTGGGAGGTAATATGCACCGGTGCAGAGGAGGCAGTGTATAATCTGCCTGACGACTAAAACTCCGAGGGTCGCTGTGTGGCAATGACATCATAATGGACAAGGCCCTTTTGTACTTGCCAATGTTGTCATCATCTGCATCATGAGCTGGCCTGCGAATTCGCAATGGAGATGAAGGATCCGGGAACTCAAAATCGATTATGGCCGGGTCATCTTCAGCTGCAGGAGGGCAACAGTTGACTAGGAGATCTTGCCTGCCATAAGACGAGTGGCAGCTACTTAAGTTGATGCTCACGGACCGGTCATTATCTCTGTGTATCCACCGGCAGTTTCCGGCTGAAGACTCAATTGGATTGATTCCTCCTAAAATGCCTACGATTGCATCCACATATTGCCTGAAATCATTATCAGCATCCGTATATGTATACATGGATAATCCTTGCATCACATTCCTTAATTATTTTTTGTTTCAACAAGTACATATATATAATGATTAAATAATCTCTAATATTATTAATTTTTTTGATTGGATGATCTAAGACGATTCCTAGATTCAAATTTTGGGTAGACTAAACTTATATACTTAAATAAAATAAAAATTCGTGAAATTACATTACTAAACATAAAAAGATACACATAATTAGGGGATGCGCGATAAGTCTACGCTTTCAAATGCATTTCTATAAGTAAATAAAAGTCTGATTAAAAACTATTACAGTATAATAATCTTGAATCAGAAGCAATACAAATTCAAATATCACTATCTAAAATCTATTTACATTAATTTTACTTAAGATGTTAGTCTGGGAAGTGGGATAGACTAAAATTCTGAAATGGTTAGACAAATTACTAAAAAAAAAAAAGCTAATAAACAACTCAATATATAATTTTTTTTAAAACACAAAAATCATGGCAAGGTTATAGCCCTTCTAACTCTTAATTGAGCCCCGTCGCTCTGATGATTTCGAAATGATAATTTGAGAATATGTCCGAATAAGGATTATTTTATAAATTAAGAAAGTGGTAAGAGAAAATACCTCAAAATGAAATGGAAGTCTTATTATATATACTAAAAAAAAAAAGCAATAACAACACAGCAACAACCGGTTTTATAGGTTGAGAACTGCATACCAAGATTTGTTAGGATCCTGAATAACAAGAAGAGTGAGAGGAACTACAGTGAAGATGAAGATCAAGGCCATGGAAAAACCCCATTTCTTTGCCTCCGTGTATAGCTTTGAAAAATCTAAGAAACAACCAATAAATAATACGTTAATTAATCAATAAACAGCTACTTCATATACAAAATTACAGATGACGTCGCAATATTTGATTAATTACCTTGTGAAAGTGGTGCAAGTGAGCTAAGTCACCGTGCACTCACTAGAGAGATCAGCTCTGTCGGCCAACGTCGTCTTTGCTCATTGTAAAACAGATGCAATAATATATATATATATATATATATAAATACATATCTTCTTAAATAAGTAAAACCAACTACTTGCCCCTCCGTACAATTCTAATTTATGGACCCTCTGCATGGCATGAAAATTTGGTGCAACATGTCGGCTAGGGAAAATATCTTGCACCAAAGAGCGGGCCAGTGGGGCATGAAATTACGGTGCAACATACATAGTGAGTGGGGAAAATATATCGGCACCAATGATAAGAATCTCGGACTTAAATGAATTCGGAATCTTTAACGTGTTTGCTTCCTTCAATTAAAGATTAATCCAACCATACATCATCGCTCGCACCAATTATAGGGGCAAATAGACTTAACCAAAAAAATAAAATAGGGGCAAAGAGGCATGCATCTCTTCTCCTTTTGGGTTTAATATCTTAATTAATTTTTAATTAATTAATCTACTATTATTGTTCTTAACCTGAGTTTACTTGAAATAGTATTTTACTAGCAAGAAAGGTGGGTGATGCCGGGGGTTATAAAACAGCTTTGAAACTATATTGTAAACTATATAATGTAATTTCTAACCACCAATAGATTAGAAGTAATTATTTATAATTACTCAATCCCAGATTCTCAGAATATTACTTACCAACATTTCCCAAGTGACCTCCTTTGCGGCTTGGCTCAGTACCATCATGTCTGCCTCAATGGGTATGGGTTGGAATCGTGGTTGGACAACGTCTATGATTGCTTTTACTTGCTGGGAAATCTTGAAACACCGTTGCAAACTTCTATTTGAGGGTTGCCCGTTCAATCCTTCTCTCATCATTCAGATCATATCCAGGTACGTCTCTGAATTCTAGAGCTCCCTTGTTCCCTTTGGGTGCCCTTCGGGGCCTACTCACAATTCTCAAGTTACCGCTGATTCTTGGTGCCCTCTATCGGCCTCGGTCATGAAGGTCAATTGTGACGCCTCATGGTTAAACTCGGAGGTACCTGCTGGAGTTGGGGTCATCATCCGAAACTCAGAGGGTGCTTTCTGTGGTGCTATTAATGAGGCTAGAAAGACAAAGAATGTTCTAATTGCGAAAGCATTGGTTGTCTTCGCCGGAGTGGAATTTGCTCAGACCCAAGGCTACCGTGATGTGATTGTGGAATCAGACTCTCTTGGTCTGATCAAATGTACTTATGGTAGTATTGCTCGTGGTAACTGAGAAATTTTCCCCATTCTCTCTCAACTCAGTACTCATTGTCCTTATTTTGAGCGAATCTGCTTCCATTGGATCCCTCAGAGTTCTAATAAGGTAGCTGATACCTTAGTTACTCAAACCCGACGAAGAATGTGCAAGGAAATCTGGATCGACCGCCCTCCATCCTTCTTAGTGTTTGTTTCAAACAATGATGGGCTCCCTTACCCCCTTGCTAAGTTTTTTCTTTTTGGGCCTAGTAGTGGACATTTTATGGTATGTCATGTGTCTTTACTCCGAATCCCTTCATAGTTTGTTTTTCTATGTTTTACATTTTTTCAGATTGTATTGTTTCCCGGTGCGTTTTTATTTGAACGAATATCCCATGTTTCTGATAAAAAAATAAATAACTTACCCAAACACAAATTGACACAAAGTATTGAACATTTCAACAGTTGAAACAAAATTTCACGGAGAAACCATGAAGAATCAGCAGAAATCAAATTTCAAATATATCAAACATAAAACTTCAAGCATAAAAAGTCGTAAGGTAAATAATAAAGGGAACCTAGATGAAAAAACTCGCCTTTATTTGTCAGATCCCACTCCTAGAACAATTTGATTTCCAAAATTTAACATGCAAAAAAAAACGATCAAATGAATTTTAATAAAAATTTCATTAGATTTCTAGAAAAGTGAAAAACCAAATAAAATAATTAGGGAAAGAAAACCCACGGTGCATTTTACATTTGTTTCACTCAAAGCTGAGCAGTTTGTTCATTAAGAACTTTTACCAAATCGTTGGTGTCATGGTGTGCAAAAATGAAACATTTTTTCATACAATTTGAACTTGGAGATAAGTACTAATATGCAAATGAATCTAGTAAGGCTTCATAGTTCAAAATATTTCAGCACAAAGAAAGAACCACTATGAAAAAAATCAAAAGAAAGTGAAAGCTAACAAACCTGTGATAAAAATAATAGCGATACATTTTTTATGCAAGAAACCAAAGAGAGAGGCCAAAGAGAATAATGGCTAGAATTTTTACTAACTAAGAGCACTGTAAATATGCTACTTATCTCAATAAGTAGAGACCTACGCTACAGTCTTTAAAAATTGAACATATATAGCTATTGTACTGAAAAAGTAATTTCCTCAACATCAGGAACAGTTTAACAGCAGTGAAAATTCAGACTTTGCAAAGTTTAATAACACCAAAGATTGAGCTACCAATAACTCAATATCAAATCAAGCAAGACCAATTTTCTCATTCACACAATATTCCCTATTAGCTTTCCCTTTCTCCTATCATTCATTTACGCGAAATCAAATGTTGATAATAAGTTTTACATAAACTGAGGAACAAAATGTACCTGTGTCAAAAGTGGTGTTGTTTTTCCACTGATAGTGCTTCAAAATCCGTATCTATTAGAATACAAACTATTTAATCACCAGTCTAGAAAACGAAATGTTATGAACAATATCAAATAGAAATGGAAAATAAAAATAAACTGTAAATAAGGTCATCAACAGACGATTGCAAATGAAAACTATAGTGTGTTCATCAGGACTTTATTTACACAAAACTGAATATTTCAATAGGAACAAGAAAGTTTAAGAAAACAAAACAAAAAGAAGGAATCAAGCTATTCAATGAACAAATAATCAGAACATAAACATAAAACGGCTAAGTGTTTGTATTAGCCTGCAAGTTGAAGAAATATAACCAGTCATGTGGTTTCAAATATGCTAGGTTGCACTGAAATGGATACGGATACGAAAATACGATACGACACGATACTCTGACACGCTAAAATCAAAAAAATCAAAGGATACGATACGAGAAGTATACAGAAAATAAATAATATATTAAAATTCAAATATATATATATATATATATTTTAAAACATACAATTTCAGTTACATGGAAGTAACGAAATCAATAAACACATGCACACATACTTTAAAAAATCGCTTACATGGAAGTAAGTTATTTTGAAATCACCATGACAGTACTTGTAACGACCCGTCTCGGAATTCGGGATTAGATTACGGACTAATCATGATTAGCAGGGTTAATCGGTGATTGGTTGGGCGAACTCGGACGAACGGTGCAAAATGACCGTTTTGCCCCTAGTCGTGGGCAAAACGTTGACTTTTATTCAGACGGTCAAATGGACTTTGACCAATGCCCGTGACGTAGGTTGGGACGTCACGAGTTCATAGACAGGTGGCACGTTCGATTTCGACGTTCGTGGTGGAAGTTATGATGTACGGAAGTTCAAGGGCACTTTCGTAATTTGGACGAAATAAGGGGAAATGTTGACTTTTTGATCAGGTGGTCCGATGGCCGAGGACTGAGGACCGTTAGGAAGGTCTCGATGCCTTGAGTTCGTAGACAGGCGGCACACATCAATCGGAGTCCGAATGACCGAGTTACGGGTCGGGATGCGTGAGGGGCATTTTGGTAATTTTCTGCACAAGGGCAGAATGGTAATTTCACGGGGGCTGCTTGCACGGGCACTGTAGCACCGTGAATGGGGAAACACGACCAGTGCACGGGGGCATTGTTTAAGCTTGAAATTGGAAGTGGGGTATGGTTTATTGTGCTAATTAATTGTTAATGGACTGTGGTCAGTGTGTGGGAAGCATGGACAGAACACGGATGAGATTAAATATGGTTTTGGGTTGTTTACGGGAAGCATTTTCCAGTGGGGCTGAAGATGTCTCCCACGGGTTGCTGTCGATTGTGAGCCGTTAGTTGGGTGCCTGGTGAGGGTTAGGACCATTCTGGGTCGAATTCGAAGTGAGGGCAGAGTGTTGTTGAGAGGATATCGAGTTCGGAGGAAAAATGGAAATTGGAGGGAAAATTCTCAGTTTAATTTCTGAGAGGAATTGGACCAAACCATGGATGGCTTGAGGCTTCTGGGAGGAATTGGAACTGAACCCCATCAACCTCGAAGGAAAACTGACGAGGATTGGACTGGAACTGAGGTTCCAGATTCTGGAAAATCGCAGAGCTGTGGACGATCACTTCCAGGTAATGTCGTGTCCAATTGATCGTGCATTTCAGTTCCTTTTAGGCCTAGAATCCTTACTGTGAAGTTAATTTGAGTTTGATTGAGAAAACACAGAGTTTGGGTGATCGACCCGTTTGGGTGATAACGGGTCGTGGGACTAATTTTGGGACTTTCTTGGTGAATCAGGGACATGGAACTTCGATTAGATAGTTGACGAATGTTTTAGAATCAAAAACGGAAGGAATCGAGGTCGAATTGATGGCTATCTAATCGGGTTGGAATCGCGGGTATCAGACCCGAATTACAGAGAAACGGGCGAGGACGGTGACTGTAGCAGTCACTGTAGCAGGCGCGTGGCTTTCACGCGCACCCACTCACGGCGGCGCGTGGGCACGAATTCCGAGGTGCGGTCAACACGAATTTTGTCCTATACGTTATAACGAATATTTTAGCGTTGGTTCCATGTCATTCGGATCCCGTTCGGATACTTTTCGGGATGTCCGAAGGTTTTAAGTCGGGTTTAAAAATACTTAAAAATTCGGGAAAATTATGGGACTTCAATAGGATGTTATTGTGGAGGTTAGTAACCCTCTAATGTGATATGAACAGGTTCGGGAGTCCCGGTGTTAGCGACGAGGCCCAGGAAGGCCGGTGGCACGCGTATCGAGGCGCTCGGTTAAATGGTCTGTGAGTGGACATTGGTTTTGATAAATTCTATGCATGAATAACTGTTTCATGATTGCTATAATTGTTTTTATATGCATTGATTTGGATATCGGTGAATTTTATGTGATTTCACGCATTTCGAGGCGATTTACGGGTTTGCGCGTAAATCGAGATTTTCTGGATTTGCACTGATTTCCATAATTGTGGTTCGGATATGATTTTATGAAACAGTTACGGATTTGATAAAGTAAATTCGGGCCAGGGGCCCAGTTGATTTAAGGAATCGGGCTCGGGGCCCAGTTAATTTATATATGTGATTTCGGGTCAGGGACCCTAAAATGGAATTGAATAAATGATTTCGGATTTAATAATCAACTAATTGGACTTATGACGGTTTTATGGAAATTCGGGGCAGTGCCCTTGTGATATTTTGGAAATGAATAATAAAATGTGTTCCATAAAACCATCTCGATACGTGGATATATATTGGTCTCCTCCAGGTGTCTGGGACACTGGGGAAGTCACGGTGCATTGCCTGCAAGGGGTCATTGTACGGAGCGGACGGACCGTATAGTGACTCAGGAGCAGGATTGCTATGATATGAAGTCTGGGACGTCAGACATCTGGGATGTCAGAGATATGGACCCGGTGAGACCCCGGGCAGCACGCGTCGCTTAATACCGTGAGATATGACGTCTGGGACGTCAAGCGTCTGGGACGCTAGGCATCTGGGATGCCGGAGATGGTAAAGTAATAAACATGTGCCACTGGATTTATTAAATAACTTTTGGATTGATTTTTGGATTGAAACTATGTTTGCGGTTTCCGGGCTAAGGCCCTAAGGGTTATTTCAAATAAATATTTGATTATTGGTTTTTGATGCATGCATATGGTTTTTTTTTTCCTGAGGGGCATAAATATCTTATAAAATGTATTTTACGCACTTGTTTATTTTCGTCCACTCACAGCTTTTGGTTTTTAATGCCCTTCAGGTTGAGCGCGGATGCGACTGCAGCAGGGGACCGGGACATTGCATGCCTCCTCCATCGATCCTTGCGCACTCTGGATACCCGTAGGGGCAGCGGCGTTGGGTTATCCCTTGTCTGACACTTCGTGTCAGACGGGAGCACGTCACATCCTGTGGTAATCCCGGGGGGATTGGGATGGGTCGTGTCAGCTTGGTATCAGAGCCAGGTTGCTCTTTTGTGCGCGCAGGTCGAGGATGTGGTGTCCCTTGTTGGCTACAGTTCGTCATCAACCTGATAGTTAGGGTAGTCGGATGGATGGTTGGTGGGATTGGATCCCGGTCAGTGGATAGTGTGCGGTTGGCCTGATACGCCGTGCGTTAATGCGATTCAACCCAAGCGGGGTTGTGTACAATGAACTCGTAATGTGGGACCGTAGGTTCGGTCATATGGTAATGGATTGTGGTGCTGCTTGGCGCAACTGGGTTCGAGAAACCCCATTTGAGTGGTAATTTTGGGAAATGCGAAACTCGGTTAAGTAATGGTCTAAATTATGGACCCTGGTAGTATTGGCTAGTGTACAGGGTGTTGGTGCATCGGAATTAGCCGATGACCTTCGTGGTGGAACCCACGATGAATTGACGATTGGGTTGGATTTGACGTCTATACGATGTCGGGACCGCGGGGTCGGTCATGTTGTGGATTTTACTGCAAAAGGCAGTTGGGTTCGGTGGAACCCTAGGGAGTGACTGTGAAACCCTAAGTTATAATTGATGGACTTGGAAAGGTGAACTTTAAATGAGAACTTGTGCTGCGATGAGCGGCTGAGGTCATGGATGACCATGTGGATGACTCTAATGAGTCTAGTCGGGATTTTGGGATTCGATCCACGGGTACGGTTACGGGATAAGATGTGGAATTACGTGTTGGATCGAATAATAGTGTGAGGTGTGGATACGGATCTCGACAGCGATGACTGTTGGTCGACAGTTATGTCGAGATGACTAGCTACCGAGGGTGTTTAGTGTGGTTTAACACTTGAGGATCGGGGGACGTTCAGGGAACGTTCATTATACTGATGTGCGGATGGTCAAATTGGGGGTACCCATAGTTGGGAGGTACGAGTGTTGATACGGGATCGTCGTTCGGTATGAAAGGAGATCCAGGGTATCAACTTTGCACATTGTTGCTAGTGTGGGCGTTCGTGTGCGAGTGTGGATGTTTGGATGCCTGTGTGCTGAGGCAAGTGTTGATGATACTAGCATTGGTGGTGGTGTTGGTGATTGAGATTGTGGTGAGCCCCGAGATGGGATGTGACTCTGTCCTGATGGACATATGATCGGTAACTGCGACTCAGTGGTGGTTGAGTCAGGGACTGGGTAGGATCTAGTGCAGGTTGTGAGGTGTTGGGATAGGGTCCCAACAGTGTCGAGACGACAAGTGATTGGTGGATATAACGGTATGTTGAGACAGGAGGAATCTAGGGATGATGTTCCCTATGCCATGAGAATTGGTGGATTTGGGGGGGTTGTTGTCAACTCCGAGATTGGTATGTTTGGGTGTTGTTGATATCCTCAGAAAGTGCATGGAAATGACTGGAATTGGAAAAGATGAGGAAAACCATTGGTGGTATAGATGTGAAATTTTGTGATTATGAATCACTTGGAACCTGAGGGTTGAATCCGTAAAGGTTGAGATGTGAGGTGAAGGCGGTAATGTATGCACGTTCCAAAAATAGTGGAGTGATTCCTGTTCGGAATCGGGATGTGGGCATAAATGGTTATTGTCGGACGTGAGGTCTGAGTATTGCATTGATTGCGGACACATGGTTGTCCAAGTGAGTTGAGGACATTGTAGGTCCAGTGGTTGGACTTGACATCTCATTGGGAGTATGTCTGTTCCCAACAGGGTTGGAACGTTGGTTTCGAGAAGAGTTGTGATTGCGGACGAGAGGAGTGCTCGTTTTCGCATTGGTAATGGGTACTTTGAAGTCATTAGGTTTGACTTCTTATTTTCTGCCCTGGCAGACACTGTTGTGGTTATCGGTATGTTGAGTGTGTATGGGTTGGTGGACCCATGTGTGGTCTGGGTCACCAGGTGGAGTTGCATAATTCGAAGTTGGGTAAATGAGATTTCTCATGTTCCGCTTGGTAGCAAACGGTGTTGGATCACTTGGTATGGTGAGTGCTGTGAGTTGTGTTTGCACTCACATAGGATGGATGATGATTTCATGTATTTGGATTATTCTTGATCTTCCTGGGTGGAACGACAAGGATCGAGACGAAGTAATTGGGTGTGACCCACAATGTTGTTGTGTCCCGTGGTAAATGTATGATTGTATGTGGAAATAATTGGAGAAGTGTTGTGTGGTGGACAAGGACTCTTGGGGGTGCGGGACCCTACGATCGGATTCCAGGTGGATTCCTAGCCACGTGAGCGTGTGTGGATCCGAGACGGATCTAGATTGTAATGGACATTGGACATGGTGACGATCTGGGATCGTAAGGGTACCCGTCTGGTGACGTGGTGATGGATTTGAATTGTGACCGTTTTGGTGAGGTTAGGTGAAGAGCTTATCGCTCTGTCACATGTTTGGATACGGGAATAATTGGACTGAACTTCTTCTCGAAGTTAATCAGTACTCGAGTGTGTTGGAATGCTTACGCAATGACTCGAGGATTTGACCTGTGAGTGTGTGGTTTTTCCACGAGGTCTAGTTGGTCAGTTTTGAGATATGTGGATGTTGGGATTGGCTTCCCTATGAAGTCAATCGAATGGATTGAACAGGTAACCGATAGGTTCGGTTTTGGTGCGTCTGGGTAGACGTGGTTGAGATTTCGGGTTTTGGAATCGGATTTCTGGGTGACGATTCAGGATTCGATTTCGGAACTTGAAACTGGATTTCTGGATTTGGGTCCGGAATGATTATTCCAGATGCTAGTTTACGGAATAATGATTTCGGATTCGGATTCGGAAATGGGTTAAGGTATGATGTTTGGGTTTGGATCCGAAATTTCTTATGAAATTGTGGATTCGAACTCGGATTTGGATTTGGGACTGGGTGTTGAGTTGAGTTGAACGATTTGTCTAGTCTAGGACTGGACAAGAGAACCCCAATATCGGATTATGATTGACTGTGGGCCATGTAGTGGGCTTATTGGCGGATGGACGTACGTATCCTATACGGTGTACGAGGATCGGTACTGGACGGACCGAGTGGTATCTGGTGACGGTACATGTGAGGAACTAGTGGTGTATGGTTTTGCGTGTGGTGGTCAGCTTAGTTCCGACACCATTGGATTTGGTGGTGGGTGTGAACTAGACATTGAATACTATGCACTGGGCAGAGTTATTTTTGTTGGGTTCTGTAATTTTGTGAGCAGGCGCTCTTAACCACGGATGGCTAGTGAACCCCAGTGTGGAGATGTGCGATCACTGATTGGCTAGTATTCAATGTGTGTCAGTTACACCACCTGATTGAGTATGATGACGGTATACGTACACTCAGGATGAGTGAGTTGGTGACTACGTCACTACGTGTGGCCTTGCGTGATGTTATCACGCCGAGATAATTCCAGCGTTATGATCCACTGAGGGAATTGACAGTTATGGACGTGAGATGGATATATGTCGCAGGATTGGGTTGCCCTGCGAGATGAGATCATATGGTTGATCTTACGCTACTTGAGCGAGTGGCAGTATAAGGTGTTGTCACCGATTGGCTGATGGTTGTAGCGTTATCAGAGTGGTAAAGCTTAGTGGTGACAGTTTGACTGGTCGCGTCAGCATGGACTGACAGGTGTGTTTTGGTGACTCTCAGGGGGGAGCAGAGGTCAGATATATTAATGATTGGGGATGAACCGACTAGCTGAAGGAGTCAGCTAAATGGTGATTTTGACAAGCAATATTAACTGGGATCAGGTGATCTATTTCACTCGCGGTATTCGAGTGTGGTTGGTACGGTGGGAGACCGTGATGGGGCGTCTGAGTACATACGAGTTTGGTGGGTGTACAAGTGTACACAGGTGTGAGATCGAAATGTTTTCCACAAGGTGGATATGGAATAAGGATATTTGGTAATTTCGAGGACGAAATTATTTAAGGGGGGAAGGTTGTAACGACCCGTCCCGGGATTCGGGATTAGATTACGGACTAATCATGATTAGCAGGGTTAATCGGTGATTGGTTGGGCGAACTCGGACGAACGGTGCAAAATGACCGTTTTGCCCCTAGTCGTGGGCAAAACGTTGACTTTTATTCTGACAGTCAAATAGACTTTGACCAATGCCCATGACGTAGGTTGGGGCGTCACGAGTTCATAGACAGGTGGCACGTTCGATTCCGACGTTCGTGGTGGAAGTTATGATGTACGGACGTTCAAGGGCACTTTCGTAATTTGGACGAAATAAGGGGAAATGTTGACTTTTTGATCGGGTGGTCCGATGGCCGAGGACCGAGGACCGTTAGGAAGGTCTCGATGCCTTGAGTTCGTAGACAGGTGGCACGCATCAATCGGAGTCCGAATGACCGAGTTACGGGTCGGGATGCGTGAGGGGCATTTTGGTAATTTTCTGCACAAGGGCAGAATGGTAATTTCACGGGGGCTGCTTGCACGGGCACTGTAGCACCGTGAATGGGGAAACACGACCAGTGCACGGGGGCATTTTTTAAGCTTGAAATTGGAAGTGGGGTATGGTTTATTGTGCTAATTAATTGTTAATGGACTGTGGTCAGTGTGTGGGAAGCATGGACAAAGCACGGATGAGATTAAATATGGTTTTGGGTTGTTTACGGGAAGCATTTTCCAGTGGGGCTGAAGATGTCTCCCACGGGTTGCTGTCGATTGTGAGCCGTTAGTTGGGTGCCTGGTGAGGGTTAGGACCATTCTGGGTCGAATTCGAAGTGAGGGCAGAGTGTTGTTGAGAGGATATCGAGTTCGGAGGAAAAATGGAAATTGGAGGGAAAATTCTCAGTTTAATTTCTGAGAGGAATTGGACCAAACCATGGACGGCTTGAGGCTTCTGGGAGGAATTGGAACTGAACCCCATCAACTTCGAAGGAAAACTGACGCGGATTGGACTGGAACTGAGGTTCCAGATTCTGGAAAATCGCAGAGCTGTGGACGATCACTTCCAGGTAATGTCGTGTCCAATTGATTGCGCATTTCAGTTCCTTTTAAGCCTAGAATCCTTTCTGTGAAGTTAATTTGAGTTTGATTGAGAAAACACAGAGTTTGGGTGATCGACCTGTTTGGGTGATAACGGGTCGTGGGACTAATTTTGGGACTTTCTTGGTGAATCAGGGACATGGAACTTCGATTAGATAGTTGACGAATGTTTTAGAATCAAAAACGGAAGGAATCGAGGTCGAATTGATGGCTATCTAATCGGGTTGGAATCGCGGGTATCAGACCTGAATTACAGAGAAACGGGCGAGGACGGTGACTGTAGCAGTCACTGTAGCAGGCGCGTGGCTTTCACGCACAGCCACTCACGGCGGCGCGTGGGCACGAATTCCGAGGTGCGGTCAACACGAATTTTGTCCTATACGTTATAACGAACATTTTAGCGTTGGTTCCATGTCATTCGGATCCCGTTCGGATACTTTTCGGGATGTCCGAAGGTTTTAAGTCGGGTCTAAAATACTTAAAAATTCGGGAAAATTATGGGACTTGAATAGGATCTTATTGTGGAGGTTAGTAATCCTCTAATGTGATATGAACAGGTTCGGGAGTCCCGGTGTTAGCGACGAGGCCCGGGAAGGCCGGTGGCACGCGTATCGAGGCGCTCAGTTAAATGGTCTGTGAGTGGACATTGGTTTTGATAAATTCTATGCATGCATAACTATTTCATGATTGCTATAATTATTTTTATATGCATTGATTTGGATATCGGTGAATTTTATGTGATTTCACGCATTTCGAGGCGATTTACGAGTTTGCGCGTAAATCGAGATTTTCTGGATTTGCACTGATTTCCATAATTGTGGTTCGGATATGATTTTATGAAACAGTTACGGATTTGATAAAGTAAATTCGGGCCAGGGGCCCAGTTGATTTAAGGAATCGGGCTAGGGGCCCAGTTAATTTATATATGTGATTTCGGGTCAGGGACCCTAAAATGGAATTGAATAAATGATTTCGGATTTAATAATAAACTAATTGGACTTATGACGGTTTTATGGAAATTCGGGGCAGTGCCCTTGTGATATTTTGGAAATGAATAATAAAATGTGTTCCATAAAACCATCTCGATACGTGGATATATATTGGTCTCCTCCAGGTGTCTGGGACACTGGGGAAGTCACGGTGCATTGCCTGCAAGGGGTCATTGTACGGAGCGGCCGGACCGTATAGTGACTCAGGAGCAGGATTGCTATGATATGACGTCTGGGACGTCAGACATCTGGGATGTCAGAGATATGGACCCGGTGAGACCCCGGGCAGCACGCGTCGCTTAATACCGTGAGATATGACGTCTGGGACGTCAAGCGTCTGGGACGCTAGGCATCTGGGATGCCGGAGATGGTAAAGTAATAAACATGTGCCACTGGATTTATTAAATAACTTTTGGATTGAATTTTGGATTGAAACTATGTTTGCGGTTTCCGGGCTAAGGCCCTAAGGGTTATTTCAAATAAATATTTGATTATTGGTTTTTGATGCATGCATATGGTTTTTTTTACTGAGGGGCATAAATGTCTTATAAAATGTATTTTACGCACTTGTTTATTTTCGTCCACTCACAGCTTTTGGTTTTTAATGCCCTTCAGGTTGAGCACGGATGCGACTGTAGCAGGGGACCGGGACATTGCATGCCTCCTCCATCGATCCTTGCGCACTCTGGATACCCGTAGGGGCAGCGGCGTTGGGTTATCCCTTGTCTGACACTTCGTGTCAGACGGGAGCACGTCACATCCTGTGGTAATCCCGGGGGGATTGGGATGGGTCGTGTCAGTACTTGTTGATTCCAAATTGATCTATTGGATCCCCTTATTGATCAGCAATCGCAGATCCACTTCCTGAGGATGTAGAAATGCCAAGAATTTAATTTCAGTAATTAATGCCAAAAAATTGCATTCGCTTTTCAAGTACATACAAATGAACTTACATGGTGATGGAGGGAATAGCTAGTTTTGATTATTTTATTCCGGCCACTTACCCAGATGGATCAACTCGATTGAAGGAAAAATTAAGATAGAGATGCCAACATCAACGACAACCTTCACTTAGCTAGCTTTAAAAAAAATTATTCAAGGATTTACAACTTACTTAAGCATACAACACACATATATTTCTCAGATGAAAGCCAGAGTGAAACTTGTTTACCCAACAAGCACACTGAAAACAAAGAAATAAAATCAAAGACCGCCCTTATAACATATATGTTAGCGAATTGTCAGCTGATCCTGTTAAAAAGATGGGCAAAGTTGGGTACCAATCTACATTAGTTATTGCAGCACTATGTGGGGGAGTTCTCAACCCATTTGTATGACCCCGAACCTGAACCAAAGTTAAATAATCAAAAGTTCGTGTCAAAAAATCACCTACACCATCAAAACATGGCAACCAGGGAAATCCAAGGCTGCCAAACTGTTCGGTTTCCATTCAATAATACGAACCAAAATTGAATTAAATTTAGGCTTCAAATATTTCAAAATTTATAGCATTGATTTCAGATATTGGCCCAGTATATCTAAAATCTTTATATGAAGGCTGTTAATGCAAGAGAGATGCTAGGAGGCCAAAGAACTACTTAAACGAAACTACCCACAAAGAAGGAATCGAAACTACCCAAACGAAATAGAATGGAATTATTATAAAATAAAGCAATAATTTAATACATGATTCAATTGGATTGTTTTACTTTCTTTCCTAGTTTTAGAGATGCCAAGAGAGATGTGATCATGCGACGAGGGCGACGGCTGGGAAGAACAGTGCCAGTTGCCATTGAAGCGACGAGGGCGAAGAGTCAAAGAGGTTGTTTCAGCCGAAGATAAGGACAAACAGCGCCACTGGACTGAAGCGACGAGGGCGAAGAGGAAGAGAAATACCAACATAGGCGACCACCACACAGACTCGTCGAATCAACGTCACCTTTATGCCCTCGGTTGAAAGGGAGAACCAACTCGGTTGCGAGGAAGAGTTGGGTCAATTTCCAACTGTCTTTTTTATTTTCAACTTTTTTTTTGTCATCTATGCCCTCACGTATCCATTAAATTTACAAAATGGTGTATCCAAATATGAAATGTACGTATCCAAAACTCGATATCATATTCAAACGTATCGGGATGCGTATCAGACCGATATCGGTATCGCCCATGGAAGCGTTTCTGTATGATATTTACATTCAGGAATTTGTAATGTTTCCTTGTAAGAGAAGAAGAAATGAAGATGAGGGATTTGTAAGTCAACTGCATAAAGGAAAGAGAGAGGGACTCAATTGAGAGAAAGTTGCAAATCATAAGGGGTATGTGTGAAAATTAAGAAATGAATTAAAAAGATCCGAACCACGTTAAAGTTAAAGTGCATATACGCAAATATATTTCCATCTTGCAGTAAAGGGAGCAGAAGAGGTATGAATCTTGGAGGCTTCTGTCGCAGGTGGCGTAGGCGTTGCCTGATCTTCGACATGACACGACACATCCCAATCCCCTCGGGATTAACGCTGGATGTGTCATACTCCTGTTTAACTCACGTGTGACACGAAGGGCCAGACAAGGGATAACCCAAACCTTAGCCCACTCGGGGCTTCCAGAGTGCACCCGGATCAGTGGAGTAGTTTGATGTCTCTGTCTCTACCATAGCCTGTATTCGCGATTAACCTGAAGGGCATTAAAAACCATAAAAGCTGTGAGTGGACGAAAATAAATAATTTAATAAAACCTCATTTCATAAATAAGAAATTTATGCCCTTCACTTAAAACCATGCATGCATTCAAAAACCAGTTAATTCAAATATAATAAAACCAATCGTGTGGGAACTCAGCCCAAAACCGTAAATCTAAATCATGTGGGCCACTGCCCAAATCCATAAACATAGAAATCCGTAAATCAGTAAATCCAATAAAACACAGTTATAACAATTCTTAGCATCCCAGATGTCTGGCGTCCCAGATGCTTGATGTCCCAGATGTCATGTCACGGTCTAGGCTACGCGTGCCGCTCGGGGGTCTCTCTGAGCCAATCTAAGAAATCCCAGGTGTCTGACATCCTAGACGTCTAATAATAGCAATCCTACTCCTGAGTCACCATACGATCTAGTCGCTCCGTACAATTACCCCTTGCAAGCAATGCGCGGTGACTACCCGAGTGTCCCAAACATCTAGAAGAGACCATCCATATATCCATATATAAGGATGGTATATGGAAAAAATTTTATACAATCATTTCAAAACCGTTTAGGAAGGGGCCCTTGCCCGGAATACCGTTAAATACATTTCCTTTCCATAAACCATAAATGGGTCTCATGATCGATATCATAATCAACTGGGCCGCCAGCCCGAGAGTTCATACTAAATAGGTCTCAGCCCGATACCTCATCAGATCAAATGGACTTCAAGTCCGATTCCATCTTTCCAAATCCGAAATCAGTTTATCAAATCACCATAGAAAACACAAGCACGTACAAACACAGTATAAAACCTTAAACCTTGAAATACATGCAAATACATAAATACGAAATACCATAATCATAATCATCATAAATCACATATAGAAAACATATAAAACAGTTATGCATGCATTATATTTAGAAACCAAATGTCCACTCACAGACTGTCCTAGCTGCATCTCAATACGCGTGCATAAGCCTCCCCATGGCTAATGTACTATCTTTGGAACTTCCTACCTTTCCAAATCATGCCAACGGTCACTAACAGACTCTATAAGGTCATATCTAAGACCTATGAATAGTACCTTCCAGGAACGCGTCCCGAACACGGTTCCCGAGGTTAAAAATATCGATTTGACCAACCTAACGATCTCTGATCGACCCGAAACCACTAACATTGGATCTAGATCATCGAAACCTTTAAAATGACACTAGTCCCACCTCAAAATTCATGCCTACACACCCCCATGCTTGTGGTCAACGCTGACATCAGAAGTCAGCGATGATGTCATGCTGATGTCACGTCTAACAACCCTGGCAGTGCCACGTGTCAGCCAACCACTGGTCCACATCACTGACATGTCAATGACACGTGGCAACCCCTGATTGGGCCACGTTACTAACATGTCAGTGCTAACTGGGCACTAATATATGACACGTGTCGATCGCTCATTGGTCCACCTTTGACACCTATCAGTCTGACATGTCAGACCTGACATGATGACGGTGACGTCATTCCGTCTCTTACCTCTCGACGGGTCTTGCAAACCGTGTTGCATAGACCCGCGACCCGACCCGGCCACCATTTCTTTATTTCTCAACTATTTTCGATGGGGTTTCTTCCTAAGTGATAGTTTAGACTCCAGTAACAGATCCCTCACATCAAAACCATGAAATTTGAACTGAAATTACTTGTTTGAATGATGAACAGTGATCACAAATTTCCTCCTTCGATTTCTCTCAGCGCTGGCCACCGTTGCCTTCGAATCCAGTCCCAATTGACTCGTCTCACTCCCTAGAACATCACCCAAGCAACCAGATTGATCAACAAACCCAAAAATCCAAATTTGAATTTTTGAACATAAAACTCACCTTGTCGTTTTTCTAGCCACCGTGCATCGTCGTCCATCCTGTTGCCACCATCATGATCGTCTCAGCCTCCTCTCTCATTTTCACGTTCACACCATCATCAATGGGTGAGGATCGAATGGTGTTTGTGTGGGATTGGGTGGTATGGTGTATGGATTTCATGGGTTAAGGGAATGAAAAATAGATGAAAGATGATGAAGATAAAGATGACGACCCAATTAATTGGGATGTGGGCCAATCAGATGGGTGACACTTGTCACTCATCTGGTGGTCCACACAAGATATTTATCCAATCCAATTATGCCACTTGTCCAATTTCTCGGTTTACATGTAATAGTTCCGTTTTCCGCTCTAGACCCATAACTTTCCCTTCGAACGTCCGATTTCGACGTGCCGCCTGTCTATGGACTCGTAACGTCCCAATCTACGTAATAGTCCATGATCCTCGTGCATTAGACCTTCCAGGTCAAAAGTCAACTTTTTACCTAAATCTAAGGGCAAAATCGTCATTTTACACCGTCCGTATGTGATTCCTCGACTAATCAGGGATTAGTCACGATATTCCTCAATTAATCCTTAATTAATCCCGGAATTTGGGACAGGTCGTTACACGGCAACTCCTCATTTGTGACCTCTGGTTAAAAAAAAAAAACTACTTTTGCATTGTTGCTTATGTATGTAGTGATGAAAATACCAACCAATGTCACTGATATGTCGCTGATTTGGCCAGCAACACATAAGAAGGGGGGAAGAAATTTGCCAAAATATCGACGAATTTTCTTGTTTTGAGCCCACAGTGCCCTTTCTGAGATCAAAACGATGAAGATGGACTATTAATTTGTGAAAATTGGACGTAAAACGAAACAGTTTGAGTCGGGTAATGAAGTTGGGTCGAAAAACTTGAGTTGCAAACCCGTTGGAGGAAGAAGATGACTGTTAGTTTTTATACTTTATATATTATAAGTTGTTTGAAATTGTAATCAAGCTAGTTAGTCGAGTTAGCTGGCTATTTTACCCCATCACTAGGGGTCCCGGGTTCGAGACCCCCCATTCACAATTGAATACTTTCATTTTTTTTTCAATTTTTTAACGAAGTTTGGCCTTTTTTTTTCAATTTTAAATATATCAATTCCTTCCAATATTTGAACAAAATTTGGCCTTATTTTTTCATCTTTTTTTTTAATCCAATTTTAAATATATTTGGACTTATTTTATCATTTTTCTTCCATTGAATTTTTTTTATACTTATTGTTATGTTTTTAATTATATTAACATTCAATTATAGTAATTTACTTCAATTTATGTTTATATTTAAGATTTTATATCAAACTCATTTTATATAAGTAATTTACTTCAATTTGTGTTTATAAAATGATTTTGATATATTTATTATATCAAAGTCATTTTATAATTTATTAGTCATATATAATCATTATTCGGTATAAAGAGGATATCGAGATCGATATCGATATTTAGAGCGAGATATCCGTAAATTTGATTAGCGATATATCTGTCGATATCGATACTTCAATCATTTTATATCTAACGGTAGATAGAGAAAGCACTTCCTCATAAAAGTATGCTAGAAAATCAATGAGATTGATTTGGGCCCTTTTTGAGCAAAGAAAAAATGAGATGCCAAAATTACAATCGAAGAATTCTGCTTTTTACCATAAAAATTATACGTATATTTTTTTTTTGAAAGTAATTTTTTTTTTTCACTTTCATAAGATGGGGCTTTTTATGAACATCTGCATGAAAATGGAAGAAATAAAGAAGCCCAGAAAGTGTTGGAATTTTTGCTCACTTGAACAAAAGAGCAGTCGAATAGCTTCACAGCATCGTCAAGCCTCAGGACATCGTGGTAAACACCTCCTTATCTGAAGCGAACAATCAGGGTGAGTATGAAGTTTCAAACAAATAATTTGAATTTGAAGGAAACAGAGTAACCTGCAAAAGGCGGTGAGAGCAGCGAGGGTGGTTCAAGCAGTGAGGGCAGAGACTCATGCAGCAGTCCAAACAGAAGCTGTTCTTCTCATTCTTTCTAGCTTCCTCATGGATTATGCAGGCGTTTTAGAATTTCTCAGTGAGCTGGACCTCCAGCCAGTGGGGAAGAAGATTTGCTTGCTGGGTTTGTCTTGGTGGCTTTGGTCGAAACGGCTGAGCAAGAGAAGGCAACAAAATTAGCAATCCAAACATCAAAACCCTCACTTTAATTCCTAAGGACATGATGGGAAAATCACTATTTATACACTGTTTCATAAACAGTATACTCCACATCCGGGTTTTAGTATATAGTTAAGTATATAGTTAATTAATTATAAACGAGAAGGAAAAAACGAAGAGAAACTGAAAAAATATAAACCATAAACAATAAAAAGAAAAAGAAATTGGAAAAAAAGAAAAAAAATTAGAAGTTAAAAAAAAGCAAGAAAAAAATTGAAAGGGAAATAAAGATGGCATGGATACACATTACCCAATTTGTAGGATTTGGATAAGCTCTTAAAAATTAAGAATGGAGCCGGATGTATACACAATCCATTTGAAGGTAAGGATTTATCCAAACCCTAAAAAAAAACTCATTTGATCATCCCTCTATTTTGAAGTCTTTATTATTCCATAACACAATAATTAATTTTCATTTGTATAAAAAAGAATTAATTTTCATTTATTTGTTAGAAAAAATACAAAAATACAAATTTTTAAAATAAAATTCATTTGAAGAGTTCACTTAAAGCCAACAAAGCACAGAAACATGTAGCAACAGAAAACAAAGCAAATTGAAATGGGTGGAGACAAGTCCGGTGAAAATGGTGGTCTTCCTCCGTTTATGTTATTTTATTATTAATTATTGAAATTGAAATATTAATAGTAAATGAAAATTAGTTGATAAAATTATAAATTATTTCAATCTATCTTACTAAAATAATTAATAGCATGCGTAATGGTACTCTTAAAATATAACTTGACTCCGACCATTTTAGTTGAAGGTAAAGCTAAGACAGCCATAGGCTTCAAATGTAGTTCTCTCTTGCTTATACATGTATTTCTCTGTCACTAAAAAAAAATAAAAGATTAAGTTCTGCAGCTGGTCATTTAATACTATAGTCTAATGGTACTCTTATTCACGGTCCCCGCGTTTTGTGAAAGGTCTCGAATTCAACTCTCATAATAGACGAGATCGATATCCAACGTATGTTAAAAATATAAAAGTTCTGCAGCTACTCTCTTCCTCTCTTCAAGTATGCTCAAACACCCTTAAAAAGTCCCCATCATTATTTTGCTTTGAAGATTTTATGTTCAACCTCTCCAGATTACACCTAATTTTGACAACACCACCTTCATCTAACATAAACAAAACGATGGCTTTCATTTAGATTTTGGTCACAGTAGCTCTATAAAACCATTACACTTTGACCACCTATCATGTCTCAATGTCTCATCTCTATTCTCTACTAATACTTACCATTTTCTACGAAAAATTCAGTTGCGAAAAATGGCAAAAGCCAACAATTTCTCCCGGGGCTCTTCATTTTTCTTGTTATCTTTAGTTGGGCTGTTTTTAGCTCCGGCCGAAGCTGCCATAAAGAGCTACGAATTCAATGTATGTAGTGTTTCATAATTTGATAAAAAAAAAAATGTAGTGTTTCATAATCGAAAATTAAATTGCATATAATTCGTGTCCGTTATTTATTTATTTGTTTCTACGTATATTTTCAGGTTCAAGTAAAGAATGTGAGCAGACTGTGCCATTCTAAGCCAATTGTGACAGTAAATGGGATGTTCCCTGGACCTACAGTTTATGCCAGAGAAGGAGATACACTTCTTATTAATGTCACCAACCATGCACAATATAACATGTCAATCCATTGGTATAACAAATTTTATTTCGAATTAAGTTTTCTTCATTAATGTTATAGAAAACATTTACTTACTTGAATATGACAAATCTAACAAAATTTTAGCGAAAAAGACCAATAAAAGAAAATTCGCTGAAATAAAAATTTAAGAGCTGAAATTTGTACGAACATTAAATTAGATTTTATGAATGAAAAATTTGGGTTTTTTTTTCCAGGCATGGACTAAAGCAATATAGAAATGGGTGGGCAGATGGGCCTGCATACATCACACAATGTCCTATCAGGACAGGACATAGCTACACCTACAATATTACTGTCACAGGCCAAAGGGGGACTCTTTGGTGGCATGCTCACATCTTTTGGCTAAGAGCCACTGTCTATGGAGCCATTGTCATCATGCCCAAACAAGGCACTAGGTTTCCATTTCCTCAGCCTTACAGGGAGGCTAACATTGTCTTAGGAGAATGGTGGAACACCGACGTCGAAGAGCTTGTGAAGCAAGGCAACAGACTTGGACTGCCACCAAACATGTCGGATGCACACACCATCAACGGGAAGCCGGGGCCTCTCTTCCCATGTTCTGAGAAACGTAAGCTTCTTACTTACAACGAGTGTATATAAAATTATAAAGTTATAAAGCCACGTGACAGACATCGATATATTTTGGAATATAATGTCTTTTTTTGGCTATCTCAGATACTTATGCATTGGAGGTCGAAGAGGGAAAGACATACATGTTACGAATCGTCAACGCCGCACTCAATGATGAACTATTCTTTGCCATTGCCGGGCACAACCTGACAGTGGTGGAGATCGACGCAGTGTACACGAAACCATTCACAACTCAAGCAATACTAATAGCCCCAGGACAGACCACTAATGTTCTTGTGCAGGCCAACCAAGCGCGCGGCAGATACTATATGGCCGCAAGGCCTTTTATGGACGCACCTGTTTCCATTGACAAAAAAATTGCCATTGCAATCCTGCAATACAAAGGCATCCCTAATTCTGTACAGCCAACGCTGCCTCAGCTTCCAGCACTCAACAGCACAGATTTCGCCTTGAGCTACAATGCCAAGCTTAGAAGCCTAGACTCTGCAAAGTTCCCGGCCAACGTACCTCTTAAAGTTGATCGAAATCTTTTTTATGCGGTTGGGTTGGGAGTCAACCAATGCACCACTTGTCTCAATGGCACTCACCTCACTGCTTCATTGAACAATATTAGTTTTGTGATGCCCCAAACTGGACTGCTTCAAGCCCATTACTTCAAGACAAAGGGAGTATTTACCACAGATTTTCCCGACCGGCCTCCGACGCCTTTCAATTACACCGGTGCACCACTCACCGCCAACCTTGGCACCAAATTAGGCACCAGGCTTAGCAAGATTGCCTTCAATTCGACAGTAGAGTTGGTGCTGCAAGACACCAACCTTCTCACTGTGGAGTCCCATCCCTTCCACCTTCATGGCTACAATTTCTTTGTTGTTGGGACTGGAATTGGGAACTTCGACGCCAAAAACGACCCGGCTAAGTTTAACTTAGTGGACCCTCCTGAAAGGAACACAGTCGGAGTTCCCACTGGTGGCTGGGCTGCCATAAGGTTCAGGGCTGACAATCCAGGTAGATACATCTCAATTCAAAGTTAAAGCAAGAAAACCAACTTTTTCCTAATCAGCTTAGGAATAACTATTTGTTCCCTGTAGATATTTACTAATTTTTTGAAGGGTATTTGATGATTTTAGGTGTGTGGTTCATGCACTGTCATTTGGAACTGCATACTAGCTGGGGTTTGAAGACTGCATTCGTAGTGGAAAACGGGAAAGACTCGGATCATTCTATGTTGCCTCCACCGAAAGACCTTCCACCTTGCTAGTTCCTCAGACCGGAGTACTCACAGCGGAGTTTGCTGAGGAACATGATCCTCGTTTGTTTAAAGCCTTTTGGCAAATTATTCTTGCAAATATTCCAGCAAAATGCAGGAGTTATGCAAACAAGTCTCTTGTTTATGACCAATAAAAAACTGTAATGTGTATCGGATTCTTTTGAGCTTCCTATCATAGAGAACACACCAGAATCTCTGATTTCCATTCTAAACTTTTGAATAGAAATATAAGACTAATGAAGCTCTCTAAATCCTTGTCAGCATGCAACATGCAACATGAAAAAAGAAATGAACTATCAGCTTTAAGGAATGAGTACTAACATGAGTCATTCTAACAAGATGAAGCTCTAGCAACAACAGCTTTAAAACAATTTCGATCAAACAAGGATCCCAAACAAGAGAATCAGTGTTTCCAAAAAAAAAAAACACTAGATGAATATAAAGATGTGGAAAGATGAAGAGATATCATCAAACATGTTCAGGCATACCAGGAACTTTGATGTCAAAATCTTCAAGTAGCTAAGATGGAAATCAGGCATACCAGCAACACCAACAACACGAAAGCCCCGATCCAGTAAACCCATCTTCCTCTTCTCTTTTTCAATTTCTCAGCAGAAACAAGTGCATTAGTTCCACCACTGATATAAACCCCTGCATCAGCTACATTCTTCTCGATATCTTCCATCTGCTCCCCTTGCTTTTCAACCAACACCGCCATGTCCAAGAAAACTTGATGGAGCTGAGACAAGCTTCTCTGTAAGTCCTTCAAGGCCTGATCCCTTTCCTCATTCTCCATAACAACATCAGACTTACCCTCAAAGACTTTGGCTTGCCCACTTTTCGAAACCATCTTTTCTATCATTTCCTCATTTGCTTCCTCTCCTGTTGCATTATAGTACCTCCTCTTGAGACCCTCCTTGTGCTCCTTCACAATCCTCTCTCTCAAGGCCTGAAAATCATCCATCATATCTCTCAGCTTGACTCTCAAACCATTCGTCACTGAGATCCTCATTCGGTCCACAGGGCTTCCTTCCTTGTACTCCACAGATAAAATTCGATTAGCCATGTTAGACTGATCAAGAGACTCCAATCTTACTTTAATGCCTTTTGCTTTCTTCAAAATAGTAACCATATCTGCATTAATTCTGTCTCTCAGCCCTCTAAGAACTTTTGCACTGTGAGTGGACTTGGTTTCTTCATTCAAGTCCTGGAGATCAAGAAGCAGGTTTGTGATCTCTTCCATATCGGCCTTTATTGCATTCACTTGTTCGAAAAATAGGGTCAGGTTCTGTTCATCAGCAGGCTCAAGTTTCCCCATCTCCAGATCGGGTTCGGATTCAAGGTCTTTCATGGCCTGTTTCTTGAGTTCCACGTAACTGAGGAATGACTTGGTCATTAGATCATTCATCTTTGGGACGAATATTAAACACCACCCTGAAAAACCATCTTGACATTAAAAACAATGTTGAAATAAGAAATTAAATGCCGCATCCGTTCTGTTTGATTGCTCAGAAAATATTTTGCAAGACACAGGAAAATTTTGAATTCTCTAAAAATTTAGCAATTCAACATCACAAGAACTCCAGAATACCATATATCAATCCAATGTAGCAGATGAATTATGCAAAAATCTGTAACCCAAATTCCAGAAGAATCATATATAACTCACTTACAATCAATCAAGATCTAGATTCCAAATCTAGCACAACATTATAATTTATCATACTTCAGGTGGACTGTGGAAATAATCAAAATTATTCATAATAATAATAATAATAATAGAAGGAGAACAACTGAGCAAGGAAAAAGGAATTAGAACATAAAAAACATGAGGAAGGGCAAGAAGACAACCTCGAAGAAATCGATATCAATGCAAAGGAGGAACGTCAAATTACTCGAATCTGGTCTCCGTAGATGGAGTTTGGGAATTGAAAATTAGGATCGACGAACTGAGGTCGTTCTGAGTTTAAATGAGCAAAGAGATCGTTCAGACCCACACACCTTTTCGAATGGCTTTATGAGTTCCGTTTCCGCTACTTTTGTTCTCACTTTTAAAATTTCAATTTTCAAATTCAGCAAAGCAGTATTTAATAGCCGTTATATTCGTAGAATTTGGGCCAACAGCGTTTGTATTTTTTGGGTCAACTTGGGCCCAAGTATTATAGGCTTAATCTAGCCCCAATATATAACTTCGCCCTAACCTGCCCTTGGTAACTTAACTATGGTAAGATGAAAAAAAAAAAAACTAGCCACGAAATTAAATTGTTTTTACGGAGAATTCTACTCTAGTACCTCATGTTTTTAATCAAATTTCAAAGTTCCACATCATTTTTCAAATTTTATATTTAAGTAGCTTAATTTTTTAAAACGTTTCACCTTTATTCCATCAATATATTTTTGGACATAATTTCCATTAGTTAATGACGCTGAATTATTAGTAAAGGCTACCAAAAAATGAATCTAAATGTGAATGTCGCAAAAATTCTCAATTAGTACTTGATTATCTCTCGCCTAAAATTTCGCCTATAGTTAACTTGAGATTTGTTTTTAGGTGGCGCCCACACACACAACTTTATCAATTAATGAAAAATCTACCAAAAAATATAATGGCTTTACAGAATTCACGGTATTTTAATACAAAATTTGAAAAAAAAAAATTATAACTATGAATTTAATGTAAAACAGAAGGTATTAAAGTGTAAGTAACTCTTATTTTTAATACAAGGGTAATGAATTGTTTCATTTTTTTTAATTGAAGCCACCTCCCATTACACAATAAATAAACCACTAAACCATGATACTATCACTAATAGTAAACCAGTATGTGGTGAGAGGGGAAATTAATAAGGTCAAAGGTTATTTTCTTCTCCCAAATTTATCACCTTTGGCATAATGTAATTAAGACAACCTTAATGTAATTAAATAAGGGAACCACCGTCACATATATATTTACATTGGGAGGCGCGCAATAAGCTATTTTTTGTTCTACATCACTGGAGAATGGAGATTGGAGGGCTAACTAGCCCAGCTCCTTCCTACTGTTGGTCTCCAAAATCCCTTTGCCTCATCGAATTAGAATCGTCTCCTTCTTCACCCGCTCGATTAATATATTTAGACGAGTTCAAAAATGTTAAATTCTGTGTCAAATTAGCTTGAAGATGATAATGATATCATAGAATGCATTGACATCAATCGTCTCCTTCTCCATCAATATTCACTACTACTTGCCAACTTCAATTCCAGAAATTGGGACAAAAAAATCAGGTCTCGTGAATGAACCATTGCAACCAAGTAAGCAACATGCCCTGATGGAACGAATAGTTCCAAGCCATAGAACCACAAAAGACGATTTAATAAGGGCCAAAAATATCCCATAAAATGTTTACTAATCTCGGGCAAACTAATGCTATGGTCCCTGTTCGAGTTAGTTGTACTCATCCTTTAGATTATGACAACGTCTAAAATATCTCGTATGAAAAATTGGTTGAAATACGGGGTACGTGCAGAGGCAGAGGCCTCATAGGACCAGAAGGGTCCCCAGGCTGCTCCTGTTTTTTTTTACCTGTTTTTTTTGTATGTTCTGCAAAGACCGTGAAAGTCTCGGACTCTAGAGTCTATAGACAGGCAATATGTCAAAATCGGAGATCGAATAGATTCGATATGAACAAAAATTAAGTTAGGGCATTTTGGTAAATTTGTCATAAGGGGCATTTTGGTAATTTTCCAAGAGGTCTAGGGAAATATAGAACCTTCCTTGTCCCTTTGTTTCCACCGACCTTAGTGTGTATAAATATATGTTGTGGGTGTATGTATGGCAGTTCAGTGGAGGGGAGCCGAAATAAGGAAAAACATGGCTAACCTGCGAGGGAGTGATTAGAAGTGATTTGCTGGTTGAAATGATGAAAAAGGACGAGAAATGGTAGCTTTCAAGTCGGGTCATGGCAGCTTTCAAGGCTACCAACCGTTACTGACACTCATCCTATCTGAGTGATTCCAATCTCAACCGTCCTGGTTGGTTGGAGCTAATCCCAAACTAGCCCGATCCATAACCAACTCGGTCTATACTCAATTCGAGCATCCTGATTCGCTCTCATCGTAATCCATAGCCCAAATCGATCCAAAACACCTTGATGCCTACGCATATCAGCTCACACGCACTTCGATACTCAATCGCCTCAACCCATATTCATCTCTAACCTCACAACCTACCCAGGATCCACACTAGCTTTCTTGGTCCACAGCACACGGCCTATGACACCCGCACGAGTCCATCCAACTTTGGTGCTCATACCATCTCTAGTGACCCCGAGCACCGTCCACTCTCCAAGTCACTCAAATTCGGCTCACAGCCGCACGCTCGTAGCATTCCTCGACTCAGCTCATATACCCATGAGTTATGAGAAGTTCACTAAGCTGACACATGGTAAGGAATACTCATTCCGTAACAGCTCATTGTCCAGCTATCTCGTCAAACCAACTCCAAGCTCACTGAGCTAACTAGGGACATCAGAACACACATCCCATATCCCTCACGACCATACGGTTGTATCCTCCCGGCCTCCAAGTCGTAACTTTTCCGAACATCAACCACGTGTCCCGGGAAGCAATATATTTTAAGGTCAAGGCCTTAACTGCCTTTTATCATACTGTTTATGCACATGCAATAGGTGATTCCATCACCATACCCGTTGGCATACTAGCTCGCATGTACCAACTCTATTGGATCAACTCCTTCACCTAACACTTGTGCAATCTGTCCAAGGATAACTAGGGTGCCTATCACCCATCCAGGCATAGGTCGTGCCTTCCGTAAACCAACCTAACTCCATCTCATCGAGCCGCTCGGGATCCTCTCTGTCCCACTCAACGATCACTACCACCGTGACTCGCACGTCGGTCACTCAAGGCTCGAAGCTCGAAGCAACCCTTGTCCAAGCTCCCTATGTAACGACCCGCCCCGAATTTCGGGATTCGATTAGTAATTAATTTAAGGATTATCGTGACTAATCAAGGATTAGTCGAGAAATCACGGACGGTGTAAAATGACGATTTTGCCCCTAGGTTTGGGTAAAAAGTTGAATTTTAACCAGGGTGGTCCAATTGGACTTTGCCTGATGATCGTGACGTAGATCAGGACATCACGAGTCCGTAAACAGGCGGCACTTCGAAATCGGACGTTCGACAGGAAAGTTACGGGTCTAAAACGGAAATTGGCACTATTCACACAAACTGAGGATTTCGACATGTGGCATGATTTGATTGGGAAAAAAACTGGAAGGACCCACCAGATGAGTGACAAGTGTCACCCATCTAATAGGCCCAGACCTTAATATTTTGGGTTTATCCTCATCCTCATCTGTCATCATCTTCATTTTGTCCATCCTCCCCGTGAAACCCAAAAACTGTGTAACCCAATCCTACATGAACATCCTCCCACCATCATTTGTTGCTTTTTGGCCGTGAATGGAAGTTGAAGGGGACGGTAAGACGATCATGACGCTTGCCACGGCGGAGCAACGACAGTAGGGGTAAGGAAACCCAAAAACTCTGTTTTTAGTTAAAAAATGGTGGATCTTGTTTTGGTGGTTATTGATCGATTTGGCTATTTGGATGAGGTTCTGGAGGTTGTGGCGAGCTCAGAGGGCTTGGAATCGCAGCTAACGGTGGCCGGAATCGCTGGCAGTGCGAGGTTACAGGTGACGGGTACTGTTCATGGTACGAACATGTATGATCCCATCCTGATTTCTTAGTTTAGATCACGTAGATCGATAGGGTAGGCTAGGACGAAGCTATAGGAAGAAACGGGGATCAAATCGAGTCAGTATGGAAGGTTTTGGAATCGGATCGGGTCCGCGGATCTGCACGACCCAAATTGTAGACCCGAAAGGAGGTGGAAGACGTGATGACGTCATTATCTAACAGTTATCAGACAGAGACCTATAGTAGGGTGACACGTGTCACATATGAGTGCACAGTCAGCACTAACATGTCAATGGCGTGGCCCAATCACCGGCTGCCACATGTCACTAACATGTTAGTGACGTGAACCAATACACAGGTGACACGTGACACTGTTAGATCTAACACCTATCTGACAGGTGTCAGATCTAACAGCTGTCAGACTTGTCAGGTGACGTCATACTGATGTCAGCGTTGACTTTGCTAACGTCAGCAACGTTGAATTTTGTGTTAACCACGTGCGTGGGGCGCGTGGGTTCGAATTTCGAGGTGGGACTAGTATCATTCGAAGGGTTTCGATGATCCGGACCCAATGGTAGTGGTTTTGGGTCGATCAAAGATTGTTAAGTAGATCAAATTGAGATTTTTCACCTCGGGAAACGTGTCTAGAACACGTTGACTTTTTCTAGAGTTTTGGGGTTTTATCCTATAGACTTGTATAGATATTTAGTGACTTTCGGGTATGATTTGGACAGGTCCGGATATCCCGTAGATGGTGGATTAGCCTCGGGAAGGCTTATGGCACACGTATCAAGGTGGCAATTAGGACGGTCTATGAGTGGATATTTGCTTTCAAAATATGATGCATGCATAACTGTTTTATATGCTTTCTATATGTGATTTTTGATGATTATGATTATGTTATTTATGATTTACGTATTTTCACTTATTTCGAGATTTATGATTTTATATTATATTTATACGTACTGATATTTCCAAGATGGTTTGATAGAATGATTTTGGATTTGGAAATAGGAAATCAAGCATGAGACCCATTTGATTAGGAAACTATCAGACTTGGAGTCCATTTGATTTAACGAGATATCAGGCTGGAGGCCCATTTGGTTTACACAATTGGGCTAGAAGCTCAGTTGGTTATGATATCGGGCATAAGTCCCATTTGTCGTTTATAAATGTGATTTCGGGTTCGAAGACCCTAATATGGATTTGGATCTGAGTACTTGGATTTCTGGATTTATGATGGTTTTATGGAAATTCCGGGCATAGCCCCTTTGAGATGTTTTGAAATGATTTTATAAAGATGTTTCCCATATACTATCCTTATATGAGGATATGTAGATGGTCTCCTCCGGATGTCTGGGACACTGAGGAAGTCACGGCGCATTGCCTGCGAGGGGACATTGCACGGAGCGACCGGATCGTATCGTGACTCAGGAGTAGGATTACTATTATTAGATGTCTGGGACGCCAGACATCTGAGATGTTAGAGATTGACCTGCAGAGACCCCGGGCAGCACGCGTTGTTTAGACCGTGATATGACGTATGGGACGTCAAGCGTTTGGGACGCTAGGCATCTGGGATGACGAGGATGGGTATTTGGTAAACATGATTTATTGGATTTATGAAATGGTATTTCTGTGTTTATGGATTTGGGCAGTGACCCGCATGATTTGAATTTATGGTTTTGGGCTGAGTTCCCACATGATTGATTTTATGGTTTTGGGTTAAAGCCCTAGTGATTTGAGGAAGGAAATGACATTGATTTTATAAACATTTTTTTATTATATTTGAATTAACTTGTTTTCGTATGAATGCATAGTTTTAAGTGAAGGGCGTAAATGTCTTTTATGAAATGTGTTTTAATAAATTATTTATTTTCGTCCACTCACAGTTTTTACAGTTTTTAATGCCATTCAGGTTGATCATGGATGCGGGCTGAAACAGAGACCGAGACATCACACTCCGCCACTGATCCGGACGCACTCTAGAAGCGCGAATGGGCTGTTGGTTCAGGTTATCCCTTGTCTGGACATCACGTTACACGGGGGTTAGATGAGTGTCTGGCCTTTGTGTCACACGTGGTGTCAGGACTCGACCCTCCTTGGTTAGGACCGGACTCATCTAGGAACAAAATCCCCACTCTTTACACTTTTGTAATGAACGACCCTGACATCAGACCTTCACTGATTCCACTTTGCTCTAATCTAGGTCGTCCTACTGTGTCTACTGGTCCACTGGATCCCATCTCTAGTGACACTATGGCTTCAAGCCATTAGATTCACACGAATATCGGTCCTACTCGGGACCTAACCTCTTGGAAAATGCGGCATCCGATGCCAATCGGACCCTAAACCAACGTACCTAGTGCCAAATGTAATCTAATTGGGTTCGATTCCACTGCATCCTCATACTATTACCCTAACTATCAGGTTGATGACGGGCTGTTACTACTGCAAAGACATCACATTCTCGACTTGTGCGTCACTCTGAGAGTAAAACCTCGCTCTGATACCACTTGTCAACTCAGTCCTTCATTCTTTTCTCTCAAGTCCCCAGAAAGGTGATAATATAGGGATGGGTATGGGTGTGTATGGTTTGTACAAAATGGGAAGGTTTTCAGGTTAGGGAGAATGAAACAGGTGAGGGGGTTTGGTGCATGTATGTGTGTTTGTGGGCAATGGATGAGTGACACTTGTCACTCATCCATTGGGCCAGAAACAAAATATCTGGGGCCCACAATAGGACAAAAGTCCACTTTCCTCGTAAAATGTGCCGTTCCAAATAGTTCCTGAAATCTTCCGTAAATCGTAACTTTTCCGTCGAACGTCCTATTTCGACGTGCCGCTTGTCTATGGACTCGTATCGACTCGATCTACGTAACGGTCCTCGGGCATCAGATTTCCCGGGTCAAAAGTTAACTTTTTGCCCTCGTTCAGGGGCAAAATCATAATTTCACTGTGAACGTTCGTTACTTCTCGGCTAATCCTCGATTAGCCTCACTAATCCATCATTAGTCTTAATTAATCCTTAAAATCAGGGACGGATCGTTACACGTGGGTTAGACGGGAGCATGGCACATCCCGCGTAATCCCGGGGGGATTGGGATGGGTTGTGTCACCCTAAGTACAAGAACCCCATGACGCCTCTGCATCGTCCATAACCACTTGGTCATTGTGGAGCTTCGTTAAACTCATATCCCTCCGAGATGCCACATCCTCACTCGATTCTTACTTTCAAGACCCGACCCAAACTGATAAATCCTCATTGCCTCAACCGTCATCGCACTCAGGGTGAACCAAATCTAACCAGAAATCTCTGCTCTTACCGAGCAATACTCACCTACTCCTGCACTAAATGCAAGAATTCTGGGCAACGTGTCGGGTTGCTAGCACGACTAACGAATCCTCATCGTCTCAGTCATTACTAGGGCATGAGCATACCATAACAAGGTCAAAACCTCCGATCGTACCCTTAAAAATCTGGGGAAAATTTAACGTAAGAACGTCCCTCGAACGTCGCCCCACTCTCAATAGTCTCATCCACGTCCATCGATAGCAATGTCTGTTACGATCCTGATGCAAACCGCTCCAAGAAACGCTTCGCTATTGAAACTCCGCACTCATGCGGCAACTCACCACCTGTACCAATCACCCAAGGCTAACCCAACCATGTCCTCAAGAACGTAACTCAATGCCGGTACAATCTACTCAAAAAAGTGTAATCCACCGATCAGTCCACCCCGGGATCCTATCTATCATCTCATGATTGTACTTGTGGATCGGACCTCACTAGATGACCCTAGTTTCAGGCCAATCAACGGTCTTGACTCTGAAAAGTCGTCCTACTAGGACCTAGCCCACCAGTACTCGGCTCTACTTAGTGTCTAACACTATTCAACCACGAAATGAGATGTCAATCAAAACCCATTCGAGAGTCAACACACTGAAACATGGCATACCATGCCAATCCAAAAACCACAGATAGGTTCATTTCCACCTAAATTTCCTATTCCTACACTCACTACCAGGTTGATGACGGGATGTCTTTACTGTAGAGACATCACATCCGACACATGCACAACATTCTGAGAGCAATACTCTGCTCTGATACCAAGCTGACAGGACTTATCCCTAATCCCTCGAGATTATGGTAGGATATGCCTGCTCCCATTTGACAATGCGTGTCAGACTAGGGATAAAACCGTAACTCACTCGGGATTACCAAGAGTACGCCAGGATCTGCAACGACATGCGATGTCTCAAACTCTGTTACAGCCCGCATCCGTAATCAACCTGGAGGGTAACAAAAACAATAAAATGTGTGAGTGGACACAAATAAGCATTTATTAAAAACCTTTTACCAAATAAAACTTCCACCCTCTGTTTTACAAGCATGCATGCATAACACTTTAAAACCATTACTTTTAGTGAAATAACACATGCGGAAAACAAGTACTTTCATCATAAAACCATCACAAGTTACAAACAACTATTGGACACAGTCACTCAGTGAAAAACCTCGGGACCCATTCTCCTATCTATTTGATCATCCGTCTTTATTAAGGAAATCACCTGGGAAAAATCACCCATCTCTAACTCTATCACGATTTTCATATCGACAGGCGGGCGACTCGGATTTACACAGTCGATCTACACCTAGCTCTAGAGTTCGTGACTCGACATCTAGGTGCGGAACTAGGCTCGGAGTCCCTAACTCGACGCCTCAATGCAATAACCCGACACTCATGCAGGTAGTGTCATCATGACCTCTCCGGTGGAACACATCCCTACCAGAGTCATAACCATCCAGGTCTTCTTCGGGGAAACACATTCCTGCTAGAGACCTTGTCCGGGGGAAACACATTCCTACCGGATCCATATCCAACATCTCATTGGGTCCTCTCCGGGGAAATATATTCATGTCGAAGTCATAGCCAACATCTCATCGGGTCTTCTCCGAGGAAACACATTCTTACCGGAGTCATAGTCAACATCTCATCGGGTCTTCTCCGGGGAAACACATTCCTGCCGGAGCCATAATAAAAATAGTGGAAACCTATTTTCATAAAACAGTTATTTTGTACCGGGTCTCAGCCCAAAACTATTTTCCACCAATTACATAAAACAGTGTCCAGTGTTACATCAAATGGGGTCTGAAGCCCCAATAAGGCCCTTGGCCCAAAACATGGTTTCCAATATACTCACTCCCGGAGTCCATTATTTTTCTATCTTTCGACTGGGTCACAAGCCCAAAATCATTTCAATAGGGTCTTAAGCCCGATCTGCATTCTCACAAAAATTCGTAAATCATTCATTTTCACATCATGATCAAAGTCACAAATCATCATTCAAATCATTATGCAATCATTGCATTTCAAACCATACTTGTAATCACCCGTCTCAAATATCGGGATTTAATATTAATTAATTATGAATTTATTATGACTAACCGAGGATTAATTGAGAAAATTCGGACGGACGGTGTAAAATAATCGTTTTGCACTTAGATTTGGGCAAAATGTTGACTTTTGGCCCGGGGAGTCAAACTTATAATGATCGATGACTGTGACGTAGATCGATACGTCACGAGTCCGTAGACAAGTGGCACGTCGAAATCGAACGTCGAACGGGAAAGTTATGATCATGGGATCGAAATCGAGAATTTAAGTGTCAGGACCCGTCCCAAATATCGCCTCGATACCCGGGACGAACCCTGCTCCCGTCTGACAATCACACCTAAAGTACCAAAATAACCTCCATACTACAATAAGCATAACTGTCAGAGCATAGTTCTACAAAATGGGCACAAAAATCCTACAATGCTAGTCTCGCAACGGAAGAACGTCAAAAGCTCTATGCCTCGATATCTGCCTCAACGTTTACCCCAGCGCTATCACCACGACCTGGAGGGAAAACTTAAAACCAAAAGTGTGAGTGGACTAGAATAACTAAAAGTTTTAAAAATCAGTTTATCACCAAATCAAAGTTAAGGAAAAATAATGATAATAATAATTGTTCCCTACGTTTTAAAACAGGCATGCCCAACTAAGTATCAGAAAATCATAACATGAAACATCATAAGAAACAGAAACACTATAAAACGGATATAGAAATCTTAGTATGTATATCAGAACCATAGCATAAACCAAGAACGTCAAACCATCATTTTCCGATCAGACCTGCTGGACCTATCCGTGTCTTTAAACTCAACCAGGCCTCAAATATAATTCCGAGTCTTTAAACTCCCGAGTCTTTAAACTCAATCCGGGCCCGTCCCCCGTTAATCAGAATCCGGGTCTTTAAACCCAATATCCAGATCCAGCAAATCCAATCCAAATTCAAAGTAAAACCCAATTCGAAATCCATCGCCAAACTCGAATTCGAAATCCCCCGCCCGAAGTGGCTGCGCGTGGGCATCACGCGCTTGCTACAGTGCTCCTCCTACCTCGAGCCACCCGGTTCAACACAGTTGAACCGGCGTGACCGGTTCTCCGTCGTTCATCCATCAATTCCGTCCAAATCAATCCCAATAGCTTCGTCCCATCCTAAGCAAGCTAACCCTGTCCTAAGATCGAAGAATCACGGCCCAAAACCTCACGACTCTCTCTCGAAAAACTGAGCATGTGGCCCCTGTTTTGGCCGCCGGCCGCCCAGGTCCTCCCCCGGCACGGCACCACAACCACACGACTCCTGGGACCTCCAGGAGTCTCACCCTGGCCTCCAAATCAGTCGACTCTAAGCCCAACTCCACGACTTTCGATTTGAAATTCACGGGAAAAACAGAGGAAATAGTCTTACCCTTCGATTCAGTCTCCGCCGTGAGCACCGCCGCGTACCACGGTGCTTGTTGGGTTCCCCGTAACCTCCTGAGCCTCCTATTGGCTTGAATCGATCCACCACACGGCACAACAACCGCCACAGTCCACCGTCTCTCTCTGTTTTCTCCAAAATCCAGCCGTCCACCGTTTAGCCTCCGTGCACGGTTGCAGCTCCAAATCGCGGTCAATAGCTCACCCTCTTCTCTCTTTCACTTTCACCAGTCATCAACTCCCTCACCTTTGCACGAAATCGATCGAAGTCTCTCCAATTTTCCTCTCTGTTTTCTGAGTGTTCAAACGGGTGCACGGTTTGAACGTGCACAATGTGTGGCCGTGCACACTTAAGCTTTCCCTAGAACCCTCTAGCTTCTGCACACGTGTCCATCATCCATTGGCTCAGCACAAAATATCCCAGCCCACTTCTGCCACTTGTCCTGATCTGATTGGGCTGAATGTACAAATTACTATTTTGCCCTCACACTTCCTAGACCCATAACTACTTCATCCGACGTCCGATGACAGCGTGTCGCCTGTCGTTGTACTCAGGACGTCGAGACCTATCTAAAGGTCCTCGGTCTACGTGAAAATCACAAGTTCACCTAGAAGTCAACATTTTCCTCATTTAGTCAAATTTACGGTAACGCCCTCAATCTTCTGAACGTCATAACTTTCTCTCTGATTGTCCGAATCGAACCTGCCGCCTGTCTACGGACTCGTGACGGCCTAAACTACGTTACGGTTAAGGGTCAACACTCATCCAACTGGTAAATCAAAAAGTCAACTTTTGGTCTACTATTCACAAGGGTAAAATCGTCCTTTATATACAAAACTTTTACAAAATTACATTTATACCCTTCCCGAAGGTACGGGTTGTTACAATCTACCCCCCTAAAAAGAATTTCGTCCCCGAAATTCAGTGAAACAAATAAGGGTACTGCTCACGCATCAAGGCCTCGGGTTCCCAAGTCGCTTCTTCCACCTGATGATTTCGCTACAATACTTTAACAAAGGGAACCGTCTTCCTCCGTAAGACCTTATCCTTCCGATCCAAAATCGCTACTGGCTGCTCTTCAAAGCTCAAGTCTTCCCTCAATTCAACAGGTTGTGCTTCCAGAACATGCGAATCATCCCGTATATACTTCTGAAGCATAGAAACATGGAAGACATTATCTACCTTTTCCAGGTCTGCTGGTAAGGCCAATCGATAAACAACAGGACCAATCCGTTCTAAAATCTCATAAGGTCCAATGTAACGAGAACTCAGCTTTCCCCGTCTGCCAAACCGTACGATTCCAAGGAGATAACTTCAAGAAAACCCAGTCTCCTACTGCAAACTCCAAATCTCTGATCCTACGGTCGGCGTAGCTCTTCTGTCGGTCCTGAGCTGCCTTCAATCGATCCCTGATTGACAGGACCCATCCCAATCCCTCCGGGATTACCGTGGAATGTGCCCTGCTCCCGTCCAACAAGAGGTGTCAGACAAGGGATAACCAAGAGCCACTGCCCAACGGGGCATCCAGAGTGCGCAAGGATCGATGGAGGAGGTGTGCAATGTCCGAGTCTCTGCTGCAATCGCATCCGTAATCAACCTGAAGGGCATTAAAACCAAAAGCTGTGAGTGAACAAAACCAATAAGTTCATCAAATACATTTATAAGACATTTATGCCCTCCAATAAAAACGTATGCATGCCACCAAAACCAGTAACCAAAACGTTTGCTCAACCGAGCCATTAGGGCCTTAGCCCAAAAACCGTTAACCAAAAACCAAGTACGGGAACTCAGCCCAAAACAGTGGAATACCACCACCATACATATACGACCATGTGGGTCACCACCCACGACCATAAATGAACATCAATTCATTTAAATCACACAATCATAAATCCACCCGAAAAGCCATTTCATTAAATCGTATTTTACCATTACCATCACCAGCATCCTTGATGCTAGACGTCCCTGACGTCATGTCTCACGGTTTCATAAGCTACGCGTGCTGCCCGGGGTCTCTCCGGGTCCATATATCTGACATCCCTGATGTCTGACGTCCCAGACGTCAATCATAGCAATCCTGCTCCTGAGTCATCATACGGTCCGGCTGCTCCGTATGGTGACCCTTCACAGGCAATGCACCGTGACTTCCCCAGTGTCCCAGACATCTGGAGGAGACCATCATATATCCATGTGTACAGATGGTATATGGAAAAACAGTTTTATTAACTCATTTCACAACATCACAATGGGCCCTGCCCGAATTTTCCATAAAACAACACATTTCCATTTAGGGTCCCTGACCCGAAACCACATTTATTAAATATAGGGCCCCTGACCCGAAATCATCATTTTAATCCAACTGGGCCCCATGCCCGACTTTATGAACCACTGGGCCCACGACCCGATTTATAAACCAACTGGGCCCGCAGCCCGATTACGTACTCAAATGGACTCCAAGTCCGAGATTTCCAAAACAAGTGGGCCTCAAGCCCGAGTTCATCTTTCCAATATAAAAACCATTTTATCATATTATTTATTTAACCACAAGCACGTAAAACCACAAATAAACCGTTAATCCCGATATACGTGAAATACGGAAAACACCTCGAAATACGTGCAACATACCCAAAATCAATACTCACAAATACCATCATAGAAATCATGTATATAAACCATATAACACATTTAAGCATGCATAGGATTTATAAAACCAAAGTCCACTCACAGACCGTTTTAACAGTATGCCTCGATACGCGTGCCACCGGCCCTCCCGGGCCACACCACTATCACCGGGACTCCCAATACTGTCCAAAACACATTAGAGGGTCACTAACCTCATTATTAACATCCTATCAAAGTCCCGTAATTTTCCCGAATTTTTACTTATTTTTAAACTTAATTTAAAACCTTCAGACATCCTGAACACTATCGAGACGGTGTCCGATCGACACGAAACCAATTCCAAAATGTCCGTTACATCGAATAGATTAAAAGTCATGTTGGAAGTTTCCCCAAAATACCCTTCACGCGCCCCCACGCGCCAGGTCAACATTCAGGTCAACAATGATGACGTCATGCTACAGTAACCGGGTTCTGAAACCGGGTCTGTAACCGGGTCGCCGTCGACCCGCGGCTTGACCCGATCACAGATCGAGTTCCAGACCAACATTTTTTATGCGGTTTGATCCTATGGACTCGTCATAATCCCCCCTATGGTTCTGTGACATCCAAACTAATTTTTAGGTGGGTTAAACTACCTGAAAACTGACGGGAAAATCGGCTGAGAACTCAGGTCATCAACTCCGGCGACTCGTCGAGATTCCGGCCGTGGTTCATGGTCCAAAATGGTCGTCTAGGTTCCTAGGACATGTTTCAGAAGTAAGCAAGCAATCCCAACGTCAAAAACCAGTGTTTCGAAACAGGGAAGAAAATCAAACCTTCTCGGGTTTCTGGGCCTATCGCCGCCGTGGCTCGTCCAGTCGTGGTCTGAGTCGTCCTAAGGTTCCAGTGGTCCTATCCCTACGTTGGTTCGAGTCCAGGTATGAAGGTTTGCATGCTTGGATCGATTTGGGCTGTTCGGGTTCCTCTCGGGTCTGGGAGGTTTCCGGCCGTACAGGGCGGCCGTGAGGCGGTGGCCGTCGTCTGAAGGTGGCTGGGGTTCGTCTGGACGTGTCTGGTGCATGGGTTGAGGCTGAGATGTGGTGATGTGTTTGTTCTTGGAAGGAAACCGTGCTCACGGTTTTGAGGGAGAATGAAAATGAGAGGATGTGTGGTCTGATCAAATAAAGAGAGAAGGAATGAGATCTAACGGCCCAGATTCAATCTCCATATAAAATGAAGGGTGAGGATTTGAGGAGAGGGAATAATTAATTAACCCAAATGGCCAGCAAAGATCCCTGAATTAGGGAATGAAGGGGATGATGACATGTGTCACTCATCAAGGGTCCAGATTGGTTTGGATTAAAGTAGTCAGATTTTATTATTATATTATTATTTTATTCCGAGTCTCGGTTAATCGCGTTTTACGTCCTTGACCATAACTTCGTCGTCGAATCTCCGATTTCGGCATGCCGCCAGTCGTTGGATTCGTATCGACGAAACCTACGTAACGGTCCTTGGCCCTCGTCCATCGGACCTCCCGGTCAAAAAGTCAACATTTGGCCCCTAGTAAGCCAAATTACCAAAATACCCCTCAACTTCCGAACACCATAACTTTCTCTACGAATGTCGGAATCGAACGTGCCACCTGTCTATGAACTCGTGACGTCCCGAACTACGCCACGGTCATCGGTCAAAGTCCATTTGACCGTCCGAACAAAAGTCAACATTTTGCCCACGACTAGGGGCAAAATGGTCATTTCGCACAATTTGTCCGATTCCGCCCTACTAACCACCGTTCAACCTCACTAATCAAGATTAGTCACTAAACTAATCCCGGAATTCGGGACGGGTCGTTACAATCTTCCCTCCTTAATAAATTTCGTCCTCGAAATTCCAACCGCTCTAATCTCAACGTACTTCCCTCCTTAATAAGTTTCGCTCTCGAAACTCGATTACCCTGATTCCACAAACACCCCGTGGAAAGTGGAATCGACCACGCAACACGTGTACACCCGTACACCAACTACTTAGACAAAACTTGTCTACACCCAAACGTACCACTAGTACTCATAACGCAACGACTACATTCGACCCCGTCGAATGACTGAAACTACTTGTTTCGAATTTGACACCACTTGTCAAATCAACCCTCTCGTTGACGCAACAACTCGACGGTTCCTTTCCCACTCCCACTAGGAGTCAGCTGACCCCACTCAACAATCTATGTTGACACATCCTGACAATCTATCACCACACAGTTGTTGTCAGTCGAAAACTGACACTAGACTCACTCGTGGCTACACATGCCACCAACTTACTTGACTTAAATATATCCTTACCGACATTTCACACGACCTGTGTGTAATTAAACACATCGAAATTACCATGACCCATTGCATAGTAATGTCCGGTCCACAACCAATCCCATGGTATCGGAACCAATCCGACTACCAACACGTTCACCGACACACCTCGGGTATATCCCGTATACCGTAACTAGACATCACAAGTCTACACGGTATTGTACCTCGACCCAAGTACGAGGTACACACATCTACCTAATAACCAGACTACAACCACCTAGGTCATAGCCGAACGCGTTCCAATAATGGAGTACGTTTACCCAATCCAGCATGAGACAAATCGAAACTCCACCCAACATCTAGTTCCACTTCCGAATCTGAATCCGCAACTTCGTAAGAAATCCCGGATCCAAACCCAGATATCCCATTTTAATTCATATCCAAATCCGAATCCGAAATCATTATTCCGTAAGCTAGCATTTGGAATAATCATTCCGTACCCAAATCCGGAAATATACTTTCAAGTTTCAAAATCGAATCCTGAATCGTCACCCAGAAATTTGATTCCAAATCCCGAAATCTCATTCACATTTACCAAGACACACTAACACCGAATCTATCGGTTACCCGTTCAACACACTTGATTGACTTCATAGGGAAGCCAATCCAACCTCCACACGTCTAAGGTTGACAAAATTTGACTACATCGAAAACCTACTCACCTGAGTAGAATACCGTACGGCCCCACTTCGAAAAGAAGTTCAATCCCGTCATTTATGACTCACGTACCAAGGTGAGATCCTAGATCGCCACAACGATCGACAACCGACTCCCACAACTAGACAGATCAGTCAACGACGAGACACGTCGAGACTGCGGATTCTCACGGATTACCTTGTATCAATCCTTGTCATTCCACCTAGGAAAAACCAAGGATGATCCAAAATGATGACACCAAAACTCATCCTACGTGGATGCAAACAAAACTCGCTGCACTCACAACATCCTCTGCCACCAAGCAGAAAATGAGAAATCTCGTTTACCTAATTTCGAATACGTAGCTCCTCCTAATGACCCACACACACACATGGGCCCACCAACCAATACACGCTCAACGTACTGGTAACTACACTCAACGTCTGCCAGGGCAGAAAACAAGAAGTCAACCCCTATGACTTCGGAATACCCACCACCAAAAATGAACACCACTCTCGTTCCCCAATCACAACTCTCCTCGACACTAAGGTTCCAACCATGTTGGAAACAAACATGCTCCCAACGAGACGTCAAGTCTAACCGCTAGACTTCCTACCTCCCCAACTCACTTGGACAACCCCCGTGTCCACAATCAACCCGTTATTGTTCCGTTCGCACATCCCAACCTTACAGGTTCAACACTCGGTTTCCCCAGTTCTCAATTATACCTTTTAATCCACTCCTTACTGGTTATCTCACCACCATTGGGACTTATCCCAACACATCACAATCTTAACTGGATCCCATCCAGTCCATCACTCAACCACTACCGAAACTCAAAGACCGAACATATGTTCATCATGACGGAGTCACACCCCGACTTGTGGCTCATCGTCAACATCATTACCGACACTAGCACCAGCGCTAGTACCAGCACAAACATACTATCAACAACACCAGTATCAGCACACATGCATCCATACTAGCATCAGCACAAAAGTACCAACCCGCAAACATCCATACTGCACACCGTGTGCAAATACGACAACCCTGGATCTCCGTTCATACCGAACGACGATCCCGTACCTCACGACTATGGGTACCACCACTCTGACAATCCACATCAGGAAAATGAACGTTCCCTGTTATAACCACACCAATTACCCTCGATAGCCAGTCATCTCCATCCGACTTCCGACTAACTATCATGGCTATCGAGATCCGCATCCACACATCACACCAATACCCGATCCAACACGGGATTCCATAATTTATCTCAGAACCGTATCCGTAAATCGAATCCCATAGTTCTGCCTAGACTCACTAGAGCCATCCACATGGTCATCCATGACCTCAGCCGCTCGTCACAGCACAAGTTCTCACCCGCTAATCATTATTAAGGTTTACCTAGGGTTCCACAATCACACACTATGGTTCAACCGAACCCAACCACTTCCCGTAATATAGAATTCACAACCTGACCGACCCCGCGGTCCTGACATTGAATAGACGTCAAATCCAATCCTACCATCCCATCAACGTGGGTCCACCACTAGGTCATCGGCCAACTCCGATGAACCAACATCCCTCACACTAGAAACCACCACAAGGGTTCACATTTTAGACCATTACTCACATGAGGTTCCCCGAACCTGGCTGCACCTAGCAGCACAACAATTTAATATTACATGACCGAACCGACAATACCAGTTCATCACAATCAACCCCACCTGGGTCGAATCACATTATCGCACGGCGTATCGGGCCAATCACACTCTATCCACTATCCAAACCCAAAAACTATCTATCAGGTTGATAACGAATTGCAGCCCAATGAGACATCACACCCTCGACCTGCGCGCACAACAAGAGCAACCGTGCTCTGATACCAAGTTGACATGACCCATCCCAATCCCTCCGGGATTACCGTGGAATGTGCCCTGCTCCCGTCCAACAAGAGGTGTCAGACAAGGGATAACCAAGAGCCACTGCCCAACGGGGCATCCAGAGTGCGCAAGGATCGATGGAGGAGGTGTGCAATGTCCCAGTCTCTACTGCAATCGCATCCGTAATCAACCTGAAGGGCATTAAAACCAAAAGCTGTGAGTGGACAAAACCAATAAGTTCATCAAATACATTTATAAGACATTTATGCCCTCCAATAAAAACGTATGCATGCCACCAAAACCAGTAACCAAAACGTTTGCTCAACCGAGCCATTAGGGCCTTAGCCCAAAAACCGTTAACCAAAAACCAAGTGTGGGAACTCAGCCCAAAACAGTGGAATACCACCACCATACATATACGACCATGTGGGTCACCACCCACGACCATAAATGAACATCAATTCATTTAAATCACACAATCATAAATCCACCCGGAAAGCCATTTCATTAAATCGTATTTTACCATTACCATCACCAGCATCCTTGATGCTAGACGTCCCTGACGTCATGTCTCACGGTTTCATAAGCTACGCGTGCTACCCGGGGTCTCTCCGGGTCCATATATCTGACATCCCTGATGTCTGACGTCCCAGACGTCAATCATAGCAATCCTGCTCCTGAGTCATCATACGGTCCGGCTGCTCCGTATGGTGACCCTTCACAGGCAATGCACCGTGACTTCCCCAGTGTCCCAGACATCTGGAGGAGACCATCATATATCCATGTGTACAGATGGTATATGGAAAAACAGTTTTATTAACTCATTTCACAACATCACAATGGGCCCTGCCCGAATTTTCCATAAAACAACACATTTCCATTTAGGGTCCCTGACCCGAAACCACATTTATTAAATATATGGCCCCTGACCCGAAATCATCATTTTAATCCAACTGGGCCCCATGCCCGACTTTATGAACCACTGGGCCCACGACCCGATTTATAAACCAACTGGGCCCGCAGCCCGATTACGTACTCAAATGGACTCCAAGTCCGAGATTTCCAAAACAAGTGGGCCTCAAGCCCGAGTTCATCTTTCCAATATAAAAACCATTTTATCATATTATTTATTTAACCACAAGCACGTAAAACCACAAATAAACCGTTAATCCCGATATACGTGAAATACGGAAAACACCTCGAAATACGTGCAACATGCCCAAAATCAATACTCACAAATACCATCATAGAAATCATGTATATAAACCATATAACACATTTAAGCATGCATAGGATTTATAAAACCAAAGTCCACTCACAGACCGTTTTAACGGTATGCCTCGATACGCGTGCCACCGGCCCTCCCGGGCCACACCACTATCACCGGGACTCCCAATCCTGTCCAAAACACATTAGAGGGTCACTAACCTCATTATTAACATCCTATCAAAGTCCCGTAATTTTCCCGAATTTTTACTTATTTTTAAACTTAATTTAAAACCTTCGGACATCCTGAACACTATCGAGACGGTGTCCGATCGACACGAAACCAATTCCAAAATGTCCGTTACATCGAATAGATTAAAAGTCATGTTGGAAGTTTCCCCAAAATACCCTTCACGCGCCCCCACGCGCCAGGTCAACATTCAGGTCAACAATGATGACGTCATGCTACAGTAACCGGGTTCTGAAACCGGGTCTGTAACCGGGTCGCCGTCGACCCGCGGCTTGACCCGATCACAGATCGAGTTCCAGACCAACATTTTTTATGCGGTTTGATCCTATGGACTCGTCATAATCCCCCCTATGGTTCTGTGACATCCAAACTAATTTTTAGGTGGGTTAAACTACCTGAAAACTGACGGGAAAATCGGCTGAGAACTCAGGTCATCAACTCCGGCGACTCGTCGAGATTCCGGCCGTGGTTCATGGTCCAAAATGGTCGTCTAGGTTCCTAGGACATGTTTCAGAAGTAAGCAAGCAATCCCAACGTCAAAAACCAGTGTTTCGAAACAGGGAAGAAAATCAAACCTTCTCGGGTTTCTGGGCCTATCGCCGCCGTGGCTCGTCCAGTCGTGGTCTGAGTCGTCCTAAGGTTCCAGTGGTCCTATCCCTACGTTGGTTCGAGTCCAGGTATGAAGGTTTGCATGCTTGGATCGATTTGGGCTGTTCGGGTTCCTCTCGGGTCTGGGAGGTTTCCGGCCGTACAGGGCGGCCGTGAGGCGGTGGCCGTCGTCTGAAGGTGGCTGGGGTTCGTCTGGACGTGTCTGGTGCATGGGTTGAGGCTGAGATGTGGTGATGTGTTTGTTCTTGGAAGGAAACCGTGCTCACGGTTTTGAGGGAGAATGAAAATGAGAGGATGTGTGGTCTGATCAAATAAAGAGAGAAGGAATGAGATCTAACGGCCCAGATTCAATCTCCATATAAAATGAAGGGTGAGGATTTGAGGAGAGGGAATAATTAATTAACCCAAATGGCCAGCAAAGATCCCTGAATTAGGGAATGAAGGGGATGATGACATGTGTCACTCATCAAGGGTCCAGATTGGTTTGGATTAAAGTAGTCAGATTTTATTATTATATTATTATTTTATTCCGAGTCTCGGTTAATCGCGTTTTACGTCCTTGACCATAACTTCGTCGTCGAATCTCCGATTTCGGCATGCCGCCAGTCGTTGGATTCGTATCGACGAAACCTACGTAACGGTCCTTGGCCCTCGTCCATCGGACCTCCCGGTCAAAAAGTCAACATTTGGCCCCTAGTAAGCCAAATTACCAAAATACCCCTCAACTTCCGAACACCATAACTTTCTCTACGAATGTCGGAATCGAACGTGCCACCTGTCTATGAACTCGTGACGTCCCGAACTACGTCACGGTCATCGGTCAAAGTCCATTTGACCGTCCGAACAAAAGTCAACATTTTGCCCACGACTAGGGGCAAAATGGTCATTTCGCACAATTTGTCCGATTCCGCCCTACTAACCACCGTTCAACCTCACTAATCAAGATTAGTCACTAAACTAATCCCGGAATTCGGGACGGGTCGTTACACTGATCAGTGCCACTTTTTCTTGTGTAAGATCTACCAGTTCAGAAGTAGTCAATCTCCTCTCACCAACCTCAGTCCAACACAATGGAGTCCGACACTGTCGCCCATATGACGCCTCATAAGGAGCTATCCCAATGCTCTCCTGATAACTGTTATTATAGGCGAACTCCATCAAAGGCAAATGTGATTCCCAAGTACCCTGAAACTGCAAAACACAAGCTCGCATCATGTCCTCGAGAATCTGAATAGTCCGCTCAGACTGTCCATCGGTCTGAGGATGGAATACAGTACTAAAATGAAACTTTGTCCCAAAAGCTTCCTGTAAGCTCTGCCAAAATCGGGAAGTAAATCTCGGATCTCTGTTAGATACTATCGACTCTAGAGTCCCATGCAGCCGAATAATCTCATCTATAAACAACTGTGCAAACTGCGTCAACCTGAAGTTCTCCCGTACTGGCAAGAAATGAGCAGACTTCGTAAGTCTATCCACGATCACCCACACACCATCGTGCCCCTTGGGTGTTCTCGGAAGCTTGAGTACAAAATCCATCGTCAGGTGATCCCATTTCCACTCGGGAATCGGTAAAGGTTGCATCGCTCCATAGGGTCTCTGCCGCTCAGCTTTCACCTGTTGACAAATCAGGCATCTACTAACATACTCTGCAATCTCACGTTTCATCCCCGACCACCAGTAATGCTCTCGAAGTGTACGATACATCTTGGTCCCACCAGGATGCATCGCATAAGCTGAACAATGAGCCTCATCCAAGATCACTTTCTTCAAGACTTCATCCTCAGGTACACACAATCGTCCATCCTTAACCAAAACTCCATCCTCGCGAATCTCAAAGTCCTGTCTCTCTCCAACCTCGACCTCAATACGTATGATGCCCAAAATAGGGTCCTCGAACTGAGCATCAATAACCTGATCAATCAAAACAGGTCGCACGTGGAAACTCGCTAGGAGTGCTCCCTGATCATCCACAGTCAACTCTACTCCCAGCCTGCGGAGCTCAACCAACAAAGGTAATCGTACCGTCCTCAAATGCGACAAGGTACTAGCTGACTTCCTGCTCAAAGCATCGGCTACCACATTAGCCTTCCCTGGATGATACTCAATAGTGCAGTCGTAGTCCTTAAGCAACTCCAACCATCGGTGCTGTCTCAGATTCAATTCCTTCTGAGTGAACAAATACTTCAAACTCTTGTGATCAGTGAAAATCCTGCACCTCTCACCGTACAAGTAATGCCGCCAAATCTTCAGTGCATGAACCACCGCCGCCAATTCCAAGTCATGTGTAGGATAGTTCATCTCATGGGGTTTCAACTGCCGGGAAGCATAAGCAATCACTTTCCCATGCTGCATCAAGACACAACCCAAACCTTGTAAAGAAGCGTCACTGTACACCTCAAACTCCCCACTGTCGTCTGGAAGGGCCAACACAGGAGCAGATGTCAACCGCCTTTTAAGCTCCTGGAAACTCTGTTCACATTCCTCATCCCAATCAAATCGAACTCCCTTCCGAGTCAACCTCGTCAACGGTGCTGCAAGAATAGAAAAACCCTCAATGAAATGCCGATAATAACCTGCTAAACCCAGAAAACTCCTGATCTTTGTCACCGTCTTGGGCTGTTCCCAATTTGCTACCGCCTCAACCTTCTGAGGATCCACTCTGATGCCCTCGGCCGAAATCACATGGCCTAAGAATCCAACACTAGTCAACCAAAACTGGCACTTACTCAACTTCGCATACAACTGATGCTCTCTCAAGGTCTCAAGCACTACCCTCAGATGTTTCTCGTGCGCCTTTGCACTCTTCGAATACACCAAAATATCATCAATGAAGACAATCACAAAACGATCCAAATACGACCGGAACACTCGGTTCATAAGATCCATAAAAGCTGCTGGGACATTAGTCAATCCGAACGGCATCACAACAAACTCGTAGTGACCGTACCTGGTCCGAAAGGCTGTTTTCGGTACATCCTCCTCTTTAACCCTTAACTGATGGTAGCCGGAGCGAAGATCAATCTTCGAAAAATACTGTGCTCCCTTTAACTGGTCAAACAAATCATCAATCCGGGGTAATGTATACTTATTCCGAATGGTTACCTTATTCAACTGTCTATAGTCAACACACAATCTCAACCCTCCGTACTTCTTTTTCACAAACAGTACCGGCGCTCCCCAAGGTGACATGCTTGGCCGAATAAATCCTATATCGACCAACTCTTGTAACTGGGCCTTAAGTTCCATCAATTCTGCAGGTGCCATGCGATAAGGAGTCTGTGAAATAGGCTGTGTACCTGGTAAAAGATCAATCGTGAACTCGATCTCTCGCTGAGGTGGTAATCCTGGCAACTCCTCGGGAAAAACATCGGAAAATTCCCGCACCACTGGTATATCCTCCGCCCTCACTGGCGAAGCACGAGTATCCACCACATGGGCTATGTAACCCTGACACCCCTTACGCAACAGCTTACTAGCCTCAAGTGCCGAAATAACTCCAGTAGGAAGTGCACGCTGATCCCCCTGAAACGAAATCTCTGGTAATCCTGGACTCCGAAAGTCACTCTCCTATCGAAACATTCGATAGAAGCATGATGTCTCATCAACCAGTCCATACCCAAGATAACATCAAAGTCCCGTAGATCCAAGAGTAACAAATCCGCCAGTAACTCAACCTCACCTACCTTCACCGGACACTCTCTCAACACCTGAGTCACTACCAACACATCCCCAGTAGGTGTACTCACCCCTAAAGCACAATCCAAGGTAGACACCTCCCTCTCCGTCACCAAACTACAACTCCGAGCTATAAAGGAATGGGTCGCCCCGGGATCTATCAAAGCAAAAACAGTGTGACCAAGTATGGTGAGTGTACCTGTCACCACTCCTGGTGCTGATCTGGCCTCCTGCTGGGTCATTGCAAAAACTCGCGCCTGAGGTCCCGATGACCTACCGCGCCCTCTAGAACTACTCGTGGCACCACCGCCACCCCTAGGGCCTGCTGCCCCCGATACTGATGCATTACTCCGTCCAGGTTCTGCTGCACCTCTGCTTGCTCCACCCTCCTGAGCTAACAACGGGCACTCCCTCCGAAAATGTCCTCGCTCTCCACAGTAATAGCAAGCATCCCTACTGGGTCCACCGGTCTGCCTCCCAGTAGAAGCAACAGAAGTAGCACTCGCCTGAGGAGTCGGCTGTGCCCTAGCTCCCCGAAATCCAGAGCCCTGAAAACTGCATGGTCTACCATACCGGGCTCCACCAGCCGATGACGAACCACCAAAATTACCCCGCTTCGGGGTCCTCTGACTCGATGCTCCAGGGAATGAATGCTCTCGACGTCGAACACTGCCCGAGTACTGTGGCCTAGCAGGCAAACTGGCCTCCACTCTGACAGCAGCATCAGACAACTCCCGGAATGTAGCAAATGAGCCGGCTGTCACAATGGCTCTAATCTCTCCTCGAAGACCCAACTCAAACCGAAGGCACTTCTCCGCCTCGGTCGCCACAAATGCAGGAGCGAATCGAGATAGCATCTGGAATCTCTGCTCATACTCGGCGACTGTCATGTTCCCTTGCTTCAACTGAAGAAATTCCGCCTCTTTAGCATCCCGGAAAGAGCGGGGATAATACTGATCTAGAAACCGCTCCCGGAAAGTTTCCCACGTCACCGTATGTGCATCCCATCCGGACAACTCCAGCGTATACCACCACTCATACGCTGCTCCATCCAACAGAAACGTAGCCAACAAGACCCGGTCCTCTGGAGGACAATGCATTACCCCAAAAATACGCTCGAGCCGGGTGATCCATCGGTGAGCTTCCTCTGGATCGACCCCACAGCTGAACGTAGTAGCCCCAAGCCGCTGGGCTCTCTCAATTGAAGCGCTCTCAGTCCCTCTCGCCGCTTCATCTTCAGGTCGTGGAGGGGGTTCACGTCTCGGAGGCATGATCGAACGTACGATGAAAGAGGCATAGAGTTAGTAAAACAACCTAGATACGACACAAACCGACAAACCTATGCTCTGATACCAAATGTCAGGACCCGTCCCAAATATCGCCTCGATACCCGGGACGAACCCTGCTCCCGTCTGACAATCACACCTAAAGTACCAAAATAACCTCCATACTACAATAAGCATAACTATCAGACGAATGAGTGAATATATACAACTAGAAGTCAGAGCATAGTTCTACAAAATGGGCACAAAAATCCTACAATGCTAGTCTCGCAACGGAAGAACGTCAAAAGCTCTATGCCTCGATATCTGCCTCAACGTTCACCCCAGTGCTATCACCACGACCTGGAGGGAAAATTTAAAACCAAAAGTGTGAGTGGACTAGAATAACTAAAAGTTTTAAAAATCAGTTTATCACCAAATCAAAGTTAAGGAAAAATAATGATAATAATAATTGTTCCCTCCGTTTTAAAACAGGCATGCCCAACTAAGTATCAGAAAATCATAACATGAAACATCATAAGAAAAAGAAACACTATAAAACGGATATAGAAATCTTAGTATGTATATCAGAACCATAGCATAAACCAAGAACGTCAAACCATCATTTTCCGATCAGACCTGCTGGACCTATCCGAGTCTTTAAACTCAACCAGGCCTCAAATATAATTCTGAGTCTTTAAACTCCCGAGTCTTTAAACTCAATAGGCCTACGGGGGTAATATCATAAATGTCCGAGTCTTTAAACTCCCGAGTCTTTAAACTCCCGAGTCTTTAAACTCCCGAGTCTTTAAACTCAATCCGGGCCCGTCCCCCGTTAATCAGAATCTGGGTCTTTAAACCCAATATCCAGATCCAGCAAATCCAATCCAAATTCAAAGTAAAACCCAATTCGAAATTGATCGCCAAACTCGAATTCGAAATCCCCGGTCCGAAGCCCTTCCGGCGTTCAGATCCGACATTCCGAACCCAAATCTGGAAATCCACTTTTATACCAAAACCCACATGTAATCACAAAGCATATTTCCTAACCCATTTATCATCATCATAAAACATTTATAGATTTAAATCCTCAAATATGGCATCAAAATCCGAAAACTAGCTTTTTCTCGAAAAACGTGCAAAATCCCAAAAATATCTCGAAAAACGTGCAAACACATCAACGACATATAATCATCATTAGAAAGCATAAAAACATATTTAATACCATAAAACATCCATAGAACAGTTAGGCATGCTCGAGTTTAAAGAAAGAGTCCACTCACAAATCAGAACGAGTCAATCGCGCTCCGTGCGCTCCTCGACCGTCTCAGGTGCCTCCCGTCCTGTCAATATGCACCAAATAGGGTCACAAACACATTAAGGATACTAACCATAATTTCCCCAATTTTTCGGGAATTTATTAATATTTTAATCCTAGACCCTAAACCGTCCGGATTCCCGAACAACCTCCTAACATCGTCTGATTCACCCGAAAACCATACCAATGAACTCCTTAGGACATTTAGAACCAAAACCATGTTGGAAGCTTGGCCGGAATCCTCCCCACGCGCCTCCATGCGCCGCCCAAAGTGGCTGCGCGTGGGCATCACGCGCCTGCTACAGTGCTCCTCCTACCTCGAGCCACCCGGTTCTCCGCCGTTCATCCATCAATTCCGTCCAAATCAATCCCAATAGCTTCGTCCCATCCTAAGCAATCTAACCCTGTCCTAAGATCGAAGAATCACGGCCCAAAACCTCACGACTCTCCCTCGAAAAACTGAGCCCGTGGTCCCTGTTTTGGCCGCCGGCCGCCCAGGTCCTCCCCCGGCACGGCACCACAACCACACGACTCCTGGGACCTCCAGGAGTCTCACCCTGGCCTCCAAATTCCTCGACTCTAAGCCCAACTCCACGAATTTTGATTTGAAATTCACGGGAAAAACAGAGGAAAGAGTCTTACCCTTCGATTCAGTCTCCGCCGTGAGCACCGCCGCGTACCACGGTGCTTGTTGGGTTCCCCGTAACCTCCTGAGCCTCCTATTGGCTTGAATCGATCCACCACATGGCACAACAACCGCCACAGTCCACCGTCTCTCTCTGTTTTCTCCAAAATCCAGCCGTCCACCGTTTAGCCTCCGTGCACGGTTGCAGCTCCAAATCGCGGTCAATAGCTCACCCTCGTCTCTCTTTCACTTTCACCAGTCATCAACTCCCTCACCTTTGCACGAAATCGATCGAAGTCTCTCCAATTTTCCTCTCTGTTTTCTGAGTGTTCAAACGGGTGCACGGTTTGAACGTGCACAATGTGTGGCCGTGCACACTTAAGCTTTCCCTAGAACCCTCTAGCTTCTGCCCACGTGTCCATCATCCATTGGCTCAGCACAAAATATCCCAGCCCACTTCTGCCACTTGTCCTGATCTGATTGGGCTGAATGTACAAATTACTATTGTAACGCCCCGGACATTCTGAAAATGTAATATTGTAAAATATTGAATAAAATGACGTTTTTACCCCTGTGATTTGTGTGGTCAATTTATTGACTTTTTGATTGGGAGGTCGAACGGACGTTGAGCGATGATCGCGACGTAGTTCGGGACGTTACGAGTTCATAGACAGGTGGCACGTCCGATCCGGACACCCGAGGTGAAAGTTATGATGTTCGGAAGTTCAGGGGGCATTATCATAAATTGGACGTTATAAAGGGAAAAAGTTGACTTTTTGTTTGACAATTGATACTCATTTGACTCGAAGACCGTTATGTTCGTCTCGACGCCCTGAGTACGACGACAGGCGGCACGCGTGAAACGGACGTCGGATGACCGAGATACGGGTCACGGAAGTTGGAGGGCAATTTGGTAATTATTGCACAGAGGGGCATTTTGGTCTTTTTACACGGGGTACTGTTCACCACCGTGAAAAACAGAGTGTGCAGCCGTGGGAGTCTGGGTACTGCACCACCGTGCGTGGTGGTTTTGCACGATCCAATTGTTTATGCTGTAGTGGACTGGACGGTGGGATTGTTTATGCAAATTGAGGTATTGGAAGCACCCCATCGTGGCTGTGCAGAGCTTCAGTGCACGGGGAGTTTTAAAAATGGTCGTGGGCTCTGTGTACGGGAAACATTTTCCAGAGAGATTCAGAGTGCCTCCCACGGGTTGCTTGCCGCTTTGATCGATTAGCTGACTTCCTTTGAGTCTGGGTGCTCATTTGGAGTCATTCGGCTGTGGACAGACTGAGAGAGATTGAGAGAAAACCGCGAGGAAACAGTTCGGGTTTTTGGGGGGAAAACTCTGAATTCGATTTCTACGGCTTGAGAGACAAATCTAAACACGTAGGGAGTTTTCTGGGAGTGATTGAATCTCGACCGTGCAAGAACTGAAGGGTTTCGAGCACGGATTGCCCAAGAACCCAAGTTCCAGTTCGAAGGAAAAACCAGTGGGAGGGAAAATTGAAGATCAAATTGTGGGGACATTCGAGCTAAACTAAGGGCCGTTCTAGCCTTCTGGGAGCAAGAGGAAACCAACCGCATCGATTTCGAAGGACGACACTCACGAATTGGCCAAGAACTGAGCTCCCTAGTTCTGAGAATTTTCGAGCTTGAGGACGACGACTTCCAGGTAACGGCGAGTTCAATTTTTTGTGCTATTGTGTTTGTATAGGTCCCCTTAAGCCACTAGTGAAATTAATTTGAGAATGGAGTTAGTTTGGGTGAGTTCCAGAAGTCGACTTGTTCGACTGTTCGAGCTTGAGTTGGGTCGATTAGGTGTTTGTCGACGTTGATCATCAGCACAGACCTAAAATTAACGGATTAGAGAAGATAATAGGATCAAAAACGAGAGGAATTGATTGAGAATTGAGCTTGAACTGGTCGGGTTGAGTCGCGGGTAATAGACCCGTTTATCAGTCTATCCGGGTAAGAACGAAGACACTGTAGCTTGGCGTGTGGCCTTCACGCGCAACCACTTTGGGCGGCGCGTGACGGCACGTGCGATGTTAACTCCGATCACGGTCAATATGGAATTTTTTCCTTTCAGTTTAATTAACATTTTACCTTTAGGATTCGAGTTGTTCGGGAGTCGTTCGGGATAATTTCGGGAGTCCGGAAGGTTAAGTCTCTAAGTTTAATTTCGCCGAAAAATCCGGGAAGATTAGGAAAACTCCTACGAGTTATTTTGGGATGTTTGTAACCCTTCTTGTACGTTTTTACAGGTCCGGACACTTCCGAAGCTACGGAGGAGCGCGTGGGACGCGATTGACGCGTCCTAAGACTGTGAGTGGACTTTTTGATTTCTAAACCTTGCATGCATGACTATTTTACTTACTTATCTTATGGTTTTACATATGATTTATGATGGTGATATGATATTTCGGTTTTACGTGTTTTCACGATTTTCGAGATATTTATCGTATTTCACGCATTTCGAGGTTTCGGTTTTTGCTTATGTATGAATGATGTTTTGATGAAGTATCTGTATATGATTATGCATGTTATGGATTTATGATGTTTTGATTATTAATTGTGAAGTGATTTCGGAAATTTCATGTTTTGGAAATTGCATGTGAATTCGGACATAAGTCCTATTATGACGTGATATGATTTCGGAATGATGTTGGAAAACGGATTATGATGAATCCTGGTTTATCGTGTTTAAAAACGGTTTTGGGTTTAAAGACCCGGTTGATTGTTGGATCTGGTTTTGGGTTTAAAGACCCGGTATGTTGATGACGGGGGCGGGCCCGAAAATTGGGTTTAAAGACCCGTAGTGAGTTTAAAGACTCGTGAGTTTAAAGACTCGATTATTGTGATACCCCCGAGGCCTATTGATCATGTTTTGAGTTTAAAGACTCGTTGATATCCCGGGAAGGCCTAATGTTGAGTTTAAAGACTCGGAAGGATCCAACGGCTTAACTGTGATTTTTGATACACTTTTTACTTGATTTGTGCAAATGATGTTTCAAAATGACAGTTTCTGGAATCTGGTAATATTAAATGGTGTTACATGAGTTATGACGATTTTCTGTAACGTTTTTCATGTGTTTTCAGAAAAAGAGTTTTCAAAGGTTTAATACGCGATTTCTGAATATTCGGTTATGCATGCGTGTTACAAAACTGGAGGGCGAACCCGATTTCGGAAAAACTGTTTTCTGTAAAACTTATGTTTCGGTCCACTCACACTTTGTTGTTTTAAATTCCCTCCAGGTCGTGGTACTAGTGCGGGGACAAGCGCCGAGGCAGAGGCGGAGGCATAAAGTTTTCCGTTGCGGAGTAGTTAGTTCACAGAGTAGGATTTGTTCTTTAACCTGTTTTGTATTATTATGCTCTGTGAAACTGTGGACTTGACGTCCAGTCGGATGTATTTGTTTAATCTCCCTGGTCTGACAATGGGTGTGTTGTAATATTAATTAGTTTTCTGGTCTTTTGGATTCGATTGTCAGACGGGAGCAGGATGCTTCCCGATTATCGAGGCGATAATCGGGGTGGGTCCTGTCAACTATTTTGCCCTCACACTTCCTAGACCCATAACTACTTCATCCAACGTCCGATGACAGCGTGCCGCCTGTCGTTGTACTCAGGACGTCGAGACCTATCTAACGGTCCTCGGTCTACGTGAAAATCACAAGTTCACCTAAAAGTCAACATTTTCCTCATTTAGTCAAATTTACGGTAACGCCCTCAATCTTCCGAACGTCATAACTTTCTCTCCGATTGTCCGAATCGAACCTGCCGCCTGTCTACGGACTCGTGACGGCCTAAACTACGTCACGGTCAAGGGTCAACACTCATCCAACTGGTAAATAAAAAATTCAACTTTTGGCCTACTATTCACAAGGGCAAAATCGTCCTTTATATACAAAACTTTTACAAAATTACATTTATACCCTTCCCGAAGGTACGGGTTGTTACATTAAGTCTCAGGATTTGAATTAAATAAACCTAAAAATCTGATTGGTTAATTAATTAATGTGGGGCCCTTGGATGAGTGACAAGTGTCACTCATCCCATTAGCCATCTCCCCTAAATTGTGGATCCCAATTCTGATTGGATAGCTTTTATATTAATATATAATTATTTTATTATTTTATTTCTTTTCCCTCCTTATCTTTCTCTTCCTTCCCGTGCACATTTATTCTTTTTCTTCTTTGTTTTGTTTTCTGAAAAACTGTGAACCCCACCCCTTGCAACCCCTTTAATCCTCATCATTAGCATTGGGTGTGTGAATGGAAAAGAGAGAGTGAAGTGCGACGATAATGGTGGTGCTGACGGCGTCGACCTTCGTGGACGGTGGCCGGGGGAAGCCGAGACGGTGAGTTATATTAAAAACATGGAAATTTGGTTTTGAAGGTTTTTGATCGATTTTAATAATGAGGAATGGTTTCTGGCGATCATATGAACTGATTGGGATTGGAATCGTGGCTGGAGGTGGCCGGAGTCCATGGTAATTCGGGGTTGCAGGTCGTGGTTTCGGTTGTGACGACCCGTCTCGAATTAGCGGGATTAATTAAGAATTATTTACGGATTAGCGAGACTAATCGGAGATTAGGCGAGAATTAGCGGACGTTCGGGCGAAATGATGATTTTGCCCTTGGAATGGGCGAATCGTTGACTTTTTGTTCAGGTGGTCAAATGGACTTTGGCCGATGACCGTGACGTACTTCGTGACGTCACGAGTTTATAGACAGGTGGCACGCTCGATTCCGACGTCCGAGGAGGAAGTTATGAAATTCGGAAGCCCAAGGGCATTTTGGTAATTTGGGTGAATAGGAGGTCAAAAGTTGACTTTTTGACCGGGCGGTTCGATGGCCGAGGGTCGAAGACCGTTACGTAGATCACGACGATACGAATCCGTAGACAGGCTGTAATGACCCGTCCCGAATATCAGGATTAAATATTAATTAATTATGGTGTAGAATGACTAATCGGGGATTAGTTGAGTGACTTCGGACGAAACGTGCAAAATGACCGTTTTGCCCTTAGCGTGGGCAAAATGTTGACTTTTAGTTCGGGTGGTCAAATGGATTTTGACCGATGACTGGGACGTAGTTCGGAACGTCACGAGTTCATAGACAGGTGACATGTTCGTTTCCGACATTCGTAGAGAAAGTTATGATGTTCGGAAGTTGAGGGGCATTTTGGTAATTTGGCATATTAGGGGCCAAATGTTGACTTTTTGATCGGGAGGTCCGATGGACGAGGGCCAAGGACCGTTACGTAGGTCTCGTCGATACGAATCCAACGACAGGCAGCATGCCGAAATCGGAGATTCGACGACGAAGTTATGGTCACGGAATCGGGCTCGATTAACCGAACGAACCGGGAATAAAATAATATTTTAATATGAACAGTACCCGGTGACTGTGCACATCCGGATGAGTGACAAGTGTCACCCATCCCCTGAAATCTGGTCCATGTTTCCCTTCCAACACCATCATTACTACATCATCATTCCTACACCATCATTCCTCCATCTTTTTCCCCATTTTTCTTCTTCTTTGTTTTCTTACCCGTGAGAAGGGGAATCAAAATTGGGAGAATTGAGCTCCCTTTCACAACCAGTTTTGAGGGTAAATTGTGAGTTTGAGAGAGGGGATTAAACTGGGGAAACACTGGGATCGATTAATGGCTGAAAAACTGGGAATTCGAAAATTGCGTTTTTGGGAGGAAAAATCAAATTGGATGAATTGAGCCTTGTTGATCGAAATTGGGTTCAGTTTCAGTCTTCTGGGATTACTACGATCAATTTTGTAGAAGGAACTAAGTGGAATTGAGGTCGAATTGAGGTAGAACTGAGGAAGGAAACTTTCAGAATTTTCGAGATTGAGTCGAAGAATTGGAGGCTTTGATTGTTGAAATTGAGCTGGGGATTATGTTCCTGAGGATCCCACGATGCTTCTGGATCCATCAATTGGAAGAAACTGACTGAGATTGACTGAGCTCCATGGTTGCACAGTGTACGGATGTTCGAGTGTGAGTCGCGAAGATTGAGCAATGAATTGATTCAATTGAGTTGGGTAAAATGCTTACATGAGTCCCTTGATACTTCTGGTTGAATCAATTTGGGGAAATCGTGTGACGGTGAAGGTTTTGGAATGATGAACTATGGCCAGAGGACCTTCGAACGATCAACTGTGATCGTGGGGTTATAGGTAAGGTTGTTTGAAATTGAGTCCACAGATCTTTAATTGAACTTAATTCGAAGCTGTATGAATGTTCAATTGATGAATTCAGTGTGGAATTGACAGAAAACCAAACGGGTCTGATCGCGGGTTAAACGACCCGTTTACCAGACAAACGGGTGAGAGGGACAGCACTGTAGCAGGCGCGTGGGTTTCACACGCAGCCACTCACGGTGGCGCGTGGAGGCGCGTCCGGCCTAGTCTCAAGGTGAGGTCAACATGACTTTTGATCCTCTCAGTGTAACGAACATTTTGACGTTGATTTCGGGGAAATCGGATATTGTTTCGATAATGTTTCGTGTATCCGAAGTTTTGTATTACGTTAAAAATACGTATTTAAATCCTGGAAAAATTGGGGAAAATTATATGATGTATTTTGAGATGTTAGTAACCCTCTATAATGATTTTGGACAGGAGTTGTGATTTCCAGATTTTACGGAAAAACGTGCAGCTCGGAAACGGACCGTTTTGGACGGTGTGTGTGAGTGGACTTTGTTTTCTAACCGTGATGCATGCATATACGATTTCTAATGCCTTATTATATGATTTTATATGCTTGGGCATGATTTGTGTTTCAATACGGTAATTTCTCGGTTTTATGATTATTATATTATTATTTTTGGGCGATTTTCGAGAAATTACGAAATTTGGTAAAAATGATGTTTGGACTTGGTTTATGAGTCCGGGATTGAAATTGATTGAAAATAATGTTTGGACTCGGATTATTGAGTCATGGATTGAAAAATGATGTGGTGACTCGGGAATGAGTCGAGGGTCAATTTCGTGAATTTACGTGAAAATGGCAACGGAGGTTGCAACGCATGGATTTGCGTGATAATGTTATTTTGGGCATGAGAACCCAAGTAAATAGTGATTTTGACTCGGAATTGGAGTCATTTGTGAAATTGTGAAATTAATGATTTATTGGGATTTTATGATTATTTTAATCAGTCTTTCGGGCACGTTTTACGACGAATGTGCAGATGATGTTTTGGGCTAGGCCCGGAGTTTAAATGATTTCTAAAATGATGTTTTGACTTGGTTGGTGAGTCAATGATGATTTTCGGATTATTCTATTGATTTAAATGTGATTTTAACGGTTTATGTGTAAAAGGTATTTTGGGCTTGAGGCCCAGTTGAGAAGGACCTTGACTTGGTATGAAGTCAAGATTTGATTGAAATGTTTTGGGATGTAATTCCCGGGATGGTTTTCATTGTGATTGTGATATTCCCAGACGGTCGGTGCTTGGGGGATTACCCAGACGACCGGAGTTTGGGGGATGTGATTGTAGGATCGGGAGTTGATCCTATGGTAGTCAGCTTCTCGGATGAGACTGAGCTTGGATGTACCACTCGGAGGTGTCTGAACCTGGGGATGTGTTCGCCCAGAGGTGACTGAGCCCGAGGGGGTTGAGCCCAGAGGTGTCTGTTCCCGAGAGAGTGACTGGATATTGGCCTACGCGTAGTGCAGCACTTGTGAGTAGTACAGTTTGATTGATTGTGCACTTGTGAGTAGTGCAGATGTGATTTGTGATATTTGATGCACTTGTGAGTAGTGCGGTTTGATTGGATTGTTATAGTTCTGGAGCACTGGTGATTAGTGCTGATTGATGTTGTTGTGATGATGTACTGGTATTGAGTACGGATTTTTGGTCTTTGTGGCCAGGTGATTATGTTTTCACATGTTTTGGCCTGAGAGCCGGGATTTGATGTTTTATAACATGAACTGATTTGGTGAACATGAGTTTTATGGACCATGGGAAAATATGTTTTGATTTATCGGTCACTCATGTTTTACGATATGCATGCAAGTTTGTGAAAACTGGAGGGTAAGATTGTATTTCGATAAATGTTTTTATAAGAGGTCATTTTTTGTCCACTCACACCTTTTCTGTTTTGTGACCCTCCAGGCCGTGGTACGACGCTCGGGACTGATCGTGAGGCAGTGACAGCAGCAGAAATCCGCACGAACATCCCTTGTCTGGCAAGCACTGAAGGGGAGTTTCGGACCTTTAGTTGACTTGTCAGACGGGAGCAGGACCGGGCACGGTTTTTGACGTCCAGTTGGGACGGGTCCTGTCACAGGCGGCACGTCGAATTCGGACGTTCGACGGCGAAGTTACGGTTCACGGAAGTTCCGGAATACTATTTACGGCGACACGTTTTTTGAGACAAAAGTGCAGTTTTGTCTCTAGTGGGCCCAGCTTTTTAGACAGCCAATAGATGAGTGACAGGTGTCACTCATTCACTGGCCAACCTCACCCATTCATGCACCAAAACCCATCCTCGTGCATCGTCCATTTTCTTTGTTCCCAAACACAAACCCGATCTCATTTCTCACCCAAAACCCAAACCCTTTATCCATGACCATTTGTGAGAGGCTAGAGAAGGAAGAGAGGACCGTAGAACGTGGTGGTTGGCCAGGCAGAGCCGCCGTGGGCGGCGGAGGGGGAAAATCGATCAAAGGTATCGGTTTTACCTTTTTAATCCATTTTTCCATTTTTTGTATTATGGACAATTTTTATGGATTGTTTTAAGTTAAATGGGTTATTAGAGGAGTATTAGGATGATCTGGAGGAAGGATGGAGGTCGAGACACCGTGGGGGAGGTTTTAGAAAAATTGAACCGTGAGGGGTTTTTGGGTTCACGGGTTCTAGGTGGTTTTAGGTTGTTTTACTAATTGGGAATGATAGAAAACAATAAACTAGGAATTTAGGGATTAAAATGGGATAAAACGAATGAGATTTGAGGGTTGTAGGAGCCTGGACCGGTCACGCCGGTCCAAGTTGGAGGAAAAACCGGACCGTACCGGTTGAACCGGTCGGCTGAAGGTAGGGGATGACACTATAGCGTGGCGCATGAGGCCCACGCGCAGTGCACTCCCAGGGCGCGTGGCAGGGAATCTTGGGAAGGTTCCAACATGTAATTTCATCTATTCGATGCAACGAACATTTTGGGACTGGTTTCGTGTCAATCGGACATCGTTTCGATATAGTTCGGGTTGTCCGAAGGTTTAGGTTCGAGTTTAAAAATAGTTAGAAATTCCGGAAAATTACGGGGCTTTAGTGAGGGGTTACATAAGTAGTTAATAACCCTCTAAATTAATTTGGACAGGTTCGGGAATCCCAAAGGCGATGTTTGACCCGGGAGACGATTATGGCACGCGTATCAAGGCGCGGCTTCGGACGGTCTGTGAGTGAACCCTTCTTTCGAAATTGATGCAGGCATAAATGTTTTATAAGTATTTTAATATACGTTTTGTGTTGCCACGAGTGCAATTGTTTGTGGTAGCCTAGGATTTACGTATTTTCACGTATTTCGAGATTTTCGATTTTATACGATGCATATACGTTCTAGGTTTTTAACGAGGGTTTAGTAAATGGATTTCAAATTTAGAAACATGAACTCAGGCATGAGACCCATTTGATTTACAAGCACTCGGACTTTGAGTCCATTTGATTTGACGAGGAATCGGACCTAGGGTCCATTTGAGTTATACGATCGGACCGAGGGTCCCGTTGATTTATGATCCGGGTTTGAGGCCCATTTGGTTGTAACATCGGGCTGGAGGCCCATTTGACTGTAGTATTGGGCTTGAGGCCCTACTGGTTATGAAATCGGGGTTGAGGCCCCGTTGCTTTACGATTCGGGCTTGAGGCCCAGTTAGCTGTGGTATCGGGCTTGAGGCCCTGTTGATTGTAACATCGGGCTTGAGTCCCAGTTCGATTTGTGAAATGAGTATTCGGGCATGAGACCCAGTTGAACTGAGGATTTAGACCGAGGCCTGTGAAAATGATTTGAGAAAGAAAGAAAAGAGTATTTGAAAATGTGATTGAACCCTCCATGATTTATATGGTCTCCTCCAGAGTCGACTTGGAGAGTCACGATCCACAGACCAGAATGGGTATCCCCATAGGGATCCCGTTCCAGGAGTGGAGGTTACTTATGTTGTGGTCCCGGACCAGATTCTGGTGAGATATGTGGACTAGATCCAGAGAGAGAGCTCGGACTAGATCCAGTGATTGAGCCTCCCAGATGGAGATTCCTAGGAGAAGACTCGGAGTGAGACCCCGAGTAGTGTGCACACTAGTATAGAGATTGATATCGTGACTATATCGGGGATGTGTTCCCTAGGGGTTGTGTGCCCCTAGTTGGCATCTTCTCGGAAGTGCCTCGGATGGGTTATACGTATGTCGATACGTATGGGGTTTTATGAAAGGCGATTTGGCGATGTGACCCCGTATACGAGATTTGAGCGCGGAGACCCTATGTTTTATGATTCAAAAATGATTTGGGGACGAAGACCCCATACGTGATGTGATTTGGGCTGAGTCCCTATTGATTTGACCTACGGGTTTTGAATTGTGATTTCGGGTCGAGGACCCAAATGGATTTATGGTTCATGACGGTTTATGGGAACCGGCATGAACCCTTGAAAGGTTTCGAGAATGTTTTCAAATGTCTTTATGATTGTTTTGCTAAATGGTTTCTGGAATGCATGCATATGTTTTTATTGAAGGGCATAAACGTCTTTATGTGAAAATGTTTTATTAAAATATTAAATTGTCCATTCACAGTTTTCGTGTTTTAATGCCCTTCTGGTTGATCGCGGATGCGGGCTGTAGCAGAGACGAGACATCACTCCCCTCCTCCTACGATCCTGACGCACTCTGATAGCCCCGGCGAGGGCAAAGATGGAATTTTCCCTGGTCTGACACTTCGTGTTAGACGGGATCAGGAGGGTCCCACGTTAATCCCGGGGGATTTGGAACCGGTCCTGACATCGGTGCCTATTTAAACAGGTAATTCCTAGGCTCGAGTTCATGTTTTTGAGGTTATAGATCAATTGGAAATGGTTAGACAATGATTTAGGAACAAACGGGATAAAAATGGTTGGATATTGGCTGAGAACCGGCCAGATCGATTCGCTGGTTCTGTCGAACCGGGAATAATCAGGTGGACCGGGTTCGACGGAGGTTAGGGATGACTGTTCCTAGTGCGTGGCTTTCACGCGCAGTGTCAGGACCCGACTCCTTGCCCTTGCCCTCACGGTTTTGTTTTTGGGAGCTCACGGTGCAACTTCCCAAGGCGTCACCCATCATGGAATTGTACCAGTCTCAACTCACTTAACTTTGGAGTTCCAACTGAACCCAAAGCCACTGAGCTCCCAAAAGGCCTCGTTTAGATCAGAGTTGCGCATCGTCCCACTCTACCTAACACGATATTGTCCCCTCTAAACTCACTAATCGAACTAGCCCAGCCTAGCCCAGCCCGAAGGGTTTTGTTCCCGGGAGCTCACGGTGCAACTTCCCAGTGGGTCACCCATCATGGGATTGCATCAGCCTCCACTCGCTTTACTTTGGAGTTCCCCAGGAGTCCAAAGCCAGTGAGCTCCCAGAAGGCCTCGCGCTAGATAGGTGTGTGCCTACACCTTTAAGGCACACCACCATTCCCCTCCCAGACCATTCCCCTCGCAGGAATGTGGGATTGTTCACCTTTCCCTACAGGACACGGGTCTTACAATCCATCCCCCTTAGGGCCCACCATTTTCGCTAGCACACTTCTCGGTTGGGGTCTTGTTTTGATACCATTATGTCAGGACCCAACTCATCTAGCACGATATTGTCCGCTTTGGGCCTCCTTGCTCTTGCCCTCACGGTTTTGTTTTTGGGAGCTCACGGTGCAACTTCCTAATGGGTCACCCATCATGGGATTACACTAGCCTCCACTCGCTTAACTTTGGAGTTCCCTAGGAATCCAAAACCAGTGAGCTCCCAAAAGACCTCGCTCTAGATAGGTGTGTGCCTACACCTTTAAGGCACACCACCATTTCCCTCCCAGACCATTCCCCTCGCAGGAATGTGGGATTGTTCACCGTTCCCTCCAGGACACGGGTTTTACAAGCAGCACCTTTGGGTGGCGCGTAAGGGCGCGTGGGGCCCAATTTCAAGGCAAGGTTAATATGTAATTTCATTCTTTTGATGTAACGAACATTTTGGGATAAGTTTCGAGTTGATCGGACACTGTTTCGAGGTAGTTTTGGGTATCCGAAGGTTTAGAGTTTATTTTAAATACATTTAAAAATCTCAGAAAATTAGGGGATTCAATGTTAGGCTATTTGAGGTAGTTAGTGACCTTCGGGGTGATTTAGCCAGGGAGGCTTATGGCACTCATATCGAGGCCGCAGCTAGGACGGTCTATGAGTGGACATTGCTTTCTAAACTGTGATGCATGCATAACTGTTTTATATGTTTTACATATGTGATTTCTATGATGATGATTGTGATATTTGTGATTTACATATTTGCACGTATTTCGAGGTGATTTACGTATTTGCACGTATTTCGAGGTGATTTACGTATTTGCACGTATATCGAGGTTTATAGTTTTACACTGTGGTTCTACGTGTTTGTGGTTTCGGTGATGGTTTGATGAAATGGTTTTGGATTTGAAAAGGTGAACTCGGGCATGAGACCCATCTGTTTTGGAAACCCTTGGACATGAAGTCCATTTGAGTTATATTATCGAGCCATGGGCCCAGTTGGTTCACGAAATTGGGCATGAGGGCCAATTGTGTTTTATGAATGTGATTTCGAGTCGGGGACCCATAAATGGATTTGGATAAATGGATTTGGATTTGAGATCAAATTTTTGAATTACAATGGTTTTATGGAAATCTCGGGCATATGCCCATTTGAACGGTTTGAGATGATTTGTGAAATGTTTTCCATATACCATCTTTATGTGTGGATTGTCTCCTCCAGACTTCACGTACTATCCTAGAGTAATCATGACGAACTACCTGAGAGGGACTACCTGGGGCGCAGCTCAGGATCAGAAGTGCAATTATGGATAAGGCCCCCTAGGGAAGGTCATTGATCTGCGGGTCATTGACTTGGGTGGACCTTAGGGAGACTCGGGATTGAGACCCCGAGGAGCACGTGTGGCTTGGAAATTGTGACAGTGGTATTGATTAGGCATCTGGGATGTCGTGTTTGATTGGATTGTGATTTATGGATTTACTGGATTTATGATTTGGATTTTTGTGGTTATGGATTTGGGCAATGGCCCACTTGGATTTGAATTTACGGATTTCAGTGTTTTACGATTTTGGGCTGAGTTCCCACACTTGGTTGATTTTATGGTTTTGGGCAAAGGCCCTAATGAATTGAGGATGTAAATGATTTCGGTTTTACAAACGGTGTTTATCATATTTGATTTGATTGAGATAACTGGTTTTCGAATGTGTGCGTGCTATTTAGTGAAGGGTATAAATGTCTTTATGAAATGAGTTTTATTAAATTATTGATTTTTCATCCACTCACAGTTTTTAATGGTTTTAATGCCCTTCAGGTTGATCGCAGCGGATGCGGGCTGTAGCAGGGATCGAGACATCACACTCCTCTATCGATCATGGCGCGCTCTGGAAGCCCCGAAATGGGCTGTGATTTCGAGTTAGCCATTGTCTAACACTTCGTGTCAGACGGGAGCATGACACATCCCGCGTTAATCTCGGGAGAATTTGGGATGGGTCGTGTCAATGTTTATAAAACATTAAAACATATATGCATGCATCATTTAAAAAACAAAGTCCACTCACACACCGTCCATGTTGTACGCCTGCAATCCGCGCCATAAGCTACTCCGAGGTCAATCCATACTTTCCGAGGCGTCCGGACTTGTCTTGGACCACTAGCCACGGTCAAGCTTCCACTACCCTTCCAGGGCTGTCCAGCCGTCCAAACCTCTTATTTTTTTATCCCCACGAGCTCGTTTATGTCCCAGAAACATAACTCAGTCAACAAAATCGTTCCCCAAACGTCCAAACACAAATTCAAATTTTGAAAAGTCACGGGTTTCGTGTTTACCTGGGTTTTCGGGCTCCTTCGTTGTCCACATCGATTCTGCTGCCTCCCACAACGTCTCTCTGTCCTTCATTCACCCTCAATCACTCTATTGGCCTCAAACCGAATTGCAAATGGGGAAGGGGAAGGATTTTTGGGGTTTTCGGGTTTGGTTGAACGAAAGAGAGAAAAGGGAGATATATGCATGAATGAAAAAGGAAAGATCAATGGATGAGTGACACATGTCACTCATCCATTGGGCCTGACTAAAATATATAGGCCTCACTTAAGACAACTCTTCTCGATTTTCGTGCAAATATGAATAGTTCTACTTTTCTTCCGTGGCCCTTAACTTTCCCGTACGAAGTCTGATTTCGTCGTGTCATCTGTCTGTGGATTTGTATCAACTCGATCTATGTAATGGTTCTCGATCCACGTGAATTGGACATCCCGAGTCAAAGGTCAACTTTTTACCCTCGTCTAGGGGCAAAATCGTAATATCACCCTGAATGTTCGATAATCCTCTGCTAAGTCTTGATTAGTCTTGCTAATCCTCGATTAATTCGTAATTAATCCAGTGAATTCGGGACGGGTCGTTACAATTGAGGCGAGTAGTGCTCAGAAACTCGCTTGATTATGCATAGCAATTTTGACTTGAAATGGCTAGTGTGAAGTGACTCGTGTTCATTTTTTTTGAAGTGTGGATTTTAGTTCTTAAAGAAAGAAGAAGGGTCAAAAAATTCATCTCCCACTTCTCTCTAAAGAAACCCCCCGTCGACCTTAACAACTTTGAGGGGAAAGTTTCTTCAATCTCCACCTCTTGGTGGTAGATTTGGTGGAAGCTTCCACCTCGCTGGTCTTTCGGTCCTTGTAGCTAGTTTTGATTTTTTTTCCTTTCCGGTTTATATTTGCTTTGCTCGTGCTATTTCTTCCCATTCCACCGCTATCTCTCTTAACCCATCTACATCCCAACCTTTGTTCTCACTGCTCATCTCCCTAAATCACAGTCTATGGATTTGGTAGCTTCTCCTCCGCCTACTCCTACAGACATCGTCACTGCTTTTCTCCACTTTCAACCCCTCCCCAGATCTATGTCTTTAATTGAGTGGTTGGGTTGTGTACTTTGATGGTCAATCTTGACCAAACTGATCGTTTGAGTACATTGATCTTTGGTGGCTCTGTGCCTCCAATCCTTATTCTACAGGTCGATCTTGTTGGTTCCAATCTTGTTCATGCTTTGTAATGGTGTTGCTTTCTTCGTAATGATGGTTGGTGGAGCTCTATGTAGCTGCTAGGATTTTTTTTAGGCTTATTTTGTTATAGATTGATGTTTAAGTTTGGACTATGCGTTTGTTTGTATTTTATTTTCATTATGTTTTCTCATTCTCCATGGATGTACCTAACATCAGACTTACCCTAATTAATCTTCTAGAAGACTTAGCCGGAATCAGGTACGCCAGAGTAGGTGCCGTTCAACTGTCATTTTCCCATTTTTCATGTTCTGAATATGACACATTTGCATTTTGTGAAAGTTACGTGCTGGTGCTGAGTCCAACAATTTACCAATAATCAATTCACATCTGCAATCTAGCAGATAATATTAAACAGTTCAAAAGGACAAACATTGAAAGACAAAGTACTAGGATTATTTATTTTAGTGATATTTTAATCTAATTTAATCCAAATTAAATAACGAAATCTTATAAAATAAGAGATTAATCCTTAAAATAGATATAAGAAAAATTATAGTAAAATATAAAAATAGTGCATTTTTTCACAAATATATATATATATATATATATACATAGATAACATTACTTCCTTATGTGCATTAAAAGAACTAAATTTCTAAACCAAGAACCTAGACGTGCTTTTGTTATGTGGTACACATACATTGGGATAGAATATATAAATGATTTAGTGCCCATTTGGATGTGTTTCTTGTAAAGCGTTTTTAAGCACTAGTGTTTTTTATTAGTAGCTCTTATTCAGTAGCGTTTTTAACCATAAACAGTTTGATGTTTGGATGTACTTATAAAATTATTTTTATCTTTAAAGAAGTACTTGCGATATAATTTTATAGTGTTTGGTAGTATAAACAAAAAGTGTTTTTAGAAATATAAAATATTATTATTTCACTTCAACATTGTTATAACTTTGATTTTTTTTAATATAAAAAAATAGCTGGGAACTTATGCTATGATATAAAATTAATGATTTAACAAATATACCAAAATTCAAGATAATCATTGACAACATCAAAATGAAAAATAAATGCTAATTTGATATAAGAAGATTGTCAATTCTCTTTATTTCATCATCTACCTCTCTTTTATGAGTAAAATTGTGTTGTTCATCAATGTCTTCCTCTTTAATCCTTTGATCATGGCCTGATGGAAGTAGCTCATCGTCATCGTCATAACATTTAAAGTCAACATCCATTATGGAATGAATCTGTATAAAGTTATGAAGAGTCATTGAAGCAACAACAATTTGAACCTATTTTTCTATCGGAAAATGATGCATTTGACGTATTATGCTCTCTCTATTTTTTCACACGCTAAAAGTTTTTTCAATTGTGCATCACAGTGATTAATGTCTACGATTAAATATTTCTTTCTTCCCTCTTCCACGTCGAAAATCGGGTGTATGATACCGTTCATCCTTATAAGGTCCTATATATCATTTTCACTTGTGGATGACCGACATCAATTAGATAGTATTTACTTATACAGAACAAAAAATAATAATAACTAGATTTGTTAAAGTAAAAGAAATTATAAAAAATATTATTAGTAAGAATTAAACTTATATTATTGTTTTCTAACCAGTTGGTAGATGGGGATATAGAAAGATCATATAAAATGCACTGTTACAAACTAAGCAACCGTAAAGAAATATAGAAAACTAGCAATAGAAAAACAAAAAAGAAAGCAGAATCCGTGCCAAAAAGTATGAAATTGAAAATCAAATCAATTTCAATAACCATGAACAATCTAATAATTATTATTTAGAATATGAATTGAAATAAGGAGAAGGGATAATACCTTAAGAAGTGAGAAGGAGGCAGCTATACAAAATAAATTAAAAACCTTGAGGGTTTTTATGATAGTATGAACAAATTAAAATAAATAATAATTAAAATATGAGGAGATATTATTGAAATAATGAAAGTTTCATTAAAAGAAAAAAAGTGTTTCCCTGTTTTTTGATGCGAAACACTTTTGAAAGGAAGCACCAACATGGTGCTTCTCAAAAACTCTCCTTAAGTGTTTGTGCTTCTAATCTAAAATACTTCTTAAAATTTGCCAAACACACATTGTTAATTTAAAAAACGCTTTTATTCATCTAGACGCACTTTTAGTATTTTCAAAAACACATCCAAACGGGCCCTTAGTCATACTATTTTATTTATTTTTTTCGATTGACTAAAAATAGGCACATCCAAAATAAACTATAATATCCAGTAATTTTTATCTATTCAGTGATTACAGAACAATTGCGATGACGAAACCAGAAATATATATAATCTAAGCTAAAATTTATTTTATTATCATACTATATATTTTTCTTAAACGTAAATATATAAACAAGCATAACAATAAAAACTTCAAAAATAACATAATAAATTAAAAAAAATTAATAAATACATACATACGAAAATTTATGGAATACATCAAATCAAAATGCTCACTATTTTTTTTGTGAAATAATTCAAATTAAGATTTAACACTAAATAATTTTAGTTTCCATAAAATTAAGGGCTCATTTGGTACGCCATACTGTACTGACTATTTCAGTCGGATAGACTAATTTGTCCACCGGATAGACAGACTATTTAGTCAAGTGTTTGGTGATCAACCGGATTAAAATGCTGACTATATTATATGAGCCGGACTATATTATACGGTTAGTTATATCATACTGTGCATAGTGCAGGTTCACAAATTGTTTTTTTTTTTTTTACATAAAATCATTTGTTTCTTATTATAAAAGGTGGATTAAGTCCAAGCACATATTTTATTTGAATTTTTTTTTACTACATTTTTAAGATGTTCATCCTAATGAAATATTTGACAAGTATGTATATATATCTAAATAACAGTTGCATAGGGAAACAAATTAAGAAGTTTCACAATGTCATCAAATTTAAAATATTCTCACACCTTCAACATCATTAAATAACATTCAAAAATACATAAAAAAACCATATGCATGAAAGAAAGAGTTCGTACAATAATCAAAACAAAGATGCAACAAAAGTTTTTGAGTTCATCAACTTCTCATAAAATTTCGACTCAATTAGGGTTGCTTCGCTTAAGTAGCATGACCATGAATGCTTCTCTCATTGTACCCTCCAATGACAAGAATGTTCTCTCATTCTGTGGTTTTTCAAAAATGATATTAAGTGATGTAATTTGATCTTCAATAGACAAATCCATCTTTGCCAATTCAGAAGCAATTTCAGGCTTGGGCTCCAATCCATTTCCAAGTGTAGTTGTTAAAACTTGGCTCAATCAGTCAACAGATTCAGTAAGCATTTTTTTAAATGCCAAAATAAAATCATTTTGATCATTATCAGATGTCAATCGCTTCCTCTTTCGACTAGTTGAAGTAGTAGAGTTTTGAGCAATTGGTGTTGATAGAGAAGGAGAATGATCGGGTTCTACCTCATAAGGATCTTCATTAATAGGATCATCCATCATCTCCGAAGGAGTTGCAGATCCTACCCCAGTTGCTCGGTCTTTCCCAAATATGAATTTTAAGCGACCATACAAGGGATAACTATTTCCTAACCAATTTTCCGCATCTGGATTATGCTACATGAAAATTAAAAATATATCAAAAGCATAAACAAAAACATGTGTGTGCACATACTATATATATAAGATTTCATACTAGGAATTTTAATAATATTATTTTAAATGACAAAGCTAGTAAAATTTAATAATTTTATACTTATATGAGTGAAATTTTTTTTACTAACCTGAACATAAACTTCTCATACCTCTTTGCTATCAACTTCAATGCATTTCAATACATCATTCCAGGCAAAACCACTTTTATTAGCCATGTCATAAATTATCCCATATTCCTTTTTCCACCTTCTCATTTTGGATTCAATATGTGGACTCGCTTTTATATTCACATTGGGGCATTTTTCGTTTATAATTTTTTCGAACTCGACCATTGTTCCTGGTTTAAAAGAGCCATTATCACATCGCTTACCATGGTTGACTGCATTCTCCAATATCGATAGTAATACCTCTTCTTCATTTTTTCTCCATACCTGTCTGCTTCCTTTTCCTTGATTAGTTTGTCCACTTTCCATTCCTGAAATTCGTACAAGTTATAGATATATAAATAATGAATAAAGATTAACAATACATAACAAAGATAGCTAATCAAAATAATTAATATCTTCAAAATTATTCTACCACGAAATTATCAAAAACATACTCAAATCACAGTTGTTTAATACACTCATAGTACATTTGCATTGCCAAAGTGTCTCTCCATGTAGTCCATTGGTTTGAAGGTTCAATAGTACTAATGATATCATCATCTTGCACAGTTTCATCATTTTCTGCACTATTCATTTCGTTGTCCATTGGATCAAGGGACATCTCGCCTCTAATATCTCACAAACCCAGCTGCTAATCAATGCTCGCAAAGTAATACCTCTCAAACTCAGCTACTGCAACACGATCAAAAAGTAATATCTTTCCAAATATATCTGCATAGAGCGAAATTGATATTGCAGAACCATATTCTCAAAATGAAGAAATAAGGATACAAAGGAAAATGTCACTCATACTATGGCCTTTGAGTATGACTGTATGAACTACTAATTTCCATGGTGTAGCTCAGTATATTTCCCCTATAATTTAGGTGCAATGGTTGATTAGCTGGTAGTTGGCCTTTTCATTTATACATTAGTGGACCTATGAAGTAACAAGAAACATAAAACTAGATAAAAACATTATTAGAAAAAGGTGGTTCAACCGTTCAGGCATGACGCTCTGTCCCCTGCCTTGCAGATTTCTTGCATGATTGGATGTACAAATCCTTAACCCAATTTCAAAATGTTGTTCCCATTTAGAATTCATGCTCATCATATCAGAATGAGCAACCCTTACCATTGCGTCAGGGCTTGAAAAAAATAATAATACATAAATAGATCATTATTAAACAAGAATTCATCCCATATAAAGTGAAACCACAACTGTAGATTTGTAGGTAAGAATTCAATGAATGGACAGAAACAACTAAATTAAGTTCATAAAAGATAATCCTCGTAACGTGAATACTCCGAAAAAAGATTCACTCAGTATGTAAAAAGCAGAAACTGAACACAGGTAATCTCAATAATTTTGAATTCATCTGCAAGCCCAGTGTCCTAATCTACTAACCACGTCATGCTAGAAAATAAAATCAATAAACACAATTAAACCCAAACAAAAAGTAAAAAAAAAATCAACTGAATTGACTCTGTAAAGACCTAAAAAATAAGGCTTAAAACTCAGAAAATTAATACAATCAGCTCATAACACACCAATCGAATAATCCAACTCAATGGCAGCAAAAATGGGATTATCAAACCCACAATCAACCCCAAAAATCGAATACACTATGGTAGGCAACTTGTGAGCCTCCAAGGGCGACGATATAGTCAGCCTTGCAGATGTATCCCTATTCAAAACGTAAACAAGCTTCTGCTTCTCACAGGCCCCAATCATAACAGCCCTCCCCTTGGGGCCAAAAGTTCAAACAAAAAAATCCCAATTTTTATGCAGTTTCCATCAATTACACCAATTGGAAAATTCCGTATAATTAGCAGGGGCAGTAAAGCAATTTCAGAAGAAAATTAGGGTTCGGTATTTGGGAAACTTACCCTTTTAGCTGGCTGCCTGATAGGTCGTTAATTAAGTATTATTTTATATTATTTTACCCTTTATACTTGACTTTTAATATTAAAATAATAAATAATTAGATAAAATAATATATTTTGTGATATTTTTGTTTAAATAAATAAAGCTTGTGATTTGGAGTATTTTGGCGAAAGAATCGTCCCAATCGGAATTATAACGAAAAAATTATGGACGAAATTCGGTGAAAATATTAATTAATTTATAATTTAAATTAAATCCTGTTTTAAAAGCCCAAAACATTTTATTTGTAGCCCAAATCCAAGTTGAAACAAGCCCAGAAGAAATCCTGCAACCCACTAGATGCCAGGCCCAACTCAAAATAATCCAGCCCAATAATCCCGGCCCAGCCCGCGTCAGTCTCCATCCAGCCCAGCAACAAGCGCGGAGCGCGCCTGCCGAACCTGCCTTCAGTACCTCGACGTGTGCATACCGAAAATGGACGCCCACTGCAGCGCACGCCTGCTGACTCACCTTCTCCGCCTGCAGCAGCAGTCCACCAACTTCCACCAAACCTGTCAGCCGCCTGCCACCGAATTATGAGTCTGATTTTCAGCAGTAGCTCACCAAACCTTCAACTGCTCCATTTACAGTAGTTTTTCAGTCCTTTTTTCTGATTTTTTTCAGTTCCAAACCATCCCTAAAATCATCATTATTCATCATTTCACTTTTATTTATTTTTTTTAATTTTTATTTTATTTTTGGTAGTTTTTTCTCCCTATAAATAGGAGTTCATCTCATGTAACAAGGGTCCCCATTTTTCTCATTTTGTCTCTCTTTTTAGTTTAGGTTCTAATATTTCTCTCTAGTTTCTCTCTTCTTTTAGTTCACCTTCTTTTATTTTGTTCTTTATTTTGGGGACCATTTTAACTTCTTGTAGATTTTCTTATTAATTAGTTTCCTTCTAATTCTTGTTCTTAATTTATGTTATTTTTATGTTATTTCTTAATTTCATTTCTTCTTTACTTTGTTCTTGTGATTTTTCTTTGAGATCTCTTAAACACATTTTTATGCTTTCCTTAAGAAATACCTATGCCGAGTATTTCCGAAATAATTCTAGAATTTAAGTGACAGGACCCATCCCAATCCCCTCGGGATTACCGTGGAATGTGCCCTGCTCCCGCCTAACAAGGGGTGTCAGACAAGGGATAACCAAAAGTCACTGTCCAAACGAGGCTTCCAGAGTGCGCAAGGATCGATGGAGGAGGCGTGCAATGTCCCAGTCTCTACTGCAGTCGCATCCGTGATCAACCTGAAGGGCATTAAAACCAATAAAAGCTGTGAGTGGACGAAAATCATTAAGTTTATTTAACACAGTTATAAGACATTTATGCCCTCCAATAAAAAAGTATGCATGCCACGAAAACCAGTAACCAAAACGTTTGTTCAACCGAGCCATTAGGGCCTTAGCCCAAAAACCGTTAACTTAAAACCAAGTGTGGGAACTCAGCCCAAAACTGTGGAATACCACTACCAGACATATTAAAACCATGTGGGCCATCGCCCAAAGCCATAAACATAAATCCATAAATCCAAAACCATTTAGGGTCCCCGACCCGAAATACCATTTCATAACCAATAATCCATTTTTACCACATAACACAAATCCAACCGAAAAGCAATTTCATAGATTCATTAATCCATATTTACCATTACCATCACCAGCATCCCAGATGCTTAGCATCCTTAGACGCTTGACGTCCCAGACTTCATATCTCACGGTATAATAAGCGACGCGTGCTGCCCGGGGTCTCTCCAGGTCAATATCTTTGACATCATAGATGTCTGACGTCCCTGACGTTAATCATAGCAATCCTACTCCTGAATCATTATACGGTCCGGCAACTCCGTACAATGACCCCTCGCAGGCAATGCACCGTGACTTCCCCAGTGTCCCAGACACCTGGAGGAGACCATCACATATCCTTGTATCCAGATGGTATATGGAAAACAGTTTTATTAAATCATTTCACAACATTACAATGGACCCTTGCCCGAAATCTCCATAACATATCACAATTCCAGTTAGGGTGACAGGACCCATCCCAATCCCTCTGGGATTAACGAGGGATGACCCTGCTCCCGTCTGACACGAAGTGTCAGACAAGGGATATTTCCGACCTTTGCCCTCCCGGGCTATCAGAGTACGCCAGGATGCGGACGAGGCATGTGATATCTCGATCTCTGCTACAGTCCACATCCGCTGTCAACCTGAAGGGCAATCAAAACATTAAAAGCTGTGAGTGGACAAAACAAGAGTTTATAAAAACATTTAATAAGAAGACATTTGTACCCTTCACTAAAAAGCATGCATGCATTGGAAAACCATTTAACCAAAGAAACCATACGTGGGAACTAAGCCCAAATCAGATATAAACCAAGGTCGAAAGGACCACAATGAAAACGACCACACGGGCCACTGCCCAAATCCATAAGGGACTCGGCCCCAAACCATAAAGAAACCAAGTACACGAGCCACTGCTCAAATCCTGTGCACACATGTGCACACCACATATCATATATCATATATCATATATATACATATAAGTCACACAACCAATCCTGTCACGGTATCCAAAGCTACGCGCGTGCTACCCGGGTCTCAATTCGAGTCTTCTCAAAGTCAAGGTCAATGTCCGCAGACCACTGATCCTACTCGAGGTAATAGTAACCATAGCCTTCCTGAGAGTAAGGAACCCAACTGGGGGGTGACTCCACTCAGTCGGTGCTCCGTGACTACTCCGGGGCCCACCCAGGCCAACGAGCCTCCCCGGAGGAGATAATAGAAGTAAAGGAAGGTAGATGAACATATATATACATAACATAATATCCATGCCCGGTTCCCCTGAACCGTCATGATCCATAATATCTCTAACCAAGGTAACATGCCGGTTCCCATAAACCGTCAAGTACCGTAATAACATAACCAGGTAGCATGCCGGTTCCCATAAACCGTCATGTACCGTAATAACCAACAAGGGTTCATGCCGGTTCCTATAAACCGTCATGAACCACGATACCATAACAAGGGTTCATGCCGGTTCCCATAAACCGTCATGAACCTGGGAATCCATTTAAGGTTCCCTGACCTGAAATCAAAACCGTAAAGTGACTGGGTCTCATGCCCGAACATAGGACATCAGCTGGGCACCATGCCCGAAATCTGAGGTCATATGCCCGAGACAAAAACAAATGGGTCTCATACCCGAGTTTATCCTTTTGAAATCCAAATCCAGTTCATTTAAATTAATAAAGAAATACAGACCCGTATAAGCACCGTATAAGGCCGAAACCTCGAAATACGTGCTTATATGTATCCACATACAAATGCACCCATTGCATAATCAAACAAGAAATTAAAACATATAATGACATTTATGCATGCACCAATTGAGAAAACAAGGTCCACTCACATACCGTCCGAGATGCCGCCTCGATTTGTGTGCCATACGGCTCCCCGAGACGATCACCGTCACCGGGACTCCCAAACCTGTCCAAATTGTAATAGAAGGTTACTAACTACTTAATTAACATCCTACCAAAGCCCCGTAATTTTCTGATATTTTTAACTATTTTTAAAACCGAACCTAAACCTTCCGATGCCCCGAAACATATCGAGACGGTGTCCAATTGACACGAAACCAGTCCCAAAATGTTCGTTACATCGAATAGATGATTTCACATGTTGAACATATCCCCAAATTCTCCCCCACGCGCCCACACGTGCCGCCTGAAGTGACTGCGCGTGGGCTTCACGCGCCAGCTACAGTACCTGCTGACGTCAGCATGACGTCATCTAACAGCTGTCAGGTCTGACATGTCAGACTCTGACAGGTGCCACGTGTCAACCTCCCATTAGTCCAGGTCACTGCTTTGTCAATGCCACGTGGTCGTCTGACATGTGCCACGTGTCATCACGACACTGGTCCACGTCAGTGACACGTGTCAGTCCCTGATTGGGCCAAGTCACTGACATGTCAGTGCTGACTGTGCACTGACATGTGACATGTGTCGCACTTCTATTGGCCCGTTTTCTGACATGTCAACTGACATTGTCAGATCTGACAATGCTGACGGCATCCCTGACATGATGACGTTAGTAGGATGACGTCACCTGTCATCTTTGTCCTCCCGCGGGTCGACCCGAATACCAGTAACCGGGTCGCCGTGACCCGCGGCTTGAACCGGCCGATTCTCCCTGCTCCGACCACCATTTCTCCTCCCGTTTGTCCCATTCTACTCGTCTCAATCTAACCTAAAGTTCTATGACCTTAAAATGGAAGAAAAACATCAAAAATCCTTACCTTTAATTCGGCCATGGCGGCCGTGACTTCCTCTACCGTTCACGATCGCTCCAGGCCTTCCCATGCCTCGAAACCAATCTCAATCATCTCCTGGGATCCCTAGAAACCATACCCAATTAATGGAATCGAGTAAAAACCATTAAAATCCCATTTCCAAAATTTGAATGTTTTCTTACCTCACGGGTTTCCCACCGCCGTGGCCTCCACCGTGGGCCACCGTCCTCAGCCGTTGTCCTCAGCCTCTCACCACTTCCTCACGGTTATATTCATTGTATCACAATCACAAGATGTGTGATGGAGGTGGGGAATATGTGTGTTTGTGTTTTGAAGGAAAATGGAGGAATATGGGTTATGGGGTTTCGGTTGTGAAGAAGAATGAAGGAGATGAGATCAGATGAGAGAATGAGAGATGGAGGGTGAGGACTTAAGGATAGAATTGAAATGGATGTAGGATTGAATTAGGTGTGGATTGGATTGTAAAATTAATTAAATAATATTAATTAATTATGTAGATCCACAAATTGGGGGTCTAAGCCAATGGGATGAGTAACACTTGTCACTCATCCATGGGACCCACCAAAATATCTGCCCAAATCAGATTTCGCCAAATCGTCCCCGTCTCGAAGTTCGTGCATAGTGAAATCGAACTTCCGTGACCCATAACTCTCCCGTTCGAAGTCCGATTTCAGTGTGCCGCCTGCCTATGGATTCGTATCGTCCTTATCTACATAATGGTCTTCGGCCCTCGGCCATCGGACATCTCGGTCAAAAAGTCAACTATTTGGCCCTTTTTAACTAAAATTACCAAAATGCCCCTAAACTTCCGCACGTCACAACTTCTTCCTCGAACGTCGGAATTGAACGTGCCACCTGTCTATGAACTCGTGACGGTACGAACTACGTCACGGTCATCGGTCAAAGTCCATTTGAACGCCCGATTGAAAAGTCAACGTTTTGCCACGATCAGGGGCAAAACGGTCATTTCGCATCGTTCGTCCGATTTCGCTCTACTAATCACCGATTAACCTCATTAATCGTGATTAGTCACTAAGCTAATCTAGGAATTTGGGACGGGTCGTTACATAGGGTCCCTGACCCGAAACCACATTTATTAAACTTAGTGTCCCAGACCCGAAATCACATTTATTAACATAGGGTCCTACACCCGAAATCATATTTATAACCTAACTGGGCCCCATGCCCGATTTTGTAAACCACTGGGCCCACGACCCGATTTATAAACCACTGGGCTCACGGCCCTAATTCGTAAATCAACTGGGCCCCTGGCCCAATAATATCACTCAAATGGGTCTTAGCACGTTTTCATAAACAACTGGGCCCCTGGCCCGATTTCATAAAGCAACTGGGCCCCCGACCCGATTTCATTAACACAAATGGACTCCAAGTCCGAGGTTTCCAAAATAATTGGGCCTCAAACCCGAGTTCATCTTTCCAATTTCAAAACCATTTCATCATATTATATCCAAGTCATGAGTATGGAAAATCCGTGCAAAACCGGAAAAACCTCGATTTACGTGCAAGCACGTAAATCGCCTCGAAATACGTGAAACCGTACAATTTACCAACATCCAAATCAACATCATACAAACACAATCATAATCCATATAAAACAGTTAAGCATGCATAGAATTTATAAAACCAAAGTTCACTCACAGACCGTTTAACGGTATGCCTCGATACGCGTGCCATCGGCCCTCCCGGGCCACACCACTATCACCGGGACTCCCAATCCTGTCCAAATCACATTAGAGGGTCACTAACCTCTTCATTAACATCCTATCAAAGTCCCGTAATTTTCCCGAATTTTTAACTCCTTTTAAACTTGATTTAAAACCTTCGGACGTCCCGAACAATATCGAGACGGTGTCCGATCGGCCCGAAATCAATTCCAAAATGTCCGTTACATGGAATAGATTAAAATTCATGTTGGAAGTTTCCCCAAAATACCTTGCATGCGCCCCCATGCGCCAGGTCAATGTTCTGGCCAACTGTGCTGACGTCATGCTACAGTAACCGGGTCTGAAACCGGGTCGCCGTCGACCCACGGCTTGACCCGATCACAAATCGAGTTTCCGACCACCATTTTCGATGGGGTTTGATCCTACAGACTCGTTGCAACCTGCTCTACGGTTCTGTGGAATCCAAACTAGTTTTTAGGTTGAGTAAATTACCTGAAACTTGACGGGAAAACAGGCTGAGAATTCAGGTCGTCTTCTTCGGCGACCCGTAGAGATTCCGGCCACAAGCTTCGGTCTAGAATGGTCGTCTAGGTCCCTAGGACATGTTTCAGAAGTAAACAAACCGTCCTAACGTCAAAAACTAGTGTTTCGAAACAGGGAGGAAAAATCAAACCTTCTCGGGTTTCTGAGCTTATCGCCGCTGTGTCGCCGCCGTGGCCTGTCCAGTCTTAGTCTGAGTCTTCCTACCGTCCCAGTGAACCCAACCTTAGGTTGGTTCGAGTCCTAGTGAGGTGGTTTGGACGGTTGGGCAGTGTCGGGTTTTTTGGTTCTTCTCGGGTCTGGGGGGTTTCTGGGTTGTGCCGCCGTCCGTGGTGGTGGTGGTGGCCGTCTGGGGGTGGCTGAGAGTGGTCTGGTGCTGCCTGGTGTGTAGGTTGAGGCTGGGAAGTGGTGGTGTGTTCGTTCAAAGTGTGAGAGTGTTACACGGGTTTAAGAGAAGGAAATGAAAGTGTGAAGAATTGTCTGATGGTTTAAATCAGAATGTGCAGATGAGATCAATGGCCAGGATTGATTCTGAGCTTAGAATCAATGGTGAGGATTTGAAGAGAGAAAATTAATTAAATAACCCAATGGCCAACAAGGATCCAGATTTTAGGGAATGTAGGGGATGAGTGACAGGTGGCACTCATCCAAGGGTCCAGATTCGTCAATTACTGTTCACCAATTTTAATATTATTTTAATCAAAATCTCGGTTCGTTCGGTTACTCGAATTCGTTCCCGTGATCATAACTTCGTCGTCGGAAATCCGATTTCGGCATGCCCCCTGTCTACGGATTCGTATCGACGAGACCTACGTAATGGTCCTTAGCCCTTGTCCATTGGACCTCCTGGTCAAAAAGTCAACATTTGACCCCTAATATGCCAAATTACCAAAATGCCCCTCGACTTCCGAACATCATAACTTTCTCCTCGAATGCCGGAATCGAACGTTCCACCTGTCTATGAACTCGTGACGTCCCGAACTACGTCACGGTCATCGGTCAAAGTCCATTTGACCGCCCGATCAAAAAGTCAACATTTTGCCCACGACCAGGGGCAAAACGGTCATTTTGCACATTTTGTCCGGTTTCGCCCTACTAACCACCGATCAACCTCACTAATCAAGATTAGTCACTAATCTAATCCCGAAATTTGGGACGGGTCGTTACAACCTTCCCTCCTTAATTAATTTCGTCCTCGAAATTCCAACCGATCTAATCTCAAACGTTCTTCCCTCCTTAATTAATTTTGTTCTCGAAACTCGACTACCTTGATTCCACAAACACCCCGTGGAAAGTGGAATCAACCTCGCAACACGTGTACACCCGTACATCAACTAATCAGAACAAACTGCACTCAAACATACCACTAGTACTCATAACGCATTGACTACATTCGACCCCGTCCAATGAATGAAACTACCTGTTTCGAATTGACACCGCTTGTCCAATCTACCCTCTTGTTGACGCAACAACTCGACGGTTCCTTTCCCACTTACCAATCTATCCTGGTATTTACTCCCACTAGGAGTCACCTGACCTCTCTCAACAAACCACGTTGACACCTTCCGACAATCTGTCACCACTTGGCAGTTGTCAGTCGAAAACTGACACTAGACTCACTCGTGGCTACACAAGCCACCAACTTACTTGACGTAAATATACACTTACCGACATTTCACCTGACTTGTGTGTAAAAAGACTCATCGGAAATACCATGACCCATTGCATAGTATCCAATGTCCGGTCCTCGACCTCGACTAAACCAATGGTATCGGAACCAATCCAGCTACCAACACGCTCACCGACATACCTCAGGTATAACTCGTATACCATTACCAGACACTACAAGTCTACGAGGTATCATACCTTAAATCATGTACAAAGTACACACATCTATCTATTGACCAGACTACAACCACCTAGGTCATAGCCAAACACGTTCCAATAATGGAGCACATTTGTCCAATCCAGCATGAGACAAATCGAAACTCCACCCATCATCTAGTTCCAATTCCGAATCCGAATCCGCAATTTCGTAAGAAATCCCGAATCCAAACCCAGACATCACATTTTAATTCATTTCCAAATCCGAATATGAAATCATTATTCCGTAAGCTAGCATTTGGAATAATCATTCCGTACCCAAATCCGAAAATCCATTTTCAAGTTCCAAAATTGAATCCTGAATCGTCACCTAGAAATTCGATTCCAAAACCCGAAATCTCATTCACGTCTACCAAGACACACCCAAAACCGAACCTATCGGTTACCTGCTCAAAACATTCGATTGACTTCATAGGGAAGCCAATCCAACCTCCACGCGTCTATGGTTGACAAAATCCGACCAGTCGAAAACCTACTCACTCGAGTAAAATACCATACGGGCTCTACTTCGAAAAGAAGTTCAACCTCGTCATTTACGGCTCACATACCAAGGTAAGAGTGATAAACTCTCCCCCTATCTGGAACATCAAGATCACGACCCATATTCAACACTGCGTCCCTGACTATAATCATCACGATCCTAGATCGTGACAATGCCTAAAGTCCTCCATAACACAATCCCTATCCACCTAGGATCCACACAGTTAGCTACTAAATTCCAAACCATAGGGTCTTACACCCTCATCTAATTTGTATACTGTCACAATGTTCGACAACCAATTCCCACAACTAAACAGATCAGTCAACGACGAAACACGCCGAGACTGTGGGTTCTAACTGATTACCTTGTATCGATCCTTGTCATCCACCTAGGAAAAACCAAGGATGATCCGAAACAATGATGCCAATACTAATCCTACGTGGATGCAAATAAAACTCGCTGCACTCACCACGCCATGTAACACAACATCGTCTGCCACCAAGTAGAAAATAAGAAGTCAACCCCCATGACTCCAGAAAACCCATCACCAATGCGGAAACAAGCACTCCTCTCGTCCCACAATTACAACTCTCCTCGAAACTAAGGTTCCAACCGTGTTGGAAACTGACATGCTCCCAATGAGATGTCAAGTCCAACCACTGGACTTCCCACATCCTCAACTCACTTGGACACCCACGTGTCCACAATCAATCCGTTATTGTTTCGTTCGCACATCTCAACCTTTACAGGTTCAACACTCAATTTTCCAAGTTCTCAATCATACATTTTTATCCACTCATCAGTTGTCATTTTACCACTGTCGGGACTAATCCCAACACATCACAATCTCAACTGGATCCCATCCAGTCCATCACTCAACCACTACCAATTCTCAAATACCGAACATATGTCCATCATAACGGAGTCACACCCCAACTCGTGGCTCGTCGTCATCACAACCACCGACACTAGCACCAGCGCTAGTACCAGCATCAACACACTATCAACAACACTAGTATCAGCACCCATGCATCCATACTAGCATCAGCACAAAAGTACCAACACACAAACATCCATACTTGCACACCGTGTGCAAATATGACAACCCTGGATCTCCGTTCATACCGAACGACGATCCCGTACCTCACAACTATGGGTACCACCATTCTGACAATCCACCTCAGGAAAATGAACGTTCCCTGAACGTCCCCTGATCCCCAAGTATTGTAACCACACTAAATACCCTCGATAGCCAGTCATCTCCACATGACTCCCGACCAACGGTCATTGCTATCGAGATCCGTATCCACCCAGCACACGAATACCCGGTCTAACTCGGGATTCCATAATTTATCTCAGAACCGTATCCGTAGATTGAATCCCATCATTCGGACTAGACTCGCTAGAGTCATCCACATGGTCATCCATGACCTCAGCCACTCATCGCAGCACAAGTTCTCATCCACTAGTCACAATTAAGGTTTACCTTTTTAATCCAACATATACTAGGGTTCCACAATTGAACCTTATGGTTCCACCGAACCAAACAGCTCTCCGTAATATAAAATTCACAACCTGACCGACCCCACGGTCTAGACATCGTATAGACGTCAAATCCAAACCTACCATCAACTCAATGTGGGTTCCACCACTAAGGTCATCGGTTAACTCCGATGTACCAACATCCCTCACACTAGCGATCACCACAAGGGTTCACATTTTAGACCATTACTTAAATGAGGTTCCCCGAACCTGGCTGCACCTAGCAGCACAACAATCTAATATCACATGACCGAACCGACGGCCCCACATTACCAGTTCATCATATTCAACCCCACTTGGGTTGAATCACATTAACGCATGGCGTATCGGGCCAATCACACTCTATCAAGTATCCAAACCCAAAAACTATCTATCAGGTTGATAACGAACTGCAGCCCAAAGAGACACCACACCCTCGACCTGCACGCACAAAAAGAGCAACCCTGCTCTGATACCAAGTTGACAGGACCCATCCCAATCCCCCCGGGATTACCGTGGAATGTGCCCTGCTCTCGTATAACAAGGAGTGTCAGACAAGGGATAACCAAAAGTCACTGCCCAAACGAGGCTTTCAGAGCGCGCAAGGATCGATGGAGGAGGCGTGCAATGTCCCAGTCTCTACCGTAGTCGCATCCGTGATCAACCTGAAGGGCATTAAAACCAATAAAAGCTGTGAGTGGACGAAAATCATTAAGTTTATTTAACACAGTTATAAGACATTTATGCCCTCCAATAAAAACGTATGCATGCCAAGAAAACCAGTAACCAAAACGTTTGTTCAACCGAGCCATTAGGGCCTTAGCCCAAAAACCGTTAACTTAAAACCAAGTGTGGGAACTCAGTCCAAAACTGTGGAATACCACTACCAGACATATTAAAACCATGTGGGCCACCGCCCAAAGCAATATACATAAATCCATAAATCCAAAACCATTTAGGGTCCCCGACCCGAAATACCATTTCATAACCAATAATCCATTTTTACCACATAACACAAATCCAACCGAAAAGCCATTTCATAGATTCATTAATCCATATTTACCATTACCATCACCAGCATCCCAGATGCTTAGCGTCCCAGACGCTTGACATCCCAGACGTCATATCTCACGGTATAATAAGCGACGCGTGCTGCCCGGGGTCTTTCCAAGTCAATATCTTTGACATCACAGATGTCTGACGTCCCTGACGTCAATCATAGCAATCCTGCTCCTGAATCATTATACGGTCCGGCAACTCCGTACAATGACCCCTCGCAGGCAATGCACCGTGACTTCCCCAGTGTCCCAGACACCTGGAGGAGACCATCACATATCCTTGTATCCAGATGGTATATGGAAAACAATTTTATTAAATCATTTCACAACATTACAATGGGCCCTTGCCCGAAATCTCCATAACATATCACAATTCCATGTAGGGTCCCTGACCCGAAACCACATTTATTAAACATAGTGTCCCAGACCCGAAATCACATTTATTAACATAGGGTCCTAGACCCGAAATCATATTTATAACCCAACTGGGCCCCATGCTCGATTTTGTAAACCACTGGGCCCACGACCTGATTTATAAACCACTGGGCTCACGGCCCTAATTCGTAAATCAACTGGGCCCCTGGCCCGATAATATCACTCAAATGGGTCTTAGCACGTTTTCATAAACAACTGGGCCCCTGGCCCGATTTCATAAAGCAACTGGGCTCCCTGCCCGATTTCATTAACACAAATGAACTCCAAGTCCGAGGTTTCCAAAATAATTGGGCCTCAAGCCCGAGTTCATCTTTCCAATTTCGAAACCATTTCATCATATTATATCCAAGTCATGAGTATGGAAAATCCGTGCAAAACCGGAAAAACCTCGATTTACGTGCAAGCACGTAAATCGCCTCGAAATACGTGAAACCGTACAATTTACCAACATCCAAATCAACATCATACAAACACAATCATAATCCATATAAAACAGTTAAGCATGCATAGAATTTATAAAACCAAAGTTCACTCACAGACCGTTTAACGGTATGCCTCGATACGCGTGCCATCGGCCCTCCCGGGCCACACCACTATCACCGGGACTCCCAATCCTGTCCAAATCACATTAGAGGGTCACTAACCTCTTCATTAACATCCTATCAAAGTCCCGTAATTTTCCCGAATTTTTAACTCCTTTTAAACTTGATTTAAAACCTTCGGACGTCCCGAACAATATCGAGACGGTGTCCGATCGGCCCGAAACTAATTCCAAAATGTCCGTTACATGGAATAGATTAAAAGTCATGTTGGAAGTTTACCCAAAATACCTTGCACGCGCCCCCATGCGCCAGGTCAATGTTCTGGCCAACTGTGCTGACGTCATGCTACAGTAACCGGGTCTGAAACCGGGTCGCCGTCGACCCACGGCTTGACCCGATCACAGATCGAGTTTCCGACCACCATTTTCGATGGGGTTTGATCCTACAGACTCGTTGCAACCTGCTCTACGGTTCTGTGGAATCCAAACTAGTTTTTAGGTTGAGTAAATTACCTGAAACTTGACGGGAAAACCGGCTGAGAATTCAGGTCGTCTTCTCCGGCGACCCGTAGAGATTCCGGCCACAAGCTTCGGTCTAGAATGGTCGTCTAGGTCCCTAGGACATGTTTCAGAAGTAAAAAAACCGTCCTAACGTCAAAAACCAGTGTTTCGAAACAGGGAGGAAAAATCAAACCTTCTCGGGTTTCTGAGCTTATCGCAGCTGTGTCGCCGCCGTGGCCTGTCCAGTCTTAGTCTGAGTCTTCCTACCGTCCCAGTGAACCCAACCTTAGGTTGGTTCGAGTCCTAGTGAGGTGGTTTGGACGGTTGGGCAGTGTCGGGTTGTTTGGTTCTTCTCGGGTCTGGGGGGTTTCTGGGTTGTGCCGCTGTCCGTGGTGGTGGTGGTGGCCGTCTCGGGGTGGCTGAGAGTGGTCTGGTGCTGCCTGGTGTGTGGGTTGAGGCTGGGAAGTGGTGGTGTGTTCGTTCAAAGTGTGAGAGTGTTACACGGGTTTAAGAGAAGGAAATGAAAGTGTGAAGAATTGTCTGATGGTTTAAATCAGAATGTGCAGATGAGATCAATGGCCAGGATTGATTCTGAGCTTAGAATCAATGGTGAGTATTTAAGGAGAGAAAATTAATTAAATAACTCAATGGCCAACAAGGATCCAGATTTTAGGGAATGTAGGGGATGAGTGACACGTGGCACTCATCCAAGGGTCCAGATTCGTCAATTACTGTTCACCAATTTTAATATTATTTTAATCAAAATCTCGGTTCGTTCGGTTACTCGAATTTGTTCCCGTGACCATAACTTCGTCGTCGGAACTCTGATTTCGGCATACCGCCTGTCTACGGATTCGTATCGACGAGACCTACATAATGGTCCTTGGCCCTTGTCCATTGGACCTCTAGGTTAAAAAGTCAACATTTGGCCCCTAATATGCTAAATTACCAAAATGCCCCTTGACTTCCGAACATCATAACTTTCTCCTCGAATGTCGGAATCGAACGTGCCACCTGTCTATGAACTCGTGATGTCCCGAACTACGTCACGGTCATCGGTCAAAGTCCATTTGAACGTCCGATCAAAAAGTCAACATTTTGCCTACGACTAGGGGTAAAACGGTCATTTTGCACATTTTGTCCGGTTTCGCCCTACTAACCACCGATCAACCTCACTAATCAAGATTAGTCACTAATCTAATCCCGAAATTTGGGACGAGTCGTTACATTAAGTCCGAATTCTTATATTTTATCCTCCATCTTCATAAGGTTCCAGCCGCTGTCGGTGTTCCTTATGAATAATATTCCATTGTTTTCATCCACTTTCGGAATCACAAGCTGTTCTTGGATTCCGAAAGTGTAACTTTATTTTCTTTTTTTTAATTCTTGTTATTTTTTTGATTTACTTATATTTCAATATATGTGTTGGTATTTTCTTTCTAATATTTGTAAATGTGAATACAATCTCCATGTGTTTTACTTTTTGAATTTCATTTACTTCATATGTTTTAGCGCGTAACTTTCAATTTAACGCTAAATGTTTATGACCGATGTTCGGTGCACTTAGAATAGGGTTGAAGAGATTTAAATGTTTGACACACATTGAAATCAATAACATAAGGTGAATCGTATTATAAGTGTTTATGACCGTTGTTCGGTGCAGTTATAATATTGAAAAATGTATGCATGTATTTGAGATGATAAAGGTAGAATTTCGTGATTGGTTCAATATAAGCAAAATGTTAGAGTGTTGGTAAAAATATGTATTTGAAGAAAGTTCACTTGTACAAAAGTTAAAGTAGAAGTAGAATTAAGTTCTTAATTATTTTTACTTGTTTTCTTTATTATATGATTACAATCTTTCAAACCCCCTATTTAATTCTTTATTCTTTTATTCTTTTATTATTTTATTCTTTATTTCATTAATTCATTAATTCTTTTATTCTTTTATTCTTAAATTCATTTATTCTTTAATTATTTATTATTTAATTATTTAATTATTTAATTCATTATCTTTTGATTATATTCTTTTTAACTAACATATTATTAATGTTCCCTAATTTCCCCGGTTAAGAATAATCCTTATTTACCAATACTACATCTACACAAAAAGGGTTTAAATTGCATAACACTCAAATTACGTGTTTAATTTAATACGTAGTTTGAGCATTATCACTGCCTCTTCTTGTTGGTACTAAAGCGGCAACACCCAGAGCAAATATAATGGTGAGTGATGGAGAAGGAGAGGCAACAGAGCAAATATGGTGGTGAGCGATGGAGAAGAGAGTAGACGAGCGAGAAAAATAAGTTCGACTAACTTATACAGCTTTTTTTCTCCGGATGAAATAAGCAGGTTGAAGGCGTATTAAGTTCCCTCGACTTGCTTACTTAAAACAGTGGCTATTTAATACATGTATGTACCAAACATAGATTTCAGATTATTTAGCCTATACGGAGTCTAATACAGCATACCAAACACAGCCTTAAAAGCTTATTATTTTTCCGTCTCTGAAGTGAATAAAGTCAAGCTAGCGTCAGCAAATCGGACATAAGCAATACACGTAAATCCCCATCCTTTAGAAAGACTAAAATCATTTTTTATTACTTATACATGGAAAAATACCTACTAATTTTTACACCAAAATTTTACATTATGCTATAGCACACCCTAGCATAATTTGAAAATAATTTTGTCTCTTCGTAAAATTTACTACCACATATTTTTGGAGTTGAAAATATGAGAAGAAATTTTACCTAGCAGAAATATGTAAAAGTAAAAAATTGACATCATCATTCTAAAAAAATCCTTAATGCATTATCTCTTCCAAACTAACTTACTTTGGCGGAGATTTTAGTTTGAAAGTCGTATTTTTTACTATTTAACCACGTCATTCCAAAGTGTCTCAATAAAGGTGATAGCATTCAGTGCTTCCTACTAGGAATTCTAGATTCAATTCAATGATCATTATTCATCCACACGCAATTTTCCATATGGAGAGTAAATTTTTCTCAATTATTATAGATCATCTTCTAAATTTGACCTTAGTGTAGTTTTTTTTTTCCTCAAAATATTAAGCATTTTCAATAGATTGAACAAATAAATACATATTAATGAAGGCTCAATACCCTAAATCTGGAAATTGGGGAACCTTCACATCTCCAACAGCTTTCACCAAGTAGTAGCCGCCACCATAATACCGCAAAAACCACCACCACTAAAAATGAAGGTGAAATCGAAGAAACTATTCGGAAAATAAGAGTGAGTAGCGCTCTCATAATCCATTCAAAGAGTGCATCATGCACATTAAAAGTGACCCACAACCGTAGCCCCTTGAATAAAATCGGAGGCGGAGTCAGCCCGGGATTGTCGATGAAAATTGAGATGAGGGTGTGAGCATAGATCTTGAGAAAAATAGAGTACGATGAGAGAAAAAAAGATCACGGATTGACTTTAGTGTACTAAACAGTAAAAATGAAACAAAAACATTCAAATTTGACGAAACAATCTCAGAATTCTTGCATGTAACTTAATTCAAACGATATATAAATAAACACAAAAAGAACAATTTCTCTAACAGCACAAACCAACCTCGCAATTCTTGTACCAACCTCACAATTCATATATGCAACTTAATTCAAACGATGGATAAAAAGCCACCGAAAAAATATACTCTTTTGAAATTTTTGAAAATCGGGCATGGATGATTGTTATAAGATAAATCAATATTGTGTAGTAAGTACAAAGGCAGCTTTAAGTACTATAATTGGGGACGAAGATTATACACTGGTCCTCTATCCGAATTGAATCACTAAACTAGGAGTAGTAATTGTGAAGATTGGCCAATCTTGAAAACATACATTTTCATTCCAAAAATGAACCTGGACGGACTCCTAACCCCGCTACAAACACAGCATCATGCCTACGCAAGCACACACGCCATGTAATATCGTACGACCCCTCCTCTCCTTCCCCCTCCCTCTACAGCGATCAAATATTGAAATAAAGATCGCAATAAGGGCTTTTCCGTCATTTCATCCATCCACCATTGACTCAGTCATCAGTCTATAAAAATAAGGCAACCTTCGTCGCTGTTATCATGGTTCTAGCAGCTTCTCGTCTGTTGCTTCTTTCCCTTGCAACGCTCTCTCTCGCTCTCACTCTCCAATTAATCCCATTTCCATTCCCATTCCCAAATCCAATGGCGTCCAAATCGAAAATCCTCTTCATCGGAGGCACTGGCTACATCGGGAAGTTCATAGTCGAGGCCAGCTCCAAGGCCGGTCACCCGACCTACGTTCTGGTCCGAGAACCCACGCTATCTAACCCGGCCAAGTCCAAAGTCATCGAAAGCTTCAAGGCCTTGGGCGTCAATTTCGTCTTGGTTCGTAAAATTTCCAAGCTTTTCTTTTTTTATCAATTTTAATCTGATTGGCGTTTGGGTATTGTTTAATAAATTTTGGATCATTTGCAGGGTGATCTCTACGACCATGAGACCCTCGTGAAGGCGATAAAGCAAGTCGATGTCGTGATCTCGACACTGGGTCACGGTCAGTTGGCTGATCAAGGCAAGGTCCTCGCTGCTATCAAAGAAGCAGGCAATGTTAAGGTAAAAGTTTCAATCTTTGGTCATTTATCTCCTCTGTTTTTCTTCTTTGATTTTATCTGCGTTTCTGAATAGTGCGATATGGTTAAATTCAGAGGTTTTTCCCTTCTGAGTTTGGGAACGACGTGGATCGAGTCCATGCTGTTGAGCCAGCTAAAACGGCATTCGAAACGAAGGCCAAGTTTCGCAGAGCTATTGAGGCTGAGGGAATTCCGCACACCTACGTGGCCTCCAACTTCTTCGCCGGTTACTTCTTGCCCACTCTGAACCAGCCCGGAGCCACAGCCCCGCCCAGGGACAAAGTCGTCATTTTGGGTGATGGGAACCCCAAAGGTAATAAAAATTACAAAAACCCCCATCTTTGTCTTCTCGAAGAAGTGAATCTGATTGTTTATAGTTACTAAATTTTGCATGGAGTTAGTTTAATGTTATCTAAACGTACTTTTGGAATTCCAACGATTTGTTTAATCGATGCAGATCGTGATTTGGATCTCGTAAATATTTGGATTCCAACAAATGATGATGCTATAGCTTCAATCAAATTAATTCTTAACAAATTAGTATTTGCAATTTGTTAAGATCATTCTAGTTCTATACATGAAATTCTTGATTAATAATATGATAAGTAAATTTGGGGGCAACTTCATGGAATAGATTTATTGAGTCGGTTGCTATTATTGGATTGAATAAGAGATAAAAATAACTGGAGATATTATGTCATTAGTTGATATTCGAAATATACAATTCAAGTATGTTGGTAAATGAAGTGTGATCAAACTGGTGATTCGGAGTTAAATCTCCGTAGATATTAGACTCTGGCCTAGTCAATATATAAACAAAATTATAAATGTTACCTGGGATTTCACTTCTTTGAGTTGCTACACTAAAACTCATGTGGTTTAAGGTTATGAACTTGTACCCTGTTGCTAATTTCCTCCCCAAATTTTTATTTTAACCAACTTTCCTCTGAATTACTATTAATTAAATGAAAAGGACTCACAAATCATATTTAATGACCAACATGTCAGTTTTTATGAATGATAAATTGGAAGAAATGTGGGTAAGTATGAGGTACATTTGAGGGAGCAAATTGACAAATTACTTCTGTTTTTATTTTAAATATTCAACTAGCAATGTCTTTCTTTGAGTTGCTTTAGTGCGTAGAAAATAAAATCCAAATTGGGTTTTGGCAATATGTGATGGTGGGGTTTTACTTTGGCAGCAATTTTCAACAAGGAGGAGGACATTGCAACCTACACTATTAGGGCTGTGGAAGACCCAAGAACCCTGAACAAGATCCTCTACATTAGACCCCCAGCCAATACCCTCTCATTCAATGAGCTTGTCTCCCTTTGGGAGAAGAAAATTGGAAAAACCCTGGAGAGGATCTATGTCCCAGAGGACCAATTGCTCAAGAACATTGAAGGTCAGTGACAAATGCTAAGAACTAGAACTAATTTAAAGTTCTGAAATTGGGTTTTGTTCATTTTTCGGGTTTGTTTTTGTTTTGCAGAGGCAGCTGTGCCGATTAACGTTATTCTGTCGATCGGACACTCAGTGTTTGTGAAGGGAGACCACACTAACTTCGAGGTTGAGCCCTCATTTGGGGTGGAAGCGACAGCTCTTTATCCTGATGTCAAGTACACCACTGTGGATGAGTACCTCAACCAGTTTGTTTGAGATCGGAAAGGCGAAGGCCTCACCATTTTGGGTTTTCTTTGATAAAAACTAGCTTTGTTTTTGCAAATAATTAGCTAGTTTTGTGCAAAAATAGCATATGGGGGCTGCCCTTTGTGTCATCTTTGTTGAACCTGAGCTATCTTTGGTAATCATGCTTATGGAAATGAAATATAAAGTCGGTAGATTTTGGCCTCAGTTTCTAAATTTCATAAGAGAAGAAGTCTCGGAGCCTAGAAAAAAAAAAGGGGGGGTGAGTTTTTTATTCCTCTCCCTTGTTCTAGTTACTCATCAAAGCTCAGTTCATAATAAGTCAACCCAAGAATAGTAATTGTACTGGAGGTGCCTTGCAATTCCTTTTCTTCGTCTGGAGTCCAGTATGTGTTGAAATCAATGAATTTTTTTATCGAAAGTAGCCAAATTTGATTCTTAAAATTAAGAAAATCTCACTCTTGCAATTCCCCCTTTTCTTCGTCTTCTCTGGAATCTAGTATCGGTGGAAGCCAATGGGTTTTTATCAAAAATAGCCAAATTTGACTCTTAGTGTGTTTGAATAAAAGAAAATAATAAGAGATTTGATAAAAATTTAAGAATCTTAAAATTTCTATGTATTAATTTTTTTTTTGATAATAAAAATTTGAAATTGCAAATTTCAAAAAAATAGAAATAAGGAATTTGGATGTCCTAAATGATGAGTTGAAATTATATTTCAAGGAACCGAATTTTCCAAATGATACGTTGAAATAAATGAAATTGTAATTTTCATGATTTTTAACATTGATATCCAAATTTTAGAATTTACAAATAAGAAAATTGTAAATATAAAACTACAAATTATGAAATTTTGTAAATTCTTATTAAATTAGAAATCCTTCGTTTAAACACTCTTAAATTAAAAACAATGCCGATGTTAATAAACTTTCGAAAACTTATACAAATAAACTTATATGCCCTAATAGTTAACCCAAAATTGGCCCACCGCACTCGTCACATACAACTGCATCGTTCTAGTTCTTCCTTTCCCTAAGGAGTCACCGCGTAAAAACATTAATCCAAATTAATGGAAGGTATTCACATGACCACTCGAATAATAATTGAATTTAAAAAAGGAAACCCCTCAAGCCATTTGCTTTGGGTTTATAGAAAAACCATGAAGCCATTTATGAATTAAAGCTCATTTGCAACAGTTATAAACCGCACCCTATGCAAAGATTTACATCCAAATTTGATTGAATTACATTCAAAAGTGATTTGGATCCATTCAAGGTTTGTACTGATCGGTTGTTTAAGAAATAGTGCGCCGTCGCTGGCCTTAGTGGGAGAAGGAGAATTCACAGGTGGTGTGTGATGGTCTTCACTGTGCACCACCGCTTCTTTATACACTCTTGTGATTTTTTTCTCTAGTATTTTCTTCCCTGGTGTTGTGTTACTTGTTTGTTTCCTTGCAACGAATGTGCATTGAGAACAAATGTTAAGATGAAAACAAAAATTCATTAGGAAGAACTAATCAATACCCAACTCTACAAAATTGAAGAGAGAACCAAAGCATAGTGAAAATATTCATTTTTATCAAATGGAATTTGACGCTGCTATAGCAATGACGCTAGAGACACGGGCAATGACGACGCTAGAGACACGGGCAATGACGACGCTACAGACACCATGGAATTTTGTGCCACTGAGACTCTGAATCCAATGAAACACCATGGAAGCGAGACAGATAATAGAAAATTTTCAAAATACAAAGACATTAAACAAGTTTGTTGTGTAAAATCACGTTTAATGGAGATTATAATAATACAATCTTAATTAGCTTATTCCACTAAACAAAAATGGGATAGCAGAAGGAAAAGAGAAGAAAGTAAATCAGTATTGAAAATAGTAAGCTTAAAGGTGGGTCAGTTTCTACCCTTTTTTCCTGGCTTATTGCCTGAAGCCTTTCCTGGCCTTCCTGAAGACTTTGTAGACCCCTTGCCTCCTTTCTGTGCCTTGTCATTTTTCCCTTTCTTTGAGTTGCCTTTGCCTGGCTTTTTGCCCGGTCCACTACCCCTTGCATCCTTTTTCATCCGCCGATCAACGCGGACTTTACCCTTGCCGACCTTGACTTGAACTCCTTTCTTTGCAACCACATACTCTTTTTGAGGCTTCTTGGGTGTGGCCTTCTTATACATCTGCTCAATTTGCTTCCTCTTCGAACGATCAGAGATTTCCTCCTGATTTGATATTGTGTTTGCCACCTTGCGAATCTTCTCAAGCTTCCTCATGGCAACCCGCTTCTTCCGCGCTTTAGCTTGTATCACCTTCTTTCCAGGACGGGCGTCAATCAACTTAAATTGTGCTTTCATTGCGTTAATTTCTTCTTTGGTTACAGGTTTCATTGGCCGACAGTGCTTCTTTTCCTCATCCAGAAACCACTTGGGCAAGCCGTCATCATCAAACATGTATTTGTTGTAAGCATCATCAAACATCTGCTCCCTTGGCTTTTTCTTCAGCATTTTCTTTGCATATGCCAGTATCTCAGCTTTTTTGTCTACATCCATATCATCCTCAGATTCATCTGATGATGAGTCATCACTTGAATCTGTACCCGAAGCAGGGACTATCTCAAAATCGTCATCGTCTGCCTTTGAAGCTTGGAGTTGCTGGTGCTGGTGACTGGACACTCTAGTATCATTTTCAGTCTTTTTCTTGGCATCTGGAATTGATGTCTTTTCCTTGGTCTTGTCTGGCAAGGGAAGTTTCTCTTCCTTATCAACCTGCATTTCATCTTCACTATCAGACATATCCAAGTCCCCCTGCTCTACAGCTTCAGCAAAGATATCCTGACTAAACCAGTTATTTGTAATTTCTTCTTGAGTAGGCCCATCCCCATCATCAAATTCTTCCAAGAGAGGATTCTTTTCCTGATTATCTTGGTCTCTTTCTGAATCATAATCAGGCTGAACTACATCAGTGCCATCAACATCCTGCATAGCCAAAAAACCAAATAAACATACGAACAAAACACTACCATGTTGTTCAACACCTAGCAGAAATAAAAACATTGTCCAAAAAGTTCAACTGTTAATTTTTTTTGTGTTTCGTGGTGTGGGGTGGTGGTTGGTGGGGAAGAGAGAGAGAGAAGCATATACTTATTATCGTCCACACCAATCCGTAACAAACAAAAACAGTTTCACAGAAAGCAATGAAGAGGTTGAGGAGGATGTGGGGTGGGGGGTGTTGGGTGGTGGGTGGGGAAGAGAGAGAGAGAAGCATATACTTATTATCGTCCACACCCATCCGTAACAAACAAAAACAGTTTCACAGAAAGCAATGAAGATGTTGATTTGCATTCCCAAACACACTGGGTGTGAGACAATATTCAATGAATTTTCTTATCTGTTTCCATACATAATGAGAGCTTCATACCTCTAACGTATCTTCAGAATGTGCTAGTCTAATACGCTTCCGCTGCTTTGCAGTTCCCTCCTTTTTGGACACGAACTGTTCATAAGCCTGATCAAGGAGTTCTTCCATTTGTGCATCATACCTAACATAAAAAATAGTAATGTCTGATTTAATTTCATGTTCGTATCTTTAATGCATATATATTGGACAAGACGAATAACCTTCTACGTTCGTCATCAGAGTCCATATCACTGGATGATGCTTCTTGGGTTTTGTCATCGCTTTCCTCATTTTCACTATCACTCACGTCAGCATTATCACCGTCATATTCAGCGGAATCAAGTGCTCCCAGATCATTCTTACCCTGAAGGATGACAATCATATAATTACCAAAATGATAGTGAGAAATATGTAATCGTCTCTATGTATATAAAAGTTCATAAAGTCCAAAACCTTAGATCTTAGTCAGGAAAAATTACTGAGCAGTAAAAAACATAAAAACCAAAAGATAGATTATTTGTTGAGGAGAAAAAAAAAACTTGAGTGTTACAGACAAAAAAGAAAGCCAACAACTAAAATAGCAGGCTAGTAGCATACACGTCATTGAAACACCTAAAGTAAAGATGCTATGGAAGCACATAATAATTCCAGAGAGTAGAGACGGAGTCATTTTAGACATTTAGACATTAACTTCATGCTCATGTTTCCAACTTAGCAATAAAACAATATATTACTATTATCGACCAGTGTATGCCTCATCAAAGAAGAAAATAATTTGTCAAGCGAAGGATTCATGATTGTTGGGGAAGCCCTTCAGAATTGTATCAAGGACTTACTGAATTCTAACTTTCCAAAAACTCCCATAGAACCAATGAGCCTTCAAGGAGCTAGACAAAGCTCCTCAATGACATAATTGGATGAATCAAAAATGGTTTCCCAAAGAAAATCAATATGTCATGGTGCGTATGGTGAAAGAAAAGCATACCTTGATGGAAGTGAGAGAAAACAAGTCATTATCAGTATAACCATCTTGCATTGCATCTATTTGCTTCCCAGATGCTATCCGTGCCCTTTCCTGGAAAAAAGAGATTCAATGAAAAGGACAAAAATAGAAAAGATAATGATATATAGATATACAGGCTAGAATCAATGTGCCATGATCGTAATCATGCATATGCATCAATGAGGACAAAAAGATACGAACTTGAGCTCGTCTTTTTGCAAGAATCTTCTTTGTTCGTTTCCTCTTGCGCTCCATGGCGTCAGTCAGCTCCTCCATTTCATTCAGTATTTTGTCTTCATCATCCTCCTTATTCTCCTCCGTCTCAATATTTGTAGCAGTAGAAGCATCAGCCTTTTCGGAAGGAGTTAAGGCCTTTCTTATCTGCACTCGCCACCTTTATGAAAATACAAACATAGACACTTAAGAGTACGTCAAAAAACAAGAAAAGTAGACTGCAGTGTAGTCATGTCTGGCAGAAGCATTACAACTAAACTATTTCCCCCTTTTCTCTGCAATATGAATTATCCATTATTAAAAACATCATTATAACTTATTTACATATTTCTCCAGCAGAGAGTGAAGGCACCCATCAATTGTAAGGTAAAGTCCAAATAACGTTAGGTATTTATTGGTGCACATAACCAGACTAATGCAGAGCTGATATTGGTCACTCAGACAAACACCACCTTCCCCAAACCTAAGTAATAACTATGCAGATGATCTATCCTACTTTCAAGGAACAGGACATGAGAGGCCTCCAGCTGAACTGATGATGGTATCTGTTTAAATTTTTCAAAAACAAAATCTGTTTGTTCTGAGATCGTAAAAATGAAAAGATACCTTCCCTCAATTACTCTAAGAACAACGATAACAAGAAAAAATAAATTACAAAGAGATATGCTCCATATATTTAAAAGGCAAAAAAGAAAAAAAATCCTACTTACAATCTTCAGAAGACGTAAGAGGCAATCAAAAGAAGAATTCTTACTTCAAAAGATGCTTGAAATCTTGCTTCCCCAAAACACGCAGATCATCACAGAGAGTTTTAACCTGTCAAATTATAATAGTTAAACTGGATGGAACAGTCAAAGGCGTTCAAAGTAATTAAAGGATACAGAAACTAGCAAGGGAAAAGAAAATTAATAAAGAGAAAGAAAAAAAGGATAAACAAGAAATGGCTACCTCTTCAGTTGTTAAAGCATGATCTTTGATGGGCAAAGATTTCTCATCATCGAAGTTTATATAAGTAACAGAACCAAGGATATTAAGAGGCTCCTGTGACCAAATGAACGCATCCGCCGTAGAAACTTTTCTCAAAAGTGTCTCTCCATCCTCATACCTGTAAATAGAACACATTCAGGTAACACTTAGCAGATAATCTACCTTAATATCTCAGCTTCTTTATATGAAGAGAACCAAATAGGGATAGCAATCATAAGAACTCAAAAAATCAGACAACAAAGGGTCAATAATGGTGAATAAAGCAAAATCAATCACCGTCCATGTTACTCTGCAATAAAAACACTACTTAACTACAGTGGAATTTTTATGTTCAACACCAATTACAGAAACTTGAAACGATTATCTTACAGAAAACCGCATACAATCAACCTGTCCGGAAATTAAAATCATGAAGCTCACACAACAGTGAACAGGTGTACGAGAAAAGATATTTATTTTTCATATTAAAAAAAAAAAGCAAAAATTAGAAAGAAGTTTTACCCATCACGGTGTCTTTTTTGCTTTGTTCCTCTTAGTACATCAACCACCTATATCAAGGAGTTACCAGGAGAACAAATTATATTCAAAATCATTATATATATATATATATAAGTATCAGATTAGCACGTATATAACTCAGTTAATATGTGTTACCTTCTTCTGAGGTTCTACAGATTTAAATAGATGCTTCACATCAAGTAGACGCGGATCAATCTTTGCAGGAGCCTTGTACCTAAAACCCAAAAGATATGTCTCAGCCGATGCACTACGACTAGCTGCCGGCTTAAACTGTTCAACCTTTTGAAATAACTGCAAAGTATTTACAAGGAACAGATAAGCAAAATAGGGTAGAGAATATCAAAAACTGTATTGGAAAGAACAAGATTTCACCTCCTTCATACAGTAGTGGACTGCATTATAGTCCTGTGACCTGAAGAGCTGAGACAAAACAAAAGATAAGCACTCCACATTCCAGAAGCACAAAAAAACACAGTTACACCTCACCTACTTACGTACATTCCAGTTGGACAAGCCCACAAATAAATACTTCCACGTTTAAGGATCTCCACAATTCAATACTTGAAAATCAAACAGAGTTTGAGCTCCAAAATAAAAAAAAAGGGGTATGAAATGCATAGCAAGCGTAATTAACTGCAAGCAGGGAACTATCCCAGCATACAAATTAATTATGGATGAAATTAGGTTATGCAATACAAAAAGGGAGTCTGATGAATTCATGATCTAAATAGAGAAACTTTCGTAACTCGTGCAAACCGCATTGAACTCCTGAACCTCAATAACTCAAAGTTCAGATTTTTCATTTTAATTAAGCCAGCCAGAATCCAAATTCCAAATTCCACCCCGAAAATTAACCGCATACTTTAGTAATAAACGTGCCGTTGGAAGCTAAAAGCTGGGTAGCCAATTTCACCGCCTCAACAGCCAAAGCGTTCTGCGCCATGGCCTCTGAAGACCATGCGCCACCGACATTAGGGGAACCATCATGAAGTACCAAATCAAAAGCCGAGCAGCCGTGCTCCTTCATCACCTTCCTGAGCCTGGAAGTACACTCGGATTTGGTGATGTCCTGTTGAATCGCTATGGCGCCGCGAACGGGGGCGATGGGGACCAAGTCAACGCCGACGACGAGACTGCCAACAGGCACTCGCTGCACGGCTACTTGCATCCAACCACCGGGGGCGGCGCAGAGGTCGAGGACGGCTTGAGAAGATCGGAGGAAATCGTGCTTGGTGTCGAGCTGGAGGAGCTTCCATGAAGCTCGAGAGCGATAGCCGTGCTCTTTGGCTAGCTTGTAGAACTTGTCCAAACGATGCTTACCCTTCACCTTCCCCATGGTAATGGAGACTCAGAGGAAAGAAAGAAATTCTGAATGCGAAATAGGGTTTTGCTTAGGGTTTTATAAAGGGAGCTAATTTTTATTTTAATGTTTTCTTATTTTTTTTCATTCTTCCAAATTTGCCCCAACTTTTTTTCAATTTAATATTTTTATTTTTAGTTTTTATTTACATAAAATATTTGGATTTTCCTTTTTCTCGATACAAATTGTGAATAATAATTGTTCTTATCCAAAATGTTTTTTTCGTTGCAGAAATCGAATGGACTGAGGCAACCTTTACTGGACCTCCGTGTGGAACCTTGTCTGCGGAGTGAGGAAGTCAAACCACTCATGAATATCTCTTTTGTTATGAATGGTGCAGAAATACTGGATTGGGTTGAGTGTGACATGACTCGTCCCTACTTACAGAAGAACTAGATCAATCATGCTCTGTCTGACAACTCAGATCAGATAAGGGATCTTCTTATTTTAAATTTTATCAGATAATTGAAATGTAAATCTTCTCGAATCCATTCTTCATCAATGTCATTTATTTCTAAGTAGTACTCAATAATCAATCATTCTTCATCTCATTCCACAATTTGTCATTCATTTTAATTATCATGCACATTATAAAAATTCGTATAAGTATAAATATATATATATATATATATATATGTGTGTATGTATGTATCATATATTATAATGTTACTTGGAGTATCGTATACATCACTGAGAACCATCAATTATCCCTGAGATTTACCTTGTTATGTCACCAAAACACTTAACCATAAGTAAACAAAATAATCCATTAATTTTTCTATGACAGGACCCACCCCGATTATCTCTCCCCCCCCCCCCCCCCCTTCGCGCCGATAACCAGAACGAACCCTGTTTCCGTCTGACAAACCAACACAAAAGACCAAAACAACCTCACAAAACCCACAATAATTACATTGCCAGACCAGGGAGAATTTAAAATCCAACGAGTCAACAATCATACAGTGCATAGTACAGTATAGGGTAAGACAGAAATCCTACTAAAAACTGACAGGACCCGTCCCAACTGGACGTCAAAAATCGTGCCCGGTCCTGCTCCCGTCTGACAAGTCAACTAAAGGTCTGAAACTCCCCTTCAGTGCTTGCCAGACAAGGGATGTTCGCGCAGATTTCTGCTGCTGTCACTGCCTCACGATCAGTCCCGAGCGTCGTACCACGGCCTGGAGGGTCACAAAACAGAAAAGGTGTGAGTGGACAAAAATGGCCTCTTATAAAAACATTTGCCAAAATTACAATCTTACCCTCCAATTTTCACAAACTTGCATGCATATCGTAAAACATGAGTGACCGATAAAATCAAAACATATTTTCCCATGGTCCATAAAACTCATGTTCACCAAATCAGTTCATGTTATAAAACATCAAATCCCGGCTCTCAGGCCAAAACATGTGAAGACATAATCACTGGCCATAAAGACCAAAAACCCGTACTCCATACCAGTACGTCATCACAAATAACATCAATTAGCACTAAACACAAGTGCACAATACATATATCAATCCAATCAATCCGCACTACTCACAAGTGCACAATATCACAAATCACATCTGCACTACTCACAAGTGCTGCACTACGCGTAGGCCAATATTCAGTCACTCTCTCGGGAACAGACACATCTGGGCTCAACCCCCTCGGGCTCAGTCACCTCTGGGCGAACACATCACCAGGTTCAGACACCTCCGAGTGGTACATCCAGGCTCAGTCTCATCCGAGAAGCTGACTACCATAGGATCAACTCCGAATCCTACAATCACATCCCCCAAGCTCCGGTCGTCTGGGTAATCCCCCCCCCCCCCCCCAAGCTCCGACCGTCTGGGAATATCATAATCACAATGAAAACCATCTAGGGAATCACATCCCAAAACATTTCAATCAAATCTTGACTTCATACCAAGTCAAGATCATTCTCAACTGGGTTTCAAGCCCAAAATACCTTTTACACATAAACCGTTAAAATCACATTTAAATCAATAGAATAATCCGGAAATCATCATTGACTCACCAACCAAGTCAAAATATCATTTTAGAAATCATTTAGACTCCGGGCCTAGCCCAAAACATCATTTGCATGTTCCTCGTAAAACATGCCCGAAAGACTGATTAAAATAATCATAAAATCCCAATAAATCATTAATTTCACAAATTCACAAGTGACTCCAAATCCGAGTCAAAATCACTATTCACTTGGGTTCTCATGCCCACAATATCATTATCACGCAAATCCATGCGTTGCAACCTCCGTTGCCATTTTCACATAAATCCACAAAATCAATCACTGACTCATAACCCGAGTCCAAATATCATTTTCAACTTCCTGACTCATAACCCGAGTCAAAACATCATTTTCAATCCATGACTCAATAATCCGAGTCCAACCATTATTTTCAATCAATTTCAATCCCGGACTCATAAACCAAGTCCAAACATCATTTTTACCAAATTTCGTAATTTCTCGAAAATCACCCAATAATAATAATATAATAATCCTAACCCGCGATCAGACCCGTTTGGTTTTCTGTCAATTCCACACTGAATTCATCAATTGATCAACCAATTAGCTTCTACTTAAGTCCAATTAGAGTTCTGTAACAATAATTCCATGAAACACTACCTCAATCCTCACGATCACAGATGATCAATCGAAGGACATCCGGCCACTGTTCATCCTTCGAAAACCATCAAACCTTCTTGATTTCATTCAATTGATTCACCAGTAAGCTTCAATGGACTCAGGTAAGTATTTTCCCCAACTCAATTGCATCAATTCGTGGCTCAAACGCCACGACTCAAACTCGATTCTTCGTCACTGTGCAACCATGGAGCTCAGTCAATCTCCAGCGTTTTCCTTCAATTGATGGATCCAGAAGCACCGTGGGATCCTCAGGAACACAATCCCCACATCAATTACACCGTTTAATCCCTCCAAGATCACGACACAGCCTCGATTTCTCTTACTGTTACCAAACCCGTTCAGAGCCAAATGAGCCTCAATTCAACTCGTTTTTGATCTGGTTCCACTCGTCTCAACCTCAGGAAGCTATTGCCAAGCTCCAATTCGATCATCACAGCTCAATTCTTCCAATTTGATTTTCCCTCCCAAAACTCAAAATCCGAAATTCAATTCCTCAGCTCTCAAACAATCCCTCGTTTTATCCCAGTTTAATCCATCACTCAAAGCTCTCAAATTCCCCTCAAAACTGGTTGTGAAAGGGAGCTGAATTCTCTCAATTAGATTCCCCCAATTTGCACGGTTTGAAGAACAAAGGGGGGTTAAGGGATGAATTATGAATAATTTGGGATTAATTAATTAATTAAACATCATAATTGTGTTTTCCCTAAAACATGGGATCTGGTTTCATGCCTGATTTTAGGGGATGAGTGACACTTGTCACTCATCCAAGTGTGTTCAGTCACCGGGTACTGTTCATATTAAAATATTATTTTATTCCCGGTTCGTTCGGTTAATCGAGTCCGATTCCGTGACCATAACTTCGTCGTCGAATCTCCGATTTCGGCATGCCGCCTGTCGTTGGATTCGTATCGACGAGACCTACGTAACGGTCCTTGGCCCTCGTCCATCGGACCTCCCGATAAAAAAGTCAACATTTGGCCCCTAATATGCCAAATTACCAAAATACCCCTCAACTTCCGAACATCATAACTTTCTCTACGAAGGTCGGAATCGAACATGCCACCTGTCTATGAACTCGTGACGTCCCGAACTACGTCACAGTCATCGGTCAAAGTCCATTTGACCGCCCGAACTAAAAGTCAACATTTTGCCCACGCTAGGGGCAAAACGGTCATTTTGCACGTTTCGTCCGATTTCACTCAACTAATCCCCGATTAGTCATTCTAAACCATAATTAACTAATATTCAATCCCGATATTCGGGACGGGTCCTTACAACCTTCCCTCCTTAAAGAAATTCGTCCCCGAAATTCCAACTACTCGTATTCCACAATTACCTCGTGGAAAACAAATGGGCCTCATAACACGTGTACACCTGTACACCCACTAGCCAACGCAGAACTCGTCTGCACTCAGACGTCACATCACCGATGCACGTCATACTAACTACACTCGACCACCTCGAGTGAAATTGATCACCAGAAATTGGCAATATCACCATTAAGCTGACTCTTTCAGCTTGACGGCCCCACGTAATCACTACTGTGCCCTGACATCCTGTAACAACCCGTTCCGAGAATTGGGATAAGTAGAGTGATTAAGGTGTGATTAGTAAGGTTAATCAAGGGTTAGGTGGTCCCGAGGGGTCCGGGAACTTAGAATGACAATTTTGCCCCTGGGTCGGGCAGAAGTGTTGACTTTTATTTCGGGTGGTCAATTTGAGATTGACCAGTGACCAGGACGTAGTTGAGGACGTTACGAATCCGTAGGCAGGTGGCACGCCCGATTCCGACATCCGAGGAGGAAGTTGTGATGTTCGGAAGGTTGAGGGCATTATCGGAATTTTGGTAAAATAGGGGGAAAAGTTGACTTTTCGAATAATCGAGTTTTGGTAGGTTGACCTAGGATGGTTAGATAGTTCTTGTCGTCCTGAGTTCGATGACAGGCGGCACGTGTTCATCGGACTTACGAGGCGAGAGTTACGGGTCTAGGAAGTTTCGGTAAAACCGTAAAAATATGTTAAAAAGAAGGGTATTTTGGTCATTGTGGCACATTGGGATTTGTGCACAGAAGAAAAGAATGGACGGCTGGGATGGAGCCAGTTGGTGAGAGAGAGTGGAGGATGGTGACATGTGGCAAGTGTGTAGTGGGTTCTGGGGGGTTCTCTGGTGTGTACGCGGTTCCATTATTTGGGGTGCAACCGTGTGTGCTCGTGTGTGTGTTACTCGACACAGAGAGAAACAGAGGGAAGGAATTGAGAGAATTGGAAGGCTGATTGTGGTGGCTGGTGAGGTTGTGAGTGTGTGAGGGAGATTAGAGAGTGGGAGAGAGCAGTTGAGATGGTTGGGAGGTGAGAAATCGTGGTGTGTGCGAGAGGGGAGCCACGGGAACCAGAGAGGAACTCAGGGGGGAAAACGGAGAAGATTGGGGGCTTGTGGTGGTGCGGTGGCCGTGCACGGTGTAACAAAGATCGTGGTGGTGTCGTGCGGGTTGCGAGGAGTCGACCAGCCCAGGAGGAGCTCACGGCGGCAGCAGGAAACAGGTAATTCCCTCATCCCCGTTTCGGTACTCTGTTTTCCGTTGAGGTTCAACGTGGAAGTTGTGGGTCTAGGGTGAGAGTCGAGGGAATTGGAGGTCAGGGCGAGGTTCAGGAGAGTCCTAGGCGTCGACTAGGTTGGTCGCCGTGACGGGGAGGTACACGGCGGAGCTCAGTCGAAGATGGGTCTCTTTTACCCTGTTTCGGCAGTGAACTTCGAACGGTAAGTCGTGACGATTGGGGTTGAGTCGAAGGTCTAGGCGAGTTGGGTTAGGTTCAGTGAGGTTCAGGGCAGAGTTTGGTGAAGCCACCGTGAAGGGTGGTGAGCTGGGTGGCTGGATCGTGAAACAGGGGTTGTTGGCCGTCTGGTTTCGAGCTTTAGTCGACGGGATTGAGGCTGTGTCGAGGTGATTGGAGGATGGGAATGCTTAGAGTGAGGTTGGACGATGCAGTTGGTGAAGAAAGGAACCGTTTTGGTGGACGGAGGAGGAAGAACCAGGTACGCCGGTCTGAATGCAGACCACTGTACTGAACCCGGTTCAGCACGGGTTGAAGACGGCACTGTAGCTGGCGCGTGAGGGCCACGCGCAGCCACTTTGGGCGGCGCGTGGGGGCGCGTGCGGCGGCGATGGGGAAAACGGTCAACATGACTTTTGGTCGAGGAGTCATGGTGAGTTCAATGGAGTTGGTTTCGGGTCAATCGGAAGTCGTTTGAGTGTAGTTCCGCGAGGGTGAATATGTAGGGTCCCGGGGTTTTAAGTCTTCGGTCCGGGGATTTTTGAGGGCATTTAGGTGAGTGTTCGTAGATGTATTAGTGACGTAATTTGACGGTGTTTGACAGGATCGGGATTTCCCGAGGAAGCCGAGGAACGGGCTGGACGTTCGGGACGCGAGTAGGGCTCAGTACTGTGAGTGGACCCCTTCTCTAAACTTGAACATGCATAACTGCTTTCTATAATGGTTTTATGGTTTTAATCATGATTTTATGTTTATCGAATATGTTTGGTCGGTTTTGCATTATTACACGTTTTTCGAGAAAAAGACGGTTTTGGCACGCTTTTCGAGAAAAGGGTAATTTTGGAAATGTTTTCAGGATTTCAAGGGATTTTGGAAAATGCTTGTGAGAATCAAGGTTTTGGTTTTGAAATCGAAATTGACCATTGGACTTTGGTGTAAAGTTGGAAAGTGGACTCCGGATTTGGGTTCGGAATGACGGTTCTGGATGCCGGAAGGGCTTCAGACCAGTGATTTCGGATTCGGGTTTGGATGAGGATTTGGTAAATGATTTTCAAATGGTTTTGGGATTGGATTTGCTGGATCTGGATATTGGGTTTAAAGACCCGGATATATGTGATGGGGGACCGGCCGGATTGGGTTTAAAGACCCGGATTGAGTTTAAAGACTCGGGAGTTTAAAGACTCGGATATATATTGATTTTCCCCCGTAGGCCTTGAGTTTAAAGACTCGGGAGTTTAAAGACTCGGATATGATAAGGCCTGGATTGAGTTTAAAGACTCGGGAGTTTAAAGACTCGGATAGGTCCAGCAGGTTTGATCGGGAAAATGATGATTTGGTGATTATGGTTTATGATACAGTTTTTATGTTGTGGTTTCTTATGATATTTTATAGTGTTTCTGTTTCTTATGATGTTTAAGCATGATTCCTTTATAAATGTGTTTATAACTGTTGGTTATGCATGTGGTTTCAAAACGGAGGGTTTAACTCGGTTTTCTTATAAAATGGTTTTGAACTTTTGTACCTTTTGGTCCACTCACATTTTCTGTTTTAATTGCCCTCCAGGTTGTGGAGCTAGCGCGGGGTCTTGACGTCGAGGCAGAGTCTGAGGCATAGAAGCAACGTGAGGGATTCTAGAAGAGTTTAAAGGCTTCTGTGTGCGTGTACTTTCTCAGTTTTTATTTTTCCTTGTCATGTAGTGCTATGCTCTGTAAACGATAAGGATTTTTTTTTGGATATTTTGTAATTACTCCTGCGTTTGACTGGGTTCGAGTGAGTGTTCCTTAGATGTTGTGTCGGGGAGTCAGACGGGAGCGGGATTTACCTCGGGTTTCGGGGTGAAACCGGGGTGGGTCCTGACACATCCGCTCTCATAGAGAGTCACCAAAACTCACTAGTCAGTCCATGTTGACACCACAAGCCAAACTGTCACCACCAAGCTTTACCACCCTAGTAAAGCGCCAATCAGTAACAAATCAGCGACAACACATCATACTACAACGTCCGTCAATGTAGCACAAGATCAACAACATGATCTCCCCTCGCAGGGCAAACTCAATCCTGCGACAAATACCAACTGCAGTAACCACAACTGTCACCCCCTCAGCGATCCCAGATGCTGGTAAGGTCACGACAAGGTAACATCTCGCCGCAAAGCAACTTGCGGTCACACTAACCACCAACTCACTCATCCTGAGTATACGCATACCGTCATCACACTCAAACAGACGGTGTAACTGGAACACATTGAACACCAGCCTAGCAGTGATCACACAACTCAACACTAGAGTTATACTAGCCAACCATGGCTAAGAGCACCTGCTCAAACAATCACTGAAATTATCAGAATCACTCTGCCCAGTGCATCGTGTTCAATGTCCAGTTCACGTTCACAACCCATCCAATGGTATCAGGATTAAGCCGACTACTAACACGTTCACCAACGTACTACTGGTATAACCCGTATACCGTCACCCGACACCACAAGTCTGCAAGGTATCGTACCCCAAACCATAAACAAGGTACATACATCTATCAATTGACAAGACTACAACCACCTAGGTCATAGCCAAACACGTTCCAATAATGGGGTCCATTTGCCCAAACCAGCAAGAGACAAATAGAAACTCCACCCATCAGCTAGTTCCAATTCCAAATCCGAATCCGCAATTTCGTAAGAAATCCCGAATCCAAACCCATACATCACATTTTTAATTCATGTCCAAATCCGAATCCGAAATCATTATTCCGTAAGCTAGCATTTGGAATAACCATTCCGCACCCAAATCCAGTATTCCACTTTCAAGTTCCAAAATCGAATCCTGAATCGTCACCCAGAAATTCGATTCCAAAACTCGAAATCTCGTTCACGTCCACTCGAACGCACCAAAACCGAACCTATCGGTTACCTATTTAATATACTCGGTTGACTTCATAAGGAAGCCAATCCAACAACCACACGGTTAAGGTTGACAAAATCCGACCACTTCGGAAACCTACTCACTCGTGTAATATACCATAAAGGGCTCCACTTCGAAAAGAAGTTCGGTCCCGTCATTTACGACTCACATACCGGAGTAAGAGTGACAAACTCTCTACCCAACTGGATCATCAGGATCACGGTCCAGATCCATCACTACGTCAGCTGGCCATGAACATCACGATCCTAGATCGTCACAATGCCCAATGTCCATGACATCACAAACCCGATCCACCTAGGGAAAACCAAGGATGATCCCAAAATGATAACACCAATATTCACCCCCGGGTCAAGTTTATTCTGGGCCCAACACGCCCATCTACAAACCAAACTGTTAACAAAAACAACCATCCAGACCCACAGTAGTCCGACACACCCAAAACACCTGATACAATATTACAACACAAATGGACAATACAAACCATTTACAAGGTATCACGAAAACATGTATCAATACAATTATTCTGACCTACGGTCAAGTCGATCGGGGCAGTTCCTTCGCAAATGTCCAAGTTTCCTACAAAAGTGACAAGTGGCAGTGCTGAGGCGACTTGCCCCACCACGCCGCTTACTTGTCGACTGGGTTGATGTTCCACCCGAATGAGCACCCACCGAGGGCTGCGACACAAGAGTATGAAGGCTAACTCGCTTCGATGTTTCCTGACTTATCTGTTCAGTATCCTGACGCTCTCGGCGTCGTCCAGAGCCCAAAGATTGTTCTGGCACAGGTAAAATAGTAGCCTCCACTTGGATAGCAGCATCCGATAATTCCCTCAGGGTAGAATACGAGCCAACAGTTACAGCACCTCGTAACTCATTCCTCAATCCCTGCTCAAACCTTCGACACTTATCCTCCTCAGTAGCCACATACAGAGGAGCGAAACTAGATAAGTGCAAAAATTGTTGTTCATAATCGACCACTGACCGATTCCCTTGCTGCAATTGGAGAAACTCAACCTCCTTAGCGTTCCGAAATGAGCGAGGATAAAACTGATCCAAAAATCGCTCTCGGAATGCATCCCATGCCAAGGTACGGGCATCCCAGCCAGTCAACTGTAAAATATGCCACCACCTGTAAACATAGCCATCCAAAAGAAAAGTGGCCAAGGGCACCATGTCCTCCAGGGGACATATCATGACCTCAAAAATCCTTTCCAATCGAGTAAGCCAATCTTCGGCACCATCCGGTTCCGAATCACCACGAAACACAGTGGCTCCTAACAGTCGAGCTCGCTCAATATCTGGGCCTTTACTAACACTACTCTCGGCCCTCCCATCTTCAGACCGTGTACTGGACGCACGACTCGGAGGCATGACGTATCAACAGAAATCAAGAACCAAATGCTCTGATACCAATTTGACAGGACCCGTCCCAACTGGACGTCAAAAACCGTGCCCGGTCCTGCTCCCGTCTGACAAGTCAACTAAAGGTCCGAAACTCCCCTTCAGTGCTTGCCAGACAAGGGATGTTCGCGCGGATTTCTGCTGCTGTCACTGCCTCACGATCAGTCCCGAGCGTCGTACCACGGCCTGGAGGGTCACAAAACAGAAAAGGTGTGAGTGGACAAAAATGACCTCTTATAAAAACATTTGCCAAAATTACAATCTTACCCTCCAGTTTTCACAAACTTGCATGCATATCGTAAAACATGAGTGACCGATAAAATCAAAACATATTTTCCCATGGTCCATAAAACTCATGTTCACCAAATCAGTTCATGTTATAAAACATCAAATCCCGGCTCTCAGGCCAAAACATGTGAAGACATAATCACTGGCCATAAAGAACAAAAACTCGTACTCCATACCAGTACGTCATCACAAATAACATCAATTAGCACTAAACACAAGTGCACAATACATATATCAATCCAATCAATCCGCACTACTCACAAGTGCACAATATCACAAATCACATCTGCACTACTCACAAGTGCTGCACTACGCGTAGGCCAATATTCAGTCACTCTCTCGGGAACAGACACCTCTGGGCTCAACCCCCTCGGGCTCAGTCACCTCTGGGCGAACACATCCCCAGGTTCAGACACCTCCGAGTGGTACATCCAGGCTCAATCTCATCCGAGAAGCTGACTACCATAGGATCAACTCCGAATCCTACAATCACATCCCCCAAGCTCCGACCGTCTGGGAATATCATAATCACAATGAACACCATCTCGGGAATCACATCCCAAAACATTTCAATCAAATCTTGACTTCATACCAAGTCAAGATCATTCTCAACTGGGTCTCAAGCCCAAAATACCTTTTACACATAAACCGTTAAAATCACATTTAAATCAATAGAATAATCCGGAAATCATCATTGACTCACCAACCAAGTCAAAATATCATTTTAGAAATCATTTAGACTTCGGGCCTAGCCCAAAACATCATTTGCATGTTCCTCGTAAAACATGCCCGAAAGACTGATTAAAATAATCATAAAATCCCAATAAATCATTAATTTCACAAATTCACAAGTGACTCCAAATCCGAGTCAAAATCACTATTCACTTGGGTTCTCATGCCCACAATATCATTATCACGCAAATCCATGCGTTGCAACCTCCGTTGCCATTTTCACATAAATCCACAAAATCAATCACTGACTCATAACCCGAGTCCAAATATCATTTTCAACTTCCTGACTCATAACCCGAGTCAAAACATCATTTTCAATCCATGACTCAATAATCCGAGTCCAACCATTATTTTCAATCAATTTCAATCCCGGACTCATAAACCAAGTCCAAACATCATTTTTACCAAATTTCGTAATTTCTCGAAAATCACCCAATAATAATAATATAATAATCCTAAAACCGAGAAATTACCGGATTGAAACATAAATCATGCCCAAGCATCTAAAATCATATAATAAGGCATAAAAATCATATATGCATGCATCACAGTTAGAAAACAAAGTCCGCTCACACACACCGTCCAAAACGGTCCGTTTCCGAGCTGCACGTTTTTCCGTAAAATCTGGAAATCACAACTCCTGTCCAAAATCATTATAGAGGGTTACTAACATCTCAAAATACAACATATAATTTTCCCCAATTTTTCCAGGATTTAAATACGTATTTTTAACGTAATACAAAACTTCGGATACGCGGAACATTATCGAAACAATATCCGATTTCACCGAAATCAACGTCAAAGTGTTCGTTACACTGAGAGGATCAAAAGTCATGTTGACCTCACCTTGAGACTAGGCCGGACGCGCCCCCACGCGCCGCCGTGAGTGGCTGCGCGTGAAACCCACGCGCCAGCTACAGTGCTGTCTCCCTCACCCGTTTGTCTGGTAAACGGGTCCTTTAACCCGCGATCAGACCCGTTTGGTTTTCTGTCAATTCCACACTGAATTCATCAATTGATCAACCAATTAGCTTCTACTTAAGTCCAATTAGAGTTCTGTAACAATAATTCCATGAAACACTACCTCAATCCTCACGATCACAGATGATCAATCGAAGGACATCCGGCCACTGTTCATCCTTCGAAAACCATCAAACCTTCTTGATTTCGTTCAATTGATTCACCAGTAAGCTTCAATGGACTCAGGTAAGTATTTTCCCCAACTCAATTGCATCAATTCGTAGCTCAAACGCCACGACTCAAACTCGATTCTTCGTCACTGTGCAACCATGGAGCTCAGTCAATCTCCAGCGTTTTCCTTCAATTGATGGATCCAGAAGCATCGTGGGATCCTCAGGAACACAATACCCACATCAATTACACCGTTTAATCCCTCCAAGATCACGACACAGCCTCGATTTCTCTTACTGTTACCAAACCCGTTCAGAGCCAAATGAGCCTCAATTCAACTCGTTTTTGATCTGGTTCCACTCGTCTCAACCTCAGGAAGCTATTGCCAAGCTCCAATTCGATCATCACAGCTCAATTCTTCCAATTTGATTTTCCCTCCCAAAACTCAAAATCCGAAATTCAATTCCTCAGCTCTCAAACAATCCCTCGTTTTATCCCAGTTTAATCCATCACTCAAAGCTCTCAAATTCCCCTCAAAACTGGTTGTGAAAGGGAGCTGAATTCTCTCAATTAGATTCCCCCAATTTGCACGGTTTGAAGAACAAAGGGGGGTTAAGGGATGAATTATGAATAATTTGGGATTAATTAATTAATTAAACATCATAATTGTGTTTTCCCTAAAACATGGGATCTGGTTTCATGCCTGATTTTAGGGGATGAGTGACACTTGTCACTCATCCAAGTGTGTTCAGTCACCGGGTACTGTTCATATTAAAATATTATTTTATTCTCGGTTCGTTCGGTTAATCGAGTCCGATTCCGTGACCATAACTTCGTCGTCGAATCTCCGATTTCGGCATGCCGCCTGTCGTTGGATTCGTATCGACGAGACCTACGTAACGGTCCTTGGCCCTCGTCCATCGGACCTCCCGATAAAAAAGTCAACATTTGGCCCCTAATATGCCAAATTACCAAAATACCCCTCAACTTCCGAACATCATAACTTTCTCTACGAAGGTCGGAATCGAACATGCCACCTGTCTATGAACTCGTGACGTCCCGAACTACGTCACAGTCATCGGTCAAAGTCCATTTGACCGCCCGAACTAAAAGTCAACATTTTGCCCACGCCAGGGGCAAAACGGTCATTTTGCACGTTTCGTCCGATTTCACTCAACTAATCCCCGATTAGTCATTCTAAACCATAATTAACTAATATTCAATCCCGATATTCGGGACGGGTCCTTACAAAAATTGGCTACACGCACAACGGGAAAACTCGCAACGGAAAATTCCGGAAAACTCTATGCCTCTGCCTCAACGTTAGCCCCAGCACTAGCATTACGACCCGGAGGGTATTTAAAATCAGAAAAGTGTGAGTGGACTAAAAATAAATAAGAGTTTCAAAAACAGTTTAATAAACAAACCAAGATTTTGCCCTCCGTTTTAAAAACATGCATGCATAACTCAGTATCTGAAAACAACAATATAAATCATATGGAAACATTATCATCAAAACATGAAAATACCAAATATCATCATCCAATCAAACCTGCTGGATCTATTTGAGTCTTTAAACTCCCGAGTCTTTAAACTCAATCCAGGCCTCAATATAATCTGAGTCTTTAAACTCCCGAGTCTTTAAACTCAACAGGCCTACGGGGGAAATATCATAATATCCGAGTCTTTAAACTCCCGAGTCATTAAATTTAATTCGGATCTTTAAACCCAATCCGGGTCCGCCCCCGTCATATCATAATCCGAGTCTTTAAACCCAATAACCAGATCCAGCAAATCCAATCCAAACCATTTGAAAACCATTTCTAAATCCATATCCAAACCCGAATTCGAAATCACTATTTCGAAGCCATTCCGGCGTTCAAAACCGTCATTCCGAATCCAAATCCGGAAATCCTTTTTTCAAGCTTTAAAACCAAATCTCGATTTCCGAAATCCGATTCTAAAATCGAAAACCTTGATTATCGAATCATGTTTCAAAACCCATTATAATCATTGAAAACCAGTTATAGATTTAAGTCCCAAAATCATGGCATCAGAATCATAAACAAAACATATCTCGTAAAATGTGCCAAAATACGTATACTTCTAAGAAATACCTCGAAAAACGTGCAATTATGTAAAGCAGATAAATCATAATTCGAAACACGAAACCATATTTAAAAGCATGAGAAATCATAGATTAAAACAGATATGCATGCTCAGTTAGAAAACAAACAGTCCACTCACAGTTCCGGGCAAGTCACTCGCGTCCCGTACATTCTTCGGTTGCCTCAGGGATATCCCGACCTGTCAAAAGTCACCAATCCGGGTCACAAACACTTCATTTAAGCTTACCCTATTTTCCCCAATTTTTCAGATTTTTAAACGTAATTTAAACGAACCCCTAAACCTTCGAACACTTAAAACTAACCTGATCCGGTGTCCGATCGATACGAAACTTGTCCTAAAATGTTTGTTACATCGATTAGAGTGAAAAACATGTTGAACGTTTCCCCAGAACAGTCCCCACGCACCCTCACGCGCCGCCCAAAGGGGCTGCGGGTGGGCTTCACGCGCCTGCAATGTTCATCGTCTTCAACCTCTGTCCACCCGGTTCAGACCGGTCCGGTCGAACCGGGTCGGCGTGGCCGGTTCTCACTCAATTCCAGTCCATTTTCAATCCTATTTAACCCACTAGTTTCATCCTCTTCCTAGCAATCGATTCAAGTAATCAAAACACGAAATAAGGGTCTAAATCTCACCTCCCAAAGTCGAAGCAAAACGCAGAAAAAAACAGTTTCGAACTCCGGCCACCCATCGTCCTTCCAGCCATGATTTTGATTCCCCGAGATAGATAGAAGCCTCCTAAAGCTGCCAGGATCAACAAAAACACTCAACCCAACCCTAAACTTCACGACTTTGATTTTGAACAAAAACTGAAAAACAGGAGAACCAAGGGAAACCTACCCGTTCTGTGCACCGCCGTGAGCTCGACCGTGGCCCTGCTCGTCCTAACGTCTCTCCTCCGTCCTCTGAACACCACCACAAACCCAAACTCGACAGGTTTGATCAATTGGGCTCTCAGCCGTGCACGAAGAACCTCTTTGTTTTTACTGTTTTCCCCACCATTCCCAGCTTTTCCTCACTCAACACTCACCCAGAAACACTCACCGGCCTCTCAACTTCTCTTTGCTCACACTCACTTGATCACCAAAACTCACACACTCTGAAACCGATCGATCAATCCTCTCTGTCTTAGTCTATGTTCTCAGTTGCACGGTTAAAACAAACTCAAACAATATAAGTGTAACCGTGTAGTGGCTAGAACCCACTAGAAAACAGCCAGGTGTCAAACACCTTGTGGACCAGCCCCAAAATATCCAATAAGCACTGCACACATGTCCTTACCTGATTGGCACACTTCCCAAGGTGTAAAAAGACTGAAATACCCCTAATTGTTCAAATTACGATTTTACCCTTCACTTCCTAGACCCATATCTCACTTGTCCGATGTCCAATGAAGACATGCCACCTGTCGTTGTACTCAGGACGTCGAGACCTATCTAACGGTCCTCGGTTTGCATGAAGAAACTTTGTCGTGCAAAAAGTCAACAAATGCCCCTCTTTTAACAAAATTACGAAAGTGCCCTCAACCTTCCGAACATCATAACTTCCTCCTTGGATGTCGGAATTGGACGTGCCACCTATCTACGGACTCGTGACATCCCGAACTAAGTCACGGTCATCGGCCAATGCCCAATTGACAGGCCGACCTAAAAGTCAACATTTTGCCCATTCTATGGGCAAATTCGTCATTCTGCGCCAAACGTCCAAAAGTAACCAACTAAACACCGATTAACCTAGCTAATCCGTCATTAACTACTAAGCTAATCCCGACTCGCGCGACGGGTCATTACATTCTACACTATTAGTAAATTAAATAATTAAACATAAACTTCATAAATCCAAAACATACTCATATGGTAACCAATTTTCCTAAAATTTATATCAATGAACTCAGAATTAAATAAGGAATAGTTTTTGTGTTGGAAACTTCCCCAGAAAACCTTCCATGTGTCGCCCAACTTTGCTACGCATAGAGCCATGCGCCATCTACAGTGATTCGGGGGAAATCAGTGTTCATCTCCTCTTTCGCCCAAATTCCTGGTTTTCCGGGTCGTCCGACCCGGTCATATCTTGTTCATTTCACGTCCATTTTCTTTGTGTTATTCATCAATATTTATCTAATTTATCTCAAGAAGAGATCTATACAATTAAAATGGAAGAATACTTACAAATTTTTGAGATACCACCTTCACCTTTTTTGGTTATGACTTCCCAACCGTGCCTTCTTCATTTCCAATGTCCAGGGATCCTATTTTTTGTCCTACAGTGACCACCGTGCTTCTAGTAGGCCATTTCCATATCCGTCTTTTGATTTTACTGGTTCACCAACATAAACCTGAATAATGGCTAACGAGTTAGGGAGGTTGTCTCCCTCATATCCCCATCATTTTCCCTAGTTTCTCTTCCTCGTCCTTTCCTTATTCGTTTCCTCTTCTTCCTCTCTAATTTCCTTCTCTTCTTTCTCTTATTTCTCCTAGTTACTTATTTTCCCTTCTCTCGGCCTAGCACCCCCGAAGTCTCTCTCTTTCTCAAAAAACGCACATATATATATATATATATATATATATATATATATTTGGCTAGGTCGGTGGTAGGATTTTGTGGAGAGAGCTAGGAGAATTTTGAGGAAGGTTCTAGTTATACCCATATGAATCACATGTTAAAATGATGAAATTACCAATTTACCCCTAGGCCAAAATTACCATAACGCCCTTGAACTTTCAAGGCCCATAACTTACTTATCCGAGCTCCAATTTTGGCATACCACCTGTTGACGTTCTCAGGGGATTGAAATCTTCGTAAAGGCCCTCTCAGAATTCCCAACAGATATCCTGGTCAAAAAGTCAACATTTCTTACTTCCAAGGGCAAAATGATCCTTTCTATTCTTTTGAAGGTCCATGGTGTTATAGAGTGATGGGTCTTAGTGAATATACCTTTTAACTCAGGTGCATGTGTGCCACTAGTAGAAGTTGCTACTAGACAATGTGAATGGGTTTCGTTTTCGGCCCAAGAACCTTTCTTCTGATCAAAACAACTGTGAGGCAGACGGACAAGAAATCTCATGCGATGTTCTTTTCTATACCTTTTTCAAGGACTTAAAATTTTTTCTTTCTAGCGATGCACAAGTCAGAGGTTTATTTCACAATGATATTCAAGTTTTCAACATTGCTATTTCAGCAGTTAAATGGACAATAATCCTAGGTTCTCTCAAGTTGGAATTGAAGTATTCGGACCAATGCACAAAGATGATATTCTGACTTGGTAAGTCGCGAACCACATTTTGGATAGTGTATCCTGAATACCAATTACTACTTAAGAAAATCAGGTTTGTATTGAAATGAAAATGGAAGTACGAATACAAGAATGTAGAAGTACTAGAATTGAGTAACAATTGAAATTACAAGTAGAAAAATGTAAATTATTTCCTTCGCATTTCAAGCCCGTAACAAGCAAGAAATTCTGGAAATCATCAATTATAATGACTATCAGTAAAAAATCATGTCATGAGATGGTAGAGAACTCAAATGCGACAACAAGACATCAAAAATGAGGTCTGAGTTTCTCAGTGACCATCCATGAATTGGTAGTCGGGATGGCCTTCCATGTAATCGGTAGTCGGGATGGCTTTTCGTGAAACAGTGGCTGAATACTATCCATGAGCTAGTAGTCTGAATGACATTCGGTTATCGGGTATTCGATAATATCAACCCTTATGACACTGAACGGTCAGAAAGAAATTTAATTTTCCACGAACCTCAACCAAAAGTCTATAAACTGGTCCGTTGGGAAAAGGGCAACCCTTATGACACTCGATCGGTCAGAAAGAAGGTTTGTGCAGGGAAATCAAGCCAACCATTATAAAATTTCTGCTGGAGCGGTTAGATAGACGGTTAGGCAGTTGCATAAATGCCTCGAAGAGGTGAGAAGAGAAGATGCATCCTGGTTTTCTAGGTCGAAAGAGGCAGTTTTTGTCATAAGGGCCAACTGTTTTAAACCATGAAACCTTGGTTAAAGGTGTTCATAGATTCAGAAATTGATGAAGATCAATTTAATGAGTTTGATTGGTTGATTATCGGTCCTTTGAGAAGTTGGGTCGTTCTCTATTTATAAGCGGAGAAAGAGCTATCAACTTGTTAAACTGGGTCTCACGCGAGTCCTACTTTTCCATTTTTCGATGTTGAGATATTCCCTCATGCCTCAATTTTCTTCATGTTTTGTCAGCATCGCCTATGCTTTCTTCCTCTCTACTCTCAAAGCAGATTGGGCTGGACTTGTGTCTATCTTAGGCCTTTAATTTTCGTGAGTCATCATTTTGGGCCTATAGGGGTTTTTTTGGTTGTAAATATTTCCCCTTAAATTTGAAATGCTTTAGTTATAAAACATTTTAAATTCAAAAGATTCACACGATCATATTCCTCGCCCCCTCTTTTCGCTCCACCTGTACTTTTGGTAGTTTCAACTACAATCTCTCATAACTCTGTCTTTCTAACCGTGAATTCATCATCGTCTCTCAGTTCTGGAAAAATCATGACTCACAAGCTTACTCCTCAGTGCAAAGCTAAGGTTGATTCTCCTAACTCTCCCATCTCGTTACCCACCGTCACAACTCCCTAGGTCTGTGGTATGGGCTTTGAACCCCATTCAAGAGCTTCTAGTGATATTTTGGAGTTTCTTAAAGATGATGGTGAAGTTATTCGTAGTCCCTATCTCGTGACTGATTTAGATCGCCGTTTGGCTCTTGGTCCCTACTGAAAGGGCTTTCATTCGGATTGGTTGATAGCTCTCAACCTTCACTAAAGAAAATTCCAAGCTCCTCCCATATATTAGTGGAAGTCATTTCCATGGGTGAACCTGGACCCTGCATAGAATGTAACGCCCCGAAAAATCCAAAAATTGTAAAATATTAAAATAATGTGAAAATGTCGTTTTTACCCTTGGAGGAATATGGCTAAAAGTTGACTTTTTATTTAAAATACTTTTTGTGCATTTTTCGAGGACCGCTGTGTAGGTCCCGAGACGCTGAATCCGTAGACAGGTGGCACGTCGAAAACGGAGCTTGTAAAAAAGTTATGGGTCTGGGAAGTTCAGGGGCAAAATGGCCATTTGTGACCTCAAGGGTAAAATGGTAATTTTCTGTGGATTGTGATTAGACGGTGAATAAGATGATTATCACATGATTTCAATGCTGATTCATTCCATATAATGAGTCACATACTTCATCAAGTGACAAGTGTCACTTGTTCATAAGGGTTAGTGGCATTGGTTATGTTAATTAATTGATGTTAGCATATGGGATAATGAATAACAGTACACGACCAAAATACAAAACAGAGAACACATATCCCCCTCCTTCATCTTGATCAATTTTCTGTAGAAACAAGGGCAATTGAGTGATCAATTAACGTAATTAGGGAGTGAAAAACCTCAAGGAAACAGAATAAACACCAAGGAACACTATACTGAGCAAACCCGAAAAACCCCTCAAAACCTTAATTCTCGATTTTTATTTCTAAGACGGTTTCGTGTGAAATTGAGGTGATATTAAGCTTTCTGGGAACTAGACGACTCGAACCCAATCAACTGGAACAAAAATTGGAGGTGAATTGGTGAAGAACAAGATCTGCAACTGTTTCGGAAATTCGAGCTTGAGTTCGATTACTTAGAGGTAATAATTCATGAAATTGATTTCAATTTCGTGTTTATAATGGACCTATGATGCTTCTGGTATGATCAATTGAAGGAAACAGGCTGGTTTTGGGTAGAACCCGAATTCGAACCCGTCGGGTGTTCATCGTGAGTCGAGGATTGTGAGGGCTTGTGTGATTAAATTGAACTTATAGAACTATAATTTGGATTGAATTGATGTTAATGAGTGAAAGAACGGACACAATTGAGCTTGAATTGAAGGAGATTGCACCGGGTCTGATCGCGAGTTTCAGACCCGTTTATCAGAGAAACGGGCGAGGAAGGAGCACTGTAGCAGTGCACTGTTCACGGCGCGTGGCTTTCACGCGGAGCCGCTTGCGGCGGCGCGTGAGGGCGCGTGACCGGGAATTTAAAGGAGGGTTCAACACACTTTTTGATGCTCTCGATGATACAGACCTATTAGCGTTGGTTTCGGGTCAATCAGATATGAATTTAGAGTAGTTTTGCATACCCGAAGCGTATAGGTTACGTTTAAAATAATATTATTTTATTCTGACGGTTAGGAAATTCGTACAGGAGATTATGTAACAAGTGTGTAACCTTATATTACTTGTGTGACAGGCCCGAATACTTCCAGGATGTCAGAAGGGCACGAACAGCTTGAGACTGAACAATCTGGACGGTGTGTGAGTGGGCTTTTGTTTTCTACCCTAAATGCATGCAAATATGTTTTAAATGTCTGATAATATGATTTGAAATGATTTGGTATGATTGATACTTCGATATGATGATTTCCGGATTTTTTGGGAATATTATATTATTTTATATGCTTTTGGGCACGATTTTCGAGAAAACTATAAAACTGATGTTTCGAGCTAAGGCTTGGGGTTTGAACTTGATTTTGACTCGGATTACGAGTCTGGTATTAGATTTGATGGATTTATATCTTGAATGAGATTGTGATTGCGCAGGTTTGCGTGGATTGATTTATGGATTTGAGAAAAGTGTTTTTGGGCTTAAAGCCCAGTTCAAAAATGGTTGTGATATTACATGCAACTGTTTTCACTGGTTTTCATGATAATGATATATGAGGGCTTTCAGTGTGGAATATGTTTCCCCCAATGGACCCTGGAGATAACGCTCTCCTCCGGAATGGAAGTGTTTGCCCCGGAGAGGTCACGTAGCACGGTATGTTGTCTTGCAGCCAAATGGAGGCTCGACTCAGACCAGATGTGCTGGATTATATGGAGGTCAGTCCGTGATATGTTCACGACGACCTGGATTGCCGACTGGTGATGTGTTCACAGCGGCGGATGCTCGGGATTTGAGCGGTCCCTGAGCCTATTGATTTGCACGCGTTGCAGAGATAACGTGACTAGATGAGACCTGGATCATGTGTTTTTATTTCTGTTTGAGATTTATGTTCATATCTTGATTTTCTAAGTTATAAGTTATGATATGCATGCATGTTTACAAAACTGGAGGGTAAGACTGTATTTTGATAAATGTATTTCTAAACTTTATTTTTTTCCACTCACACCTTTGATGTTTTATTTGCCCTCCAGGCCAGTGCACAGGTACTGAGGCTAACATCGAGGCTGAGGAATAAACAGACCGTTGTGTACTCAGACACTTTGCAGCGTAGGATTTTGATCCCTACTTGTAAATATTTCCTATGCTCTGTAAACCATGTTGACTAGGTCAACGGTCTTGGAATACTGAACTATCCCTTGTCTGACAATGTTTATCGTTTGTATGTTCTATATGTATATATGTGAAACTACTTTTTGTACTTTCGAGTTATTGTCAGACGGGAGCAAGATCTTTCACAGTTATCGAGGGATAATCGGGATGGGTCTTGTCATAGAAGCATATCTTTCTTTCTTTAAGTCATCCAAACCTTGCACGTCCTTGGAAACAATGGTTCAAAGGATGCAACAAATGTACCCAGCGTTGCTCTAGAGCAACGACATGTATCATTTGGTGAGTCTTTCCACTCTTTCCATTACTCATGACTCTGATATTCTGCACTCAGCATATGCTTTTGGAACAGCAACACAAACATGTTTGATTTTTGAGTTGGAGCCATGACATCGACCCTCCTAGATATGGCAGTTTTGTTCGGGCTATCCTCATCAAGGGATGTGGCTGACTTTACTTTTTCCTTGCTGACCAATTCAAATGAGGATCATGGCCCTCCGATTTTCAGGTTGCCTCCAGAAGTCCCATTAGTGTTTCTTCTTTCCTAATTCCTGTTTGTTTTCTTCCCATTTGAGGGAACGATAGCTCTAGACTGAAAGTGAGTTTGAAAATCTTGGGTTCTCATGTCTTTATTGGGGTCGGTTTACTAGAAAATATAGTTATACCACTTGTGGTTGACTGGTTTGTGTTTTCTAATACCATGGGAAGTCCAACACTGGAATAGGTCCCTAGTTGAAGTGTTGGCATCTCATTTAAACATAGCTCCGAGGCTCCTTGTTCTGGCCCACGTGTATGGTGTTCTACCTTCCATATTTCTTCATCCCTCAAAATTAGTCTCTTTGAATGTTCCCCTTTGGATGGTTCAAGTATAGCTGAACTGGGTGTTCCCCATGTTGAAGCAATAAATGTCCAAACTGTCAGTTACTCGTTGTCCAATCACCAAGTGACGCGTGTCCTTCCTCGTAACCTGTCAACTAGGAGAGTAGTGGGTATTCCGTTATTATTGGCACCGGTGTGGTGCCAGCCTAAGGCTCTTCGATGATCAAGTTAGTAACTTTTTTCGTAAGAGCAAACGGTAAATAGTAAGTTTGGCAGAGTAATAGTGAATAGTACATATTCGTTACCTTTATTGGAAAATGTGTACCCTTTATGTATGGGTAAGTGGGATGTTTCCATAGTTTCGATATGGGACAAATGCTCTTCGATTTGAGTGCTGACAAGTGTTACGTTGATCGATGGTGGATAGGCTTCCACGTGTCATCCCGTATCGGGCCCAGTGTTGGGGCTATGTAAGTACTGTGGGCTTGGGCCTTGTTCGGTGCTTGGGCTTTAGGTATACGGCCCAGTGAGTCTGTTCGAATATGGTGTCAACAGAAGTCCCCCCAAGTTCTTGAATGAGGTGGAATTTCTCGGTCGATGACTTGTCTCATTCTCCCATACTCAGTGGGGAGTATACCTGTAGTCCCCCAAGTCTCTTGGTAAGAGAGTCCACCGAGATCGTCTCGGTCACGGCAAAGAAGTGGTATGTGGCCGACGATCCTGAGAAAATGTCTCGATGGAGTCAGTTTGGTTGGTCGAGGGAGAAGGTGGCTCAGTGGCGGTATCCTAGGTGACTGTCTGGAATGGGCTCGGTGGTGGCACCATGGTCGACACAGGAAGGCTCGGTCTGGGATAAGTCTCCTAGGGCCTTGGGTAGGTGGTGGATACCGAGCAGTGTACGTGGCTCGACGGGATCCTTACATGGTAGCGGTAGAGGTGGGATGGACGATTAGACTCCCTCAGTTAGATGTGTGACACGTGTTGGTTGGATTTGTGTTCGTTATGACACATGTCAGCCACTAAGGGTAGTGACGCCTTGTAGTCTGTGTCGAGTTCTATAAATATGAGAAGTCTTCCACCGATTTTCTCACTTGCATTTGTTGAGAAAATTGGGAAAACTCTGTCAAAGTGAACAGGCGATTTCCGATCATCTTTCTGTGACGGTGCTCACGGTGGTGCGATTTTCGACTAACAGCTCCGCCGCGAAAAACACGGTAAGCACCATTTTTCCACGATGATGTAGATTAAACTAGTGGTTTGTGAAGAATTGGTCATGAACTCGAAGAATTTTGTGGTCAAACCTTCCGAGAGTCAGGTCGACCTCTAAGATGTGTTTTCCCATTTTTTTTTTTTTATAGATGTTCAAGGATCGTAACACGATGACGGATGAGAGGTGCTACGACTCACAGGTTAGTGACTCGTTAGGTAATAGTGTGAAGGTGCTCATTCTCGTGTCTGGGAGTGAGGACGAGGCCATCTCAGCTGAAGTAAAAAATAGGACACACTCGACACAAGGTCTGGCCGAGACCTCTAGTCGAAAGAATGAGGTGGCACCGGGGGTGGAAGTGGCTGACCACATGGGGGGTGGCAATCTCTTGGTAGATGCTGAGACGATAGTGAACGTAGGTGTGCACAAGGCACTGAAGTTAACCCATGGTCGGGACAAGGGCTCAGTGCGGTTGAGCAAGGGAAATTCGGCCAGTGATGGGTCAGTTTTGGATGCGGTCCCAATATAATGGGCTGCCTTTACTATAGACGATATGGTGAATAAGGAGACCGAGAAGGGTTTGATGAAGATGCACATTAAATTTGGTGTGCCAGAGTCGGTGACCACTCGGTTACCGAAGAAAGGTGAGTTACCGAGTAATCCCCCAGCCGGTATGACCTTGTTCTATACCGAGCTAATGCACCACGGTGTAAGGCTGTAGTTGCACCCTTGGTGGCGGCGGATGGTGAAGAGAATGGGGGTGGCGCTCGATCAGCTCAACCCGAACGTCTGGATTGTGCTTTTCTACCTCTACACGGCCTTCAACTGGGCCGAGCAACCGGAGCCGACCTACGCCCAGCTCATGTACTTATATGAGTTCGGGTTCCAACAGTAGAGCATAGGGTGGGTCTTCATGTGTCACCTCAAGAAGGTCAAATGAGGCGAGTTCATTCTCGACATACTGACTTCCTAGAAATCGTATAAGACAAAGTTTTGTTTAATCGGTGGGGGACTAGAAGGGGAATACCGAGGGGGGTTCTATACCGAGCAAGTTTCAGACGAAAGGTGTGGGGCTGTAGGACGAACTTTGAATTGTATGTTTTTTAGTTGTTGTCAGGTGTCCATATTTAGGCTAACTTCTGTCTCAGTGTACATGTTTATTTCCCCCCCGAGGATATCTAAGCGGAAGATAAGAGGATCATTCAGGCAATGAGGACAAGCCTGGACGAGTTGGAACGTAACCGAAGAGTTATTCGGCTTCCTGTTTTTCAACACAAGGCCAGCCTAATCGACACCGACGAGAGTAAGTTTGCGTGACCGAGTAAGTTTTTTTTTTTTTTTGAGTTTGTGTGTTCCTTGCTAATATGTTTTGGTTAGTGTAGTTCCAAAGCACCTCGATACGAGAATCTACAAGGACTGTCTATCGCTCAAGATAAAGGCTGATCAGACCGAGAAGGAGTCGACATCACTAGGGAAGACGGCTCAGCGCTTGGAGCAAATTTTGCAGAAGAAGAAAGACTAGTCAGACAAAGGGCATGGGTTGACAGGACCCATCCCAATCCCCCCGGGATTACCGTGGAATGTGCCCTGCTCCCGTCCAACAAGGGGTGTCAGACAAGGGATAACCAAGAGCTACTGCCCAAACGGGCCATCCAGAGTGCGCAAGGACCGATGGAGGAGGTGTGCAATGTCCCAGTCTCTGCTGCAATCGCATCCGTAATCAACCTGAAGGGCATTAAAACCAAAAGCTGTGAGTGGACAAAAACCAATAAGTTTACCAAATACATTTATAAGACATTTATGCCCTCCAATAAAAACGTATGCATGCCACCAAAAACCAGTAACCAAAACGTTTGCTCAACCGAGCCATTAGGGCCTTAGCCCGAAAACCGTTAACCAAAACCGTGGAATACCTCCACCATACATATTAAAACCATGTGGGTCACCACCCACTACCATAAATGAACATTAATTCATTAAAATCACACAATCATAAATCCACCCGGAAAGCCATTTCATTAATTCATATTTTACCATTACCATCACCAGCATCCCTGATGCTAGACGTCCCTGACGTCATGTCTCACGGTTTCATAAGCTACGCGTGCTGCCCGGGGTCTCTCCGGGTCCATATATCTGACATCCCTGATGTCTGACGTCCCTGACGTCAATCATAGCAATCCTGCTCCTGAGTCATCATACGGTCCGGCTGCTCCGTATAATGACCCCTCGCAGGCAATGCACCGTGACTTCCCCAGTGTCCCAGACATCTGGAGGAGACCATCATATATCCTTGTATCCAGATGGTATATGGAAAACAGTTTTATTAAATCCTTTTATCACATTATTATCATTGGGCCCTGCCCGAAATTTCCATAAAACCACATAATTCCATTTAGGGTCCTTGACCCAAAATCACCATTATAAAACATAGGGTCCCTGACCCAAAATCACATTTATTATCCAACTGGGCCTCATGCCCGATTTTATGAACCACTGGGCCCATGGCCCGATTTGTAAACCAACTGGGCCCGCAGCCCGACTTATAAACTCACTGGGCCCACGGCCCGAATTCACAAATCAACTGGGCCCCTGGCCCGATCATATAACTCAAATGGGTCTCAGCCCGATTTCATACCAACTGGGCCCCTGGCCCGATTTCATTAACCAACTGGGCCCCCGGCCCGATTCTCAAATGGACTCCAAGTCCGAAATTTCCAAAACAAGTGGGCCTCAAGCCCGAGTTCATATTTCCAATTTCAAAACCATTTCATCATATTATTTATTTAACCACAAACACACAAAACCACAAATAAACCGTTAATCCCAATATACGTGAAATACGGAAAACACCTCGAAATACGTGCAACATATCCAAAATCAATGCTCACAAATACCATCATAGAAATCATGTATATAAACCATATAACACATTTAAGCATGCATAGGATTTATAAAACCAAAGTCCACTCACAGACCGTTTTAACCGTGTGCCTCGATACGCGTGCCACCGGCCCTCCCGGGCCACACCACTAACACCGGGACTCCCAATCCTGTCCAAATCACATTAGAGGGTTACTAACCTCATCATTAACGTCCTATCAAAGTCCCGTAATTTTCCCGAATTGTTACTTATTTTTAAACTTAATTTAAAACCTTCGGACATCCCGAACAATATCGAGACGGTGTCCGATCGACCCGAAACCAATTCCAAAATGTCCGTTACATTAAATAGGACAGAAGTCATGTTGACCTCACCTCGAGATTCGCGCCCACGCGCCGTCACGCGCCGCCGTGAGTGGCTGCGCGTGAAACTCACGCGCCTGCTACAGTGTCACCAGCCCAACCCGTTTGTCTGGTAAACGGGTCCAATTCACCCGCGACACAACCCGGTTCCAATCCTATCAATTCAGCCTGAATTACAACAATTGATCATTCCATTAGCTTCGTTTTAAGTTTAATTTAAGTTCTGTAACATTGATTACACAAGACCGTACCTACAACTCCACGATTCGATGATGAACACCAAGAACACCCGTCCGTTGTTCATCCTTCGAACCCCATCCATTTCAATCGATATCCTGAAATTGATTCAACCAGAAGCTTCCATGGACTCCGTAGATCATTTCCCCCAACCCAATTGCTTCAATCCAGTGCTCAATCGTCACGACACAAACTCGAGCACCGTCACTGTTCATCAATGGAGGTCCATCGATCTCGATCAGTTTCCTTCAATTGATGAACCCAGAAGCATCGTGGGATCATGAGAAGTAGTTTCCCCACCTCAATTGCATCCAACGAAGCCTCCAATTCCACGACTCAGCTTCGATTTCTTCCTCTGTCACCAAGCTCGATCAGAGCCAAAACGGCACCATTCCTTCTCGTTTTTGATGTGGATCGACTCGTCTCAACCTCAGGAAGATGTTTGTAACCTCCAATTCGATCATCACAGCCCAATTCCTTCAATTTGATTTTCCCTCCCAAAACTCAATTTTTCGAATTCTCAGTTCTTCCTCACTGCCACTCTCTCGTGTTTACCCAGTTGAAATCACACTCAACTCACTCACAATTCGCACTCTCAGGTTCAGCAATGGAAGAGGAATCAAGGGTGGGAGAAAACTGGATTTGGTTGTACACGGTTAAGAAAACACAAATGGAATTAATGGAAATTAAAATGATTAATTAATTAATTAATAAATATTAAAACATCATCATGAGGTCTCCCCCAAAAACATGGATTCTGATTTCAAGGGATGAGTGACACTTGTCACTCATCCAGGTGTGTAGGGTCAACGGTCACTATTCATTATTATATTATTATTTTAATCCCGGCCTCGGTTCGTTAGTTCGTTTCCTTGACCATAACGTCGTCGTCGGATCTCCGATTTCGGCATGCCGCCTGTCGTTGGATTCGTATCGACGATACCTACGTAACGGTCCTTGGCCCTCGCCCATCGGACCTCCCGATCAAAAAGTCAACATTTGGCCCCTAATAAGCCAAATTACCAAAATACCCCTCAACTTCCGAACACCATAACTTTCTCTACGAATGTCGGAATCGAACGTGCCACCTGTCTATGAACTCGTGACGTCCCGAACTACGTCACGGTCATCGGTCAAAGTCCATTTGACCGCCCGAACAAAAAGTCAACATTTTGCCCACGACCAGGGGCAAAATGGTCATTTTGCACAATTTGTCCGATTCCGCCCTACTAACCACCGTTCAACCTCGCTAATCAAGATTAGTCACTAAACTAATCCCGGAATTCGGGACGGGTCGTTACATGGGTAGAGATCCGAAAGCTCGAAATAGGACCGGGCACCAAAGTCAAAGCCTAAGAGCCTACCTCGGACTCAGAAGACGAAAAATGATAAGGGCGAGGGGGGTCGTGTGTTCTTTCCAGATCCTAGGCAGACCAAGGCGCGGTTGGAGGCCGAGGCCGTCCTGTCGGCTCAGGAGGCCATTGGGGGTGAGAGGACCATGCCGACCCCTGACTTCAACCCTCCCCCATCACCCCCTCGCGTAGATATGAGGATTTTGGATATGCTGAAGAGGAGAGGGGATGTGAACTTGGGTGTGTTCACCGAGAGGGAACTGTCGGTGAGTCGTCTAACCCTGCGGTAACCCTCTGTTTTCCCGAGGCAGATGTTGTCGTTGTTCAATGGTGTCTGTCAGGGGGCCTTCATCCCTTTGGAAGAGCTGGAGGAAGTGCAATGTAAGTCGGCCGACCAGAAAATGGAGAAGCGCTCCTGTTGCTGAGTAATGTAAGCGATTTATGTATGATATTTTTTTTGCAAGTGTAGTTAAATGTACCGAGTGTCTGTCATTCTGAACAGTAATTATGTGCAGGCCCTAGTGAGGTTTATCTTCAATTTGGTACTACTTAGAGGAGAGTGGCCTCGGCATGGAGAGATAAGGAGAAGCTGAAGAAAAACTAGGAAGATCTGGTTCCCAAGCTTTAAGAGGCTGAGAAGGCCATTAAGTCCGCGGTTGACTTGGCTTGGCAGCTTGAGGCCGAGAAATGGAAAGTGCAGGAGCCAATGCTGCCAAGGAAAAATTAAAGGCAGAGCTCCAGGAGAAAGAGAAAGACCAACTGCGCCATTGGAATGAGTTTTGTTAAGTCAAGGCTGTAAGGGAGGCCGACCTGGAAAAGGCCCGAGAGCAAGCGGTGGCCGAGTTCAAGAAGTCTGATGAGTTGGACCAAATCAAGAACGACTATGATGCCGATTGCGAGCAAGAGTTTTTCAAGAACTTCTTCCTTAACAATCTGGGGTTGTCAATCCGGACTCCTTGGCTCGGTCAGGATATCACCTCCGATATGTTTGAGGACGAGTCGTCTGATAAAGACAAGGTCGAGGAACCGGAAGGGAGCCAGCAAGACCAGCCAGACCAGCAGCAGGCAACCGAGAAACAAGGGCCGGTCAAAGTGCCAGAGGCTTGTCCTGAGGTTGTGCCTTAAGCTGAGGGGCCTTCCGTCGAGGCGGTGGACACCCAGATGGAGACATTGAACTAGACTTGGCTCTCGTGGCTTGTATATTTTATTTTGTAGTGGATAGGATGGCCGAGAGCCTTTTTGTAATGCTCTTACAGACCGAGCATAGTAGGTCTGCACATCAATGGAATTACTTTTAACTTATGTAAATTTGTGCAAGTAATATTTGTTGACCGATCCATAGATGTAGGCCGACTATTGGGGTAAACCGATTAAGACTATAGGCCGAGTAAGACTGTACCCTGACCTGTTTGTTTGAGCCTAAGTGTTGGTGAATGTCGAGTAGGGTTGTACATCGACTCGAGATGTTTGTGTGAAAATGGCAAGTGTTGGGGTGTAGGCCGAGTAAGGCAATACCCCTACTCATATGTTTGAGTCTAAGTGTTAGCGTAAGCCGAGTAGGGCTGCAAACCGACTCGAGATGTTTGAGTCAAAATAGTAAGTGTTGGGGTGTATGCTGAGTAAGACCATACCCCGACTCGATTGTTTGAGTCAGTGTTGGTGTAAGTCGAGTAGGGATGTACACCGACTTTAATGTTTGAGTCAAAATAGCAAGTGTTGGGGTGTAGGCCGAGTAAGACCATATCCCGACTCGTATGTTTGAGTCAATGTTGGTGTAGTTCGAGTAGGGTTGTACACCGACCCGAATGTTTGAGTCAAAATAGCAAGTGTTGAGGTGTAGGCCGAGTAAGATCATACCCCGACTCGATTGTTTGAGTCAATGTTGGTGTAAGCCGAGTAAGGCTATACACCGACTCAAATGTTTGTGTCAAAATAGCAAGTGTTAAGGTGTAAGCCGAGTAAGACCATACCCCGACTCATATGTTTGAGTCAGTGTTGGTGTAAGCCGAGTAAGGTTGTACACCGACTTGAATGTTTGAGTCAAAATAGCAAGTGTTGGGGTGTAGGCCGAGTAAGACCATACCCCGACTCGTATGTTTGAGTCAGTGTTGGTGTATACCAAGAAGGGTTGTACACCGACTAGAATGTTTGAGTCAAAATAGCAAGTGTTGGGGTGTAGGCCGAGTAAGACTATACCCCAACTCGTATGTTTTAGCCTCTGGTGTTTTTGTTGACTGTACAAGCATTGTGTAATGGAAAAATACTCATTAATAATGTGGGCCAACGTTGGCAAATTATAAAAAGTCATAAGAGGAAGAAAATACAAAGTTTAAATAAAGTATTTCTTAAGGTGGTCGGCGTGCCATGGGTGGCCAAGTCGTCTACCCTCGCAGTCCTCCAAGTCATAGGTGCCTAGCCGACAGATCCTTGTAACTCGGTAGGGGCCTTCCCAGTTGGGGCCGAGAGTTCCAGCCGAGCGATCCTTTGTGGCGAGGTTGACCTTCTAAAAATCCAGTCCACTACCTGAAAACTGCGGGATTTGACTCTAGAATTGTGATAGTGGCAGAGCCGCTACTTGCAGGCAATATTTCTGAGGTTAGCTTGTTCTCTGTGTTCTTCAATGAGATCCAAGCTGAGTGCAAGCTACTGGTCATTTTGGTCAGGTTCGTAGGTCGACACTTGGTAAGAAGTTTCATTCAGCTCAGTGGGGATGACCGCCTCAGTTTCGAAGGTCATTGTTAATGGGGTTTCATTCGTTGAAGTTCTGTAGGAGGTCTTATACGACTAGAGTGCATTGAGGAGGATCTCAGACCACTTGCCCTTTTCCTCGTCGAGATGGGTTTTCAACGTACGCTTGATGATTTTGTTAATGGCCTCTACCTGACCACTGGATTGGGGGTGCGATGGGGAGGCAAAACAGAGGCAGATGTTATGTTTGTCACAGAATGCGCGGAAGCGCACGTTATCGAATTCTTTCCCGTTGTCCGTGACAATGGTGTGCAGCAAACTGAAGTGGCAAATAATATTCTGGAAGATAGCTGGGCAGCGGTGATGGAGGCCAGAGCTTTGGCTTCTACCCATTTTGTGAAGTAATCTACTGCCACCACTACGTACTCTGTCTTTCCCTTCCCAGCTGACATTTTTCCAATCAAGTCAAGTCCCCATCGCGAAAATGGCCAAGGGCTGAGCATAGGCGTGAGGTTTTCCGGGGCTAACTGGAAGAAAGGGGCGAACTGTTGGCACTTGTCACATCGCCTGGTCAGCTCAGCTGCATTCGCATGTATGGTTGGCTAGTAGAAACTTTGGCGAAAAGCCTTATGGGCCAGCGATCATGGACCAGAGTGGTTCCCACAAATGCCCTCATGTATCTCTTCCAAGATGGCTCTCCCTACGCTCGGGACGAGGCATTTGAGAAGAGGAAGGGCGAAGCCCCGCTTGTAGAGTTGGTCGTGGATGAGTGTATATCGTGCTGCCTGGCGCCGGACCCTCTTGGCTTCGACCTTATCAGAGGGTAAGAGTTTCATCGGCGAGAAAAACAACCAGTGGGGTCATCCATGTGGGATATGTGGTGATTGCGGTGACCGCAGAGTGCTGAGTGCTAGGTCGATCAAGTACTTCCATAAGGACATTGCGCCTTGTCCTTTCGTTGAGGAAGGATGCAATCCAAGCCAGAGCATCAGTGTGACTATTTTCAGATCGGGGGATCCGTGTGATAGTGTGGTTGTAGAAACCGTCAAGGAGAGATTTTGCCATTATCATGTATGCTGCCATGGAAGAGTCTTTGGCTTCATACTTGTTGTTGATCTGGTTGACGATGAGTTGAGAGTCACTATATATCCGGATTTGTTTCGCATCCATGGTTTTGGCAAGACGGAGTCCCACGAGAAGAGCCTCATATCCAGATTTGTTTCGCCTTGTCTTAGGGTGGTGAGGACGAGGCCAGCCACTGAGCCGTTATGGCAGGCTGAACCATCGACGTATAGGAGCCACGTTGGCTGAGCATGATCGAGTTGAGTGCTCTCTTTATCCAAGATGTGTGTTATGAATGAGAGAAGAGTGGGAGGAGTGGTCTCCGACGTGGGTGCCACTGGGACATAAGAAAATTCAGAGATAAAATCTGCGATGGCCTGTCCTTTCTCAACTGTGCGAAGTGGGAAAGTGATATTGAACTCACTGAGTTCGATTGCCCATTTAAGTAGTCTCTCTGATGTTTCTGGCTTCTGGAACACCTGCGAAAGTGGTATGTCGGTCATATCAATGATTAAATGAGCCTGGAAGTAGGGTATGAGTTTCCTGGAGGACATGATGAAAGCGAAGACAAGTTTTTCCAGGTCGGTATACCTTGTCTCAGCGTCTTGTAAGGCCTTGCTTACGTAATACACTGGGTGCTCAGCGCCGTCCTTTCGTTTAACAAGCATTGAACTGGTGGCAGAGGTGAAGACAGAGAGGTACATGTAGAGGGGCTCGCCAGTTTCAGATCTTGCCAACAGCGGCGCTCTACCTATGTATTCCTTAAGTTTGATGAAAGCCTTGGTGCATTATTTAGTCCAGGTAATGTGTTTGGACTTGCCTTTGAAGGCTTTGACGAAAGGCACGCATTTGTTTGTGGCTTTGGAGATGAATCGTGTAAGAGCTGCCACTCGGCCAGTGAGGCCTTGTATTTCCTTTTGGGTTCGTGAGGGTTCTATATCGATTAGAGCCTTGATCTTTTCTGGGTTGGCTTTGATACCTCTCTAACTTTTCATGAACCCCAAAAACTTTACAGAGCCGACTCTAAAGACGCACTTGGCTAGGTTGAGTCTCATCTTGTATTGTTTGAGAACGTTTAACATCTTGGAGAAGTTGGGGATGTGTAGATTAGCCGATTTACTCTTAACAAGCATGTCATCGACGTAGAACTCTGCCGTCTTCCCAATCTAGTCTGCAAACATGAAGCTCACAAGGCACTGGTAGGTGGCCCCTGCATTCTTGAGTTCAAATGGCATAATGTTATAGCAGTAGAGCCCCTGGTCTGTCCGGAATGTTGTGTGGATTTGGTCCGCTGGGTGCATGAATATTTGGTCGTATACCGAATAGGTGTCCATGAAAATGAGGAGTTCATGCCCAACTGTTGCATCGACTAGTTGGTCTATCTTGGGTAAAGGGAAGCTGTCTTGAGGGCACGCCTTGTTGAGGTCAGTAAAGTCTATGCACATTCTCCATGCTCTTGAGGGTTTCTTACCCAGTACAATGTTGGCAACCCAAGCGGCGTAGACAGCCTTCGAGACAAAGTGGATAGTGTTGCGTTTGATGATCTCAGCTTTCATAGCCTCCGTTATCTCTACGTCGTAGAGGCGACACTTTTGCTCGATCGGCTTATAAGAAAGGTCAATGCTCAGTCGGTGACAAATTACATCGGTGGATATGCCACACATGTCGGTATATGACCAAGCGAAGACCTCAGAGTGGTCCTTTTAAAAAAACTGATTAGTTGTAAGCGTAAATCGGGACATAATGTATGGTTCCGATTTTCACCTTTCGATCTGGAAAGTTGTGAGAGAGAACGATCTCCTCGACCTCCTCGATAGGCTGTGGGTGTGGTGTTGCCGAATGATCCCTGGGGTTTTTAATCGGCTCATTCTGTATTTGTTGTGCCTCTCAAGGGTCGATAGAATCTGCCTCAAATGCGGACTCTGTTACGGCCATGGTTTCTTTTGGCGGCTGGATTAATGTGACAGAGTTGCACGCCCAGCTCCTCTTCCTCGAAAAAGGTAATGGGCGCCCATCCAAGCTAGCTGGTCTTCTTGGCTCGTCCATCCTCGATGTTGAAGAGCTGGTGATTCAGTTTCGTGGTTTGCAGGAAATTTTTCTTCGCTTGGTTGGAGGTGAGCGGGCAAGAGATGGATGGCCCTCCTGAGATTGTGTTGATCTATGGGTTGCGAAGTGGAGTTGGTGCATGTTGGATGAATTGGTTGATCATTCCGTCCTGAGTTAGGGCCTCCACTAGGTCTCTGGACGCCACACATTGGTCGATGTTGTGGATGTTGTACTTGTGGTACTGACAATAGGTTCATGTGTATTTGCTGAGTTTTCCCTTGGCTGGTGCCCAAGTGGTACTGACAATAGGTTCATAGGGGGTGGTGAGGATGGTGTAGGTCTCGTATTTGGACTGAGGAACCCGATTTTCCCCGTTGTTTGGTCGCTCCCCCTACTGTCTTTCTTGATGGTTTGGGTTCTTACCCTTCTTTCCCTGACTGTACAGGTTTTGCTATGAGGGTAGTCTTTCTGTTTTCCTCCATAGCCCTATTGCCCCTGGTCCTGAATGCGCTGATCTGAGCTCTGTTGTTGGCTCTGGGAGCTCGGTAGGTAAGTTTTTACTGAGTCGTCCCGAGGAGACTGGTATGTGCTAGCCATATTTGTGTTGGTCTTTTGGCTCAGCGTCTCAGCTTTGGAGTGTACCATCGTCTGTTTCATAATTTCGTTATATGTAGTCCAACATTGAGTATGTGACGACCCGTCCCGAATTATCGGGATTAATTAAGAATTAATGATGGATTAGCGAGACTAATCGGGGATTAGACGACGATTAACGGACAAGCAGGACGAAATGACGATTTTGCCCCTAGAATGGGCGAATCGTTGACTTTTCGTTCAGGCGGTCAAATGGACCTTGGCTGATGACTGTGACGTAGTTTGGGACGTCACGAGTTCATAGACAGGTGGCAAGCCCGATTCCGATGTTCGAGGAAGAAGTTATGATTTTCGGAAGTTCATGGGCGTTTTGGTAATTTGGGTGAATAGGAGCAAAAAGTTGACTTTTGACCTAAGAGGTTCGATGGCCGAGGGCCGAGGACCGTTACGTAGATCGAGATGATACGAATATGTAGGCAGGCGGCACGTCGAATTCAGACGTTCGACGGAGAAATTACGGTTCACGGAAGTTAGAGGGAATTATTGTGCGTTTTACGAGACGGAAGTTATTTGTCATCAAGTGAGGCCTAGATATTTTGGAGCAGGTCCAATGGATGAATGACACTTTTCATCCATCCATTGCCCACCCAAATTGGTTCATGCATATCCTTCCCCTTTCCATTCTATCATCGTCCATTCCTACCAACCCGAGCAAACCCAATCCAACCCAATCCCAAACCATTCCCTATCTGATCTTTTGAGAAGCCAGGAGAGTGAGATGAGGGCCGTGATGATGGTGGCCGGCCAGGTTGGCGCTGTCGTGAACGGCTGAGACCAAACCCGAGCAAGGTACCCGGTTAGACCCAAAATTCATTTTATTTCGATTTTAACGTTTTGGATAGTTTTGGATGATTAGAGAATGTTTATTAGGTTGTTAGGATGGATTAGAGGAGGTTTTGGTGGTGGTTTCACGGCTGAGGAGCCGTGGGAGGAAAATGGAAAACTTGAACCGTTAGGACAAATATCAAACCGTGGGTTTTAGTTGTTTTCTTTTAGGTTTCTTGATTGGAATTGATAGAGAATGAGAAAATAGGAATATTAGGATCAAAAAGGAGAAGATTGGATGAAAATTGGAGGAGAAACCAGGCCGGACTGGTCACGCTGGTCCAAGTGAACCAGCGAACAGGCCAGACCCGGTTCAGTCGCATGAAGAAGATAAACAGTCCTGGCGCGTGAGGCCCATGTGCAGGACCTTCCTTGTTTAACGACCCATCCCGGGAATCGGGATTAGATTAGTTTTTAATGATGGATTAGTGCAGTTAATCGGTGATTAGTTGGAGGCATTCTGACGGACGGTGCGAAATGACGATTTTGCCCTTGGAATTGGGCAAAATGTTGACTTTTCGATCGAGCGGTCAAATGGACTTTGACCAATGACTGTGACGTAGTTTGGGACGTCACGAGTTCATAGCCAGGTGGCACGTCCGATTCCGACATCCGAGGACGAAGTTATGACGTTCGGAAGTTCGATGGTACTTTGGTAATTTCGTTGAAAATGGGCACTTTGTTGACTCTTCAAACGACATGGAATTTTCACGCACTTCGACGACCGTTAGGAAGGTCTCGATCCCCTGATTCCAATGACAGGTGGCATGTGGCATTTGGAGTTCGGGAAATAAAGTTACGGGTTTAGGAATACGAAGGGCAAAATGGTAATTTGCGTTAGCAAGGGCATTTTGGTCCTTTCCAGTTTATAGGGATTGGTGCCCAGTTATCTATGGACACATGGGTTACTTTGGAATTTGTGCCCAACAAGATTGGGACACCTGGCTGCCCCTAGATGGTTGTAGAAGTTCCTCCATGTTACACGGTTTAGAACTTCGCATTTCCGATAATAGAAGGGGAAAAACAGAGCAGCATGAGTACCCTTGACCCAAACTCTCCTCAAACGTGATCTTGTGCCATGATGTCTGAAGAGAAGTGGAAGGTGAAGCTAAGAAGGGGCCAACGGAGGTAGTACGACGGCCCACGACGGTGCAGGGACGCAAACAACCGCGGATGCCCTGTTTCTATTCGAAATGGCAACCCATGTTTTGAGGCTTGACGATCAACTGGATAAGTAGGATAAGGTTTTGGGGAGAAAGAAAAGCACTCTGGACTTGAAGACGACGCCTGAGTTGGACAGTGAGGTAAGTGTTGCCGTGAATCTCGTTTTACAGTAAAACATGGTGAAATTGGATTTGATGCGTGTTGAACAATTTGGTTAAGGGAGTGAGCAACTAAAGGTGGCCAGAGGACATTTGGGATCAAAATCGTGGTCGGAGACGGCCTGTGGTGGCCGGACTTGGAAATCAATTGGAGCCGGTTTTGTTTCAACTTGGGAAGGTACATTTTGATTCTTAACTTCCAGGTTTTAGGTCATAGGTAGGAAGAAGACAATTAGACCATATTATAGGAGGTAGAATGGTTGAAAATAGGACAAAAACAAGCAAGGAATGCTGTTGAACCGTCCATGCCGGTTCGGTTCGGCCGGACCGATTCGAACCGGTTCAGACGGCCTTGACAACGGGTTGAAGATGATGAACAGTATTCACGTGGCTCCCACGCGTAACCCCTTTGGGGGCCCCTTTTGGGGAAGTTTCCAACATGACTTTTAAAGTATTCAATATAACGAACATTTTGGCGCTGGTTTCGAGTCAATCGGACATCGTCTCGATAAGTTTCGGGATGTCCGAAGGTTTTAGGCCTCGGTTAAAAATAGTTAAAAATTCGGGAAAATTACGGGGCTTAAGTATGATCATTGTGAAGTAGTTAGTAACCTTATTACGGAATTTGGACAGGTTCGGGAAAGCCGGTGATAGTGGATTAGTCGGGAAAGTATAGATGCACGCGTATCGAGGCGACGACGCTAATGGTCTGTGAGTGGACTTTGCTTTATAACTTATGATGCATGCATATATGTTTTTATATGTTTTCCATACGTGATTCTATGATTTGATTTATGACCTTGATGGTTTACGGTTTTGCACATTTTTCAAGGTATTTACGGAATAATGCGTTTTACGAGAATACTATGGATGTTGTGATTTGAACCTGGTTTTAATGATTTGATGTCGGGATTTGAAATATGATTTAATTTCAAAGATGTAAAAATGGATTTCGGAAAAATGACTTCGGGGTTAGAGACCCAGTTCAAAAAGTGGTTTTAAGAAACGTGTTTTCGGGTTTTGGAATCGGATTCCAGGATGACGATTCTGGATTCGGTTGAGAACTTGAAAGTGGAATTCTGGGTTTGGGTTTGGAATGGGTATTCCGGATGCCGGCTTACGGAATGATGGTTTCGAACTCGGATTTGGAAATGGATATGGATATGAGTTCTGGGTTTGGATCCGGGATCCTGATGAGATTGCAGATTCAGATTCGGATATGGATAGTGGTTATGGATTGGATTTGCTGGATCTGGTTATTGGGTTTAAAGACCCGGATATGATATGAAGAGGGTGGGCCTAGATTGGGTTTAAAGACCCAGATTGAGTTTAAAGACTCGGATATTGATATTTCCCCCGTAGGCCTATTGAGTTTAAAGACTCAGGAGTTTAAAGAATCAGATTATATTGAGGCCTGGATTGAGTTTAAAGAGTCGGGAGTTTAAAGACTCGGATAGATCCAGCAGGTTCGAATGATGGATATGTGGTTTCAAATATGCTTTGGATTTCTTTGAGATTTGATGATGTCGATTTTCAATAATGGTTTTCCGATGTTTTGGGCTTTGCCCGGATGATATAGTTTTCGATGTTGAGCAAAGGAAAATGTGTTCGGTTTTTCTTACATGGTTTGAATAACTTGAATATAGAATGGTTTTATAACTTGGCTTTGATATGCATGCATTGTTTTTACATGGAGGGTTTAAATCTACTTGTTTTTATGAACTGTTTTTAAACTTATACTTTATTTTTGTCCACCCACAGTCTTTTGTGTTTTCGATACCCTCCAGGTTGTAGCGGTGCGGGCTGTTGGTCGAGAGAGACGGGGACATCACACACGAGATCCACAGTAGTTTTCCGTACACTCTGGGAAGTCTGGACACTTTTAGGACGGTCGGATCGAGAATCCCTTGCCCGACTTAAGTGTCACATGGAGGTTGGACGTTGGGTTAGCCTTCGTATCACGCGTAAGTTAGACGGGAGCAGGATTTAGCCCTTAATCCCGGGGTTTGGGGGTGGGTCCTGTCACCTTGGGTGCGTGACGGCACATGGCAAGGAATCTGGGGAAGTGACCAACATGTGAAATCATCTATTCGATGTAACGAACATTTTGGGACTAATTCCGTGTCAATCAGACATCGTTTCGATATAGTTCGGGATGTCCGAAGTTTTAGGTTCACATTTAAAAATAGTTAGAAATTCCGAAAAATTACGAGACTTTAGTGAGGGGTTATTTAAGTAGTTAATAACCTTCTATTACGATTTGGACAGGTTTGGGAATCCCGGAGGTGACGATTGGCCCGGGAAGACATTTTGGCGCACGTATCGAGGCGCGGCTTCGGACGGTCTGTGAGTGGAACTTTCTTTCGAAATTGATGCATGCATAACTGTTTTATATGCTCTTAAATACATGTTTTGTGATTCCATGAGTGCATTTGATTGTGGTAGCCTAGGATTTACGTATTTGAACGTATTTCGAGATTTACGATTTTATACGATGCTTGTACGTGCTAGGTTTTCAATGAGGATTTAATGAATTGGTTTTGGATTTGGAAATATGAAATCAAGCACGAAGCCCAATTGATTTACAACGTTCGGACTTGGAGTCCATTTGATTTGATGAGGAATCAGACCGAGGGTCCATTTGAGTTATACGATCGGACCGAGGGTCCCGTTGGTTTACGAGTTTGGGCTTGAGGCCCATTTGGTTGTAATATCGGGCTTGAGGCTCCGTTAACTGTAGTATTGGGCTTGAGACTCTATTGGTTGTGAAATCAGGCTTGAGGCTTCGTTGCTTTATGGTTTCGGGCTTGAGGCCCTGTTAGTTGTGATATCGAGCTAAAGGCCCAGTTGATTGTGAAATCGGGCTTGAGTCCCAGTTCGATTTATGAAATGAGAATTCGGGTATGAGACCCTGTTGAACGGTGGATTTAGTCCGAGGCCTATGAAATGGATTTGAATCGGATTCGAGGAATCCTATTGAGATGAATCGGGTATGAGACCCAGTAGAAATATGTTTTGAGAAAGAAAGAAAGTATTTGAAATGTACAAACCCTTCATATGATTTATATGGTCTCCTCCAGACGTCGACCTAGAGAGTCACGATCCATAGACCAGAATGGGTATCCCCATAGGGATCCCGTTCCAGGAGTGGAAGTTATGATGTGGTCCCATACCAGATTTCGGAGAGATAAACAGACTAGATCCGGAGATAGAGCTGGGACTAGATCCAGAGATAGAGCCTCCCAGATAGAGAATTCTTGGGAGAAGACTCGGAGTGAGACCCAGAGTAGTGTGCACACTAGTATAGAGATGATATCGTGACATATATCGGGGATGTATTCCCTAGGGGCTGTGTGCCCTGAGTTGGCATCTTCTCGGAAGTGCCGTGGATGGGTTAGACGTATATTGATACGTATAAGGATTACAAAAAGTGATTTGGGGCGGAGACCTTGTGTTCCACGTTTTAGAAAGTGATCTGGGGCGGAGACCCCGTATTCGATGTTTTGATATTTCACTGAGAATGGATTTGGGCTGAGTTCCCATTTGATTTGTTTTACGGTTTTGGGCCAAGGCCCAATGGTGTTATTAATGGATTTATGGTTCATGACGGTTTATGGGGACTGGCATGAACTCTTGAAAGGTTTTTATGGGTCATGACGATTTATGGGGACCGGGAATGAACCCTTGAAAGGTTTTGAGAATATGTTTGACAAATGGTTTTATGAACGTTTGATAAATGGTTTTTGAATGCATGCATATGCTTTTGATGAAGGGCATAAATGTCTTTATGTGAAAATATTTTTAATGAAATGCTTATTTTGTCCACTCACGACTTTTGATGTTTTAATGCCCTTCAGGTTGATCGCGGATGCGGGCTGTAGTAGAGACGAGACATCACACTACTCCTCCTACGATCCTAGCGTACTCTGGAAGCCCGGTGAGGGCTAGAGACGGAATTTTCCCTGGTTCGTGTCAAACGGGATCAGACGCGCCCCACGTTAATCCCGGGAGATTTGGGACGGGTCCTGACAGAGTAAGTACCGCGTACCTGAAGAGAGATTCCCGGAGCCCACCCTTGAAGGTTGTGAACGCTTCCCGGTCATCAGTCTCGGCGCATTGGGAGTACTCGAGGCTAAACCTGGCAGTGTATCTCTGTAGTGGCTCATTTTCACCTTGTTTTAGCTGAAAGAGGTCTTTCGCCGAGGATAGGCGGTCAGTCTGAATCATCAATTGGTTCATGAAGGTGGACGTTAGCTGTCAAAAGAGTCAATGGATCTGGTCTCCAGTTTTTAGAACCAATTAATTGCTGCATCGGTCAGCCTGGAGCTAAACATAAGACACTGTTCCTCATCTGCGAGGTTTTTTTAGGGCCACAACCTAGTAGAAGTTGTTCAGGTGGTTCCATGGGTCGTCTTTCCTAGTGTACAGTGGGATCTTCAAGGGTTTAATCTCGTGATCAATTCTGAACTAGTTGATTCTCTCCGTGAAGGGCCTCTGACTTGTCTTTGACCAAGTTGGTCTTGTCAACCATTTTGTCTCTGTCTCGAGTGACCTTACTCGGTCCATAAGGTTTTGGACGAGTGAGTCGGTCCTGGGTGGCCGTTTTACCCCTCGGTGGAAATGATCAAGCTTCTCATTGTCCCTGGGGGTGTAGTTGCGACCGACCTGTCCTGATCGCTCAGTATTCCTCATGGGGGTAGGTCCTGGGAACCACCGCGTCAGCGGCCCTCCTGAGGGGTAGTTCCTGGAGGCCCTCGTGAAGTCGACAGAGCTGGGTTGATCGCTTGGTGTCCCTCTTAGACGGTAGCTCCTTGGGGTGTCCTTGTTACTGACCGAGCTGGACTGACCTCTCGGTATCTCCGCGGGAAGATCCGGATGGCTGTTCGTCCCGTCGCGTTTGGTCGGATATACCTTGAGCTTGCCGAACCATTTTGGAGGTGCTCTCGACCTCTTGAGAGGAGTCGGCGTCCTCTGTCTCAGTGATGGGAATGAGGATGAGATCTTCCAAAGAATAAGCCCTTTAGCTATTGTCTAGACGGGTCCACCAAGCAGTGTTGTTGGCTCGGTGGTGAGGTGTCTTTTTTTCCTCTGGCTGAGGTTGTTGTCGGTGCACTCGGTGGCCGAGAGACGACTGATGCCTTTGGGAGCCCTCATTTATGGCATCGAGGGCGTCACAGTAGATTCTGGTATCTACCGAATGGTTGCCTCGGATAATGAGCATTCGAGTGGGCTTCTTGCTTGGCTCGGCGGCTGTGTGGATTTTTTCTTTCCCCGCTGCTCGGCAGTTCCTTTTGGCACGCTCATCGCATTTAACCATAACCCTATCGGCCTCATCCTTGTCGACGCGTGATTGGTGTTCGGTGAGTTCAGCTCGTGCCAGCCTGGAGTTGTTCAGCCACTTCGGTGTATCGGTCGTCGAGTGCCTGGCATCTCGGCTCGACCTTTGTACCTTTGGTTTTAACCTCCGCCATTTCGCTCTGGAATTTTTCGATGATCTATAAAAAATTTGGAGAGGGATCTCTCGGAGTGTGTGCGTGCTCAGATTAGCCTCGGGTGAATGTTAGCTCGGTCTGGTTGAGCACGGGTAAACTTAGTCAGCTTCCCACAGATGGCGCCAAACTGTTGAAGCGATAAATGTTCCAACTGTCGGTTACTCGTTGTCCAATCATCAAGTGACGCTTGTCTTTCCTCGTAACCTGTCAACTAGGAGAGTAGTGGGTCTTCCGTTAGTACGGGCACCAGTGTGGTGCCAGCCTAAGGCTCTCCGACGATCAAGTTAGTAACTTTGTTCGTAAGAGGAAACGATAAATGGTAAGTTTGGCAGAGTAATAGTGAATAGTAGATATTTGTTACCTTTATTGGGAAATGTGTACCCCTTATGTATGGGTAAGTGGGATGTTCGATTTCTATAGTTTCGATATGGGACAAATGCTCCTCGATTTGTGTGTTGACACTTGTTACACAGATCGAGGGTGGATAGGCTTCCACGTGTCATCCCGTATCGGGCCCAGTGTTGGGGCTATGTAAGTATTGTGGGCTTGGGCCTTGTTCGATGCTTGGGTTTTAGGTATACAACCTAGTGAGTGTGTTCAGATATGGTATCAACACCCTCATTCCAGAGCTGTGCAATCGAATTTCCTGATGATGTGGTCCCAGCCCAGCTGCTTATGCCTTTACCCTCATTCTCTTTCTCTACTAGAAATTACATTTCCTTTTGTTATACGTTGTTTTCTAGTCCTTGTGACCATTGGGAGGCTAGTGTGATTAGGAAATTTTTGTGGTACCTAGAATGAGGCTTTGTCTGTTTACCTACAGATCCAGTTAGCAAGAGGATTCAAGCCCGAGATTTCATGAGATATGTCCTTGCTTGAGATCTCTTTAAAGATGGTGGTAAGACCAATAGGTCTTCCCTTAACTTCGAAGTGTATCAGCCCAATTACTGTGATCGTCACCTAGGTTTCTGCCAGGCCATCCCTACACCGCATGTGTGAGGTGTGAATGCTGGAACGTCATTCCGTGTGGGGATCTCTAACCGAAAGTTAGCAATCGCTACTTGAGACTTGTTGTACAATGTGCATGTGACCTTCCTGGTTGCTATGCAAGCTTTCTATGGGTGTATCACTACTTTTGACTCGTGGTGGGCGTCCTACTTCAAGGAAAACTTTAGCTTCACCCCTAAAGAGGTATGGACACATCAATTTTTGATGTTGGAGCATGCCATAAGCTTCAATCTAACTGTTTCGATTTTCAGTTGAATGCAGGAAATCTGAAAACAATCACATTCCTCCATGTATTTTTTATTTTGGCACATCTTCTGCCTTATTTGTCAATCTATATATTCTGATCCCTTCGTTTCTGCAGTCATCTTAAATAGGGAATGGTTGTCAGCTGTCTCGGCTGATAATTCCCTTTCTCGGATTGAGGATGTTCCGTACAATTCCGCTATTTCTTCAGCGTTTGATGAGTATGAGAGACCAGAATTCTCCAAACGTCCTATCCCTAGTAGCATCCTCATCGGCAGTCGAATTTTTTTGTTCTTCCTAGATCCATGGTTCATCAATCCTCATGCAGCGTTGTTCCAGATGTATCTTCGGTACACACCTGCCCTTGAATTTCTGATTTCATGAAAAATCCTTGTCATGGATTGAAAAATCGTCACTATCGCCGATATATCGGCGATTCCGGCCGGCGGCATATAAGAAGGGGGGGAAGAAATTGGCCGAAATTTCGACATGATTTCTTGTTTTGAGCCCACAGATCCTTTCTTTGGATCAAAACGATGAAGATGCACAATTAAATCGTGAAAATCAGACGTAAAACGAAGAAGATTGAGCCGGGTCTTGCCGTCGGGTCGGAAAACCCGGGTTGCAGACCCGGCTGGAGGTAGGGGATGACTTCTATTGTTTATATTTATATGATTGGCGTTAGTTAATTTTCAAACTTGCTGGCTAGCAGCGTTGGTTGGCGTTTTGCTTCTCAGTTGGGGGGTCTTAGGTTCGACCCCCCTCAAGTCATAAGTTACCTTTTTTTCTTTTCTTTTTTATCCATTTAAATTCATTTCCTTTTTTCCTTTTATATCCATTTAAATTCATTTCTTTTTTTCCTTTTTTATCCATTTAAATTCATTTCTTTTTTTCCTTTTTTATCATTTGAATTCATTTTTTTTTCCTTTTTTATCCATTTGAATTCATTTCTTTTTTTCCTTTTTTATCCATTTGAATTCATTTTTTTTCCTTTTTTATCCATTTGAATTCATTTTTTCCACTTTTCAACAAAGTTTGGGTTTTTTTCTTTTTCATTTTTTATCCAATTTTAAATATATCAATTACTTCCAATTTTTAAACAAAGTTTCATCCTATTTTTTCATCTTTTTTTTTCCAATTTTAAATATATTTAAACTTATTTTATCATTTTTCTTATATTAAATTTTTGTATGTTTATTGTTATGTTTTTAATATATTAACATTCAATTATAGTAACTCACTTTAATTTATGTTTATATTTAAGATTTTATATTATCAGTCATGGTCAGAATCATATTACATCATATTATTCATCATATATTTATTATATCAAAATCATTTTATAGTTTTTATTAATCATATATAACCATTATTGGGTATTTAAGTTTTTCCCAAAGTTTCATTCTAAATTTCCAACTTTTAGATCGAATTTCCGTCATTTTTGTTGACCGTAAACGATATCGATATCGATACCGATATTTGGGGCGAGATATCCGTAAATTTGACGAGCGATATATCCGTCGATATCGATATTTCAATCCTTGATCCTTGTTCTATGAAAAATCCTTGTTTTAAGAATCAGATCTGAGATGTATCTTCGGTACCTTGATTTTTACAAAATTAATATCTCGAAGAATCAGAAAGGGAAACCTTTGCTTTGAAGTCAAACTAATTTCCAAATTGCAAGAAAACCACATCTCAGATCCTGACACTTCAAGTTTACCATCAACATCTATTAATCTTTAAAATAAATTCTTATCCCAACTTCTGAGACTTCAGGAGGTTCATATATAGTTTGGTACAAACCTTAATGATTCGGACATATGGTAATACCCTCAAATGAAGTTCAAATAAAACGTGGTTTGTACCATTGGATGTGTCAGGATGAGGGGATGAATTTTCGTGTTAACCGGATGCCCAGAAAACCTTGCACGTGCCCCCACATTTCCTTGGCTCTCTGCATTTGGGCCTCACGCACCTGTAGGTACAGTTGCAGGTGCAGTTTCCTGCTACCTCCGACCGAGTTCGAGGGTCGACCCTGTTTCCTGCAAACGGGTACCCATGACCTAAATTTCATATCTTCCTCATTTCTCATCCAACAATGGTGTTCCAGTATTCTAGATTTAGCATTCGATCCCTAAGAACACGATTCTACAGAGAACGGCCTAGTTTGTACGAATACACAACCCACATATTTTAGCTATGGCGTCAAGCTTTAATGACTAGCCACCATGGGTCTTCCCCTTCTGGAATGCCCTCAATCAGCTTGTAAGACTGGGAATAACACTTTCCCGATCCTGATTTACATCAAAGTATCCCCCCTGACCTTTCCTTTTTCCAAGGAGAACCTCCTCACATCCTGACCCAAAATTCCTCACCTATGACTATCCACAACGCCCATGGTGGCCTGGAATTCCTTCAAGGGTCAACATAAGTAATCCCGAATGTTCCTACTACCCACCCTGCCATTGTGTGGTGGAGGTGGTGAGTTCATGGGATTTCAATTACCTCCCACCGAAAGAACCCCCCAGTTTTTCCCTTTTCCCTCACATTTTCTTCCCTTCTCCCTCACGTTTTCTTCCTTAGTTCATTTAAAACCAGAAAGCTGGGTGGTGAAGGACACATCCTTTCACACCATGGTGACACTTGTCACAACAACAAAACATTTATAGTGTCTCACCCAAAAAAACCATTTAAAAGTACCAAAATGTCCTTGGTACCCAAATTTCCAAAAATACCCCTAAGGTGTTCAATCCCTAACTCTTTCATACGGCCTCTATTTACCGTGTGTCGCTTGTCTACGAACTCGTGAGTTCGAGACGTACGCATCGGTCCAATCAGAACTCCGTAAAAGTTTCCTAAATAAAAATAAACTTTAGATCCTTAATACGAACAAGGGTAAATCCGTCATTTTTCCAAACTTATTTACAAACTTGCCTTAATTTCCTTCACGGGTCGTTACTAGTCGTGTGGGAGAAACGACTGAAGGCACCATCCCCTAAAGTGCATGCTTTCTTGGTGCAAGATATGGGTGTAATCCTTCTCACCAAATCAAAGATGATGACAGACAATTTCAAAAGCAAATCTCTGACAGAGCTTAATAAATGTTAGTCCGCTTTACAGGTATGGCTTTCTTATTATTCGAATTCATTATTTTATTATTTTTAATAATTTTACATACTTTAATATTTTATTTCAGATTAATTTTGAGTGGGATGAGAACAATGTCGATGTCATGGGCCACATAAACTTCCATTGGCAAAATCAGTTCGGCGATTAGAAGTTCGAGCTCCACGAGTGCTACAAGGGCTAGAGTTCGAATGTTGTAGGTCTTGCAAATCTTCCAGAGGAATTTCAGGGGGAGAAGTTGGAGGGGTGGCACTGGCTATGTGATCACTATATATCCGAGGGTTTTCTAGTAATTTATCGTTTTATTTATTTAGAATATTGCTTTACGTTTGGAGTAATAGTAATGATTTTTTTCTTTCTAATATGCATAAAAAATCAAGGGCCACCAAGGCAAACTAGATAGCGGAGAAATTTGAGCACCACGGGGAATCACGACCCTTGCAAGCCCGACATGAGACTCATCGCCCGGGTGGGTCCCTGTTCCAGAAAGTAGATGCTTGGGGAGAAGTTTATGTTGGACGAGGTAGTTAGGTGGTTGACGCTATGCATATAAGTTTGATGTTTGCGGTCGCTAAAAGTTCAATTTTTATTTTTGATTATTAATTTTCTAATTATTAATTTATTCCTATTTGTAGGTGGCAATGGTGTAGGACATGCAACAAACTCAATAACAGCTAACACAACAACAACCTGAGGTCCTACTACAGGGCCAATTACTGGATCTCGGGAGGTCGATCTCCATCCTAGAAGGCCAACTTGGTAGGCGTCCTAGGAAGGTCATCTAAGGCGCAGGGGAATGGCTCGTTCGGAATGTCTCGATCCGGTCTTTGAGTTCTTTCTGGGGACCATATTTCAAGAAGGTCTCCCAACTGAAGAACAACATAGAGAACCTCCAGGTTGAGAATGCTGAACTCAAGGCCCATTACACGCGCCTTCAAGCCCAAAACTACCAAATTCAATCCCAGGTCACCCTTCTGTTCAATCGAATATGTGAGAGTGGGCCAGATGGCTTTGGCTCGTAACTGCAGGACCAGAGTCGACAGCTCGCCCATCCCAACCCACCACCGACTAATTAGTTTTTTTAGATGTTTTTTATTTTAAATTATGTAAAAGTATTACATTTATTTATATATATATATATATTATTTTCATTTTCATTTTTGCTATTATTATTTTAATTGCATTTATTTAAATATATATTAATATTTATTATATATAATTATTCAAATATTAAAAACATTTATATATATATATATATATGTGAAACTTTGCCCCCTGAAGTCTCTGTCAACGAAGTTGTTAATAACATTCGCTGGGCAAAGTTGTTAATAACATACTTTGCTCGACGAAGGTTCATTGGGCTAGTTTGTGAACATCAAGATTTGCTCAACGGAGCCTTCACGGGGCAAGATTTTTAATCTTGCTCGTTAGAGTTCTATAGATGGGTTTGCTCGACAAAGAGCTTCATAGGGCAAAAGTCGTTGACTTCACTCTTACTCTGCAAACGTCTTTCTCCGTCGAGCTAGAGCCAAGCCCAACAATGCTTGCATGACGGAGGTCGGCCGGTAGAGTTTCGCTGGGTAAACCTCTAGTTGGATGGGCCCTGCTTTCTTGCTCACGGATCCCCTTTGACGAGTCAAACCTCTTTTCTTGTAGTGATTACAATCTTTATTTATTGGTATGTTACTGGTATTCGAAATTTAGGGTTTGAGGATTTCATTTAAAATTTTTAAAAGTGGCACATTAAACGGAAGGTGACACCTTTTTTATCATTTGGTTTACTTGGGTAAGCTAAATTCCCTGTGATTTAAGATTCTGATTTTATATTGAATTGGAAGTTAGATTTTATTATTTTTTGTTTATTTAGAATTGGTTGCTTGCAGTGAATGGTTGGGAACTTATAAATTGTAACTTTGAAAAATTCAATTTCCGTGAAATATATTAGTTGGTTACCAAGTATACTTAGCGTCCCTTTGGGGATGAATCTGAATATTGTTATTTTTGCTACGTTACTGCATTTGGTTCATTGTTTGTTTGACATGGGATGAGAGCGAATTTGATTTGCCTCTTGTCCTTTGTTTATTATGAATGGAGTATCAATTTGACATCATACAACTATTGTGATTCACTTAAGGTGCACGTGTATCTTGAAATTGTTGATGAGATGTGTCATGTGTGAATTGGGGTTGACTGTTCCTATGGAGGCACGACACTGCATTTTATGTGCTAGTGACGAACGCTAAGATTTTAATCTGGTTCACTAAATCTATACAAAAATTTAAGATTATGAAGTGGTACTGTACACAATCTGATTTCTATGGGGTAATTTTAAAAGGAATAATCATGTTCTTCTCTATATCTAATTCTGTCCCAAATTATGGTCCTATATTCTTATGTTCTAAACTATTAACGGCTACTGATAAATAAAAATAAAATAAAAAATAAAATAAAACTATTAACGGCTACGCCTTCGTAATTTCAAGTGTTATCAACGGGTCTGATTTTCACTTAAATTTAGGAAGATGCAATAATAAATTATAGAGGAAACGAACACCCTCATGCACCCTAAAGTTATTTCCATTTAAATACAACTATTCAATTTAATTCAATAACAATTCTTGACTTCCAAGAAAAAAAGTTAGATTGAAAGTAGGAACAGTACTCATGGTAAAGTTTTTTCTTCTTTCCGATACAAGGATATAGCTGAAAGAATTTTGCACGAGGATATCGAGTCACCGATCTCACCCTATATGAAACACAAACTCAAGACATATCACTAGTAGCAATTACCAGTAGCAACTAAAGCTAGATTCCCATACCAAGATGCCCTTTCAACAATAAGGAAAACATAATTCTCCAAAAATGAGATGTAACATAATTGGGAGAAATATAAAAAATTTAACTGAATATTTAATGTGTATGACAACAAAAGATCACACATAATTCAACTGTATGTTTTTGTGAAGGCATAATGAAATCCATAGCTTGCATGGGTTTCCAAGAAAAATTCGAATATCATGAATTTTCACAATGCCTAAATATTTTCCTACTACTTCCCCCATCAGTTACTTTTCTACTTGCTCTCTATTTATGGAACACCCAAGTCTTCAGTCTTTCCGGCCACTGCTGCTACTTGCAGACGGCTTCTTGCCACCGTACCTCTGCCAAAAACAAGGGGACAAGATTGTTATTTTCAAACTTCAGAAAACCCATGACACGACGCAAGTGGACCCGGCCAGTGCCATTGTAATAGAAAGAACAAGCAGATGCTGCTGCTAGAAGCAGAAATAATGCTAAGTAATGTACTCGAGCCTCACCTGCTTCCCAATGTTGAATGGAACATATTTGTATTTGATCATGTGTGCAATTTGACGCCTCATTGTTAGGACGAAGAGAACCATCCAGTAACAAAGTAGTATGGGCCAAAAGACGGGAACATCAAATGCAGAGAAGAAGGTCATGACAAACGCAATGCAGAAAGCCTTTGTGAAAGAGTACCTACAACCATGAATTACTTCCATCAGTGCATAATCAAATAACGGGTTTGATTATCATTCCCAAACCTTACGAACCCAAGGGAATTGAAACAAATTTTTTCTTTAACTCATGTCTTTGCTGGTTCACACATTTCATTGGCCGAAATACAACCGATTATAGAACATGGCACAAAGCTTCTTCAGGTGGTAGCACCGAGCATAAAAGTTCCACAGATAGAAGGATATTCAAGAATTAGGAATCTCCTTCCACACCAATCATGTAAGTTCCTAAAAATATTAAGTTTCCAAAGCACACCCACTACCCTGCATAAATAGTCACTTACCCATGGATAACTGTTAGCAAAGTGAAAAGGAAGCGAAACATTTGAAACTCTTCTCCACACTACAAAACATCACCCTATTTCCTAAATCAACATTGAGCCTCACTTGCTTCCGAAAAGAATCTAATCACTCGTTAGAGCCTCCAAAAGTCATTAGCCATGACTCCCTCTCATCTCCATGCCTTTCCATCCACCTTCTATACCGCTAATTTTCATTGCAACACCACCCTCACAGACTCTCTTCCTCTACCATAAGCTTCTACAACCATTCTTTCATTAATAGCTCAACTCTCAAAAACCAATGGCATAAATTCAGGACCATCACCCTCTCCAGAAAGGAAATTATCTCCCACTCCACGATATGGAATTTAAAGTAGCCACCACCCCTGACTGACATTTCTCTATACTTAAGCCACACACATCTTAGGCCATATACATCATTGTGTGTGTGTGTTTGTGTGTGTGAGAGAGAGAGAGAGAGAGAGAGAGAGAGAGAAGACAAGCATGTCCAACAGTCCAAGAAGTTTGACAAAGGTAATATAACTGAATTAGTAGAGCATATTGTGGTTCAAACTTTATAACTTTAAATAGCAATGAATGATGAAAAAAAAAGTTAAGGAAAACCTCTTGACCATTTCGAAGGCACCAGTGAAAACAAGATCCTGATATTGTAGCCCACAACTAAACCCTAAACCCTAAAGAAAAAACTTTACCAACAAAAGAAAATTTCATAACATGCTACCCATGATATTGTGGTCACTCCAAATCATGAGAAAAGTTCATTTTAGGATTAGATAGAGAATACATTCACATCGTTCTCAACATTTCCACGTTCAGATTACTATTCTAGGTTTTCTCTGTCACTGCTCGAACTGCATTTTTCTTCCAAATAACCACTCTCCATGAAATAACAAAAACATAAAACATGACGGGGCAGTCTTCATAACCCCAAAGAAGAGCCCAGCGAAGATAACCAATACTCTTTAGAATGAAAATAATACGTACAATAAAAAGAAAAGGAACATTTAATTACCAAAACTTAAACTCAGGAAGTCTGCGAATGAACGGCTTGAATTCATCTGAACCCTTGGTTGGCAGTAAAGCCCCACCAGAAGCTTCCACCTCAGGATCAGTCAATGGTGACAAAAATCCAATCAGAAGATTCAGTATATAGATCCCGAGACCATAAGAAATGATGTAAAAACCCTGGATATAATAAACCCGCAACGCATAGACAATAAATAAAACAAGAGTTCCAACCCATCTGGGGATCGAATGAGGAGTAGTCTTATCCAGATAATACTGATAGAGCCTCGACATATCAAATATCCATTTGTTAATAGGTGATGGCGCGGAGGCACTTTCGCCCCCAAGTCCCTCCATTCCAAGCTTCGCAATCTGTCAATACAATGGTCTTGTCAAACTATGTACTCGCCCCCATCTCAAGAAGCATCAAACTAATACATACGTGTAAGAGTAGGTAGGTTTGAATGTTTACATGTACAAATCCAGGATATGCATGTATACATGTACATATTCACATGCATATACCTATATACACACATAATGTAAGACAGCAGCAAACTCAAATGAGCAGACCAGACCCCTTAGGCCCTAATTCAACAATCAATCCAAATCCAGGATATCGAAACACAAATAAACCCAAATCCAGCATTCAAAATGCGAAAGAAATGCAGGAACATACCTAAGAGGCTTACACTAATAGGGACCCAAAGAAAGGATGCACTTCTCAGAAACAACTCACATAAAAACTAAAAGTGCCTAGAACTCAGCTTATTATCCTATTTTCGTTTGCTTCCTTTTCTTTCTCAGCAATCAAGCTAATGCCTAGGGTTTGGCACAAACCGACAATGTCCTCAAACAAACAAAGAAGCTTCAAAACCCAGATCCAGAATCACCAGCTCTCAAAACCCATCATCCCCAGATTCACATAACACAAGAAAGTGCAAACATTTATGGGATTTCCCCAAAATCAGTGATTGAATGCAAGCTAGGAGACGAAATAAATGAACACAAACACAATCAAAGAGAAAAAACCCAGATCCAAATCAACATTAAATAATGGATAGCTAGTAAGGAAAGTGGCAAGGAAGCTGACCTTCGATGACTGCCAAGCTTAGAGAGCGGCGAAAATTGATTGGGGAGGGACCTGACGGTGTTGGCGATGGAAAAAACCGTGCAGATCTGTGTGGGAGTTTTTCAAGTCGTTTTTTTTTTCTTTTTCTGATGGCTTCTCTATTTTTATATTCGACGGACAGTAACTCGCAGGAATCGTTGTTGAAGATTAGTCACCAAGGACTCCTTGCCAAGGAGGTAGAATATGCTATCGGACAATTTAGTAATTCGCTCACTCATTTTGTCCTTCCAGAGTTCCAGTGGCTATATAATTGTTCTTTCTATTTATTCCCTCAATTCCTTCTATTCCTTGCTTCAAAATTAAGATGAAAACCCAATCCTACCCCTTTCTAATTATTCCGACCACATTCAATTGAATTTTGAACTTTGAATTCCTTCACATTGGATAAAAAAGATTCTAAACTGTGAAAGACAAGATTGCCTTTCGAAAAAAAAAAATTGAAAACACTAGATTGCCTATGATGAATTCCTTTTTTTTGGGGAAAAAGGATGGAGTTTTATTAAATACAAATGGTTACACTAGTACCTTGGGCAAAAGTATTATATTATTATACCATCACTCCACATAATTATAATTCCAATAATAAGTTCATTTAATATAGAGAACCGAATGAAGATACTAAAAGGGTGTTTATTTAGGAGTAATGAAAATAATATTAATAGGACCGATTCTTATTAGAGAGTATTTATGTGTTTATTTGTAAAATCAAAAAAATTTAATGGGTGGGATCCATATAAAATCTTTAATGCCATGGTCAATTTTGGGGTAATGGAAATATGCGATTAACTAAGAGGGAGGTGTTAATCATCCCCGTTACCTATTTAATTTTTCTATTTACCCAAATTACCCTACAATAATTAGAAAATTCAACTACAAGAATCACATGAAGAGTTTAATTCATTTTTTAGTTATTCATACTATATACTAAAAGAGAAGTGGAAATCACTGTAGATCTAACATGATTTTCCACTTCTACCCTTTTTTCTTTTCCTTTTTCCTTCATTTTATTTTTTCTCCTTTTCCTTTATATTTTTTTTTTCCTTTTCCTTTATACATATCATAAAATCATAAAAGAGATTAAAAAAAAAACTGTTCCCCTACAGTGTTTTACCGATTCTGCCTTTTTTTTCCCTTTCTTGTATAGATATACAAAAATCACTGTTTATTTATAGAAAATTAGTAATACTCAATTCAATAACTCCGCGGTAACGCGCGGGCCTAATTGCTAGTGTTATTCTAGAGCGTCTATTTTATAATTTTGTATTTTTCGTTAAAAAAATTACAAGCCTTCTCTTATTTTATTATTTTTTACCAAGCTTTTGCCAATTAACAAATACGTTTATTTCTTTGTGGGAACTGACACCAATTTAACCAGCGTGCAATTTGAACCAACATAAATATCAAATATCTAGTACATTTCTAGAGCTGATGAACTTTTTAGGTGGACTATGACTTATATAAGAATTGATGAATTTTACTTGCAAAGATTATGAATTGATTGACGTTGTTTCTTTCAGTATCATGTTGTTTATATTGTTAAGTGATATGGGCTTAATCAGACAGCTGGTTCTGGAGTGAGTTCCAAACATTTGAAGATTTAGCAGTATGGAAGAAATTATCCTTCCTTCTTCTTTTGGTTCACTATATTCTTAAGTTATTAATTAAATCTTACTTAATTATTAACTCGGTCCATCTCTTCACCTCAAATATATATCTACTCATGTAAATAAAACAATTTATTTATTTTTTAATGAATATAACCTTTTCAAGAAATGAAGAAAAACCCTTTATTTAATTTTTAATGAAAAGAATCTTTCAACAAATGAGTTTTGAGATGATGTGATAGAGAAAAAGAGGGTGAGAAAATTGGAAAAAATAAAGGGGATTTTAGTAATCAATTAATTTTCATTATGATTGATAATGGTTAGTAACCAGTAATAATGAAAATTATTCCCATTAATGTTCTGATTATTTTTTTGTAAGTAAACACCTTAACGAGAATTATTATCCACTACTATGATTACCCACTACTTCGATTGCATATTTCTCCCATTACCCATTATTCCTATTTCTGGGAAATAAACGAGCCCTAGTGCGTCGTCGTATTAACTATCCACGGAACATTAAAAAGTCACCATGAGCCTCATCCTTTTTACAATTTCCAACACATCATGCAAGATTCTTTTCAACTGCTATATTTATCACCCAACTTCCCACGGAGCGTGGCAATAATGTTCTTAGAGCATGTCTAACGGGTCTTCTTTGGCCATGGCTAGGCATCAAACATGTAACGGCCCGTCCCGAGAATTAGGGTTAAGACCGTGTTTAAGATGAGATTAGTGAGCTTAATCGGTGGTTAGGTAGTTACGATAGGTTCGTTAAGATAGAATGACGATTTTGCCCCTAGTTCGGGCAAATTGTTGACTTTTAGTTCGGGTTGTCAAATGGACTTTGACCAATAACTGTGACGTAGTTCGGGACGTCACGAGTCTGTAGACAGGTGGCACACCGGATTCCGACATCCGAGGAGGAAGTTATGATGTTCGGAAGGTTGAGGGCACTTTCGTAATTTGGCTAAAATAAGGGGAAGAGTTGACTTTTCGTACGATCGGGTTTTGACACGTTGACCTAGGACAGTTAGGTAGATCTCGTCATCCTGAATTCAACGACCGGCGGCACGTAGTCATCGAAGTTAGGACCTTACTGAGTCCATTAGAACTCACCAAACACCTCGACTCAGCCCCTAGCTTCACGACTTTTTAAATTGAAACAAATCGGAAAAACAGAGGAATTTGAAATTACCTCACCTGCCGCTCACCGCCGTGTCCCTAGGTGTCCCCTCAGCTCCTCAGGTCCTCCTCCATCCTCAGAACACCACTACTCGACTGTTTTGATCAAAACACGGCAGCACTCTACCAAACACCCTCTCTGTTTTCCTGAGAACTCACCTTCCCCAAACACACAACCACTCAACTTCCAAACCTCTCAGCTCAATCCTTGTACTCTCAGTCTCCCTTTGAACACAAACACACACTCAAGACTCTAACCTCCCTGCAATTCGATCGATTTCCTCCCTACTCTATCTCTGTTTTCTCTCGATTACACGACCACACACAGTCCAAATATAAGTGCACCGTCCAAACTTGTAGAAGCCACTAGAGCAACCCCACGTGTCACAATCCCAAGGCCCAAACTCAAAATATCCCAATCAACACTGCACACTTGTCCCAATCTGTTTTGCACAAATCCCAATGTGCAAAAAGACCAAATTACCCCTATGAGTTAAAATTACCGTTGTGCCCTTCGCCGTTCTAGACCCGTATCTCACCCGTCCAATGTCCGATGAAGGCATGCCGCCTGTCATTGAACTCAGGACGACGAGACCTACCTAACGGTCCTAGGTCTACGTACAAAGACCTTGTCGTGCGAAAAGTCAACTTTTCCTCCTTCGTTTAACCAAATTACGAAAGTGCCCTCAACTTTCTGAACATCACAACTTCCTCCTCGGATGTCGGAATCAGGCGTGTCACCTGTCTACGGACTCGTAATGCCCCAAACTACGTCACGGTCATCGGTCAATGCCCAATTGATCGCCTCAACTAGAAGTCAACATTTTGCCCAGGCTAAGGGCAAAATCGTCATTCTGCGCTCAAACGTCCAAAAGTAACCTACTAACCACCGATTAAGCTCACTAATCCGTTATGAATGACTTTGCTAATCCCGGCTCTCGGGACGGGTCGTTACACAATGGGTCTGGTCAGATATAGTGTCAACATAAATCCCCCAAGTCCTTGACTGAGGTGGAATTTCTCGGTCGGGGGCTTGTCTCATTCTCCCATACCCTGGTAGGAAGTATATCGGTAGTCCCCCAAGTCCCCTGGCAGGAGAGTCCGCCGATACAGTCTCGGTCACGGCGAAGAAGTGTAAAGTGGTCGGTCTTTAAGGAAGGCGACTCGGCGGAGCTCAAGCGGTCGGTCAAGTATTGTACAGAAGGTCGGTGGTGGTACCAAGGTCAGTGATGAAAGCCAATCAGCTGGCTTGGTAGGGGCAGTTTCCCTCTCTCGTTGTGGAGTTAGTTAGGGTCGGTGGCGAGGTCCAACGCCTGCGGGGGAGTAGCGGGCACGAGCGGTGTATGTGGGTCGGTCAGGAGCATGGGGAGGTCGGTAGTGGGGTGAGGAAGGACGGTTGGGCTCCCTCGGCTAGATGGGTGACATGTGTCGGTGAGATTGATTGGTCGTGACACGTGTCGGCCACTGGGAGGGGTGACACCTCGTAGTCTGTGCATCAATCTCTATAAATGTGAGAAGCCTTCACCGATTTGCTCATTTGGTGTTCGTGAGAAAAGTGGGAAAATTTTGCCGAATTAGGAAGGCGATTTCCAATCAGCTCTCGGCGGTGATGCATACAGTGGTTGCGATTTCCAACCAACACTCCTCCGTGAAAAAACATAATAAGTGTTCCTTAATTCCATTTTTTTCGATTGAAGTGGGTGTTGGTGAAGAACTGGTCATGAACTTGGTGAAGTTTGTGGTCAGATCGTCGTAGGTCCTAGTCGGTCCTCTAAGTTGTATTTTTTTTCTTTTTTTTCTAAGTTCCATATCATCTCGGTAGCCGAATTTTGAAAGATTGTGAGCATCTGAGGATGAAGGCCGACAAGACTTCTCGGGAGTCCGCCTCTTTGTCAAAGGCTATCTAGCGCCTTGAGCTCCTCCTCAAGAGAAAGAAGGACCGAGCTGAAAAAGGACAACATGAGTGGACCGACCGTTCGAAACAGGGCCAGTCCTTGAAATCGAAACCGCAAACTCCTCCTCGGTCTCCGAAAAGAAAGCAGGGCACCATTGAGGGAGACCGAGTGCTTTCCCCTGACCCTAGGAGGACGAAGGAGCGAAAGGAGGCCGAGACAATTCTGTTGGTGCAGAAGGAAATTGGGGGCAAGCGTATGATGCCGGTGCCAGAGTTCAATCCTCCGCCGTCCCCCCTTGGTTGGATGCGAGGATCCTCGAGATGCTGCAGAGGATGGGGGATGGGAACCTTGGTGTGTTCACCGAGGGAGAGGCTGTCTGCGAGGGAACCAGTGCCTAAGCCACCCTATGTTGCCCGAGGCAGATGGTGTCGTTGCTCAACAGAGTCTGCCAAGGGGCCTTCACTCCTCTAGAAGAGCTGGCCGAGGTTCATTGCCGGTCGGCCGATCAAAAAATGGAGAAGGCCCTACTGCTGCTGAGCAATGTAAGTGTTTTTTTTTTTGCAAGTGTTGTATGTAGGCCGAGTTGAGTATGTACTAAGTTTTGTCATGTGCAGGCCCTCAGTGAAGTCTACCTCCAGTTTGGGAATGCCCAGAGGAGGGTGTCAGCTACTAGGAGAGAAAAGGACCAGCTGAAGAAGAAGCAGGAGGAGCTCACTCCTAAGCTTCAAGAGGCCGAGAGGGCTATGAGGTAACGACCCATCCCGGAATTCGGGATTAAGTTAGTAACTAATCATGAATTGTAGGGTTAATCGGTGATCAGTTGGGCGAATTCGGACGAACGGTGCAAATAACCGTTTTGCCCCTAGTCGTGGGTAAAACGTTGACTTTTAATTCGGACGGTCAAAAGGACTTTGACCGATGACCGTGACGTAGTTTGGGACGTCACGAGTTCATAGACAGGTGGCACGTTCGATTCCGACGTTCGAGGTGAAAGTTATGACGTTCGGAAGCCCAAGGGCATTTTCGTAATTTGGACGAAATAAGGGAAAATGTTGACTTTTTGATCGGGAGGTCCGATGGCTTAGGGCCAAGGACCGTTAGGAGGGTCTTGATGCCCTGAGTCCGTAGGCAGGTGGCACACGTCGATCGGAGTCCGAATGACCAAGTTACGGGTCTGGATGCGTGAGGGGCATATTGGTAATTTGTCAACCTGAGGGTAAAATGGTAATTTGGTGGCTGCAGGTGGAAACAGCCGTGTATGGGCTGAGTATATTTTTCTGAATTGAAAAACAGAGAGTGGGACTTTGTTGTGCAGTGTGTGATGAATTGTTTAAGCAACCCTTGATCAGTGTGTGAGTAATGGGTTAGAAATTTGAAGCCACGAGTATGAAGTTGTGTGCCTGGAGTGGGAGTGCAGGCCACGGGTGCCATTTTTAAACATGTTTTGGGAGCTTGCGGGAGACAGTTACACAGAGGGGCCAGAGTGACTTCCCACGGGTGTTGGGGTTTTGTTTGATCATCAGAGCAGTTGGAGGAGTGTTGGGGATCATTTCCAACTAAAGAGAGGCCTGAGTGTTGAGAGGAAACTGAGTTCGAAGAAAACTGTTTTTGGGAGGGAAAATCCAATTTCGATTTGCAGGACAACCCAAGCCGATTTGAGGCTGGAAAAACTCTGCTGGGACCTCACTTGGTCGATCCAAATCATGGGATTGAAGCGTGGTGCCTTGGGAAACCAAGGACGGACACGACAGGTTCAGAAAAATTTGAAGTTTGAGTCGTGGAAGTTGAGGGGTTTAAGGACGCAATTAAGATCGAAGATATGTTCCTAGGGACTGTACGACGCTCCTGGTGTGATTAATTGAAGAATAACATCGGAAATCATGGGACATTGTCGACTGAACAGGGTCGACTGTTCTTCGGGAAAACCAGACTCGAATTGATGGTTTGAGGTAAGTGTTGATGGACTTTACATTTCAGACCTGTAATTAGACTTGAATCGAAGATAAATAAATGTTCAATTGAAGTAATCGAGGCTGAATTGATAGGAATTGAACCAGGTTGTCACGCGGGTTGCAGGACCAGTTTGCAGAGGAAACGGGCCAAGAAGACGAACTGTTCACCTTTACTGTAGCTGGCGCGTGGCTGTCACGCGCAGCCACTCACGGTGGCGCGTGACGGCGCGTGGGCACGAATCCCGAGGTATGGTCAACACGACTTTTATCCTATACGTTATAACGAACATTTTAGCGTTGGTTTCGAATTTATCGGACACTGTTTCGATGTTATCCCGAGGGTCCGAAGGTTTAGGTTACGTTTTTAATTAACGAATAATTCCCAGAAAATTATGGGGAATTGGTACGTTGTTATTTGAGACCTTACTGACCCTGGAATGTGATTTCGAACAGGATTCGGGTTCTCTGGAAAATGCCGGAAATTACGGGAATGCGTGCGGCGCGAAACCGAGCCTTAAGATTGGTGTGTGAGTGGACGTTGCTTTCAAAATTTAATGCATGCATAAATATTTCTATGATTTCTATGATTATGATTATGATTTTGTGATTGATTTCGGTTTCCGTATTTATACGTATTTTTGATATGCACACAAAATTGCACGTATTTCGAGATATGGGTCCCATATGTTTTGGATGAGGATTTAATGAAAGATTTTATATGACTTGTGCGTACCATGTCTTTAAGATGTTTTGATTGCGGTTGTGAGTATAGTTTACGATTTTGACACGTTTTTCGGGAATGTCCCAGATTTGCACGTTTTACGAGATTTCGAGTATGTTGTGATTGGACCGTGATTTTAGTGATTATGATTGTGGTTTTGCGGTTTTAATAATAAGATTTGAAAATGATGAGATTTCAAAGATTTAAAATGGATTTTGAAAAAAAGGTGATTTCGGGCTTGATGCTCGGGGCATAAAAGTAATTTTGTTGATACGAGGTTTCGGTTTTCGGAAGTTTGAAAACGGATTCTAGGTTTGGGTTCGAGATGATGCTTCCGGATGCCGGCTTACGGAATCATTATTGCGAATTCGAATTCGGGAATGAAAAAAGATTTAATAAAGTGATTTGGTATGATTATACATGCCCCGTGTGTAATGGTGATTTGAATATGTTTTGTGAAGTATGATTGGGAATTCGAATGTGGAAATTCGGACCATGAGTCCTGTTGTGAAAAATGTGATTTTGGGATGGATCCCACGTTGTTGTGTTTGACAAATGTTTTGGGTTTAAAGACCCGTTGAAAACTGTTTTGGGTTTAAAGACCCGGTGCCATTGCTGGAGCACGTTTTGAGTTTAAAGACTCGGTTAATGGATGACGGGGGAGGGCCCTTAATGAGTTTAAAAACTCGTGAGTTTAAAGACTCGGTTATTGTGATACCCCCGAGGCCTATTGATTATGTTCTGAGTTTAAAGACTCGTTGATATCCCGGGAAGGCCTGATTATGCGCATGGTTTTGAGTTTAAAGACTTGGGCGCACTTGATATCCAGAAAAATGATTGACTTGTGATTCATTGTTAATTTTTTATGTTTCGGATGTGTGGGGCAGTGGCCCGGTTTTATGGTTGATGGTTTTGGATTATGTTGTGTTCTTGAGTTTGATTCGTGGTTTTGGGCTGAGGCCCGGTGTTTATGATTGCGGGCTAAGACCCGATGGTTGAGAAAGGAAAAATGATTTTGAGTTTCATACGAGTTTTCCTTATATTGGAATTTGATACGCGGGTTTTCTTATGTTGAAAATGTTAACCGACTGCGAAATGATTTTTGTATGCATGCATTGGTTTTACGCGGAGGGTAAAAACGTCTTTTGTAACTGTTTTATAAACTGATTTATTTTTGTCCACTCACACCTTTTGGTTTTTATTGACCCTCCAGGTCGTGGCGCGCTGATCGAGAGGCGGAGGCATGAGTAAGCACGTGTGGCTATCCCTGGTCTGGCAAGTACTGAGGGTAACTTGGGAATTTCAGTCGTCTTGCCAGGCGGAAGCAGGACCGGGCACGGTTAACAATGCCCTAATTGGGGGCGGTCCTGTCATATGAAGCAAGCGGCTGACCTCACTCGTCAGTTGGAAGCCGAGAGGTGGAAGATGAGGTTGTGCAGCCGAGTTCCCAGTCAGAGGCCAACCCAAGAAATCCTCCAAAAGAGCTAGAGCCAGCGGTGGAGGTAGCACCGCAAGCCGAGCAGAAGATGGAAGAGTTAGTTTAGGACAAGCCTCTATGCCTTGTAATTATTTGTTTAAATTTGTTGTGATAGTAGTCGGTAGGGCGACCAAGAGGTTGCAATTTTGTAATGCTCTTGCAGAACGAGCTTAATGGGTCTGCCTAGTGAATGAAATCTAACTTGAACCATCAAATAAGATTTGTAGACCGAGTGGTCCTTTGATTTACCTGTTTGTCTGAATGTTGGTGTATACCGAGTAAGGCTGTACACCGACTCTAATGTTTGAGCCAAAAATACCAAGTGTTGGGGTGTAGATCGAGTAACACCGAACCCCGACTCGGATGTTTGAGTCCATGTGTTGGTGTAGGCCGAGTAAAACCGAACCCCGACTCGTATGTTGGAGTCCAAGTGTTGGTGTAAGCCGAGTAAGGCTATACACCGACTCTAATGTTTGAGCCAAAAATACAAAGTGTTGGGGTATAGGCCGAGGAAGGGAGTCCAAGTATTGGTGTAAGCCGAGTAAGGCTATACACTGACTCTAATGTTTGAGTCAAAATACAAAGTGTTGGGGTGTAGGCCGAGTAAGACCGAACCCCGACTTGTATGTTAGAGTCTAAGTGTTGGTGTAAGCTGAGTAAGGCTGTACACCGACTCGAATGTTTGAGTCAAAGTAGCAAGTGTTGGGGTGTAGGCCGAATAAGACCGAACCCCGACTCGGATGTTTGAGTCTAAGTGTTGGTGTAAGCCGAGTAAGGCTGTACACCGACTCAAATGTTTGAGTCAAAATAGCAAGTGTTGGGGTGTAGGCCGAGTAAGACCGAACCCCGACTCGTATGTTTGAGTCTATGTTAGCTTTAGGTTACAAATGCTGGGTAAATAGAAGAGTTCATAAATAAAGGGCGCCAAAGTCGGCAAATTACAACAAGTTATAAGGTGAAGAAAAAATAAAATGTTTTAAATGAAGTATTTCTTCAGGTGGTCGGCATTCCACGGGTGGCCCAGTTTTCGCCCACTTGAGTCTTCCAATTCATAGGTGTCGGGCTGGCAAATTCTTGTAACCCGGTAGGGGCCTTCCTAATTTGGGTCGAGAGTTCCGGCTGAGCTGTCCTTGGTGGCGAGGCTGACCTTCCGAAGGACCCAATCTCCTTCTTGAAAGCCCCCGTGTTTGACTCTGGTGTTATGATAATTGCAGAGCCGCTATTTGCAGGCAATTTTCTGAGGTTAGCCTGTTCCCTGTGTTCTTCAATGAGGTCTAGACTGAGTGCTAGCTGATGGTTATTTTGTTCGGGTTCGTAGGTCGATACTCGGTAAGAAGTTTCATTCAGTTCCGTAAGGATGATCGCTTCTGTTCCGAAGGTAAGTGAGAAGCGGGTTTCATTTGTCGATGTGCGGTAGGAAGTCTGATATGACCATAGTGCCTTGGGGAGGATTTCAGACCACTTGCCCTTGGCCTCGTCTAGCTGCGTTTTCAGTGTGTGCTTGATGATTTTGTTGATGGCTTATACTTGTCCATTGGATTGAGGGTGAGCTAGTGAGGCGAAGCATAGACGGATATTATGTGGGTCACAAAAGGCACGGAAGCGTGCGTTGTCAAATTGTTTTCTGTTATCCGTGACAATTGTGTGTGGGAGACTGAAACGAAAAATAATATTCTGGAACACGAACGTTTAAATCTGGGTCGTGGTGATGGAAGCCAAAGCCTTTACCTCTACACATTTTGTGAAGTAGTCCACTGCTACCACTGTATACTATGTCTTGCCCTTCTCGGCTGGCATTTTCCCGATTAAGTCAAGTCCCCATTGTGAGAAGGGCCAGGGACTGATCATGGGTGTGAGGTTTTCTGGAGGTAAATGGAGGAAAGGGGTGAACCGTTGACATTTATCATACCGTTTGGTCAGCTCTGTCGCATCCCCATGCATGGTTGGCCAGTAGAAACCCTGTTAGAAGGCTTTATGGGCTAATGATCGTGGTCCAGAGTGATTTCCGCAAATACCGACATGGATCTCTTCCAGGACGGCTTTGCCTGTCTCCGGGACGAGACATTTTAGGAAGGGCAGAGTAAAGCCCCGCTTGTAAAGTTGGCCGTTGATGAGTGTATACTGTGCTGCCTATCGCCGAACCTTTTTTGCCTCGATCTTGTCGGAATGGAGAGTTCCGTTTGTGAGGAATTCCAGCAGCGGGATCATCCACATGCAGTCAGTGTCTATTGCGCAGACCGCTGAGCATTGGGTGTTAGGTTGATTAATAATTTCGACCAGGACATTGCGACTCAGTTTCTCATCGAGGGAGGAGGCAAGCCGGGCTAGAGCATCGGCGTGACTATTTTCGGAGCGTGGAATCCGGGTGATAGCATAACTGTGGAAACCATATAGAAGAGACTTTGCCAATGCTCTGAATGCCGCCATGGAAGAGTCCTTGGCCTCATATTCGTTGTTGATCTGGTTGACGATAAGCTGTGAATCACTATATATTCTGATCTGTTTTTCCTCCATGGTCTTGGCGAGGCGGAGTCCCGCAAGGAGGGCCTCATACTCAGCGGCATTATTGGAGGCCTTGAATAGGAAACGAAGGGCGTATTCCATTCGGGCCTTGTCCTGTGTGGTGAGGACAAGTCTGGCCCCGGACCCATTGTGGAAGGCCGATCTGTCGACATAGAGGAGCCAAGTCGGCCGAGCAGGGTCGATCTGGGGGCTCTCCTCATCCAAAGTACGTGTTATGGATGGAGAAGAAGATGGCGTGATCTCATGTGCGGCCACCGCTGGAATGTAGGAGAATTCGGAAATAAAATCTGCCACGGCCTGCCCTTTCTCAGCAGTGCGAGGAGTGAAGGCGATGTCGAATTCGCTGAGTTCGATTGCCCACTTGAGTAATCGCCCCGATGTTTCGGGCTTCTGGAGTACCTGCCAGAGTGTTCTGTTGGTCATGACAATGATGGAATGAGCTGGAAGTATGGTCTAAGCTTTCTGGAGGACATGATGAGGGCAAAGGCGAGCTTCTCTAGGTCAGAGTATCTTATCTCGGCGTCTTGTAAGGCCTTGCTGACGTAGTACACCGGGTGCTCAGTGTCGTCCTTACGCTTAACTAATACCAAACTGGTGGCAGAAGCGGAGACAGATAGGTACATACAAAGGGTTTCCCCGGTGTCAGGTCTCACCAACAACGGCGCTCTGCCCATGTATTCCTTGAGTTCAGTGAAAGCCTTAGTGCACTTCGCCGTCCAGGTAATGTGTTTGGATTTCCTCTTTAGGGTTTTGAAGAAAGGCACGCACTTGTCGGTGGCTTTGGAGATGAAGCGTGTAAGGGCTGCAACCCGGTCGGTTAGGCTTTGTACTTCCTTCTAGGTTGGCGGGGGCTCCATATAGACCAGGGCCTTGATTTTTTTCTAAGTTGGCCTCAATACCTCTCTGACTAATCATGAAGCCCAGGAACTTCCCAGAGCCGACTCCAAAGACTCATTTGGATGGGTTCAACCTCATTCGATATCGTTTGAGGATTTCGAACATTAACGAGAGATTGGGGATGTGCAGGTCAACCGATTTACTCTTAACGAGCATGTCATCAACCCAGACCTCCATTGTTTTCCCTATCTGGTCTACAAACATGAAGTTTACTAGGCGCTGGTAAGTGACCCCCACGTTCTTGAGTCTAAAAGGCATGACATTGTAGCAATATAAGCCCTGGTCTGTCTGGAAGGTTGTGTGTATCTGATCCGTCGGTTGCATAAAAATTTGGTTGTAGCCCGAATAAGCATCCATGAAGCTTAAGAGCTCATGCCCTGCTGTGGCGTCGACCAGTTGGTCTATCTTCGGTAGAGGAAAACTGTCCTTGGGGCAAGTCTTGTTTAATTCGGTAAAATCAATGCACATTCGCCATGCCGCTAAGGGTTTCTTGACAAGCACAACGTTGTCTACCCAGGCGGCATAAACGGCCTTCCGGACAAAATGAATGGTGTTGAGTTTGACGATTTCTGCCTTCATAGTCTCGGTCCTTTCTGCATCGTAGAGGCGATGTTTCTGTTCGACAGGCTTGTAGGCAGGATCAATACTGAGCCGATGGCAGATAACATCGGTTGAGATGTCGGGCATGTCAGCGTAGGACCATGTGAAGACTTCAGAGTTGTCCCTTAAAAAACGAATAAGCTGCGAGCGTAGATCGGGAGAGGGGGTTGTTCCGATCTTCACCTTTCGGTCCGCAAAGTTGTGGGAGAGTACAATCTCTTCAACTTCCTCAATGGGTTGCGGGTGTGGTGTTGCCGAATGGTCCCAGGCGTCCTCGATTGGGCCATCCTGTATTCTCTGTGCATCTTGAGGGTTGACGGGGTCAGCCTCAAACGCGGATTCTGTCACTGCCATGGTTTCCTTCAGTGGCTGGATCGGCGTGACAGAGTTGCACGCTCTTGCAGCCATTTGGTCACCTCGGACTTGGACAATCCCCCATAGGGGTTGGGAATTTTACTAGAAGTAGGTGGGTGGAAATGACTGCTTTCATTTGGTTGAGTATTCCCCGCCCGAGAATGGCGTTGTAAGCCGTGGGACAATCCACCACTAGGAAAGGTGCGAGCACAGTTGCCCTCCGTGGATGTGATCCAAGGTAAAGTGGGGGGGGGGGGGGGGGGGGTGACCATTCCGTTCGGGACGACGAAGTCCCCTGTGAAACCATAGAGCGGCGTAGGGGAGCGGTCCAGGCTAGATTCTGGGATGCCCAACTATTTGAATGCTCGCATGAATAGGACATTGACTGAGCTTCTAGTGTCTACCATCACCCGCTGTATATCGAAGTTTGATATTTCTGCCATAACAACAACAGGATTGTCATGAGGATAGATGATCCCCCGCTCTTCCTCTTCTAAAAACGTGATGGGTGCCCACCTGAGTTGGTTTGTCTTCTTGGCTCTTCCCTCTTCGATGCTGAAAAGCTGGTGATTCTATTTTGTGGCCCTTAAGAAGTTCTTCTTCGCTCGGTTGGAAGTGAGCGGGTAAGAAATAGACGGCCCTCCCGAGATTGTATTGATATGTGGGTTGCGAGGTGGAAGTGGTGTGTGCTGGAGAAATTGGTTGAACTTCCCATCTCGGGCCAGAGCCTCCACCAGATCCCAAAATGCAACGCATTGGTCAATGCTATGGCCATTGTACTTGTGGTATTGGCAGTAAATTCCTGTTTCTTTGCCAAGTTTACCCTTCGCTGGCGCCCATGTAGACTTCGGGATCATGTGTTCCACGTTGAGGAGGAGGTTCTCATAGGGAGTATTAAGGATGGTGTAGGTCTCGTACTTGGAGCGAGGAACTCACTTTTCCCCGTTTTTTGATCGCTCCCCTGCTGTCTTTCTTGGTGATTCGGGTTTTTACCCTTTCTTCAAGGGTTGTACAGGTTGTTGCCATGGGGGTAGTCTTTCCGTTTCCACCATAGCTCTGTTGCCCCTGCTCTTGAGGACGCTCTCTTGAGCCTTGCTGATCCGGGACGCTTGGTATGTATATTTTTACCGAGTCAGTCCGGGGAGGTTGGTAAGCATTGGCTGCGTTGGATTTTTGGCTCAGTGTTTCAGCCTTGGCGTGCACCGCCGCCTGTTTCATAATTTCATTATATGTTGTCCATCCTTGGGTGTGAGCTGCGCACCAGAAGGGAGAGTCTAGAAGGCCACCCGTGAAGGCCGTGAAAGCTGCCCGGTCATCCGTCTCCGCGCACCGGGAGTATTCGTGACTGAACCTCGCTGCGTACCACTGCAGTGATTCATGTTCACCTTATTTTAGTTGGAAGAGGTCTTCGGCCGAGGATAGACGGTCAGTCTGGATTATGAACTGGTTAATGAAGGTGGACGTGAGCTGTTGAAAAGAGTCGATGGACCCAGATTCCAACTTGTAGAACCAATTAATCGCTGCCTCGGTCAGTGTGGAACTGAAGATGAGGCACTGTTCCTCATCTGCGAGGTTTTTTAGGGCAATGGCTGAGTAGAAATTGTTCAGGTGATTCCATGGGTCGTTTTTCCAGGTGTAGAGAGGGATTTTCAGGGGCTTTATCTCTTGATCGATTTTGAACTGATTGATTCTTTCTGTGAAAGGGCCCGGACTGGTTTTCGACCAGGCTAGTCTTGCTACCCGAGCCGTCCCGGCCTCGAGTGTCTGGACTCGATCCATGAGATGCTGCATGAGAGAGTCAGTTCTGGATGGTTGTGTGGCCCCTCGGTCTTTTCGCCCTAGCCGCTCGGTATCCCTGGGTGTTCGGTGGCGGTCGATCCTATTTGACCGCTCGGCATCTCCCTTGTTGGGCAAGTTCTAGGAGCCACCTCCCGTGTGACCGACCTTCCCTGACCACTTGGTGTCCTTCTGGCGGGGTGGATTCTAAGATTCACGGTTCCGTCAGCCATCTCGCCTTTACCGCTCAGTACTCCATCGGCGGGGTGGTTCGAGGTGGGATTTGTGCTCCGGACTGAGCTGAGTTAACCGCTCGGTGTCATCGCGAGAGGACCTCGATGTTTGCCTCTCTCGGTGTGAGTGGTTGGCTCTGCGACTCAGCTGCCGAGCTAACTTGGTTGTACTCTCGGCCTCCTGGGATGAGTCGGTGAAGGGAATGGGGTCTCCCATTGAAAAAGTTCCACGGCTGTCACTTGGACGGGACCACCGAGCGATGATGTTTGCTAGGTGGTGATGTCTTTTTCCTTCCTCCGGACAAGGGTCGGGTCGAAGCTACTGGTGGTCATTGACCGACCGATTACATCCCGCCCCCTCGCTGAGGGCGTCTCGGGCATCTCGGTTAATCTTGGTGTCGTGTGTTTCTTGCTCGGTTCTGCGTTCGCTTGCCGCCCTTTATGTAGCTCAGCGGCCGTGTGTTCTTTCTCTTTTCCCGCCAATCGACGATTTCTTTCAGCACGCTCGGCGCACTAGGCCACCACCTTATCGGCCTTAACCTTACCGACGCGGGCTCGGTGGGTAGCGAGTTCTGCCTGCGCGACCCGTAGCTGCTCGACCACCTCAGTGTATCGATCGTCGAGTGCCTGACATCTCGATTCGGCTTGGGTACCCTTGGTTTTGACTCCGGCCATGTCGCTCTGGAGTCTCTCGATTATCTGTAAAAAGTTAGGAGATGGGTCTCTTATTGTTCTGGGGCCTTGCCCGGGTGTGATCTCACCGAGATCGTGCTCGCCCTACATGTTTAGTGCCGACGATTTGGCTTTCGGCGTAATAGGTGGACGAGTGTTAACTCGGTCTGGTTGAGCGTAGGTAAACTTATTCAGTTTCCCACAGACAATGCCAAACTGTTGAAGCGTTAAATATTTCAGTTGTCGATTACTCGTCGTTCAATCACCAAATGATGTGTGTCCTTCCTCATAACTTGTCAACTTAAGTGAATCGCGGGTTTCCGTTAGTACGGGCAATGGTGTGGTGCCGGCCTAAGGCTCTCAGATGGTCAAGTCAGTCACTTTGTTCGTAAGAGGAAACAGTAATGGTAAGTTTGGTAGAGTAATAGTGAATAGTAGATCTTAATTACTTTTTTGGGAAATGTGTACCCCTTATGTATGGGTAAGTAGGATATTCAATTCTCATAGTTTCGATATGGGACAAACGCTCCTCAATTCGCGCGCTGACACATCTTACGCGGATCGAGGATGGATAGACTTCCATGTGGCATCCCGCATTGGGCTCGGTGTTGGGGCTGTGTAAATACAGTGGTTTTGGGCCTTGAACGGAGTCTAGACTTTGAGTATACGGCCTAGTGGGTCTGGTCAGATATGGTGTCAACAGTGTCTTTCACAGTTTATTGGTTCATAAAATACACAATTTAATTGGTTCATAAAGTACACAATCTTGCGATGGCGCCCAATGCCTTATATTTCTTTTAAAAAAAACATTTATTTCCATATAGTAAGAAATTTATTAATTGAAATTATACAATAATTGTTTCATTTTTTTGGGTTCATATACGTATAATTATTTACACATTTAGCTATAAAACAAATTACAAATATATAATATCTTTATACGAAGAGATTCAAATACACATTATAAATACAAAAAAATATTAACCGCAGAACCTGCAACCCAAATCAAAACATGAAATATGAAACAAAAGAGGAAAATTAGATCTACAATCAAAAAATAAAACAATCAAAAATAAAAGAAACCAAAATTCATTTTCCACATTGACATGATATACGTTGCAGCAACCATGAAACTAATAGCTTGAAATTTGCTTCCTTACCCATCTAATCAGAAACTAACAAACAAACACAATCGGGAAAAAACATGTAAAATAATAAACCATCCAACAAAAAAAAAATCAGTAAAATGAAAAGAAGAAATAAATTAAGTTAGCTTTCTAATGGACGTCTATGAAAAATTAGACAAAGCAAATAAAATCAATATAATAAATAACTGAGTTTACCTATAGGACAAGCATGTGACTGCTCGGTGGTGGTTGAGTTGGGGGATCTCAATCGAGGTAATTGAATTATGGAGTTGGATGAGACACAGACAATGTCGTTGGTATTGATCTGTAACCTTGAGATATGATGAAGTTGGTCTCGATCTACAACGTTAGGAGACGAAGACGTTAACCTTAGTTTACACCAACTGCAATGTGATACACTAAAACTAAGTATTAAAGTAAACACAAAGTCACACTCAACACTTAATAAAAACATATGCAAATTAAAACCCCTTTTTGTAGATTATAGCATTGATAAATAGGGATCGTTCTTAACCGGGGATTGGGGGTACCTAAACATGATTATCGTTTGATTAATTAATTAGGGGGGTAGTTGATTGTTTCTATTATCCTACAGGATTAACTAATCTATTTACATGGTCAACTCATCTTTAACCTGGCTCGTTCATAAATTATGTCAATTCTAAAATCTACCAAATTTCATAATCGTAGTTCTATGAAATACAAGCATATTATCTCAAGTACATGTCAGGAATTTCCCTAGACACTTTCAATAATCTAGACTTGGGAATTGCCCTAGAGATCCAATCAAGCATTAAGCACAACATACAAGTATAACAAAAACCGAGATATTGAAACACATGAAAGATTATTGAAATTCATATAAGATATAAAACCAGAATGATATTAAAAATCAATCCAACAAAAAGATATTCAATAGAAAAAGACAATTACAGGGTAAAGGGATCGTGTTACACTTTTTATCTCGAGAATTGCCCTATGGATGCAAAGTGGCTCGACACTCCTTGGTGAGATAACCGGGAACTGCCCTAGATTGTCGTGGATGAAGGTGTTTGTGGTGGAGTATGGTGTAATTGGCTATTGCTAAAGAAATCTCGAATTAATAAAGAGAGAAATTTGGTTAAGCAGAACTTTGGTATAAAAATGGACGACCCTTTACAAATAACTTAAGTCTCTCTATTTATAGAAGGAAATTAAACGCCAAATAAATAGGAGTTCACAATTTAATTCTAAAAGGAAAAGGTTTCCTAAATATAAAAGAAATCTAATTAAAAACTTTTGCTACAAGTAAAAGGAGTGAAAATAATAAAAGAAAAGGAAATATGATTGAAATCCTAATACAAAATGGAGAATAGGTGTGAAAAAAATTTGAATTAATCCTAAAATATGCCTAAAACTTGGATTTAAAGTCTCAAGAGCAGTTTCGGTGGTTAGTCACCAAAACAGGTGGTCAAAGTTGGTAGGAAAAAGCTGGTTAACGCGCAGTCAACTCTGGTCCTAGGAGATGGGCTGCAGAAGGGAGTTTCGGTGGATTTTGGCCGAATCGGGAAGAAGGAGCTTAGGACGCATGCGCCGAGAAGAGGATGAAGCGTTCAGTACACGCGAGTCGAGAAGAGGATGAAGTGTTTGGTACACGCACGCCGAGAAGATGATGAAGCGTTCGGTACACGCGGGCCGAAGCTAGTTCTGGGAGTTCATGAGGCGCACGCTGAAATGGTTCTTGGGCTGCCTTTGTGGATTTGGTAGGCCCTTACCAAATTTCTGAATGGTTTTTGGTGGCTTCCTTTCATTCAATCATAACTTCTTCAATATATCTCCGATTGAGATGATTCTTTCACCCAAATTCTCGTAATTCCATGCTCAATCCAATTCTGCAAATTTCTCACAAAATATATAATTTATAAAATGATGCTTAATTCAAGGCTTATGACAATGTCGATGTCAGCCAACAATAACAACGACGCAACTCTTGGTCGATGGGCTGGTAGCAGCTCTGAAATTCCTCGGAGAACTCTTTGTTTCGAAGGTGCCACTCTAGCCCCCAGAGAACTCTCGCCTTCTAAGAACTCAGGATCAACAGTGCCACTCTCGCCCTCTATCTCTCCCTCAATTACCTCTTGACGATCTCCATCATCGATCAATGACGAGAAGAGAGATGGATCGAAGACAATCAGGAGAAGTGCGAAGAAAGAGATTTATATATATATATATAGTTGGAAAAGAGCAAAAGAGGAAAACAAGATAGATGGGGGTGGTTGGGGTTAGGGTTTTGTATTGTTAATATATAAGTAGTAGAAAACAACACCATTGTGTTTGTCTGCCTTCACTTGGAAAAACTACATTTATTGTATATTTCATGCTAAAGATTCATGCCTCCTCTATAAATTATAGGCAAGGGAAAATGTTGACTTTTTGGACGATAAGGAATTTTCATGTAACTCAAGGACTGTTAGGAAGGTCTCGATGCCCTGAGTTCAACGACAGGCGGCATGCTTTCATCGGACGTAGGACGAGTACGTTACGGGTCTAGAACGGCGAAGGGCAAAATGGTAATTTTGGACTTGCAGGGGGTATTTTGGTCTTTTAACATCAGGGGAGGTGTGCCAATCAGATGGGGACACATGGACAGAGATTAGTGGATATTTGTGGGCTGTGTCCACCAGGTTTTGGACACCTGGCTGGGTCTGGATTGGTGTAGAAGCTTACGCTGGTTTTTAAATCGTGCAAGGTGTGTGGGTTGAAACAGAGTGTTTGTGTGTGCACGGGTGAAAGGGAAAACAAAGAACATTTTGAATGGTCTTGACCCCAAATCTTCCTCTCAAGGATACACTAACCCATGGTTGATGAATCAGGGATGGAGAGACAGTAAGTGGGGCACCGTGTTATGCTCACCGTACACCACCGGAGACGGTGGTTCTCAGCCGTAGTGAACAGAGGATGATAGTGCTCTTAGAGTCATACACTCCTTAAATCTCAACAATTGTGGAAAGTGTTTGAAGGAAAGATGAAGGGGATGGGGAGACGACTCTAGTAGGGCCATCGTGGAAGGCTGCCGTGGACAGTGGCCGGTAAACCCACCGTGGTGAGTATTTGACCCAAACTGCAATACTTTGTTTTCATCCGTAATAAGGGATTCTAGTGATGGAAACATGTTTGTGGAGGTCATCTAAGCCATTTGGGATTGAATTCTATGTCTGAGAAGGATGGTAAGAAGGTTTCCACGAAATTGGTTTAGTTTGCTTCAAAAATGGCAATTTCGATTTTAATCGCGGTTGTTCAAATTAACCGTTTAGGTGCAGTTCTAAAGGATGAGACCAAACTTTTGAGCTTGGAAGAAGAAGCTCTGGTGGCCAGAAACCAGAGAACATAGTGGAGACAATATCGAATTTTTGAAGAATGATCGGGAAGTAATTTCTTGTACTTCTTTTCAGGCTTTCACTATGTAGATTAAGTGTCTAGTTAGGGACGAAAATAATAGGTTAATTAGGACTTAAAACAAATTAGAAACGGAAGAAAACCGGCCACATCGGTTCAGGGTTGGACCGGATTACAGTGAATCGGACCGGACCAGTTCACCAGAGGTAGGGGATGACACTGTGCTGACGCGTGAGGGCCACACACAGCCACTTCAGGCGGCACGTGTTGGTGCGTGGCACGTCTTTTGTGGAATTTTCCAACATGACTTTTAAAGTATTCGATGTAACGAACATTTTGGCGCTAGTTTCGAGTCAATCGGACATCGTCTCGCTAGTTTTCGGGATGTCCGAAGATTTTAGGGCTCGGTTAAAAATAGATAAAAATACGGGGCTTTTGTATGACCTTTGTGAAGTAGTTAGTGACCTCGTTATGGGATTTGGACAGGTTCGGGAAAGCTGAGGATAGAGAATGGCCGAGAACGGCGTAAGTGCGCGCGTATCGAGGCGACGTCGGAATGGTCTGTGAGTGGACTTTGCTTTCTAAACTCTTGATGCATGCATATATGTTTTTATACGTTTTCTATATGTGATTCTATGATTTGATTTATGATTGTGATGGTTTACGATTTGTGCACGTTTTTCGAGGAAATGATGGTATTTCACGTTTTACGAGATTTTGACGGATATTGTGATTTAAACCTGGTTTTAATGATTTGATTTCGGGATTTAAAATACGATTTGATTTCAAAGAAAGTAAAAGGGTTTTGGAAAGTTTTTTCGGGCTTGAAGCCCAGTTCAAAAAGTGGTTTTGAGAAACGTGATTTTGGGTTTGTGAATCGGATTTCCGGATGACGATTTGGGATTCGATTCGGGACTTGAAGTGGATTCCGGGTTTGGGTTCGGAATGGTTATTCTGGATGCTGGAAAGGCTTGAGACTAGTGATTTCGGATTCGGGTTTGGATATGGATTTAGAAATGGTTTTTCAAATGATTTTGGATTGGATTTGCTGGATCTGGTTATTGGGTTTAAAGACCCGGATATTGTGATTGACGGGGGACGGGCCCGGATTGGGTTTAAAGACCCGGATTGAGTTTAAAGACTCGGAGTTTAAAGACTCGGATATATTGATATTTCCCTTGTAGGCCTGTTGAGTTTAAAGACTCGGATTATATTGAGGCCTGGATTGAGTTTAAAGACTCGGGAGTTTAAAGACTCGGATAGATCCAGCAGGTTCGATGGAAGGAAATATGGTTCAATATGTTTTGGTTTTCTCTGTGGTTGATGATGACGGTTTTCAAGGATGGTTTTCGTTGGTTATAATGGTTTTCGATGGTTTTGGGCTGAGGCCCGGGATTTGAGATAAAAGGAAAATGTGTTTGGTTTTCGTACATGGTTTTATGACATGAAATTAATATGCATGCATTGGTTTTGAAACGGAGGGTATAAATGTCATTGTTTTATGAAATGTTTTTAAACTTAAACTTTATTTTTGTCCACTCACAGTCTCTTCGTGTTTTCAATACCCTCTAGGTTGTTGCGGCGCGGGCTGTCGGACGAGAGAGACGGAGACATCACACGTACGATCCACAGTAGACTCTGCGCACTCTGGGAAGTTCGGAACTTTTTGGACGGTCGGATCGAAAATCCCTTGTCCGACTTACGTGTCACATGGAGGTTGGACGTCTGTTTGGCCTTCGTGTCATGCGTAAGTCAGACGGGAGCGGGGTTTCGCCCTTAATCCCGGGGGATTAGGCGTGGGCCCTGACACCCTCTGTAAGAAAACAAAATTCAAAACCAAACAAAAACGAAAGGAATTAATAAGAAAGTTAAATTATTGAAACGTTTGAATTTATATTTATTTTTGTTAAATGAGAGTGTACATTTTATTTCAATACTTATTGAACTCAACTTGAACATTTATTTTGAATAAAGAATACAAATGTGATTTTGTGGATCAAGTGTTAGAGAAAATATTATCTTATGTATATAATATTCTACCATACAACACAAATACACTTTTAATGAATATTTAATTTGAGCAAAAGGCACAAAAGTGAACTTCGTGTATATAGCATATGAGCAAAAAAGCTTATGCACTACTTTGGTGTATAAAATATTTGACCAAGGGGCACAAATCTGCTTATTGTGTATAATATATTTGAATAAAAAGCATCAATCTAGTTTTTGAGTTTAAATTAACTATATAACATACACAGACACAATTTTTAAGATTAAAAAATATGAGTAAAATGTTTTTTTACCTAAGTACACAAATAACATTTTTGTGCCAGGCTTGTCACTTCTGCCAAATATAGACACTATCATTTGTGTTTATTGAAGTTAAGTACGTGCATGTCAAATAAAACACCATTATTCATGTCCAATAATAAATTTGTGCCAACTATTGAACTTTTAGACACAACACGTTGTGCCTTTTTAAAATAGAACAAATAAAATAAATGTGTGTTCAATATTAGGCAAAAGGCACAAAAGTTTCATTTATGTATTAAACAATTATATTATCAAGCTTTCATCTATGTATATAGATACATTTTAGGGGTAAGCTCATTAGGTCTACATGACTAGGTATGTCTTTTTGTGTTTATAAATGAAATTCATTTGTGTTGATGTCAAAAATGGCACCAACGAGAGCGAGAAGACTACGCATAAATATCACGACACTGACACATACGTGGTTCACCTGAATAGGGCTACGTGTCAGGACCCGTCCTCAATCCCCCCGGGATTAACGAGGAACGCCCCTGATCCCGTCTGACACGGAGTGTCAGACCAGGGAAAATTAAAACCTTTAGCCCGGAGGCTTCTAGAGTACGCCAGGAGCCGGAGGAGGTATGTGATATCTCGGTCTCTGCTACAGTCTGCATCGTATCCAACCTGAAGGGTATTGAAAACAGAAAGACTGTGAGTGGACAAAAAGTAATAAGTTCGTAAATACATTTTATAAAGACCTTTATACCCTTCACTAAAAAGCATGCATGCATAGTAAAACCATTTATCCAATCACATATGTTTAGACAATCATAATCATACGGGCTCCTCCCCAAACCATTTACAGAAAACCATAAGATAGTAAACATATGCGGGATCTCAATCCAAATCCATTTATCATCATAAAACACAATTTCCCAAACCAATTGAAGTCATGTTTATCCATTATATTTCATATCACCAGACCTGTCACGGTAATATAGAGCTACACGCGTGCTAACCAGGGTCTCAAACCCAAGTCTCTCTAGGGTCCACCCAGGTCAATGTCCGTAGATCAATGACCCTCCCTGGAGGTTACGAACCATGCCTTTCCTGAGAGTAAGGAACCCAACTAGGGGGCGACTCCACTCAGTCAGTGCTCCGTGACTACTCCGGGGTCCACCCAGGCCAACGACCCTCCCCGGAGGAGACAATCATATATAAAGGATGGCATACGAAAAACCTTTTGAAATCATTCTTTAAACCTTTCAAGGATTCATACTCGGCCCCCATAAGCCGTCATGAACCATAAATCCATTTGTGGGTCCCTGACCCGAAATCACCATCGTAACACATAACTGGGCCCTAAGCCCGAATCCACATAAAACCTGGACCTCCTGTCTGAATCGTAAACCAACTGGGACTCTGGCCCGATTTCGTAAATCAAATGGGTCTCATGCCCAATTCCATATTTCCAAATCCGAAATCGATTCGAGAATCAATTGGGCCTCTGGCCCGAGAATCTAGCTAAAGGGGACTTCGAGTCCGAGGGTTTCCGAAACAAAGGGGTCTCGAACCCGAGTTTACCTTTTCAATTCCAAAACCATTTCATTAAACTATTTTCAAAATCATAAGTACGGAAATCAGTGTAAAACCGAAAAACCTCGATTTTGTGCAAGCACGTAAATCGCCTCGTAAAGCGTGTAGCCATATAATTCACAACCATCCAATTCAACATCATAAAATCACATACATAATCCATATAAAACATTTATGCATGAATCACAGTTTAGAAATCAAGATCCATTCACAGACCGTCATATGCTGCCGCCTCGATTTGCGTTCCATAAGCCTCACCGGGCAAATCATCATCACCGGGACTTCCAAACATGTCCAAATCAATCTAAAGGGTTACTAACTACCTTATTAACCCCTCATTAAAGCCCCGTAATTTTCCCGAATTTCTAAGTATTTTAAATCTCGAACCTGAACCTTCCGATGCCCCGAACATTATCGAAACGGTGTCCGATCGACATGAAACCAGTCTCAAAATGTTCGTTACATCGAATAGAAGATTTCACGTGTTGAAGACATCCCCAAATTATGGGACATGAGCCCATGGAAGCCCCTGCGCGTGAGCCCACGCGCGGGTACTGTAACATCATCTTCAACCCGCAGCGAACCGGGTTCACTGGTTCTGGATCGGCCGAACCAGTTTGGACCGGTTCAAGGCCCTAAGTCATCCATTTTCGGTCCATTTCAACCTATTTTGATTTCTAAAGTTTCCCTATCCTATTTCCCATCTTTTTACACCTTAAAAACATAAGAAAAACCGTGCAACCCATACCTATAAGGTCGACCATGGCGGGGGATGACTTCTTCCGCCGTTCCCCGTCATTCCAGGCTGTCCCAGCTCCCCATTTTGATTACAATAAGCTCCTACAACTTACAGAAACCCTTTTGCATTAATAGAATCGGTTAAAACTCCCTAGAATTAAAAATCTAATTTTTGAATCCTTACCTCACGGTTTTCGGGTTTCCCCGCAGTGGACCGCCGCCGTGTGCCCTCACCATTCCTGTCTTCCTCAGTCCTTCATCACTCTCTCACGATCACACACAAGCACAAATAATGAATGGTGGTGAGGGGTGGTGTTTGTTGTGTTTGAAAATGGAGAATGAAGAAATTGTGTAATGGATATGGTTTCGGGTTTGTGAGAGACAAATGAGATGAAAGCTAATCAGATGAGAGGGAGATGGGATGGATGGTGAGGATTGAGAGATTAAATTAGAATGGAGGGCCAAGATTGAGTGGTAAAAAGATTAATTATAAAATAATAATATTTAATTAATATAGATCCACAATTTAGGAGTTTTAGCCAATGGGATGAGTGACACTTGTCACTCATCCATGGGTCCCACCAAAATATCTGCCCAATCAGATATTGCCAAATTATCATCGTCTCGAAGTACGTGCATAGTGAAATTGAACTTCCGTGACCTATAACTTCCCCGTTCGAAGTCCGATTTCAGCGTGCTGCTTGTCTACAAATTCGTATCTTCCCGATCTACGTAATGGTCCTCGGCCCTCGGCCATCGGACCTCCCAGTCCAAAAGTCAACCTTTTGCCCCTTTTAACTAAAATTACCAAAATGCCCTTGAACTTCCGAACGTCATAACTTCTTCCTTGAATGTCGGAATTGAACGTGCCACCTGTCTATGAACTCGTGACGTCCCGAATTACGTTACGGTCATCAGTCAAAATCCATTTGACCGCTTGAACGAAAAGTCAATATTTTACCCACGCCTAGGGCAAAATAGTCATTTTGCATCGTTCGTCCGATTTCGCCCAACTAATCACGGATTAACCTCACTAATCATGATTAATCACTAATCTAATCTTGGAATTCGGGATGGGTTGTTACACTACGTCTATGGGGCAAAGTTTTCTAGATGGTTATTATTGATAATAATAGTTTTTACATATTTGTGGCCTTGAGCCATTGAGATAAATGTAGAGAAGATGCCTCCACGTGTGTTATGGAGTTGTGAGCTTTTTTACAAATGATGGGGATGCTCTCCTTAAATAGGTAAAGGTTAAAGTTTCCTTTACAATATGAGCTTCGTATTGGACTTAGGCCTAGCCCAAGTGCAGGGTGAAATCCTGCACGAACAGTAGTCCCCCCAAGTCTTCAGTCAAGATAGTTCCTTGGTTGGGGACTTGAAACAGTAGACCGAATACGGGCCGAACTAAGTTGTTGCTGATCTGGCTCGAAACCCAACATGAAGCGGCATTTAGTATGATGTAATACTCTTCTAGAGGTTGTGCTCGTCACGAGACTACTTGGTAAGGGGAGACACTCATTGGAGGCTGCTCGGCTTAAGGTGATTGCTCTGTGCGAGGTTGCTCGATGCCAGGGATGCTCGGTTGGAGGCGGCCATTCTGTGCGAGGATGTTGGGCTAGAAGGAGGTCGCTCCGTGTGAGGCGACTTGACTAGGGGCAATCACTCATGGAGGCGGCTCGGTCAGAGATATCACTTATTGCAAAGTAGCTCGGCTAGAGGCGCTGATCATTGTGAGTATTAACTCATCGTGAAGTGGGCATTCAGTGTGAACCGAGTGGCACATGGGTGCAGGCATTGCCATGGGAAACATATACTAATTACTCGTGCTGACCAGCATTCGAATAACTCGATCATTCCTGATAACATGGCATAATTTTATCGGTTAGTAAACCAAGATAATATAATAAGCTCAAATAATATTATTTGATTTATGAGTATGTGTTTAGATGTTGACTAATAAATAATTGTAATATAAAGATTATTAAGTATTAAATAATAAAATGTGGATTCAATGTCACTATAATAACATAATAATTAAAGGTATAATGATTCATGCATTAGAATCAAATTGGCATGGGTTGCCTTGACATGCCTCCCAAAAATTATGATAGAAGTAGAAGACAAATCAATAAGTGATGTGAGAAGTTGGTGTGTATGACAAATATAATAAGAGAATTCATGCATGGTATAGTGTGCATCAGAATTATACCACAATAGTCATGGTAAAAAATAAAGACAATTTTGTATGTGATGAAACATCATAATAAAGTGTGCTTTGGAGGGTGTGCAGATCAAAGGACAATGCATGCGTTCAACTCCTCTGATGATACTAAATGATAATTAATGAGATGCTTGATGAATTTTTTTTTTAATAAATAAAATATTGAATAACAAATTAGTTAAGAGAAGGGTCCATCCACTTATCTCTCTCAAGTCTCATTAGAGACTCATTGCAGAGATAGCAACGGTGGTGGGGAGTTGCAGCGGTGCATGACTATCGACACGTGACCAGCGATAAAAATGATTAGAAGACGTGGAGGTTTCCAGATTAGAGTCCTCCGATCCCATTGATGAGGGTGATTTCGATAGGAAACGTTGAGAAGGGTTGACCTTTGCACGCAGCAGCGACGATGCTAGCCACCTCCGACGACGATGAATAACCCAGGTTGCGCGGCTTGCAGGTCGAACCACTGTAAGTTGCACGGTGCATGAGACGCTGGTGGATGAAGACCGGTCGCCAACGATCTAGAGCAGAAGCAAGCCCGGCGTCGACGGCGCAGTCGTACGCCACGCAGTAGCTGCACGGTAGCCTGCAGGAATACTGAAGATCTGGGTTCTCTCCTGCGATGGCATGGGCGGAAATGCCCTCTATGGAGGGCCTTAGCCCAAAACCATAAAACCAATCGTGTGGGAACTCAGCCCAAAACCATAAATCTAAATCCTCAAATCCAGTAAATCTGTAAATACGTAAATCCAATAAAACATGTTTATACCAATCCTTGGCATCCCAGTGCCTGGAGTCCTAGACGTCATGTCACGGTCAAGGCTACGCGTGCCGCTCGGGGTCTTTTCGAGCCTATCTATGACATCATAGATGTCTGACATCCCAGACGTCTAATAATAGCAATTCTACTCCTGAGTCACTACACGGTCCGGTCGCTCCGTGCAATGACCCCTCGCAGGCAATGCACCGTGACTACCCCAATGTCCCAGACAGTTGGAGGAGACCATCCACATATCCACATATAAGGATGGTATGTGGAAAACATTTTATAAAAACGTTTCAAAACCGTTTAGAAATGGGCCCTTGCCCGGAATACCATTAAATCTATTTCCTTTCTATAAACCATAAACGGGACTCATGCTCGATATCATAATCAACTGGACCTCCAGCCCGAGAGTTCATACTAAATGGGTCTTAGCCCGATACTTCATTAAATAAAATGGACTCCAAGTCCGATAGTTTCCAAATCAAATGGGTCTCATGCCCAAAGTATACGTTTCATAAACCATTTTGGTAAATCCATTTCATAAACCAAAAATGGAAATACTAGCACGTATAAACACAGTATAAAATCATAAACCTCGAAATACGTGAATACTAAATACCACAATCATATTCATCATAAATCACATATTTAAAACATATAAAATAGTTATGCATGCATCATATTTAGAAAACAAAATTCCACTCACAGACTGTCCTAGCTGCACCTCGATACGCGTGCATAAGCCTCCATGATAACGGCCAAACTACGCATTAAATTAAACTCGTAATTTGAGTATTATGTAAATTTAAACCCTTTTTGTGTAGTTGTAGTATTGATAAATATGGATCGTTCTTAACCGGAGGAATTTGGGGAACATTAATAATATGTTAGTGAGAAAGAACAATGAATAAAAGAATAAATTAATAATTAGATTAATGAATGAAAGAAAGAATAAATGAATTAATAAATTAATGAATTGAAGAATTAAAGAATAATGAATTAATGAATTAATGAATAAGAGAATAAACGAATAAAAGAATGAAAGAATAAAAAATTAAAGGGAGGGTTTGAAAAGATTTGTAATCTAAACTAAAGAAAACACTAACTAAGAATTAAATTAAAATTAACAATAACATTATTTAAAACTACTTCTAAAATAAACTTTCTTTAAATACAATTTTTACCAACACTCTAACATCATGCTTATATTAAACCAATCACGAAATCATACCTTCATCATCACTATTACATGCATACGTTTTTCATATCATAAATGCATCGAACAACGGATTATTACTTACAATATGATCTACCTTAAGTTTGTAATTTAATGCACCGAACAACGATCAAACATTAAATCTCTTCAACTTTATTCTAAATACCCCGAACAGCGGATCAACATATAACTTCGAATTGAAGTTTAAGCACTAAAATATATGAAGTAAAAGAAATTCAGAAAGTAAAACACATGGAGATTGTATTCATACTTACAAATGTTAGAAAGAAAATACCAACACATATATGGAATTATAAGTAAAACTAAAAAAATAACAAGAATTTAAGTAGAAAAAGATGGTTTTTTTCACAAGAATCACCGAACATCGGCGGGAAACTTGTGAAGATGGAAGAAGAAATTCGAGAAGTTCGGTCTTGAAAACTCTTGAATTGCCTTAGAATTACCTAGCCTTAGATTTTTCTTAAGGAAAACATAAAAATGTAATTAAAGAGAAGTTTAAGAAATTCTAAGAACAAAATAAAGAAAATGAAACTAAGAACAAAATAAAGAAAATGAAACTAAGAACAAAATAAAGAAAATGAAACTAAAAATAAAATAAAGAAAATGAAACTAAAAACAAAATAAATAAAATGAAACTAAAATAAATAATCAAAAGAAATTACAAATGATCCTCAAAAAATGTCTCTCAAAAGAGAGAAACAAAAGAACTAAACAGAAAACTAAAAACTAAGAAAATGGAAGAAATGGAAAAAAAAAAATGGGGACCCCTTTACAATGAAGATGACATTCCTATTTATAGAGGAAATGCCCAAAAATTTTGAAAAATAAAATACAAAATGATAAACTAAAATAATAAAATAATTATATGAAACAAATGATGAAATGCAATTTTTGGGGCTGGATTTGAGCAATTCTACAAGTGGCAGCAGGCTGCTGAGCTGCAGAGATGGGACACGGCAGACAGCTGCTGGAAAAAGCTGTCAAATTCGACGCGGCCAGGCTGGAAAGAGGGAGGATAGGTCGGCAGCTGTAACAGGGTCAAAGGAGTAGGTACTCGGTACGCGTGTGCTAGCATAAGGAACGACGAACGGTAGGCGCGCGTTGACAATTACAAACGAGCGTCGCACAATTGGTGCTGACAGATTTCTAGACTATTCAGCGCACGCGCGCCGAAGTGATCAATTGAGGATCGGCAAATGTACTCCGACACTCAGTCTGGGCACTTGGGCTAGGGTTTTGGGCTTCACGAATGGGCTGGGGTTTTGGGCTTCGATCAATTGGGCTGGTTCGTGGATATGGACCAATTTTCTGGGCTTTTGGGATAGAATTTTGGGCCTGCAAATGAATTTCACAATTTAAAAATTAATTAATATAATTTCACCGAATTTCGTCCATAAATTCTTCGTTATAATTCCGATCGGGACGATTCTTTCGCCAAAACGCTCCAAATTCCAAGATTTATTTATTTCTACAAAAATATCACAAAATATATTATTTTCTCCAATTGTTTATTATTTTAATATTAAAAGTTAAGTATAAAGGGTATAAAATAATATAAAATAATGTTTAATTGAAGACCTATCACTCCTTGGAGCTAATTTACTGTCTCTGGAACTTCCAGACCTGTCCAAATCATACTAACGGTCACTAACGGACTCTATAAGGTTGTACCTAAAACCTATGAACAATATTAGCCCTGGAACGCATCTCGAACACGCTTCCCGAGGCTAAAAATCTCGTTTTGACCAACCTAACGATCTTCGATCAACCTGAAACCACCACTATTGGATCCAGATCGTCGAAACCTTTAAAATGACACTGGTCCTACCTTGAAATTCATGCCCATGCGCCCCCACGCACGTGGTTAACGTTGTCAATGCAAAAGTCAACGTTGACAAAACTCAATGTTGATGTTAGCAGTTAACCGTCAAAGTCAACGTTAACTGGTCCACGTCACTGACACGTGGCATCCCGTGATTGGGTTACGTCACTGACATGTTAGTGCTGACATGTGACACGTGCCGCTCTGTCACTAGTCCATGTCTGACACCTGTTAGTCTGACATGATGACGTCATCACTGACATCGTCTCATCATCAACCTCTGTACGGGTCTTGCAAACTGGGTCGTGCAGACCCGCAGATCCAACCTGGTTCCAAAACCGTCAATTCTCAACCAAATCGACCCCCATTTCTTCTTATACAATCGTCTCAACCTACCCAATCGATCCCCTTAACTAAAATCATGAAAAGGGCTAGATCATACCTGTTTGAAGTTGAACAGTAATCGGCCACCTGCAACTCCGTTCTATCGTCAAATCTGACCACCGTGGCCCTCGTAGGTCCCCTGAGTTGGTCTAATCCCCCAGATCATCATCCAAGTAGCCAAATCGATCAAAAAAATGCCCTAAGCTTGTAATCCATTTTCAAACCCGAATAGTCTTACTGTCGAAACCTCAACCACCATGCACGACGGTCCACGCCGATGCCACCGTTGTAATCGTCTCAGCCTTCTCTCTCACTTCCATTCACAACCCAGACGCATTTGATGATGATTAAAGGGTGTTTGTGTGGGATTGGGTAGCATGGGGTTGGGTGTTTCACGGGTTAAGGGAGAATGAAAGAAATGAGGATGAAGATGAAGATAAGCCCAAATAATTGGGTTCTGAGCCAATCTGATGGGTGACATTTGTCACTCATCTGTTGGTCCCCACCAGATATTTATCCAATCCAATTATGCCACGTGTCGATATTTCCAGATATACATAAATAGTACCATTTTTCGTTTTAGTCCCGTAACTTTCCCGTCGAATGTCCGATTTTGACATGCCGCTTATCTACAGACTCGTAACATCCCGATCTACGTATCAGTCGACAATCCTCATGCATTAAACTTAGGAGATTAAAAATTAACTTTTTGCCCATTCCCAGGGGCAAAGTTGTCATTTTACACTGACTGTCTGTAATTCCTCGACTAATCCCCGATTAGTCCCACTAATCTCCTATTAGTCCCACTAATCCTCACTTAATCCTGAATTAATCCCATACATTTGGAACGGGTTGTTACATGGGAAACTATTTGGACTTTAACCAAGGTCTGTTACGTAGATGGAGACTTCGCGAGTCCGTAGACAGGCGGCACGTCGAAATCGGACGTCAGACGAGAAAGTTATGGGTCGGGGAAGCAATCAGGTACAATTCACACTATTCGAGAAATGTACAGTTGGCAAGATTTAATTGGTCCAAAATATCCAAAGTGGACCAATGGATGAGTGACAAGTGTCACTCATCCCATTGGCCCAAGCCCCCAAATTCATGCACCTATTTTCATCCATCTTCATCTCTTTGTTTTTCATTTACTCGAAAACCAAAACCCACCCAAACATCACCAATCCTTCATCCTCTATGTTGCTTGAGAGATTGAAAGTGAAAGAGAGGGTGGGTGCGAGACGACGGAGAGGACGACTGAGCACGATAGAGAGGTTGAGGAACCACGGCCAGGTAAAACCAGAAACCATTAAATGGGTCAAAAATTCAAAGTTGGGTTTATAGGGTTTGTTGGGCTGTTATGATGATTAGAAATTGTTCTTATGGGTTGTACGAACTCACAGGGCCTAGAATTGCGAAGGAACGTGGCCGAAATCGCCTCGAAATCAAGTTGAAAAATAGGCCGAATTGCATCAAGCTTGACAGGTAATTTGTAGCCATTTTTTGTCGATTTTGAGGTCATAGATCCCTTTCTGGGATCATTACAAGTATGTAGGAAGAAAAATGGAGTGAAATGGTTGAGGAATGCGTGAGATATGGCTGGGTCAAGTTCGCGGGTCGATTGACCCGTTACAGAGAAACAGGTCGACCTCTGGAGGTTGAAGACTTGTTAGTCCATGTGGCAAATCAAGTGATGCCACGTGGTAGACTGTCAGGCCCAGTCATCAGCTAGCGTGTCAGGTCCACGCCAACATGTCAGACCACGTGGACTAATAGGGTGGTGCCACGTGACAACCTGTCAGGGGATGTTAGAGTGACGTGGCAACTGACGTGTCAGTCCACGTTAGCCATGTTAGACCACGTGGACCAATTGGGTGGTGCCACATGACAAGGTGTCAGAACCTGTCAGGCCTATGTGGTTGCTAACGTGGCAGGTCTAGTCAGCACTGTCAGAACACATAGACCAATTGGTTATTGCCAAGTGGCAGTGTGTCAGAGATGTCAGAGATGTCAGAGACACGTGGTAGGACACGTGGCACCAATAAGGGAGTGCCAAGTGTGAGGCTGTCAGACCTGTGAAGCTGACGTCAGCATGACGTCATCTTTTGACAGGCGACGACCAGCAATGACCAGACTTTGACTGGTGCGTAGGGGCATGTGGACACAAATTTCGAGGCCAAATCAGTCTTGTTTGAAAGGTTTTGACGTTCTGAATCTAATGGTGGTGGTTTCAGGTAGATTAGAGACTGTTTGATAGGTCATTTAGGGGTTTTTAACCTCGGGAAGCATGTCCGGGATGCATTTCTGGTATCGGGCTTGGTGAGGGTTTAGTGTATGAATTTGTATAGAACATTAGTGACCCTCGGATGTGATTTGGACAAACCCGAAGACTTGGACTATCTCAGTGTGAGATTACGGTGGAGATATTGAGCACGCAGCGTGGACCGAGTGTGAGTGAACTTTTGTTTTATAACTGAAATGCATGCATAACTGTTTTGAATGCTTTATTATATGATTTAAGTTGAAATGATTTGCTATTTTTGGACTTGATCATTGGTCATGGATCATTTTAAGGATTTAAGTGAAAATGATGTTTTAGGATTGAGACCCGGTTGAGTAATGATTTGACTTAGATTTAGAGTCAAAAGGAGATTTGAAAGAATGATTGCTTTTACTGGGTTTGAATGGCAATCTGGCATGATCGGTTTGGATAAATTGGGATTTATAAATGAGTTTTGGGCACGGTTTTCTGATGAGTTTTGTGGAAAAGACATGTGAGAGTATGTCTCGGACATAGGCCCAATTGAATAGTGTTTTGACTCAATTTGAGACATAAACGGTTTTAAAATGAATTTAAATGTATGTGGTTACTGTTTCACATATACCATCCTGGTGGGTTGGATAGTCTCCTCTAGACGTTGAGGATCCTAGAGTAGTCACGGTGCACTGTCTAGAATGAGTAGCTCCGAAGAGAGGCTCAGGTTCAGTAGTGCGAGTTTATGAGATCACCCTAGACGTGGTAGATCCGGGGAAGGTACCCCATGATGATATCACCCCGAACGTCGTTGAGTTGGATCCTAGGGAGGTACTCGGAGATGAGACCCCGAGTTGCATGCATAACATTAGAAATCGTGACTGGTATTGGTTATAAATATCACAGAGGTCGATGATTGGTTACATTGTGTTTTACTGATATGTGTGTCCAGAAATAAAAATATATATGTATGTATGATTTGAACTGTTTCCATACGATTTGATTTGAACGCATGCATGTTTAGGGAAAAATGTTATTATTCTTAATTGTATTTGAAAATACTTATTTTTAGTTCACTCACACTTTAACTGTTTTATTGACCCTCCAGGCCGTGACACAGAGACTTGGGCGGATACTGAGGCAGAGGCACAGACAGTACTGTTGCGCATCTGATTACCCCTTTGGGTAGGATTTTGATACTTTATTGTACAAACATATATGCTCGGTCCTGTATGTAGATACTTATCCCTTGTCTGACAATGTTGTAGTTGAACTCTATATGTTACTTTTAAACCCATAAAGAGCCTTTTCGGTATTTTGAGTTTGATTGTCAGACGGGAGCAGGGCACGTCCCCCTATGATCTAGGGGGATCGGGACGGGTCCTGTCACATGATTTGACACTGCATATTTCATTTTGCCCAACAAGCAGCATGTTCAATCTATTGACTTACGTAAACTGGCTGATCTACCTAGTCTGTAGTTTTCAAGGGAAGTCGATATCAGAGGTAGTATCCTAAAGCGTATTAAGTATTTTGAGTATCTCGACACATACTCACTTTACCATTGTGTATTTTTTTGTCCTACGATCAGGGTAATTTTGTCTCATTGGATTTGTTACCTAATTAGGTTTTAATGAGACACTTTTGGTATGGTCACCCCATAGATATTGCATCATGGAGATGCCATGATTTGACTTATATGCATTTATTTATCTTTTCTCTTCGACCACGGTTTTTTCCCATTGGGTTTACGTGGTAAGTTTTAGTATATAAACTGTAATGCATCTTATCTCACAAACGTAATATCTGCTCATTATCCAAAAGAGACAATTTAATCTACCACTGGAGGTTCTAATGCGACTACTCTATATCCACGTGCGTTGCACTATTTTTCTTTCGATTATGGCTATTTTTGTCTCACAAAGTTTACCCAACAAGGTTTTAACAAGAAAGTGCATAGGTACTGATCCAAACAACACTATAACATGAAATATTGAAATATTCAAAGTGAATGTTATAAATAAATTAGTTAGATGGATATGTATAAAGGGCATATGCCAAAACCTAACTATATGATGCTTTGTGGATTATTATTTCCTAATTTAAATCCAGATTAATCAGAGCTTCTACACGTTCTTCCTTTTCCCTTTTCACTTTTCAAATTTTTATTCTCGAAGAAAGAAACTATGGTCAAACTAATGTATGTCATATTCAAATCATAGGATCCTGAACAAGTATTTTAGTGTTACAAAAACTGAAACTACCAACAACTACTAAATATTATTGCAGCTTGCTTTCCCCCTTGGATCAAACTACCAAAATGAATGCCTCCTGCTGCTGCTGCTGCTCTTGTTTTCCTTGTTCTTCGGCTTTGGCCTCGGCTTCGACTTAGACTTCAACTTCGGCCATCAATAATGGCTGCAGCCGCTGTTCTGCATCCCTACTCGTATTCTGATTCTTCATTATATATTGCTGGGAGCTACAACTACTTAATATCACTGCAGCTTGCTTCCACTTGGACCACTACTAATGCCTGCTGCTGCTGCTGCTCTAGTTTTCCTTGTTCTTCGGCTTTGGCTTCAGCTTCGGCTTCGACTTCAACTTCGGCCATCAATAATGGCTGCAGCTGATGTTCTGCATCCCTATCCGTATTCTCATTCTCCATTACATATTGCTGGCGGCAATATCGAATGATTACAAGAGATATGAATGCTGCAATGGTAATAAATTAGCATAAAAATCTCAACAATTAGGTTTATGAACCTCAAACACAGGATCACAAGAGATATGAATGCTGCAATGGAAATAAATTAGCATAAAAATCTCAACAATTAGGTTTATGAATATCAAACACAGGCTGTAGTTGATTGGGGTATATATAATACAGGCAACAGCCGCTGTTCAGGCTAAACAGTTGCTATTGTTCCTGAACTCTACTTAAATTTTACCAATAGTTTTAGACTTCAATTTACTTAAATTAGATGGATTTGCCATCCCTGAGCTCTACTTATACCTCCTTGCCAATTTACATCTGAACTTCTATGAATGGCCAACTTCCTCCCTATGCTCACATTTCGTCTAAAATTTTGTTAAATTTGTCACATTTCAAGCAAGCAAACATGTCATATAATAATAATAAAGGAAAAATATTACTCATAACATATCATATTTAAGGACCAACATGTAAATTTTTGGACAAAAGATTAGATAAAATGTGAGTTGTAAGTATGATGATAGAGAGTAAATGGACTATTAATAATAATTTAGGAGGAAATTAACTGAAATAAAATTAAGATACGAGAATCCAAAGAAGAAGTAGCAAAGTAAGTACCAGTGAAAATACGGGTCTTGAGAGATGAGAGATTCCAAAAAGCTGTGGCTGCTGATGCTGCTACAATCTTTTTATGTGAGCATGCTCGCCAGGTTTCCAATACCCACCATTTCAAGTAGTCCACTGCACATTTGTTTATGCTTGATGTTATATTCTTGAGTTTGCATTGCCATATAAGATCATTCATGAATCAAGCGACTTCATTTATAGCAATACTAGTAATTAGCCGAATACGTACCTTTTTGGTCCATTTGAATGGAGTAGCATGAGTAGAGTTTTGGGATTGTGAAGCTGATAAAAAAAGCTGCAAGCCATCATAATTTCACAGCCAAACACAGATACTAGTCATTTTTCATATACATGGGAAATTTAGCAATACCACTTCAATTTTACTAGTGACATCTCACTACCTATGGGCTTTTATTTTATGTCTCACATTTTTCATTAAAAAATGATCACATGTGAGTCACTTGACTTCGTTATCAAACTCATTTTTGTTGAAACAAGCAAAATATAGCCAAATATGATTCAAAAGTTACTCATTCGAAGCAAAACGTCTAAATTGGAGTTCAAATCACCAATATCTAATGCCTTCGAATGAGTAATTTATGCCGTTTCTTATGATATATTTCACTTAGTTCCACAAAAAAAAAATTTTAGAAAGAACATGGTGTGACTGTTTTGGGAAGCATATGTGGCATACAAGATGATAAGTGGTTATTTGTCATGAAACAAACATATAGGTAGTGAAACATCGTCAAAACAAATTCAAGTGGTCAAGTGTCACACGGGGTAAAGTTCAGGTGGCATTCCTAAAATTTTCCATTTTCCGAATTATAGAATAAAACAAGTAGGGAAGAAGCAAGGAAGAAATAAAGAAAGATTTGATACCAAGCATAGAGAGGGCCCAAAGTGATATCAGATGACCATACTCTGCGCCCAAAACAAAGAGTGGAGCAACCTTTAGGGTCATGCCTGCCTCTCCAGAGAAAACAGCTCTCGTCTTTGACATTGCAAGATTTGCAGTAATAACAATCATTTTGGCCACACCAACAATGTCTTCTTCTTTCACCTCATAATAGTGCTTCTTTTCTTCCACACCATTTCTGTCCATTCATTTTAATTACAAAAAGTACATAAGTGAAGTACTTTTTATTCATAGGTCCTTGACGAATCCAAAATTTATTAAAAAAATCCTCAATATCGATTTTTGCAATCTCCAGTCCCTTTTTCAAAATTCAATTTATAAAACAAGTTGACAATATTAGCCCCAATGCAATACATAACCCTCTTCACTTTTCATAATTTTCATTAATTTAGGATTAATCCCTAAGTCATAAGCTCCACTCACACCCTTCACACCCTTCAAAGAAACATTCTAAAATAATCCCGTCATCCACCTATATTATAACATTTAAAATGATAGCAACACACGAACGGACAAAAATGTCATTTTAAATGCGATGAAGAAAAGAAAATGTTACATATGCATAGTTGGGGCTTTGAAGTAATATGAGGAGTACAATTTTACTATTATAGAAAAACAATTTGCTTTCTGGGCTAATATGTAACTCTAGTATAAAAAAAAATCATAATAGGAGAGTATGAGAGACTTCTGATTAAAGATCCATTTTTTGAATGTTCATACGTTTCATTATCGAGCCATAGAGATTTTCGATTAAATCGAAAATCGTCAAGGAGTAATGAGTAATTCTTCATAATTAAATGAAAATTAGACATACCTTTGAGAGATTGAACTGGAGACAAATGAAGCAACCAAAAAAACAAGTCCTGCTTGGGATATTGCTGAAAACATGCTGTAAAAATTGAAGAATTAATTAATTAAAAAAGGACCCGAGAAGGAGACCTTAATTAAAAAAGGACCCGACAAGTAATGTACCTAATTCTTACTCCTCCAGCAAAGCAAGAAGAAAAGAAAAAGAGAGAACCCAAACCAAACCAAAGGCTTGATCTTGCCACATCTCTCCACATAATCAGATCATTGATCAGCTGCCCAAATCGGTCAAGGCTCCCCCGATACTTGTCTTCGACTGCCAAAATATGAAATCGAATCAAAACCCAAGAAAATGAAAGAACCAAACATTCAGATTTAGGATGAAATTAAGAAAAGAGAGAGAGAAATTGGATTTATTTTACTTGATGATGAACTTGGGGAGGCCAAAGGCAAACAAGGCACCAAGTTCTGGGTGTCCTTCTTGGACTTGGACCCCCTTTTCCTCCTCGGCTTCGCAATCTCTTCCACCATTAATGGCGAATCTTTATCAATCTCGGACCTCCTTCGGGACCTACGAGTGTTCCTCGGAGAGGCACAGCCCAGTAAGCCCATCTGCGTAGCTCTGCTTTTGCATCTGCGCCGTGGCGGCCCTGAGCCTGACGGCTCATCATCAGCCATTTCAAGCCGATCTGCGAGACGGGTCTTGGACCTTTTCCCGAGAGGCGAAGGTGAAAGAAGCAGTAGCTCGCGAATCGGGAGGGAATCGGGAGATTTGCGAGAGTGAGCAGCCGAAGGGGACGGAGTTCTCTTCGGAGATGATGTTATGAGACCAAGACAGAGATGAGGGATTTGTTGGGTTTGGGCAAGGCGTGAGGCTGATTTGGTTCCAGAATTATGATGATAAGGAGGCGTTGCTGTTGTTTTTGAATCCATGACAGTGTGAATGATTAATGAGTTTTTAATTCAAGATTCAAGGTTTTAGGTTTTAAGTAAGAGACTGAATGGAAAAGGTTTGATTTTGTGGATGAGGGATCTCGAGTTTGTGCTCCCTAAACTAGCCGTTAAAGGAACAAAGGAAATAGATTTGAATTTTGACGGCTGCCGTTTGTCGCAACGGTAAGAAATTAGCCGGCCGTTTGTCTCACAGTTATCATTTAGTAAATCTTCGCTCCCACACCCTCGTTCACACATCGATCGCTCTTCTCGTTAATGTCTTAAAACGTCTACTCTATTCGATTAAAAATATTATTAAATGACAATTTAATTTTAATCAGTTAAAAGTCAAATGATTTTAATTTTTTTATTTTTATTTTGGGATGTGAACTAAATCTTTAACAAATATATTTGGTTTACATTTTATTAATAACGTTTTTATTGTTTCAAATTACCTAAGTTGCACTCTCCCTCTTGGACTCTCGCTCTCCGTCTCAACTAAGGATGAACAAAAAAAATCATTTAAGATTATAACAATAATTATTTACACCCATGGTTGTTTTTAGCTAAATGGTTATTAAACAAAATCATTAATATATGGTTAACCGAAAAATGATTTTATATATTATTTCTTATTTTTACTCTTTTTAAAGATCAAAACAAATGAAAATATTATTTTTACATTAGGTAAAATCACACGGAATAATTCAACATCATGGATGTCAAAACTTTTTACACCATCTAGCAGAGTACGACAACTAGGATAGCTCTCATACTTTGATTGACAGCTAAAAATGCTCAAAGATGATTGTAAAATGTGAAGAAAAAAAAACTCTTCCAAGAAGTTAGATAAATACTTTTGTCAAGTCTTTTTTTTCTTCAAAAACTTAAACTAAAACAAATTATATAAGTACTTAAATGAATTTGACAAAAAAGAAGAAGCTAGATTGTTATCTAAAGTGGTCCATTGGTAAATAGTTAACAAAAAAAAAAACCTAAAAAGCTCGGTCTCTTTGCTCCCTCCACCTTGGCCATGGGCGCCGCTCTGCATGGTTGTCTGGAGTTTTGCTCCTGTGTTTCTTCCCATGTCTCTTCCCCCATCCAGCCTTTTAACCTCAGCCCCCTTGGGTCTCCACCCTTCCCTACTTCCTCTGCTCTCTGTTCTCAATTCTCACTCTTCCCATAACCCCCTCCCATCTAACAGCCAATTTCCCCCTTCCTTCCTTTCCTTGAGAAACCTTTCTCCAGCTGTTGGAAGTTTTTCGTTTAGTTCTTGCCTCGTTGATGGCAAGGCTATGAACGACATTTAAATATCAGTTTTGTTGACCTTTCAGCGGTCCCTATCCCTTCTTCGGCCGTCGTCTGATCCCCTTTCTTCTCCTTCGGCTGTCGCCTTCCTTTCTTCTTCGGTCGTCGCGATCCTTAACATCCCCCTCCACTGCCATGGTTTCATCCTCCTTATTTTTTCTTTCTGGCGTTGGTATGGCATCTTCTGGTGTTGTCATGAGGCCTCATGGCGATTCTCCGCCCCCACCCCTCTTAACCGTGCGGTGGCCTCATCTCCCCTATAGCCTTCCTTTTCCTACTCCCAACCCCAATCCAACGCTCTGCTACATGATGGCCACTCTTGGCCCTTGCTTCCCCCAAAATCTTCCTTTGATTTTTCCAAATATTCTCTTACTACCTTAGCTCTAAAAAATTCTTCCCCTGCTCTCAACAACTTGTGTTATGGATCTCGGTTGGTGGATTGTAAGTTAGTTAATTCTATGTGACTTCAAGATTGCAGGGTAGAGTTAATCTGCCCTTCTTCTGTCCAGATTGCTGGTCATTGTCTGCTAATCAGTGGTGTTGCTCCAATGAAAGGGTCTGGTCTAGGGGCTACAGTGTTGTCCGCTGGAGTTGGTGAGAAGGGATATCTGGATGGTGGTGGTTGGACACCGCTTGTTACTGATGGTTTTCTAGAGGCTATTCATATGCCTACTTAGTTGGGACCTCCAAAGTGAGCTATTGCAATGCAGTCTTAGGTAATAATTCTCGGGTTTGGCCTGCTCAAAATCTTTCTTTTTGCAAACCTAAACTGGTGGATGGCAGAAAGCTTGTGTGTCCCCTTCAAGAGGAGGCTGCTATTGCTGCTGAAGAGTGAAAATTTTGTCTGGTCAGGTATTTTGTTGACAAACAGTTGCCTTTCTCTGCTGTGAATATTCTTGCTAGGAAAGTGTGGGCCAATTGGGATTTTCTGGAGATTTTTGTTTGACACGACCCATTCCAATCCCCCGGGATTACGCGGGATGTGCCATGCTCCCGTCTAACCCACGTGCGACACGAAGGCCAAACACCCGTCTAACCCACGTGTAACTTGAAGGCCAGACAAGGGATACCCAGGCCAACAACCCAAACGAGCTTTCAGAGCGCGCTAGGATCAGTGGAGGAGTGTGATGTTTAGGTCTTTACTACAGTCCGTATCCGCAATCAACCTGAAGGGCATTAAAACCATAAAAAATATGAGTGGACGAAAATAAATAATTTAATAAAACACATTTCATAAAAGACTTTTATGCCCTTCACTTAAAAACTATGCATGCATACGAAAAGCAGTTAATTCAAATATCATAAAAACCGTTTAGAAAACTAAAGTCATTTCTTTCCTCAAATTATTAGAGCCTCAGCCCAAAACCATAAAATAAACCAAGTGTGGGAACTCAGCCCAAAACAGTAAAACACCGAAATCCGTAAATCCAAATCCAAGTGGGTCACTGCCCAAATTCATAAACACAGAAATACCATTTCATAAATCCAATAAATCATGTTTACCAAATGTCAGGACCCGTCCCAAATATCACCTCGATACCCCGGACGAACCCTACTCCCGTCTGACAATCACACTTAAAGTACCAAAAGAACCTCGACACCACCATAAGCATAACTATCAGACAAGGGAGAAATATAATACAACCGTAATTCAGAGCATAGTTACACAAAACAGGCACAAAATCCTATTAGGCTAATCTCGCAACGGAAGAACGTCGTAAGCTCTATGCCTCGGTCCCTGCCTCAACGTTCACCCCAACGCTATCACCACGACCTGGAGGGTAAATTAAAACCAAAAAGTGTGAGTGGACTAAAGCAATAAAAGGTTTAAAACACGATTTAAGAATAAAACAGTTGACAGAAAAGAATAAGGTTTTTCCCTCCGTTTTAAAAAATATGCATGCCTAACTCAGTATTAGAAAACCACGATATAAAACAGTATGATAAATATGCCAAGATCATATCATAAAACCAAATCCGCAAATATCAAAGTCCAATCAAACCTGCTGGGTCTATCTGAGTCTTTAAACTCAACCAGGCCTCAAATGTAATCCGAGTCTTTAAACTCCCGAGTCTTTAAACTCAATAGGCCTACAGGGGTAATATCGTAAAATCCGAGTCTTTAAACTCCCGAGTCTTTAAACTCAATCCGGGCCCGTCCCCCGTCAATCAGAATCCGGGTCTTTAAACCCAATAACCAGATCCAGCAAATCCAATCCAAAACCATTTGAAAACCATTTCTAAATCCACATCCAAACCTGAATCCGAAATCACCGGTCCAATGCCCTTCCGGCGTCCAGAACCGTCATTCCGAACCCAAATCCGGAATTCCACGAAATCCAATTTTAAACCAAAACCAGGTTGCCAAAATCATGTCTCAGAATTCATTATAACCATCAGAACACAATTATAATTTTAAATCCCAAAGTATAGCATCAAAATCAGAAATCTAGCCTTTTCTCGAAAAACGTGCAAAAGCCCGAAAATGTCTCGAAAAATGTGCAAGCATATCCATCACATATAATCATCACTAACAAGCATAAAAACATACTTAAAATCATAAAATATAAAAAAAAACAGTTAGGCATGCTCGGAAGAAAAGAAAGAGTCCACTCACGAATCAGAACGTGTCAATCGCGCTCCGTGCGCTCCTCGACCGTCTCAGGCGTCTCCCGTCCTGTCAATAGGCACCAAATAGGGTCACAATTACGTCAATCACGCTAACCCTAATTTCCCCAAATTTTTGGGAATTTATACGTAAATTAAACTTAGACCCTAAACCGTCCGGATTCCCGAACTATCCCGTAACACCGTCCGATTAACCCGAAAATTACACCAATGAATTCCTTATGACATTTAGAACAAAACCTATGTTGGAAAATTGTTCAGAATCATCCCCACGCGCCCCCATGCGCCGCCCAAAGTGGCTGCGCGTGGGCCTCACGCGCCTGCTACAGTGGATCTTCAACCTCGAGTCACCCGGTTCAACTGTGTTGAACCGGCGTGATCGGTTCTCCTCCGTTCCTCCACCATTCTTCCCCATTTCAATTCCATTAGCTTCGTCCAGTCCCCTGCAACCAAACCCAGTCCTAAATCCAGAAATCATGGCCTAAAACCCTTCGTCTTCATCCTCGAAAAACACTGCCTGTGAGCCCTGTTTTGGCCGCTGGCCACCCAGGTCCTCCCCCGTCACGGCACCACACTCAGACGACTCCTGGGACCTTCAGGAGTCTCACCCAACTCACAGCATCCCTCGAATCTAGCCCAAAGTCCACGATTATTAAAAACAATCACACGGGAAAACAGGGGATTCGATGCTTACCTTCGAATCGTCCACCGCCGTCTGCACCGCCGTGTGCAACGGTGCTCACTGAGTCCCCAGCAGTCGTCTGAGCTTGCTATTGGCTTGGTTTGCACCACAACACGGCAGAACCACCGTCAATCTCTCACGGCCTCCTCTGTTTCTCTGAAAACTCAGCCTCACCACCGCCGTGTTCCTTGCACGATCTCACCCCCAAATTCCGATCACCAGCTTCCTCTCTTCTCTCTGTCACTCTCACAACTCACCACACTCTCACCCTCACACTGAATCGATCACCGTCTCTCAATTCTTCACTCTCTGTTTCTCTGTTCTCACACACCAAATGCATGGTTTGAAAACGTGCAAAGTGTTCCTGTGCACATTGTAGGAATTCCTGGAACCATCTAGCAAACTCCACGTGTCCAATTCTTCATGGACCAAAACTAAATATCCCATCCCACTCAGCCATTTGGGTTTATCTGATTGGGCCTTAAGAGGAAAAGATCAAATTGCCCCTAAGTGTACAAATTACCATTTTGCCCTTCAACTTTCCAGACCCGTAACTATTCCGTCCGTTGTCCGACGACAGCGTGCCGCCTGTCGTTGTACTCAGGACGTCGAGACCTATCTAACGGTCCTCGGTCTACGTGAAAATCACAAGTCCACTAAAAAGTCAACATTTCCCTCGATTAGTCAAAATTACGGTAACGCCCTCAATCTTCCAAACGTCATAACTTTTTCTCCGATTGTCCAAATCGGACATGCCACTTGTCTACGGACTCGTGACATCCTAAACTACGTCACGGTCAATGGTCAACACTCATCCAACCTGTAAATCAAAAATTCAACTTTTGACACACTATTCACAAGGGCAAAATCGTCCTTTATACAAATCTTATATAAAATTACATTTATACCCTTCCTGAAGGTACGGGTTGTTGCACCAAATACCCATCATCGACATCCCAAATACCTAGCGTCCCAGATGCTTGACGTCCCATACGTCATATCAAGGTCTAAGCAACGCATGATGCCCCGGGGTTTCTCCGGGTCAATTTCTAACATTCCAGATGTTTGACATTTCAGACGTCTAATCATAGTAATCATGCTCATAAGTCACTATACAGTCTGGTCGCTCCGCGCAATAACCCCTCGCAGGTAAAGCGCCGTGACTTCCCCAATGTCCCAGACATCTGGAGGAGACCATCCACATATCCTCGTATAAGGATGGCATATGGAAAATATCTTTATAAAATCCTTTCAAAACATCTCAAAGGGGCCATGCCCGGAATTTCCATAAAACCATCATAAATTCAGAAATCCAGGTACTCAAATCCAAATCCGTTTTAGGGTCTCTGAACCCGAAATCACATTTTATAAACCACAAATGGGACTTGCGCCCGATATCATAATCGGCTCGACCTCTAGCCCGATCATATAAACCAAATGGGCCTCTAGCCCGATCATGTAAACTAAATGGGCCTCTAGCCCGATATCTCATTAAATCAAATGAACTCCAAGTCTGATAGTTTCCAAATCAAATAGATCTCATGCCCGATTCCATATTTCCAAATCCAAAACCATTCTATCAAACCATTATTAAAAACACAAGCACATATAAATCCAACGTAAAACCATACGCCTCGATATAAAACATATAAAATAGTTAAGCATGTATCATATTTTGAAAGAAAATGTCCACTCACAGACTGTCTTAGCTACTGCCTCGATACGCATGCCATAAGCCTCCTCGAGGCTAATCTGCCACCTTCGGGACTTCTTGTCCTGTTCAAATCATACCCCAAAAGTCACTAACTATCTGTATAAGTTCATAGGATAAACCCCCAAAACTTCCGAAAAAGTTAACATGTCCTGGACACGTTTCCCGAGGTAAAAAAGCTCAATTTGACCAACCTAACGATCTCCTATCGACCCGAAATCATCACCATTGGATCCAGATTATCGAAACCCTTTGAATGACACTGGTCCCACCTCGAAATTCGCGCTCACGTGCGTCCACTCGCGTGGTCAACCCACGATCAACGTTTCCAAAAAAGTCAACGTTGGAAAAATCAACATTGTTGATGTCAGCATGATGTCACCTGACAAGTCTAACAGCTGTTAGATCTGATAGTGCCACGTCTTAGCCTGTCATTGGTCCACGTCACTGACATGTTACTAACACGTGGCAGCCCGTGATTAGGCCACGTCACTAACATGTGACACGTGTCGACATCCTATAGGTCCACCTCTGACACTTGTTAGATGATGACATCACCCGCTGACATCATCATCGTCTTCAACCTCCGTTTGGGTCTACAATTCGGGTCGTGCAGACCCGCGGACCAGACCCGGTTCCAAAACCCTCAATTTCAACCCATTTTCAATCCCATTTCTTCTTACCTGATCGTCCAACCTTCCTTAATCATTCTATGGACTCAAAAATGTCAAATCAAACCTAAAACTTACCCTTGAATCGATGAACAGTCCGACCAAGTTTCCTCTGTCGAGTTCTCTCGATTCCGACCACCTCTACCCGCGATTCCAAGCCCTCTAAGCTCGTCTCACTCCCCAGTACCTCGTCTAATCCACCAAACCGATCAATACCAGCTCAAATGAAACTTTCCATTTTTGAACTTAAACAGGGCTTTCGGGTTTCAGTTTCCTTACCTCGTCGTCCCGATCGCTGCCATAGCCACCATCACAATCGTTTCCCCTCACTCTGTACTTTTCATTCACACACAGAGGGTATCAGATGATGATTGAAGGTGCTTGGTGTGGGTTGGGGTGTACGGGTTAGGAGGTTTCCACGAGTTTGGGATGAAAAATAGAGAAAATAGGGATGAGGATGACTGACGATAAGGACCCAAAATGTAACAACCCGTCCCAGAAATCCGGATTAGATTAGTTGTTAATGACAGATTAGTGAAGTAAATCGGTGATTTGTTGGATGCGTTCGGACGGACGGTGCGAAATAACGATTTTGCCCCTAGAATAGGCAAAAATGTTGACTTTTAGTTCGGGTGGTCAAATGGACTTTGACCGATGACCATGACGTATTTCGGGATGTCACGAGTTCATAGACAAGTGGCACGTCCGATTCCGATGTCCGAGAAAAAAGTTATGACGTGTGGAAGTTCAAAGGTATTTTGGTAATTTGGTTGAAATGGGGTAATCTGTGGACTGTTCAAACGATAACTACCTTTCACGTAATTTGAAGACCGTTAGGAAGGTCTCGATCTCCTGAATACAACGATAGGCGGCATGTATCGAATGAAGTTCGAACGTTAAAGTTACGGGTCTAGGAACTCGAGGGGAAAAATGGTAATTTGTGCAGCAAGGGGCATTCTGGATGTTTGCTGCCTTGGGATTTGTGCCCACTCAGTGATGGACACTTGGCTGTTGTTGGATGGGGTGACCACCAGGTTTTGGACACCTGGCTGGGTCTGGATGGTGGTAGAATGTTGCTCACCGTCTCAACGTGTTTTTAAACATTTTGTGCCCGGTTTTGGATAACAGAGGAAAACAGAGAAGACTCCACCCATTGATTTCCTTCGATCTTCATCCATTTTTCTTACACTGTGAACGAAAAAGAGAGAATGGAAGGGGATGAGTATGGTGGTGCTGCTATCAAGCACCGTCGTGCACGGTGGTGGTCGAATAGAGGTAAGAACCCTTGAGTCCCCTATTGAGTTTGAAACTTTGGAATCAAATTGAAGGGTTGTTGAACCAAGTTGAGTAGTAGATGCTGTTTTTGAGATGCCTAGGAGTCGATTAAGCCTGAAACGGCGGCTCGCCGTGGATAGTGGTTGCAGAATTGGAAACTGGCAAGCTTTCATTCGACAATGGTGTTTCGCCATTCCATGACCGTTACTCGGGTTTGGTGATTGAGAACTTCCTCTCAACTGCCAGGAGGTGAATGTAATCGAAACCAGGGTCTGGAAGGGGTGGAATCAAAGCAACAGTGAGGAGAAACATTCGAGTTTTTCGGGATTGCTTGGGAGGTAAGATTCTGTAATTCATTTCGTAATTTAACTAAGTAAATCGAATGCTCAGTGTAGGACGAAGCTAATGGGATTGAAAGGAGTAAAAATGGGTGAGAATTGGACGAAAACCGGCCACGCCGGTTCAAGTTGCAGAGACCGGTCTGACCCAGTCTGAACCGGATCGACCAGAGGTTACTGGTGACACTATTCACGTGTGTGGGTTTCACGCGCAGAAGCTTCCAAACGCGCGTGGGGGCCCGTGAAGGGTAGTTTGGGGAATCTTCCAACACGACTTTTAAATTATTCGATATAACGAACATTTTGGCGCTGGTTTCGAGTCAATCGGACATCGGCTCGATATGTTTCGGGTTGTCCGAAGGTTTTAGGGCTCGATTAAAAATAGTTAAAAATTTGAAAAAATTAAGGGGCTTTAGTATAAGCTTTATGAAGTAGGTAGTGACCTTGTTGTGGGATTTGGACGGGTTCGGGAAAGCTGGTGATAGTGGTTTGGCTGGGAACGACGTAAGTGCACGCATATCGAGGCGACGACATAACTGGTCTGTGAGTGGACTTTGCTTTCTAACTTATGATGCATGCATATATGTTTTTATATGTTTTCTATACGTGATTCTATGATTTGATTTATGATCTTGATGGTTTACGATTTTGAATGATTTTCGAGATATTTACGTAATTGCACGTTTTACGAGATTTCAAATGATCTTGTGATTTGCTCATGGTTTTAATGATTTACTTTCGGGATTTGAAATATGATTTGATTTCAAGGATTTGAATGAATTTCAGAAAAGTGATTTCGGATTTGGTTTTGGTTTTGCTTGGAAAGGAAGTCTGGATTTGGGTTCGGGACGGTGGTTCCGGATGCCGGCTTACGGAATCATTGTTGCGAATTAGGATAAGGATTTTCTATGGTTTTCACTATTGATTGGAAAAATGGTTTTGGGTTTAAAGACCCGGAAAAAGAAAAAGAAAAACCCGCTGGATCTGGTTTTGAGTTTAAAGACTCGGGCGCACTTGAGATCCAGCAAACTCGTATGATTGATGTTTTTCACTAGTTTTCAGATGTTTTGGGGAGTGGCCGGATGAATTAGATTTGACGAGTTTTGGGACTGAGTTCCCGTATTTGAGATTGACTTGTGATTTGAGGCTGAGGCCTGGAAATGATTAACGGGTTTGATTCGGGTTTTCAAATAGTTTTCGTTGATGGTTTTTGAATATGAAATTGATATGAAATGGTTTCATAACATGAATTGATATGCATGCATTGGTTTTTGCGTGGAGGGTAAAAATGTAATTGTTTTCCTGATAACTGTTTTTGAACTTACTCTTTATTTTTGTCCACTCACAGTCTTTTGAACTGGTTTTGGTTCATTTGTGCAAGTATGTTTTGTTTTTATCATGAGGTGTTTGTTTGAAATTTTGCAAAAGTACTTCATGTCTATTATGTGAGCATTTCTCTCACATATTTTGAGTGCAAACACAAACCCTTACAAAATTGAGTGAATTTATGAGTGCATATCCTTGTGAGTTGATTCATACTTGTTTTTATTCATGTTAAGATCCATTTCACCATATTTACTCATTATCTTACATGATAAAACATTTTTTTACCATGTACTAAGTCTTGAATTCTATATGCTTAAATAATTTAAGTGAAAATCTTTTATTCCATGATAATAATGAAATTTTGAGACAAATGGTTAAGAGTTTACTTTTTGAATTCGTAGTTTAGTTTTAGTATTTGCTAGGGACTAGCACGGTTTAAGTGTGGGGGTATTTGATAGGTCATTAATTAAGCATTATTTTATATTATTTTATACCCTTTATACTTGACTTTTATTATTAAAATAATAAATAATTTGATAAAATAATTTATTTTGTGTTATTTTTGTTTAAATAAATAAAGTTTGTAATTTGGAGCATTTTGGCGAAAGAATCGTCTCGATCGGAATTATAACGAAGAAATTATGGACGAAATTCGGTGGAAATATTAATTGAGTTATTAAATTAATTAAATTTCATTTTATTTCTGCAGCCCAAACCCATTACAAACCTTGTCCAAGTTCGGTGTCAGCCCAGAAGCCCAGAAAAAAAAGCCCAGCCCGTCTCCTGTAACCTACACGCGGCCCAAATTCCTGCTTGCAAGGCCCACGCATCGCAGCTACTGTTCACTAGCCCAATCAGTAGCGTCGGTGCGCACTAGCCGATCGCCCAGCCTTTGCTTCGGCGCGCGTGTGTCGATCACCTAGTCTTTGCTTCGGCGCGCTTGTGTCGATCGCCCACTCACCTGTCCAGCGCACGCCCGCCGACAGTCACTGCTCCAGCTCAGCGCACACATGCCGGCCACTCATCCACTTTCCAGCCTGGACCAGCCGAATCTTCCCCCTTTTTCCAGCTGTTCTCTGCCAGCCACCAACAACACTATTTAATATGCTTTCTTTGCTGTTTTTCAAACATTTCTTTTGTTTTTTTGAACTTCTTTTCCCCAAAAACCACCCAATCTCATCATTTCACTTTTGAATATTTTTATTGTAATTTTTGTTTATTTTTATTTATTTTCTAGAGCTTAATTTGATTTTCCCCCTATATATAGGGGTTCATTTCACTTGTTATGGACACTTCCAAGAGGCACACAATTGAGCATTTCTTAGGAAAAACTTTGAAAAAATATTTCCAATACAAATTTTGAGAGTTCAAGTCCGAATTTCCTCGTTTAATCTTCTTCCATCTTCATAAGGTTCCAGCCGCTGTTCGGTGTTCCTTGTGAAAAACAATCCATTGTTCTCATCCATTCTGAAAAGTGTAACATTTGCTCTCCATCCTCTTAAACTCTTTTATTTGTTATTGGTTCTAATTATAATGCAACATATGTATTGGTTTTTCCTTCCTATCTTTTGTAAAAATTGAATACATTCTCCATGTGTTTTACTTTCTAAAAATCATTTACTTCTTACATTCTAAAGCGTAACCTTCATTTCGAAACTAAATGTTGATTCGCTGTTCGGGGCATTTAGAGTAGAGTTGAAGAGATTTAATGTATGACCGCTGTTCGGCAATTAAATCACAAACTTAAGGTAATCGTATTATAAGTAAAAATCCGTTGTTCGGTGCATTTATAATATGAAAAATGTATGAAGAAATATGAGTTTGTGAAGGTATGATTTCGTGATTGATTCGAATTTATGCAATTGTTAGTGTGTTGGTGAAGTTTGTGTTTAAGGGAAGTCTACTTTGTACATAAGTTAGAGTAGAAATAGAATTAGTTCATCTATGTTTTTACTTGTTTTTGTATGATTACATTCACTCAAAACCCCCCAATTTAATTCTTTATTCTTTTATGCTTTTATTTTTTTATTTTTTTATTTTTTTTATTTTTTTATTCTTTAATTCATTAATTCATTAATTTATTAAGTCTTTATTCTCTTATTCATCTATTCTTTAATTTATTGATTCTTTGATTATTTAATTCTTTGATTATTTAATTCCTTGATTATTTAATTCTTTGATTATTTAATTCCTTGATTATTTAATTCCTTGATTATTTTATTCCTTGCATAACACTCAAATTATGTGTTTAATTTGATGCAAATTACGTGTTTAATTTGATGCGTAGTTTGAGCGTTGTCAATTTTGGCGCCGTTGCTGGAGAAATTGAAAATTATTTTTAATTTGTTAGTGTATGTATATAAATTGTGCATATTATACTTGTTTATAAATTTTACTTTTGTTAATATTATATTTGTTTATAACTTTTATTTACTTGTTTATATTTTATTTATCCATCTTATTTTTGTTCTTATTATTTTTGTTTATAATGATCATACTTTACTTATTCATAATCTCTAATATATACTTGATCATAAATGTTCATAATTTAATTTCATTTGAACTTGTCATAAATGCATATTGTACATGTTCACTTTTCCTTACTTTTACTTTTATTTATTCCATTATACCTTACTCCATTACACTTTATTCCATTAATTTTCTTTTCCATTAATTTTATTCCATCAACTTTATGTTCCACAAACTTTATGTTTACATTTATTTTATTCTTATGTAATTATTTGTTTGTTTATGTCTTGTTAAACTTTAAATTTTAAATTAAAAAAAAGGGCACTCAAAGATCAATAAAGTTTCTTATGTTTACACTTATTTTATTCTTATGTAATTATTTGTTTGTTTATGTCTTGTTAAACTTTAAATTTTAAATGAAAAAAAAAATTCGGAATAAAAAAAACAAAAAAATAAAATAAAAGTAAGAAACTTTATTTATCTTTGAATTTCCTAAAGTGTAAATATTGTTTCCTATGAAATGTTTTAGAGTTGCATGAATTTCAGAGCACCTTTTTCTTCAAAATCTTACTTTCGGGGACAGATAGTGCCCCTCTTATTTACTTTCTCCTTAGCCCTTCATGATGTGTGGATTTCATCACCACACACCATAGACTCGAATCTATGAACATGAGGTTGGGGCGGAGTTCGTAAACACTTGGGTTTGTTAATTCATTAAATCATCATTCAGATTGATCATGGTGTCTAGGAGAGTTATGACTGGTGACAAGTTTTGGATTAAGAAAGGGAACACCAATGGAGTATATGCCAAGCAAGCCTCGGGGTGCTCTCGAAATTATCCTTAGTTCTCACGTTACATCTATCTCAACTGGCCATGATTAATGTTGAATGGTGGAATGGTGGTTATCAGTACGCACATACCATACGCCCGGGAAAGTACTATGAGAAGCAAAAGGGGAAAGTTATTCATGACACTCTAAAACTCTACTTATTGCATTATTATTTTGCATTTGGAACTTGTGCACTTTCTTTCCATTAACGTGATTTATTGTTGATTCTGGTTTCCATTTATGTGATACTTTATGCAAATCTCTACTCTCATACTCTTATTATCTCTTCTTGTGTATATGTAACGCCGGTTTAAATTTTTGCAGTCATACTTGTTACACCTCACATTTTCTTGCTAATTATGATTTCCTTAACTTATATTTTTAATACTAACCCTAACTTTTGTAACAACTATCTTGTCTTAATTAACTTTCACTAGTTACTTGTGTATACTTACCTTCTAACTTAGTGTTCTGTTTTAATATAGGTACGAACTTATGAATGCGCGCTCATCAATCTAAGCTTGATCGGCTGAGAAGACAACTTGACATCTCGCCAAGCAACGCAACATTGAGATACGCACTTAAGCAAACCAGCTCATCCGGACCTCCATCCCCAATAATCGGTGAGTCCATAAGTGAGAAGAGTAATTCAGAAGAAGAACAGATTTTCGGAACACCAATAGCCATGACACGAAACCTGAGTATCCGGGAGCAGACAGGTGCAAACACAAATGGCACTACAAACTTTTGCATCCAGTATCCCGAGCTTAGAACCAACAAGAAAGATATTGAGCTTAAAAGTGGAGTCCTTCATCAGCTACCCAAGTTTCGTGGAATCAGAAATGAAGATCCACACAAACACTTAACGGAGTTCCAATTCCTCATTGGTAGTATGTGTCCGGATGATGCGGACTTGGAAATCATGAAGCTGAAAGCTTTCCCGTTGTCCTTGGAAGAAAGAGCATGGGTATGGCTTTTGGGTCTCCCACCCAATCATATTGACTCTTGGGAGAAGTTGGTTCAGGAGTTTCTTACCAAGTATTTCCCTGCCTCAAAGATTACGGTCTTAAGAAAAGAGATCACTGGAATCAAGCAGAAAGAACATGATGAGAATTTCAGCTAGTACTACGAGAGGTTTAAGGAACTTTGTGCTTCATGCCTTACTCACGGGATCACAGAAGGCTATCTTTTAACCTACTTTTACGAAGGACTCAAGGGTTGGGATAGAGGACTGCTCGATGCTGCAGCTAATGGAAGTTTCTTAGCTCCGAGCCTAGTAGATGGTCGTGCACTACTTGAAAGCCGTGCACTCAATGATGCACAATACGAAGGTGCCGATCCTATTTCTAGAAAGGTACATGAGGTGAGTTCTCATGTTATAAATGATTATAAGTTAGATAAGATCACCTCTATGCTTTCAAATATGTTAGAACTAAAGAAACAGGTAGCCCCAGTTTGTTCCATATGCTCTCAAGGCCATCTTGAGGAGCAATTTCCCTACACTGCGAGGGAGGAAGACCCCGGAACTGAAATGGCACATGCCATTGAAGGCTTTCAAGGAGGGCCAAGGACCCAAGGTTACAGTTGGAGAGATCCGAACAATGTCCTAAACCCTCAGCACATGTCGAACGGGCCAAACCGTGTCCCAAACCATTTCCCAAGGCCCACATGGCAACCAAGGCCCTCGGAGGCCCCCGGTCCCATTTTCTAACTTTTCTCATAATCAAGCAAATAATCATATTTCTTCATCTTCTAATCCTGATTATGATAAAATGTTGGCTGCTCTTTCCCAAGGGCAGCAAACACTAATTGCGTCAACTGAGGCTCTTGTCACAGGTCAGCAAAATCAACAAAAAGACATCGCTGATCTCAAGGACCAAATGGGCAAGGTCGTGGACTTCATGGGTAAGATCAAAGCTAGCGGGGTGCTTCCACCTCAACCTACACCCAACCCGAATGCAAGACCTGAAGCCAATGCAATTATCACTCGAAGTGGTAAAGTGCTCGGAGAAATAGAGCCAGATCCAGCCGTTTCTAAGGCTGAAAAGCACAAGGTGGCAACTAAGACCACCACGACACAACCGCCAGTTTAACCTACCCACACACAAGGTAATAACCCAATCCCTTCAAGTTTGGTTGTTACTAATTCCCCGTTTGTGCATGCACTATTTCCAAGTAGGCTTCCCAAATCTAAGAAGGATGAATCCGATGAGGAAATCTTGGAGATTTTCAAAAGGGTGCAAATCAACATGCCCTTGATCGAGTGCATCAAACAAGTGCCGAAATACGCAAAATTTCTAAAAGAGTTATGCACTCCAAGGCGCCAGACGAGGGAGAAGGAGGTTGTGATGGTGAGTGAAACAGTTTCTGCTGTAATCCAACGTCGGCTATGTAACAACCCGTACCTTCGGGAAGGGTATAAATGTAATTTTGTAAAAGTTTTGTATAAAAGCACGATATTGCCCTTGTGAATAGTAGGTCAAAAGTTGACTTTTCGATTACCGATTGGATGACTGTTGACCCTTGATCGTGACGTAGTTTAGGACGTCACGAGACCGTAGATAGGTGGCATGTCCGATTTGGACAATCGGAGAGAAAGTTATGACGTTCGGAAGATTGAGGGCGTTACCGTAAATTTGATTAAGTGAGGAAAATGTTGACTTTTTGGAGGACTTGTGATTTTCACGTAGACCGTGGACCGTTAGATAGGCCTCGACGTCCTGAGTACAGCGACAGGCGGCACGCTGTCATCGGACGTCGGACGGAAAAGTTACGGGTCTAGAACGTTTGAGGGCAAAAAGGTAATTATTTAAACGAGGGGCAAAATGGTCTTTTTCCCTCAGCCCAATCAGATAAGGGCAAGTGGCAGGGATATTTTGTGCTGACCTATGGATGATGGACACGTGCAAGGGGCTGGATGGTTCCAGGGGCTACTAAAGTGTGCACGGCCACACTTTGCACGTTTTCAAAACCGTGCTTGTTCGAACACACAGAGAAACAGAGGGTGAGGAATCGGGGAAGATTGATCGATTCTGTGAGGGTGTGAGGTTTTGGTGAATTGAGAGAGTGACAGGGAGATAAGAGTGAGCTGGTGGTCGTGCTGTTGGACGGAAATCGTGCACGGAGACACGGCGGAGAACGGTTGCAGTTTCTGGGAAAACAGAGAAAAGGCGGACTGTGGCGGTGGCTACGCCGTGTGGTGGCTCAAATCAAGGCAGTGGGAGGCTTAGGAGGTTGCATAGGACCCAACGAACACTGTGGCACGCGGCGGTGCGCACGTCAGAGACGGAATCGAAAGGTGAGTTCTATTCCCCTGTTTTTCCCGTGAGTTTCAAATTGAAAATCGTGGACCTGGAGCTAGAATCGAGGGGATTGGTGAGTGAAGTTAGGTTTAGGGAGGTCCTAGGAGTAGTTTGTGACGGTTGCCGTGATGGGGAAGTTCACGGTGGGGGTGGTGCGACGGCGGGTACTCTGTTACCCTGTTTGGCCGTGAATTCCAAGCGGGAAATCGTGGATTTAGAGAGTGAGTCGAGGGTTCCTGTGAGTTGTGTGTGACTCAGTGAGGTCGTGGGAGGAGTTTAGAATGACCACCGTGAAGGGGGAAGAACTGGGTGGCCAGGAAGGTGAACAGAGTTTTGTATGGCTTTTCTTTCGAGCTTCAGTCGTGAAGTTGTGGGTCGAGTCGAACCAAGAGAGTGAGGGGGATGAGTTCGTTGAGATTGGACGAAGCTTTAGGTGAAGAAAGGAGGGAAAACGGTGGCCGGACGGCAGAGAATGGCTCTCGCTGGTCCGGGTTGCAGCCTGGTGCGAACCGGGTTCGATCGAGGAAGACGGTGGCACTGTAGCAGGCGCGTGAGGCCCACGCGCAGCCACTTTGGGCGGCGCGTGGAGGTGCGTGGAGAGGAATCGGCCAAGCTTCCAACATGGTTTTAGTTCTAAATGTTCTAAGAAATCCAATGGTATAATTTTCGGGTTAATTACGGAACGGTTCGGGAATCCGGACGGTTTAGGGTTTATGAATAAAATATTATTTAATTTCTGAAAAATTGGGGAAAATAGGGTGAGTATCTTTGATGTAATTGTAACCCTATCTGGTGCATATTGACAGGACGAGAGACACCCGAGATAGTCGAGGAGCGCACGGAGCGCGATTGACTCGTTCCGAATTGTGAGTGGACTCTTTCTTTTCTTTCGTGCATGCCTAACTGTTTTTATTATGATTTACGATATTACACGTGTTTTTATGCTTCTTGTTGATGATTATATGTGGTTGGTGTGTTTGCACATTTTTCGAGACATTCTCGGGATTTTGCACGTTTTTCGAGGAAACTGGTCTTCGGACTTTGATGCCATATTTGAGGATTTCAACCTATAAATGTTTTCTGATGATGATACATGGGTGATGACATATGCTTTGTGGTTACATGTGGTTTTTGATATAATAACGGATTTGGGTTCGGAATGTCGGTTCTGAACGCCGGAAGGGCTTCGAACCGGGGATTTCGAATTCGAGTTTGGCAAAGGATTTCAAAGTGGTTTTACACTGAATTGGGATTGGATTTGCTGGATCTGGTTATTGGGTTTAAAGACCCGGATACTGATTTGACGGGGGACGGGCCCGGATTGAGTTTAAAGACTCGGGAGTTTAAAGACTCGGATATTTATGATATTATCCCCATAAGCCTATTGAGTTTAAAGACTCGGGAGTTTAAAGACTCGGATTACATTTAAGGCCTGGTTGAGTTTAAAGACTCGGATAGACCCAGCAGATTTGATCAGAAAATGGTGATTTTATAGTGTTTCTGTTTCTTATGATATTTTATAGTGTTTCTGTTTCTTATGATGTTTCTTGGTTTATAATTATTTTAATCACTGAGTTAGGCATGTGATTTCAAAACGGAGGGAACAAAGTGTTCTAGTTTCTTAACTTTGATTTGATAATAAACGGTTTTCAAACTTCATGTTCTTTTAGTCCAGTCACATCTTTTGGTTTTAAATTTTCCCTCCAGGTCGTGGTGATAGCGCTGGGGTGAACGTTGAGGCAGATATCGAGGCATAGAGCTTCTGACGTTCTTCCGTTGCCACACTAGCATAGTAGGATTTTGTGCCCATTTTGTCGAACTATGCTCTGACTGACAGTTGTATTATATTTACTCCTTCGTCTGATAGTCATGCTTATAGTGGTCTTGTAGTTATTTTGGTACTTTATGTGTGATTGTCAGATGGGAGCAGGGTTCGTCCCGGGTATCGAGGTGATATTTGGGACGGGTCCTGACAATTGGTATGAGAGCATAGGTTTGTCGGTTTGTGTCGTCTCTAGGTTGTTTTACTAACTCTATGCCTCTTTCAGCGTACGATCGATCATGCCTCCGAGAAGTGAACCCCCTCCACGACCTGAAAATGAAGCGGCGAGAGGGACTGAGAGTGCTTCGATCGAGAGAGCCCAGCGCCTTGGGGCTACTACTTTCAGCGGTGGGGCAGACCCCGAGGAAGCTCACCGATGGATCACCCGACTCGAGCGTATTTTTGGGGTGATGCACTGTCCTCCAGAGGACCGGGTCTTGTTGGCTACTTTTCTGCTAGATGGAGCCGCATATGAGTGGTGGTACACGCTGGAGTTGTCTGGCTGGGATGCACATACTGTGACATGGGAGACGTTCCGGGAGCGGTTTTTAGATCAGTATTATCCTCATTCTTTCCGGGATGCTAAAGAGGCGGAATTTCTCCAGTTGAAGCAAGGGAACATGACAGTCGCCGAGTATGAGCAGAGATTCCAGATGCTATCCTGATTCGCTCCTGCATTTGTGGCAACCGAGGCTGAGAAGTGCCGCCGGTTTGAGTTGGATCTTCGAGGAGAGATCCGAGCCATTGTGGCAGCCGGCTCATTTGCTACTTTCCGGGAGTTATCTGATGCTGCTGTTAGAGTGGAGGCCAGTTTGCCGGCCAGGCCACAGTATTCGGGCAGCGTGCGGCGCCGAGAGCATTCTTTTCCGGGAGCATCGAGTCAGAGGACCCCGAAACGGGGTAATTTTGGTGGTCCGTCATCAGCTGGTGGAGCCCGGTTTGGTAGACCAGGAAGTTTTCAGGGCTCTGGATTTCGAGGAGCTAGGGCACAGCCGACTCCTCAGGCGAGTGATACTTCTGTTGCTTCTACTGGGAGGCAGACGGGTGGACCCGGTAGGGATGCTTGATTCTATTGTGGAGAGCGAGGACACTTTCGGAGGGAGTGTCCATTGTTAGCTCAAGAATGTGGAGCAGGCAGAGGTGCAGCAGAACCCGGGCGGAGTACTGCTTCGGTGTCAGGGGCGGCAGGCCCTAGGGGTGGCGGTGGTGCTACGAGCAGTTCTAGAGGGCGCGGTAGGTCATCGGGACCTCAGGCGCGGGTTTTTACGATGACGCAACAGGAGGCCAGATCCGCACCTGGAGTGGTGACAGGTACACTTACCATACATGGCCACACTGTTTTTGCTTTGATCGATCCCGGGGCTACGAATTCGTTTGTAGCCCGGAGTTGTAGTCTGGTGACGGAGAGGGAGGTGTCTACCTTGGAGTGTGCCTTAGGGGTGAGTACACCTACTGGGGAGGTGTTAGTGGTGACTCAGGTGTTGAGCGAGTGTCCGGTGTTGGTAGGTGGGGTTGAGTTAGTGACGGATTTGTTACTATTGGATCTACGGGACTTTGATCTTATTCTGGGTATGGACTGGTTGACGAGACATCATACTTCTATCGAGTGTTTCGATAGGAGAGTGACTTTCCGGAGTCCCGGATTACCAGAGACTACGTTTCAGGGGGATCAGCGTGCAGTTCCTACTGGAGTTATATCGGCACTTGAGGCTAGCAAGTTGTTGCGTAAGGGGTGCCAAGGTTACATAGCTCATGTAGTGGATACCCGTGCTACGCCAGTGAGGGCGGAGGATATACCAGTGGTGCGGGAGTTTCCCGATGTTTTCCCCGAGGACTTTCCAGGACTACCCCCACACCGAGATAGAGAGTTTACGATTGATCTTCTTCCAGGTACACAGCCTATCTCACAGACTCCTTATCGTATGGCACCTGCAGAATTGAGGGAACTTAAGGCCCAGTTGCAAGAGTTGGTCGATATAGGATTCATTCGACCGAGTATGTCACCTTGGGGAGTGCCTGTATTGTTTGTCAAGAAAAAGGACGGAGGATTGAGATTGTGTGTGGATTACAGACAACTGAATAAGGTAACTATTCGGAATAAGTATCCCTTACCCCGGATTGACGATTTGTTCGACCAATTGAAGGGAGCACAGTACTTTTCGAAGATTGATCTTCGCTCCGGTTATCATCAGTTGAGGGTTAAAGAGGAGGATGTACCGAAGACAGCCTTTCGGACCAGGTACGGTCATTATGAGTTTGTTGTGATGCCTTTTGGTTTAACTAATGCCCCAGCAGCTTTTATGGACCTTATGAACCGAGTGTTCCGGTCATATTTGGATCGTTTTGTGATCGTCTTCATTGATGACATTTTGGTGTATTCGAAGAGTGCGAAGGCGCATGAGAAACATCTGAGAATCGTGCTTAAGACTCTGAGGGAACATCAGTTGTATGCGAAGCTGAGTAAGTGTCAGTTCTGGTTGACCAGTGTTGGATTTCTTGGCCATGTGATTTCAGCCGAGGGCATCAGAGTGGATCCTCAGAAGGTTGAGGCGGTAGCAAAATGGGAACAGCCTAAGACGGTGACGGAGATCAGGAATTTTCTGGGTTTAGCAGGTTATTACCGGCGTTTTATTGAGGGCTTTTCGATTCTAGCCGCTCCATTGACACGGCTGACTCGGAAGGGAGTTCGATTTGAGTGGGATGAGAACTGTGAACAGAGTTTCCAGGAGCTTAAAAGGCGGTTGACATCTGCTCCTGTGTTAGCCCTTCCAGATGATAGTGGGGAGTTAGAGGTGTACAGTGACGCTTCATTACAAGGTTTGGGTTGTGTGTTGATGCAGCACGGGAAAGTGATTGCTTATGCTTCCCGGCAGTTGAAACCCCATGAGATGAACTACCCTACTCATGACTTGGAACTTGCTGCGGTGGTTCATGCACTGAAGATTTGGCGACATTATTTGTATGGTGAGAAGTGCAGGATTTTCACGGATCACAAAAGTTTAAAGTATTTGTTCACTCAAAAGGAATTGAATCTGAGACAACGCCGATGGTTGGAGTTACTCAAGGACTACGACTGCACTATTGAGTATCACCCAGGGAAGGCTAATGTGGTAGCCGATGCCTTGAGCAGGAAATCAGCTAGTTCTTTGTCGCATTTGAGGACCGTACGATTACCTTTGTTGGTTGAGCTCCGCAGGTTGGGAGTAGAGTTGACTGTAGACGATCAGGGAGCACTTTTAGCGAGTTTTCACGTGCGGCCTGTTTTGATTGATCAGGTGATTGATGCTCAGTTTGAGGACCCTATTTTGGGCATCATTCGGATCGAGGTCGAGGCTTGAGAAAGACAGGACTTTGAGGTTCGTGAGGATGGAGCTTTGGTTAAGGATGGACGCTTGTGTGTACCCGAAGACGAAGCCTTGAAGAAGGTGATCTTGGATGAGGCTCACTGTTCAGCCTATGCGATGCATCCTGGTGGGACCAAGATGTATCGTACACTACGGGAGCATTACTGGTGGTCAGGGATGAAACGTGAGATTGCCGAGTATGTCAGTAAATGCTTGATTTGTCAACAGGTGAAAGCTGAGCGGCAGAGACCTAATGGAGCAATGCAACCTTTACCGATTCCTGAGTGGAAATGGGATCACCTGACGATGGATTTTGTATTCAAGCTGCCCAGAACACCGAAGGGACACGATGGCGTATGGGTTATTGTGGATAGACTTACGAAGTCTGCTCATTTCTTGCCAGTACGGGAAAACTTCAGGTTGGCGCAGTTTGCTCAGTTGTTCATTGACGAGATAATTCGGCTGCATGGGACGCCAGAGTCGATAGTATCTGATAGAGATCCGAGGTTTACTTCCCGGTTTTGGCAGAGTTTACAGGAAGCGTTTGGGACAAAGTTACATTTCAGTACTGCATTTCATCCTCAGACCGATGGACAGTCTGAGTGGACCATCCAGATTCTCGAGGATATGATGCGAGCTTGTGTATTGCAGTTTCAGGGTACTTGGGAGTCTCATTTACCGTTAATGGAGTTTGCCTATAATAACAGTTATCAGGAGATTATTGGAATGGCACCTTACGAGGCTCTGTACGGGCGACAGTGTCGGACCCCATTGTGTTGGACTGAGGTTGGTGAGAGAAGACTCACTACTGCCGAGTTAGTGGACCTTACTCAGGAAAAAGTGGTATTGATTCGAGAACGACTGAAGGCAGCTCAGGACCGACAGAAGAGTTACGCCGACCGTAGGATTAGAGATTTGGAGTTTGCAGTAGGAGATTGGGTTTTCTTGAAATTATCTCCTTAGAAGGGAATTGTATGGTTTGGCAGACGAGGGAAGTTGAGTCCTCGTTACATTGGACCTTATGAGATCTTGGAGCGGATTGGTCCTGTTGCATATCGATTGGCTTTACCAGTAGACCTGGCGAAAGTACATAATGTTTTCCATGTATCTATGCTTCGGAAGTATATTCGAGATGATTCACATGTTCTGGAAGCACAACCAGTTGAACTGAGGGAAGACTTGAGTTTTGAAGAACAGCCAGTAGCGATCTTGGATCGGAAGGATAAAGTTTTACGACGGAAGACGGTTCCCTTAGTGAAGGTCTTATGGCGAAATCATCAGGTGGAAGAAGCTACCTGGGAACCTGAGGCATTGATGCGCGAGCAGTACCCTTATTTGTTTCACTGAATTTCGGGGACGAAATTCTTTTTAGGGGGGTAGATTGTAACAACCCGTACCTTCGGGAAGGGTATAAATGTAATTTTGTAAAAGTTTTGTATAAAAGGACGATATTGCCCTTGTGAATAGTAGGTCAAAAGTTGACTTTTCGATTACCGATTGGATGATTGTTGACCCTTGACCGTGACGTAGTTTAGGACGTCACGAGACCGTAGATAGGTGGCATGTCCGATTTGGACAATCGGAGAGAAAGTTATGACGTTCGGAAGATTGAGGGCGTTACCGTAAATTTGATTAAGTGAGGAAAATGTTGACTTTTTGGAGGACGTGTGATTTTCACGTAGACCGAGGACCGTTGGATAGGCCTCGACGTCCTGAGTACAGCGACAGGCGGCACGCTGTCATCGGACGTCGGACGGAAAAGTTACGGGTCTAGAACGTTTGAGGGTAAAACGGTAATTATTTAAACGAGGGGCAAAATGGTCTTTTTCCCTCAGCCCAATCAGATAAGGGCAAGTGGCAGGGATATTTTGTGCTGACCTATGGATGATGGATACGTGCAAGGGGCTGGATGGTTCCAGGGGCTACTAAAGTGTGCACGGCCACACTTTGCACGTTTTCAAAACCGTGCTTGTTCGAACACACAGAGTAACAGAGGGTGAGGAATCGGGGAAGATTGATCGATTCTGTGAGGGTGTAAGGTTTTGGTGAATTGAGAGAGTGATAGGGAGATAAGAGTGAGCTGGTGGTCGTGCTGTTGGACGGAAATCGTGCACGGAGACACGGCGGAGAACAGTTGCAGTTTCTGGGAAAATAGAGAGAAGGCGGATTGTGGCAGTGGCTACGCCGTGTGGTGGCTCAAATCAAGGCAGTGGGAGGCTTAGGAGGTTGCATAGGACCCACGGTGGCACGCGGCGGTGCGCACGACGGAGACGGAATCGAAAGGTGAGTTCTATTCCCCTGTTTTTCCCGTGAGTTTCAAATTGAAAATCGTGGACCTGGAGCTAGAATCGAGGGGATTGGTGAGTGAAGTGAGGTTTAGGGAGGTCCTAGGAGTAGTTTGTGACGGTTGCCGTGACGGGGAAGTTCACGGTGGGGGTGGTGCGACGGCGGGTACTCTGTTACCCTGTTTGGCCGTGAATTCCAAGCGGGAAATCGTGGATTTAGAGAGTGAGTCGAGGGTTCCTGTGAGTTGTGTGTGACTCAGTGAGGTCGTGGGAGGAGTTTAGAATGACCACCGTGAAGGGGGAAGAACTGGGTGGCCAGGAAGGTGAACAGAGTTTTGTATGGCTTTTCTTTCGAGCTTCAGTCGTGAAGTTGTGGGTCGAGTCGAACCAAGAGAGTGAGGGGGATGAGTTCGTTGAGATTGGACGAAGCTTTAGGTGAAGAAAGGAGGGAAAACGGTGGCCGGACGGCGGAGAATGGCTCTCGCCGGTCCGGGTTGCAGCCTGGTGCGAACCGGGTTCGATCGAGGAAGACGGTGGCACTGTAGTAGGCGCGTGAGGCCCACGCGCAGCCACTTTGGGCGGCGCGTGGAGGTGCGTGGAGAGGAATCCGGCCAAGCTTCCAACATGGTTTTAGTTCTAAATGTTCTAAGGAATCCAATGGTATAATTTTCGAGTTAATCGGACGGAGTTACGAAATGGTTCGGGAATCCGGACGGTTTAGGGTTTATGGATAAAATATTATTTAATTTCCGAAAAATTGGGGAAAATAGGGTGAGTATCTTTGATGTAATTGTAACCCTATCTGGTGCATATTGACAGGACGAGAGACACCCGAGACAGTCGAGGAGCGCACGGAGCGCGATTGACTCGTTCCGAACTGTGAGTGGACTCTTTCTTTTCTTTCGTGCATGCCTAACTGTTTTTATTATGATTTACGATATTACACGTGTTTTTATGCTTCTTGTTGATGATTATATGTGGTTGGTGTGTTTGCACGTTTTTCGAGACATTCTTGGGATTTTGCACGTTTTTCGAGGAAACTGGTCTTCGGACTTTGATGCCATATTTGAGGATTTCAACCTATAAATGTTTTCTGATGATGATACATGGGTGATGACATATGCTTTGTGGTTACATGTGGTTTTTATAATAACGGATTTGGGTTCGGAATGTCGGTTCCGAACGCCGGAAGGGCTTCGAACCGGGGATTTCGAATTCGAGTTTGGCAAAGGATTTCAAAGTGGTTTTACACTGAATTGGGATTGGATTTGCTGGATCTGGTTATTGGGTTTAAAGACCCGGATACTGATTTGACGGGGGACGGGCACGGATTGAGTTTAAAGACTCGGGAGTTTAAGACTCGGATATTTATGATATTACCCCCATAGGCCTATTGAGTTTAAAGACTCGGGAGTTTAAAGACTCGGATTACATTTAAGGCCTGGTTGAGTTTAAAGACTCGACTAGACCCAGCAGATTTGATCAGAAAATGGTGATTTTATAGTGTTTCTGTTTCTTATGATATTTTATAGTGTTTCTGTTTCTTATGATGTTTCTTGGTTTATAATTATTTTAATCACTGAGTTAGGCATGTGATTTCAAAACGGAGGGAACAAAGTGTTCTAGTTTCTTAACTTTGATTTGATAATAAACGGTTTTCAAACTTCATTTTCTTTTAGTCCACTCACATCTTTTGGTTTTAAATTTTCCCTCCAGGTCGTGGTGATAGCGCTGGGGTGAACGTTGAGGCAGATATCGAGGCATAGAGCTTCTGACGTTCTTCCGTTTCCACACTAGCATAGTAGGATTTTGTGCCTATTTTGTCGAACTATGCTCTGACTGACAATTGTATTATATTTACTCCTTCGTCTGATAGTCATGCTTATAGTGGTCTTGTAGTTATTTTGGTACTTTATGTGTGATTGTCAGATGGGAGCAGGGTTCGTCCCGGGTATCGAGGTGATATTTGGGACGGGTCCTGACAGGCTACCCCTAAAGTTGAAGGACCCAGGGAGTTTTTCTGTTCCCTGCTTGATTGGTAACAAGTCTTTTTGATAAAGTCATGCTAGACTTAGGTGCATCCATTAATGTTATGCCATATTCACTATATGTTGCCCTAGGTTTAGGTAAACTACAACATGACGATGTTATCATTCAATTAGCCGATCGTTCTAATGTGTATCCTAAGGGATACGTCGAAGATGTTCTTGTGCAGGTTAACCAACTCATTTTCCCCGCGGATTTTTATGTCCTAGACATGGAGGATTCCCCTATGAATCAAGCTCCACTAATGTTGTTGGACAGACCATTCATGAGAACTGCCAAGACGTAGATTGATGTATTCAATGGTACATTAACTATGGAAATCGATAGAGAGGAAATTGGCTTCAACATTTTCGATGCCATGAGGTACCCTAGTTACACAACTCAAACTACTTTTTATGTTGACGTGTGCACTTCTTTCGCAGAGAAACACCTTGAGTAAATTCGAGAAGACACGCTCAATATGATAATCCAGGAAGGAGTTGGCCTAACGCAATCGGGGGACGCCTTGGTTGAAGATACGGATTACAAACTAGAGCCTTGAATTTGGGATGAAGTCATGACCCTAAATGAGGCCCCCAAAATGGTAAATCATCAGGTACCCTTGTCACTTCCAGTTAGTACTAATGCCACTCATCCTTCAGTGGTTCAGGGCCCCGTTCTCGAGCTCAAGGTTTTGCCTGACCACCTGAAGTATGCCTATCTTGGCCCGGACGACACTCTACTCGTCATAGTGTCTTCTGCACTAACCGAATCACAGGAAGATAGATTGGTACGGGTCTTGACGAAGTATAAGACAACCATTGGATGGACTTTGTCAGACATCAAGGGAATCATGTAAGACCCATGTCCTGAAGGGAATGGTGAACAATCCCACATTCCTACGATGAGGAATGGTCTGGGAGAGGATGGTGGTGTGCTTTAAAGGTGTAGGCACACACCTATCTAGCAGTAGGACTTTTGGGAGCTCAAGTGGCTTTGTGTAAGGACCCGTCCCGGATATTAGGGTTAAGACAGTGATTAAGATGAGATTAGTGAGCTTAATCGGTGATTAGTTGGTTATGATAGGTTCGTTAGCGTAGAATGACGATTTTGCCCCTAGGTTGGGTAAATAGTTGACTTTTAGTTTGGGCGGTCAATTGGGTATTGACCGGTGACCGTGACGTAGTTCGGGACATCACGAATCCGTAGACAGGTGGTACACCTGATTCTGACATCCGAGGAGGAAGTTATGATGTTCAGAAGGTTGAGGGCATTACCGTAATTTGGCTAAATAAGGGGGAACGGTAGACTTTTCGTACGATCGGGTTTTGACACGTTGACCTAGGACCGTTAGGTAGATCTCGTCGTCCTGAATTCAACGACAGGCGGTACGTGTTCATCGGACCTAGGATGCGTAAGATACGGGTCTAGAACTTCGATGGCATAATCGTAATTTTGACTCAAAAGAGGGGCATTTTGGTCTTTTTCACATTGGGAATTGTGCAACCGGATTGGGACAAGTGTACAGGTGAGATTGGGATATTTGTGAGAGGGCTGAGAGGATAGTGACATGTGGCAAAGGCTTAGTGGATTCTAGGCGTGTGCACGGTTCCAATTATTTGGGTTGTGTAACCATGCATTCGAGAGGAAACAGAGACAGAGTGAGGTTGAGAGGGAATTGACCAGGTGAAGGGCGGTGTGTGGTGTTGTGAACTGGTGAGCGAGAGGAGAGATTAAGGGAGAGTTGAGGAGTGAATTGGAGTGGTTTTGTGTGATCGTGAGTGTGTGAGGAGGAAGTGTGAGCTCAGGGAAAACCAGAAAACATAGAAGAGTTGAGGGACCTTGGTGGTGCTGCCGTGTTCGATCAATCGAGGCTGGTGGTGGTGTCCAGAGGACGGAGTTGGACGGGAGGAGTCGTGTATTCACGGCTGAGCTCACGGAGGCGGCCTGAGCACAGGTAATTTCTCGTTCCCTTTCAATTGCTCTGTTTTGCCGTTTAGGTTCAAACCAATAGTCGTGGGTTTTGAGTACGAGTCGAGGTTTTTGGTGAGTTGTGTGAGACTCAGTGAGGTCCTAGGAGTTGTTTAGTGTAGCCACCGTGACGGGGGAAGACTTGGGTGGCCGGATTGTGAAACAGGGGTTTGAACGGGTTACGATTTCGAGTTAGGGATGATGGGTTAGAAGCTGTGTCGAAGTGTTTGGAGTTACTTTGTTGTAGTACTATGCTCTGTATAGTTTTGACTCTGGGTTGTATTAAATTCTCCTGCGTCTGACAGTGTATTTGTGGTATTCGTAAGGGTATTTTCGGTTTTTCATTCTGGGTTGTCAGATGGGAGCAGGATTTACCTCGGTTTTCGGGGTGGAACCGGGGTGGGTCCTGACATTTTGGGGGGGATTGGAACCCCAAAGTTAAGCGAGTTGAGGCTGGTGCAATTCCACGATGAGTGACCCCCCTAGGAAGTTGCACCATAAGCTCCCGAAAACAAAACCGTGAGGGAGAGGCCCAAAACGAACAATATGGTGCTAGATGAGTCAGGTCCTGACCGAGGAGGGTCGGGTCCTGACAATTTGGTATCAGAGCCAGACCCCGACCAGGAAGTGTTCCAGCGAGGACGTTGGGCCCTAAGGGGGGTGGATTGTAAGACCCGTGTCCTGAAGGGAACGGTGAACAATCCCACATTCCTGCGAGGAGGAATGGTCTGGGAGAGGATGGTGGTGTGCTTTAAAGGTGTAGGCACACACCTATCTAGCACTAGGACTTTTGGGAGCTCAAGTGGCTTTGGGGGGGATTGGAATCCCAAAGTTAAGCGAGTTGAGGCTGGTGCAATTCCATGATGGGTGACCCCCTAGGAAGTTGCACCATGAGCTCCCAAAAACAAAACCGTGAGGGCGAGGCCCAAAGCGGACAATATGGTGCTAGATGAGTCAGGTCCTGATCGAGGAGGGTCGGGTCCTGACACCACAAGTACAACGGCCACAACATTGACCAATGTGTGGCTTTCAGGGATCTGGTGGAGGCACTGGTATGAGACAACAAGATCAACTAGTTCCTGCAAAATGCTCCGTATCAACCCCGACACCCCCAGATCAACACTATCACGGGCGGTACTTCCATCTCCTCACCACTAGCATCGAACCGAGCCAGAAAAGACTTCCCCCGTAACATGAAACACAACCAGTAGGTCTTCCAAGTCGTAGAAGGCGCGCTCGGAAGGTTGCTCGCACCATCTGGGTGGTCGTTTCCTTCTCGGAGGAGGAAGAGCGTGGGGTAATCTACCTACGCGATGACCCGCTCATCATCCGAGCCATCATCAGTAACTTCGATGTCGGTCAGATCATGATCGACACTGGCAACTCGGTAAACGTCATCTTCATAGAGGCCTACATGCAGTTTCAGCTCAAGGAGATCGAGCTAGACTGATCGCCCTCACCAATTTTCGAGTTCACAGGGGGCTTCATTACCCCGGTCGGCATGGTCAGCCTTCCCATCACGATTGTCGAAAACCCGAAGCCCACCACCGTCTTGGCCCCCTTTCTCGTGGTCGACTACCCGAACGCCTACAATCTCATCCTGGGCCGCAGTCTGATCGACGAGCTCTGAGTAGTTATCTCTACCCACCTACTGCTCATGAAATTTCTGACCCCCATGGGCACTGGGTAGGTCCAGGGCGATCAGATGGTAGCTTGGACGTGCAACTCTGTCACTCTTGCTGTAAAAGCCATCACCCAACCCGCAGAAACCCTGGCCATCACCGAGTCCAACTATGGGGCCGACCCAGTGGACCCCTCAGTCGCCCAGCACCTACGGGACGGACAGATCGAGGATCTCTGTGATCACTCCATAACACCGCACCCTCAGCTGATCGAGAAGGTAGAGGAAGTTGTCCTCTCGCACAACTTTGCAGACAGAAAGGTCAAAATTGGCACTACACTGAGCCCAGCTCTCCGTGCCGATTTGATCAAATTCTTGCGCGAAAATGCAGAGGTCTTCGCATGGTCTTACACTGACATGCCTGGAATCTCGACAGACGTCATTTTCTACCGACTCAAATATCAGTCCGAGCTTCAAACCGGTGGAGCAAAAGCGGCGCATCTACGATGCCGAGTGGACCGAGGCCATACAGGCCGAAATCGTGAAGCTCAGTACTACCCACTTCGTCCGCAAGGCTGTCTACGCGGTTTGGGTGGCCAACATCATCCTGGTGAAGAAGCCATCCGGTGTATCGCGCATGTGGATTGACTTCATCGACCTGAATAAGGCATGCCCCAAAAACAGTTTCCCTCTGTCCAAAATCGACCAACTGGTCTACGCCACCGCTAAGCATGAGCTCCTTAGCTTCATGGATGCTTATTCAGGACAAGTACCAACCACTCCACACACAACATCCAACGATCAGTCCGCCTCTGAATCCGATCACAAGTACCAAACTCGTGGTAACTTGTCCAATCAATCACTAACCAGGGTTATCACAAACCACGGCTGCCCACTGCAGCCCTACCATCCTGACCGATCCCTCGATCTCGACTCCGAAGAGTCGTCATACCCCCATACTGGTACCAAACCAGCCAATCACTACACTCTGAGGATCTCGTCCTCTCGTAACTCTACGACTCTCAGCCGCTGGCCTCCACAAGAACTTGGCCATACTCCAGGTTCAATACTGCACAAGCGCTACGTGCGCAATCGCATCCTATCGCGTCACACCACAACTACTCCGGCATCCAGTACCAGTCGACATCCCACCGGGATTCGACACATCGAAACATGGCAACACATGCCAAAAGGAATCACACGTTCCTATTCCAATCCATGGTAAGTGTAGTCGTACAGGGTCATCGTAAACCAGGCGACCCTAACCTCTGACCTCACTGGTATGACTCCGTACGCCCTATAACCGACACCACACTACCGTCGAGTGGTCACGACTCTCACGTCGTCATACTGTGTCTACCGGTCGGCATAGTCCTATCCACCGGTAACACCATGGCTCTAAGACGTTATCTTTCACCCAAATTCTGATCCTACTTGGGTCTAACCTCGAAACACATGACATTCTATGCCAATTGAAACTCAACATACTCTAACTACGGTTCGATTCTACCGAATCCTCGTACTAATGCCCTAACTACCAGGTTGATGACGGGCTGTTAAGACTTCAGAGACATCACATCCTCGACCTGCGCGTACTCCACGAGCAAAACATGCTCTGATACCAACTTGTCAGGACCAGCCCCGAATCCCCTGGGATTAACGTGGGACCAGCTTGATCCCGTCTGACACGAAGTGTCAGACCAGGGAAAATTCCATATCTAGCCCTCGTCGGGCTGTCAGAGTGCGTCGGGACCGTAGAAGGAGGGGAGTGATGTCTCGTCTCTGCTACAGCCCGCATCCGCGATCAACCTGAAGGGCATTAAAAACACAAAAACTGTGAGTGGACAAAATAATAATTTATTTAAAAACATTTTCATACAAAGACATTTATGCCCTTCATAAATACATATGCATGCATTCAAAAACCGTTTATCAAACATTCATAAATTCATTTGTCAAACATGTCAAAACCTTTCAAGGATTCATGCCCGGTCCCCATAAACCGTCATGACCCATAAATCCAATTGGGTCCTCGACCCGAAATCGCAAACTTACAAATCATAACGTGTGGGAACTCCGCCCAAAACCATTCTCAACATATCACAAACGGGGTCTCTGCCCCAAATCACTTTCTGAAACACAAAACACAGGGTCTCCGCCCTCAAATTACTTTTCCATAAAATCTCATACGTACCGTCATACGTATAACCCATCCGCGGCACTTCTGAGAAGATGCCAACTCGGGGCACACAGCCCCTAGGGAACACATCCCCGATATAGTCACGATATCAATCCTCTCTATCTAGTGTGCACACTACTCGGGGTCTCACTCCGAGTCTTCTCCCAGGAATCTCCATCTGGAAGGCTCAATCACTGGATCTAGTCCGAGCTCTCTCTCTGGATCTAGTCCACATATCCCTCCGGAATCTGGTCCGGGACCACAACAATATAAGTAACCACCACTCCTGGAACGGGATCCCTATGGGGATACCCACTCTGGTCTGTAGATCGTGACTCTCCAAGTCGACGCTGGAGGAGACCATATAAACATATGGAGGGTTTCATATACATTTTCAATTACTCTGTTCTTTCTTTCTCAAATCACTTTCAATTGGGTCTCATACCCGAATCATCTCAATAGGATTCCGCGAATCCGATTCAAATCCATTTCACAGGCCTTGGCCTAAATCCACAGTTCAATTGGGTCTCATGCCCGAATTCTCATTTCACAAACTGAACTGGGACTCAAGCCCGATAACACGAATAACTGGGCTCTAAGTCCGAACTACAACTCAACAGGACCTCCAGTCCGATTTTACAACCAATAAGGCCCTAAGCCCGTTATCTCAACTAAATGGGTCTCAGGCCCGATATCATAAATCAACGGGGCATCAAGCCCGATAGTACTACTAACTGGGCCTCAAACCCGAATCGTAAACCAACTGGGCCCTCAGCCCGATCGTATAACACAAATGGACCCTAGGTCTGATTCCTCGTCAAATCAAATGGACTCCAAGTCCGAGAGTTATAAATCAAATGGGTCTCGTGCCCGATTTCATATTTTCCAATCCAAAATCCATTCATTAAACCCTTGTTGAAAATATGGTACGCAAAGGTACGACATAAAGCCGAAAACCTCGAAAAACGTGCAAATATGTCGACCCTAAGCTACCACAAAAAAATTGCACTCATGGAAACATAAAATACGTATTAAAAGAATTTATAAACATTTATGCATGCATCAATTTCGAAAGAAAGGTCCACTCACAGACCGTCAGAAGCCGCGCCTCGATACGCGTGCCATAATCGTCTCCCGGGTCAATCGTCGCCTCCGGGATTCCCGAACCTGTCCAAATTAATTTAGAGGGTTACTAACTACCTAAATAACCCCTCACTAAGTCCCGTAATTTTCTGGAATTTCTAACTATTTTTAAACTCGAACCTAAACCTTCGGACGTCCCGAACTATATCGAAACGATGTCCGATTGACACGAAACCAGTCCCAAAATGTTCGTTACATCGAATATATGATTTCACATGTTGGAAACTTCCCCAAATTATGTTTCACGCGCCTCTACGCGCCGCCCAAAGGGGTTGCGCGTGGGGCTCACGCGCCCAGCTACAGTTTTTTCCTACCTTCGATCGAACCGGTCCGGCCAGTTCACTCTGTACAGCCGGTCTAGTTGGACCGACGTGACCGGTCTGGTCCACCTACTCCCTCATTTTGGTCCGCTTTCAATCCAATTCAATCCTATAATTCCTATTTTCTCATTTCCTATCCATTCCAATTAACAAAACTAACCAAAACCTCATAAATCCTAACCAAAATCAAACGGTCTCACGGCCCTGTTTTTCCCGGCCACCTTCACGGCTTCCTCTACCGTGAACTACCCTCCAAACCGTCCTAAAATCATTCTAGAAACCTAATAACCATTTCCTAATCATTCAAACTCGATCATAATGCATAAATCGAAATAAGGATGAAAATGGGCCTAACCGGGTAGTTTGGTTCGAGTCCATGGCCACCGTCCACGGCGGCGCCGTCCTGGCCGGCCACCATCATCCACTCTGTCCTCAGCTCACTCTAGTCTCTCCTGTAACCATCTGGGGTCAAGGGTTTGGTATTTGGGGTGAAGGGTGGATCGGTTTGGGTTTTGGAAATGGAAGATGAATGATCGATGAAGGGAAGGGTGAGATGCATGAATGGGAACTAAGGGCCAGTGGATGGGTGACACTTGTCACTCATCCATTGGTCCACTGACAATTTCCTGGACCCCACCTAATTCCACTTGCCTCAAAAAACGTGCTATCATAAATAGTACTTTCGTACTTTCGTGAACCGTAACTTCTCCGTCGAACGTCCGAATTCGACGTGCCGCCTGTCTACGGATTCGTATCGTCCGGATCTACGTAACGGACCTCGGCCATCGGACATTCCGTGTCAAAAGTCAACTTTTGGCCCAAATTACCAAAATGCCCTCGAACTTCCGAACGTCATAACTTCCTCCTCGAACGTTGAAATCGAGCGTGCCACCTGTCTATGAACTCGTGACATCACGAACTACGTCACGGTCATCGGCCAAAGTCTATTTGACCGCCTGAATGAAAAGTCAACGATTCGCCCATTCTAGGGGCAAAATCGTCATTTCGCCCGAACGTCCGCTAATTCTCGTCTAATCTCCGATTAGTCTCGCTAATCCGTGATTAATCCTTAATTAATCCCGTTAATTCGGGACGAGTCGTCACAGTATACTTGTCGGTCTCCGACTCCGCTGTCAACTATGTCCTCATCCGGAAGACCGAGGGGGTAGAGCACCTGGTCTACTACGTCAGCCGAGCATTGCAGGATGCTGAAAACAGGTATACTGACCTAGAAAAAACTTGCTTTTACTCTAATCATATCTTCTAGGAAGCTCTAACCGTATTTCCAAGCGGGCCATCATTGTCCTAACCAACCGGCCGCTCCGCCAAGTATTGCAAAAACCAGACACTTCCGGTCGGCTCCTTAAATAGGTGATCGAGCTCAGCAAATTCGATATCACCTTCTCCCCCCGACTAGCCAAGAAGGGACAAGCAGTCACAGACTTTATCGCCGAGTTCACGTACCTATCGGCCGAGCTAGAGGCACCTGCCGACACAGCACAAGCATCAACGTCCCGACCTACCATGGACGCCAACCTCCCTACCTGGCTCATCCACGTTGACGGATCGGCTTGTCACAGCGGCTCTAGCGCTGGGATCATTCTGACCACCCCGGACAAGCACCGATTGGAGTATGCACTTCGTTTCATGTACAAGGCCTCCAATAACGAGGTCGAATACGAGGCTCTGCTTGCTGGCCTCCGTTTGGCCAAGCATATGCAGGTTGAGCAGATACAGGTCTACATCGATTCCTAACTCGTCGTCAATCAGGTCAATGATGAGTATAAGGCCAAAGACACTTCCATGACACAATACAAAACTTTGGCGCAGTCTCTCCTGAATGGCTTTCACGCCCACACCATCACAAAAATCCCCCGATCCGAGAATAGCCATGCCAACGCACTTGCACAGCTCACGTCGTCTTTGGACGAACGGACCAGTCGACACGTCCCAATCGAAGTCCTACATCAATCAAGTACCTCTCCTCCCTCGGTTCTCTACGTCAACACCAGCTCAACCTGGATGGCCCCTCTCATCCACTTCCTCACAGGCGAGAGCTTACCAACTGACTGGGTCGAGGCTAAACGAATCAGTCGGTAGGCCGCTTGGTACACGTTCATCACCGGTCTCTATATAAGCGCGGATATACCCTTCCTCTGCTCAAATACATTGATTCGTAGGCCGGACAGCTCCTCTTGAGAGAAATCCACGCAGGTGTATACGGCAACCACTCGGGGCCCCGATCACTCGCTCACAAAGCTTTCCGCCAAGGTTTCTACTAGCCGACCATGCATGCTGACGCAGCTGACCTCACTCAGCATTGCGACCAATGTCAACGCTTCACCCCATTCATCCTGCTCCCGTTTGAGAACCTAACGCCCATGTTCAGTTCATGGTCTTTTGCTCAGTGGGGACTCGACCTGATCGGCAAGCTGCCAACAAGCAAGGGGCAGACTTAGTACACAGTTGTCGCGGTTGACTACTTCACCAAATGGGTTGAAGCCAAGGCACTCGTCTCCATTACAACCGCCCAGATCGAAACTTTCATCTTCCAGAACATCATTTGTCGGTTCAGCCTCCCGCACACAATCATCACCGACAATGGCAAGCAGTTCGACAATGCCCGCTTCAGAGCTTTCTGCGCTCGGTACGACATCAACTTGTGCTTCTCCTCCCCGTTTCAGAGCCTTCTGCGCTCGGAGTACCTTTGGGCTAGTACCACACTGATGCCTATACTTTGACTGACCAACCAGATCTCTCTCTCTTTCAGGTCTATTCAAGGGCACGTGGCAGAGCAACATTCGCTCCCTGAGTTTGCACATTTTGTGCATCAACAATATGATTTTTAAAATCCTTAAAATTTGTCATTAAAAAATTGTCATTGACAGTCTTCTATAATCCTAATTGAATATGCTATATTTAATCTCTCATTATATTTGAATTGAATTATATAGTATATGATTATGTATATATAATTATGTAGTGAATAATTTATTAATTTTTGTCCTTTGAAAAAAATATCACCTAGCTACCTAAGTACTAGACTCCAACCTACCACCATGAAAGCGATTTGTAATATTGGTCCATATTATTCGGCCACCAACAATAGGAGGTTACATTTGGAGTTTTATTTGTAGTGGATGCAGCTCCAAATGTAAACTTAAAAAGAATATTCTGAGTTAAATAGTATACTGCTTACAATGAGAGTTCATATATAGGGGCTGGATATGGAGCTACATTTTTAATTCACATGATACCTTAAATATGTATTAAAACAATTTTTTCCCTTTAATTTTTTTTTTATCATTTATGTAATCTTTAAATTTTTTTCCTAAACATTTTAACCCAAAAAATCTAAATTCCGAAAAGATAAGATTTATGAAAGGAATGTGCAACTAAAAAAATTTATAAGCAAAAGTTTGAGAGAATAAAGAAAATATTAGAATATTGTGAGTGTTGTAAAATTTAGAGTGATATTTATAGGAAAAAATTAAAATTTGATGTGTTACTATATTACTATTTGGAGCTATATCCACTACAAATAGTAACATAGTAATACAATTCAAAGGTATTGAGAGTGTCGACAATATATTACTATATTACTATTGAATCAACGATAAAAATGTAAATAACTAAAATTATTGTTTGATATTTAAAGTGGATCCCACTTAATTTGATATCAACATGTTGAGAAATTTGGCAATTCAAAAAGAAAAAATCAAGTGAATCTTACATATTTTCTAATTAAATTTGAAGTTTTAGTGGACCATAATGAGTTGGCAGATGGAGATTTTTTTTTCCTTAATAATTATACTATGGACAAGTTAGGGAGAATCTAGCCCCACTATGGGTGGGCTTAGTTTGATGGTGGAGCCCATGTCTCGACAAATCCTAGATTCGCTGTAAGATATTTTTATAATATAGAGCACAGAATATAATACTTTATCATTATATTGTGTTTTGATATACTTTTTGATATAATATTTTTTAAATATAATTTTTTAATTTTTTTTTTACAAAAGTTATGTATAATTGACAATACGTGATAATTTATTGTCCGTCTAAACGTTTTATAATAATTCCATTTGCTTGTTCAAAAATTGTAAAAATTATGGATAATTATAAATAAGTTCAATTTTTGAATTCAACTTATAATTTAATTTATTATAGTAAATAGAGACAGTAAAAAATAAAAATAAAAGTTTTTTTTTTTATTATTTGTCAAATTATATCATTTTTTTAGCCCGTTATTTTTTAATCAATTACAGGTATACCATTACATATTATATTTACATACCTACCAATATCTGATTCTAATCCTACATGTAAATTAAATAATATTATATACTTAACTCTCCCGTATAAATAAGATATATATATATATATATAGAAATTCTAATTGTATAATAATATGTATATATTTTTTAATATACCCCTCTCAAAATAAAATAAAATAAGCAGGTTCTTATTAATTTACCTATAAAAAATAATAAGATAAATAATGTACTTGTAACTCTATGACTCTTCAAAAGTATCAGATGTTATTTGATAAAACAAATATAAAATATATCTTCTGAAATTTAGTTCGAATTATTTTAATTTAATTAATTTTGAAAAATAAATATAAAATAATAATATTTAAAATTTGAAAGTTTCTCATTCATATATGAAAAAATGGTATAAAAAGTATTTAAAAACTTTAAAAAAACAAAACCATAAAAAAAATATAATAAAAAAAAACAGTAAATAAACTATTTTATATGTTAAGTAGACTAATTTATAAATTAGACTTAAAAATTGGATTAATTTATATTTAATACTAAAATTTATATGTTACTTCTAGTGTGCGAATCTATTAGTTGATGCTTCATGATGTTTCAGGCCGATATAAGAACTTACCATCTTTAATAATTCTCCAAATATTCCTTCTTTTTTTTTTCTTTTACTTATTTAGGTCCGATAGTGTGTAACGACCCGTCCCAAATTCCATGATTAGATTAATGACTAATCACGATTAGTAAGGCTAATCTGTGATTAGTAGAGCGAAATCGGACGAACGATGCGAAATGACCGTTTTGCCCCTGGTGGTGGCAAAACGTTGACTTTTCAATCGGGCGGTCAAATGGACTTTGACCGATGACCGTGACGTAGTTCGTGACGTCACGAGTTCATAGACAGGTGGCACGTTCAATTCCGACTTTCGAGGAGGAAGTTATGACGTTCGGAAGTTTAGGGGCATTTTGGTAATTTTGGATAAAAGGGGTCAAAAGTAGACTTTTTGATCGGGAGGTCCGATGGCCGAGGGCCGAAGACCGTTACGTAGATAAGGAAGATACGAATCCGTAGACAGGCGGCACGTCGAATTCGGACGTTCGACGGCGAAGTTACGGTTCACGGAAGTTCTCGGTTACTATTCATGACGGCACGTTTTACGAGACAAAAAGTGCAGTTTTGTCTCTAGTGGGCCCAGATATTTCATGGAGGCCCAATGGATGAGTGACACTTGTCACCCATCCATTTCCCAGCCAAACATATTCATGCATCTCACCTTCCATTTGCATCGATCATCTTCATTTCGTATGCTTTCTCCCTACTACCCGATCTCACCCAACCATCCAAAACCCATCTAACCCCTCCCATGCGGCTAGGACTGAGGACAGAGTGAAGTGAGGATGGTGAGGACGTGGTGGCCGGCCCAGGACGGCGCCACCGTGCACGGCCGAGGCCAAACCCGAACAGGTAACCCGGTTACCCATTTTATCCCTTTTAATTCGATTTTAATGCTGTAGTTGTTTTTGGATGATTAGGAAGTGGTTATTAGGTTGCTAGGGACATTTTAGGATGATTTGGAGGGTGGTTCACGGCGGAGGAAGGCTGGAAGGTGGTCGGGAAAAACAGAGGCCGTGAGCCTCTTTGTACATGGTGGGGTTTTAGGCGGTTTCGATTAGTTTGGTTAATTGGGATTGGTAGAAAACATTAAAATAGGAATTTAGGAATTGGAATGGAGGAAATCGGACCAAAAATGAGGGAGAAGAAGCCCTGGACCGGTTACGCCGGTCCAGTTGCAGAGGTTGGACCGGACCGGGCCGGTCGGACCGGTTCGATCGAGGGAGGACGACGGCACTGTAGCGGCGCGTGAGGCCCACGCGCAGGGGCCTTTGGGCGGCGCGTGGCAGCGCGTGCTAGGGTTTCTGGGGATGTGTTCAACATACGAAATCATCTATTCGATGTAACGAACATTTTGGGACTGGTTTCGAGTCGATCGGACACCGTCTCGATATGTTTCGGGGCCTCGGAAGATTTCGGTTCGGGATTAAAAATAGTTAAAAATACGGGAAAATTACGGGGCTTTAGTGAGGGGTTATATAAGTAGTTAGTAACCCTCTAAATTAATTTGGACAGGTTTGGAAGTCCCGGTGACAGTGATCGGCTCGGGGAGCCGTATGGCACGCGTATCGAGACGCGGCTTCGGACGGCCTGTGAGTGGACCTTGTTTTCTAAATTGGTGCATGCATAAATGTTTATTATATGTTTTAAATACTTGTTTGTGATGCCATGAGTGCATTTGGATGTGCGGTTACGTATAGGCACGTATTTCGAGGTTTCAGCCCTATACGGGGCTGTAGGTCTTTATTGGTCTAAATGAAATGGTTTTGGATTTCCAAAAGGATAATGAATTTGATTTGATAATGTTGATTTGGATAATTGTTAATTATATGGTTTCACGTATTTCGAGGCGATTTACGTGCTTGCACGTAAATCGAGGATTTTCGGTTTTACTCTGATTTTCCATTCTTATGGTCTTGGAAATAATTTAATGAAATAATTTTGGATTTGAAAAGGTAATTCTCGGACTTGAAGTCCATTTGATTTACGGAATCGGGCCGGAGGCCCAATTGGTTTACGATTCGGACTGGGGGTCCAGTTTCTATGTGGATTCGGGCCTAGTGCCCAGCTATGTGTTACAAATGGTTTTTACGGGTCATGACGGTTTATGGGAACCGGCATGAACCCCTGAAATGGATTTACGGGTCATGACGGTTTATGGGAACCGGCATGAACCCATGAAAGGATTTTATGGTTCATGACGGCTTATGGGGGCCGGGCATGAATCCTTGAAAGGTTTCAAGAATGGTTTCAAAAGGTTTTTCATATTCCATCCTATATATATGATTGTCTCCTCCGGGGAGGGTCGTTGGCCTGGGTGGACCCCGGAGTAGTCACGGAGCACTGACTGAGTGGAGTCGCCCCCCAGTTGGGTTCCTTACTCTCAGGATGGGCATGGTTCGTTACCTCCAGGGAGGGTCATTGATCTACGGACATTGACCTGGGTGGACCCTGGAGAGACTTGGGTTTGAGACCCCGGTTAGCACACGTGTAGCTTTATTTTACCGTGACAGGTTCTGGATATGAATATATTGGATAAACATGGTTTCAATTGGTTTGGGAAAACTGTGTTTTATGATGATAAATGGATTTGGGCTGAGATCCCACATATGTTTACTATGTTCTGGTTTTCTGTAAATTGGTTTTGGGCAGGAGCCCGTGTGACTTGTATTTACGGAACTTGGGGTTGAGACCTTATTTATGGATGTTTTAACATATATAATTGGATAAATAGTTTTACTATGCATGCATGCTTTTTAGTGGAGGGTATAAAGGTCTTCTTATGGAAATGTTTTTATAAAATCTTTATTTTTGTCCACTCACAACCTTTCTGTTTTTAATACCCTTCAGGTTGACAGCGGATGTGGACTGTAGCAGAGATCGAGATATCACATGCCTCCTCCGGATCCTGGCGTACTCTGATAGCCCGGGAGGGCAAAGGTCGGAAATATCCCTTGTCTGACACTTCGTGTCAGACGGGAGCAGGGTCATCCCGCACTAATCCCGGGGGGGATTGGGATGGGTCCTGTCAACGTGGTATCAGAGCGGGGTTGTCTCTATTCGAGCAACCGCGGAGCTCTTGGAGTATGTACGCTGGTCGAGGATGTGATATCTCAATGGGCTACAGTTCGTGGTCAACCTGATTGTTGGGGTGCTGGTACGATAGTTAGTAGGATTGGCATGCCTTGGTTCGGCATTTGAGGTCGGGGTTGCCATAGTTCTGTCAAGGTTGACAGTGTGGGACCCTACGGAAGGATTAACGTGTTCGTATTCTGGAGTGTGATCGTGAGACGGTTAGTTGGGATCGTCTTCACGATGTCGTAGGATCGGTTCCGACGACTGATTCGATGTTGTGACCATTAAATGGTCGGATTATGTTGAGTTAAATGGATTTACTGCAGTCGGCAGTTAGCAACCGGATTCGAGGATCCTGATTGGACTTACGGTAGGATTGGATTGACGTCTTTATGATGTCCAGACCGCGGGGTCGGTCAGATCATGGATTTTACTGCTTTTCGCAGGTGGGTTCAGAGGAACTCTAGGTGTGATCGTGGAACCCTACCGTATGTGTATGGCTCGGAAACGGGAGTTGACGAGTGGTTTGACTTGGATGACTATCCGGATTTGGATTCGTTAGTCGGTCTAGTCATGTTAGCTTGTATTGGGACTGCACTTCGCAGTCAGGGTTGTACGTATCGGTTAGACCGAGTTGGTTGTCGTGCTACTTCAGTTGTGGGTTGGTGCAACTAAGGTCGTGGGTGACCTGGTAGACGACATTGGTTTAGTCAAATTACGACTAGTTAGAGATGGTTTGGACAAGTTACCAGGGTTGGTACTTGTCGATGGAATCCCTGAGTGGGATACAGAGTAGTTGGTACAGGCAGTTGATTCCGTTGGATGCGGAGTCTGGATGTCTAGTCGTTAGGTCTGCACGAGGTTGTGGCAGACGCTACTATCGATAGACGTAGTCGAATTTTATCTGGTTGAGTAGACTCAGGTTGTCGTGACGATTGTGACGATGGGATTGTCAGTCGTGACGATGGTACGAGGTGCGTGAATAACGCATATGTGTGGGTAGTGATTCTGGATTCGACTTGGTTACGGTTGAGTGCGATCGCAGAATGAGACGGGGACGTACGGGGGACGTTTCCTCTTCTCGTATGAGTTGTCAGGGTAACTATACCCAGAGGTGTTGGGTACGAAGGAGGCAGAATTTCTCCTATTTGAGCAAAGGTACGGGATCATCGTTCGGTATGAGCGGAGATCCAGAGTTGTCTGATTGGCACATTTTGTGCTGATGCTGACAGGTGGTGTACTGGTACTAGTGCTGGTGCTGGTGCCGGTGATTGTGGTGACGGTGAGTTACGAGTCGGGATGTGACTCCGACGTGATGGGCTTATGATTGGTATCTGTGGTTCGGGAGTGAATCACGGATAGTGACGGACTGGAGAGGATCCAGCGGTAGTTGAGGAGTGAGGATCGAGTAATATCCTGACGGATTAGTGACCGGTTGGTCAGACTCGTTCTGTCGCGGGGTTTAGCGACCAGTTGGTCAGAATTGGTCAGGATTGGTCAGATACGGCGGTATGCAGAGATTTGGCTGCAGATCACAGCAGGGGTCTGTTGTGACTTTTCAGTAGAGTGGTACATCAGATTAGGATGAATTGACATCCTTTTGGATGTACATATACGGTCGTAAATGGGCATGTGTCCATAACCAGTCTAACGGGGACACGTGGTTGATGTTCGAGTATGTTGTTTCCAATCTTGTTGGAACTTCGAAATCGCGAGAGGTTGCGATTGAGGTGACGAGAGGAATGCGGGTTTTCCGCATTGGTATTGGGTATGTCGAAGTCGTTTGGGTGACTTCTCAGGTTCTACCAAAATTGATGGTGGTAGAGGATGTAGATGTTATTGGTGTTGTTGGTTGCCACTAGTACACTGATCGTGTATTGGTTGGTGGACTCGTGATTGTCTTGGGTCATCAGGTGGAGTGAGTATATCGAAGTTAGGTGACTGAGATTTCTCATTTTCTGCCTGGTGGCAGACGATGTTGGTTTACGTGACGTGGTGAATGCAGCGAGTTTGATTGTATTCACATAGGATGATTTGTGATGTCATAGTCTTGTATCATCTTTGGTTTTCCTAGGTGGAATGACAAGGATCGATACGAGAAAATCAGTGAGAACCCACAGTCTCGGCGTGTCTTGTCGTTGACTAATCTATTTAGATGTGGGAAACGGTTGAGGACTTGGGACGTCGTGACGATCGGGGATCGTGACGTCTATGGTCGGTTGACGTAGAGTTGGATCTGGATCGTGATTTGGATGATCCAGATAGGTGGAGAGTTTATCACTCTTACTTGGTTGAGTTGAGGATAATGGGACTGAACTTCTTTTCGAGGTAAATCCCATATGACTTATTACTCATCTGAGTAGTTGTCTGATGAGTAGTTTTCCGACGTGGTCGGATATTGTCAGACCTAGTGTTGTGTTGATGTTGGGATTGGCTTCCCTATGAAGTCAATCGATGGTATTGTGGTAATCGATGGAACAGGTATCCGATAGGTTCGGATATGGTGCGTCTCGGTAGACGAGAACGAGATTTCAGGTTTTGGAATCAGATTTTTGGATGACGATTCAGGATTTGATTTTGGAACTTGAAAAAGGATTTCTAGATTTGGGTTTTGGAATCGGATTCTGGGTGACGATTCAGGATTTGATTCTAGAGCCTGACTGTGGATTTTCTTTTTATGGATTTGGGTTCGAAATGGTTATTCCTAATACTAGTTTACGGAATGATGATTTCGGATTTGAATTTGGACATGATTATGGATATGATTTCTGGGTTTGGATTCGGGATTTCTTACGAAATTGCGGATTCGGATTCGGATTTGGAAATAGATAATGGGTCGGAGTTTCAATTTGTCTAGTACTGGATTGGACAAATGGACTCCATAGTAGAAACGTGATTGGCTACAACCTATATGGGTGTAGGCTGATTGATGTGTAGATGTATGTACCTTGTACGTTGTTCGAGGTACAATACTGGGCATACTTGTGGTGCTTAGTGATAGTATATAGGTTATACCGGTATTACGTTGGAGAGCGTGTTGGTAGTCGGATTGGTTCTGATACCATCGGATTAGTTGAGGTCGTGGACTGGACATTGGATACTGTGCATTGGGTCATAGTGGTTCTGATGAGTCTAGTTACACATAGGTCGAGTGAAATGCTTGTGGTTAGTGTAACCACGAGTGTGTGTCATATCAGTTTGCGACTGACGACTGTCAAGTGGTGACAGTTTGTAGGAGGTGTCAGCGTGGATCATGGTGTGAGGTCGGATGACTCCCAGTGGGAGCAGACGTCAGGATAGTTAGTGGTTGAGCAAGGAATCGTCTAGTTGGTTATGTCAGCGAAACGGTAGATCTGACAAGTGGGATCAGTTCGGAGCGTACGACTTCTGTCATTCGACGTGGTCGAATGTAGTCGAAACGACGAGAGCGTTAGTGGTAGGTTTATGTTGACTAGTGGGTGTACTAGTGTACACGTGTTTTGCGGTCGATTATACTTTCCACGAGGTGGTTGTGGAATCAGGATAGTGAAGTTTCAAGAACGAAACTAATTAAGGAGGGAAGAACGGTTGGGTTTAGGTCGGTTGGAATTTCGAGGACGAAATTAATTAAGGAGGGAAGGTTGTAACGACCCGTCCCAAATTCCATGATTAGATTAATGACTAATCACGATTAGTAAGGCTAATCTGTGATTAGTAGAGCGAAATCGGACGAACGATGCGAAATGACCGTTTTGCCCCTGGTGGTGGCAAAACGTTGACTTTTCAATCGGGCGGTCAAATGGACTTTGACCGATGACCGTGACGTAGTTCGTGACGTCACGAGTTCATAGACAGGTGGCACGTTCAATTCCGACTTTCGAGGAGGAAGTTATGACGTTCGGAAGTTTAGGGGCATTTTGGTAATTTTGGATAAAAGGGGTCAAAAGTAGACTTTTTGATCGGGAGGTCCGATGGCCGAGGGCCGAAGACCGTTACGTAGATAAGGAAGATACGAATCCGTAGACAGGCGGCACGTCGAATTCGGACGTTCGACGGCGAAGTTACGGTTCACGGAAGTTCTCGGTTACTATTCATGACGGCACGTTTTACGAGACAAAAAGTGCAGTTTTGTCTCTAGTGGGCCCAGATATTTCATGGAGGCCCAATGGATGAGTGACACTTGTCACCCATCCATTTCCCAGCCAAACATATTCATGCATCTCACCTTCCATTTGCATCGATCATCTTCATTTCGTATGCTTTCTCCCTACTACCCGATCTCACCCAACCATCCAAAACCCATCTAACCCCTCCCATGCGGCTAGGACTGAGGACAGAGTGAAGTGAGGATGGTGAGGACGTGGTGGCCGGCCCAGGACGGCGCCACCGTGCACGGCCGAGGCCAAACCCGAACAGGTAACCCGGTTACCCATTTTATCCCTTTTAATTCGATTTTAATGCTGTAGTTGTTTTTGGATGATTAGGAAGTGGTTATTAGGTTGCTAGGGACATTTTAGGATGATTTGGAGGGTGGTTCACGGCGGAGGAAGGCTGGAAGGTGGTCGGGAAAAACAGAGGCCGTGAGCCTCTTTGTACATGGTGGGGTTTTAGGCGGTTTCGATTAGTTTGGTTAATTGGGATTGGTAGAAAACATTAAAATAGGAATTTAGGAATTGGAATGGAGGAAATCGGACCAAAAATGAGGGAGAAGAAGCCCTGGACCGGTTACGCCGGTCCAGTTGCAGAGGTTGGACCGGACCGGGCCGGTCGGACCGGTTCGATCGAGGGAGGACGACGGCACTGTAGCGGCGCGTGAGGCCCACGCGCAGGGGCCTTTGGGCGGCGCGTGGCAGCGCGTGCTAGGGTTTCTGGGGATGTGTTCAACATACGAAATCATCTATTCGATGTAACGAACATTTTGGGACTGGTTTCGAGTCGATCGGACACCGTCTCGATATGTTTCGGGGCCTCGGAAGATTTCGGTTCGGGATTAAAAATAGTTAAAAATACGGGAAAATTACGGGGCTTTAGTGAGGGGTTATATAAGTAGTTAGTAACCCTCTAAATTAATTTGGACAGGTTTGGAAGTCCCGGTGACAGTGATCGGCTCGGGGAGCCGTATGGCACGCGTATCGAGACGCGGCTTCGGACGGCCTGTGAGTGGACCTTGTTTTCTAAATTGGTGCATGCATAAATGTTTATTATATGTTTTAAATACTTGTTTGTGATGCCATGAGTGCATTTGGATGTGCGGTTACGTATAGGCACGTATTTCGAGGTTTCAGCCCTATACGGGGCTGTAGGTCTTTATTGGTCTAAATGAAATGGTTTTGGATTTCCAAAAGGATAATGAATTTGATTTGATAATGTTGATTTGGATAATTGTTAATTATATGGTTTCACGTATTTCGAGGCGATTTACGTGCTTGCACGTAAATCGAGGATTTTCGGTTTTACTCTGATTTTCCATTCTTATGGTCTTGGAAATAATTTAATGAAATAATTTTGGATTTGAAAAGGTAATTCTCGGACTTGAAGTCCATTTGATTTACGGAATCGGGCCGGAGGCCCAATTGGTTTACGATTCGGACTGGGGGTCCAGTTTCTATGTGGATTCGGGCCTAGTGCCCAGCTATGTGTTACAAATGGTTTTTACGGGTCATGACGGTTTATGGGAACCGGCATGAACCCCTGAAATGGATTTACGGGTCATGACGGTTTATGGGAACCGGCATGAACCCATGAAAGGATTTTATGGTTCATGACGGCTTATGGGGGCCGGGCATGAATCCTTGAAAGGTTTCAAGAATGGTTTCAAAAGGTTTTTCATATTCCATCCTATATATATGATTGTCTCCTCCGGGGAGGGTCGTTGGCCTGGGTGGACCCCGGAGTAGTCACGGAGCACTGACTGAGTGGAGTCGCCCCCCAGTTGGGTTCCTTACTCTCAGGATGGGCATGGTTCGTTACCTCCAGGGAGGGTCATTGATCTACGGACATTGACCTGGGTGGACCCTGGAGAGACTTGGGTTTGAGACCCCGGTTAGCACACGTGTAGCTTTATTTTACCGTGACAGGTTCTGGATATGAATATATTGGATAAACATGGTTTCAATTGGTTTGGGAAAACTATGTTTTATGATGATAAATGGATTTGGGCTGAGATCCCACATATGTTTACTATGTTCTGGTTTTCTGTAAATTGGTTTTGGGCAGGAGCCCGTGTGACTTGTATTTACGGAACTTGGGGTTGAGACCTTATTTATGGATGTTTTAACATATATAATTGGATAAATGGTTTTACTATGCATGCATGCTTTTTAGTGGAGGGTATAAAGGTCTTCTTATGGAAATGTTTTTATAAAATCTTTACTTTTGTCCACTCACAACCTTTCTGTTTTTAATACCCTTCAGGTTGACGGCGGATGTGGACTGTAGCAGAGATCGAGATATCACATGCCTCCTCCGGATCCTGGCGTACTCTGATAGCCCGGGAGGGCAAAGGTCGGAAATATCCCTTGTCTGACACTTCGTGTCAGACGGGAGCAGGGTCATCCCGCACTAATCCCGGGGGGGATTGGGATGGGTCCTGTCATAGTGAATAGTAAGTTTTTGAATATTTTTTTATTTGTATACAAAAAAAAATAAATTAAAGGCAAAAATTATAAGAAGACTTAAATTTATAGTCAAATTGAAGAGTATTAAAAACAAGATTTCCGAGTACATTTTCGAAACAATGTAACAGTTATTGCACATATTTACATCATAATTACATATTGGGTGTTATAACCTCATTTAGTACATCCATTAACCATTCCTACACTTAAAATTCAGATGAACTAAACTTACATGTTAATCTTAAAAAAATATCTTACGAAATATACTACTAAACATAAACATAATACATATAATACAAAGAATATAATAAATTTTATCTCATAATTGCATATTCATATATAAATAAAAGCTTGAATGGAATAAAAAAAACATAAGTTATTAAATATTCAATGTATATATAGAATATAATTATCTACTTTTATGTTATACCTCACGAGTCATTTTGATATATGGATATTAAGGAAAAAAAATTTCATTATATAAATATTGGGTATCGATATTATAACTTTAAATATTAATTAGATTTTTACATCGTATGTTGTACAAAATACAATAAAAAGGTCCCATTTTGTCCCAATACTTCGTATTTTTCTTACAAGAATATAATCATTTTATGAACATTCCATAAAGATAAATTGTTTAAATGGATAGATATACAAAAAGAAAATAATTGGAAAAGTGCAGGTGAATAGGTCCCTCCCCTCTTTGGCCAAAGCTTGGACTTTGGAGCTACCAAATTGTGGCTGTGGCTGTCTTGGCTGAGCAGAGTACCAATCAAGCCTCGGCTTCCAGATGCTCTTCCCCTGCTTCCGTCCTTTCCAATGTTCCATCCCCTTTTAAATCTAATTCTCTTTTGGTTTGTTGCTTCATTTCACCACTCCTTTCCTCATCCTCACAAGTCTCAACTCTCTCTCTCTCTCTCTCTCTCTCCTCCCCCATATCCTGCAGCCTTGATTTCCATCTCCTCCTCTCGATTCATGCCTTCAGATTTTCGCTAAATCTCCACCATCTTCGCTTTGGAGGTAACTTTTCTTAATTTCTTACTTTTTAGTTTTTGCTTGATTCAGTGTATATAAAAAGTTGGAATTGTGGTTTGCATGTTCCTGGGTTAACAAAAATGAAAAGGAGGCTTCTTTGGCGAAGAAAATAATACCCATAAGAGTTTTTTTCACAACTGTAATCTGGAAACGAAGAACGTGAAGTTTTTTTTTACTATAATCTGAATTCTTTATATACCTATTATGCTTTAGTGATAATATGGCTCCACTCTCCATGGGGATGGAGCTGTGGATACTCCAAGGCTTAGAATTTTTCATGTTTGATATACATATGAACTTTAAAATTGAATCCTAATGACTTGTTGGTGGATTTTTAGGTGATTTCTGATGTGCCATTGGTAAAAAGTTAATTATACTGAATTGGGTAGCGTGTTAAATTTATATATTTGTCATGTCTGATCGGGTCGCACAGTCATATAATGGTAGTGACGGAAGAAGTGAGCAAGCTTCATATCCTTATGAATCGGGTTGTAAGTCAGAAACCATGACATGTGGTGATGTGTCAATTCATTATGAGGAGGCTCAGCAGCACAATCATGGTTGGAAGAAGCATTCCTTGTTTAGAGGGTTTGGAGAAGTAACTGAACCGAGAAGTGTAAGAAAATCTGAAGGGGGTCTGAGTCTGATAGAGAGTTCAAAACATGCAAGGGATGAGAAATGGGAAGGCCAGTCCTTTCCAATGTTCACTCTTCCTCCAAAGACTGGTTTGGCCGAAAAGAAACAGATACTTGGTGAGAAAAGCTCAGTTGCAATGCCTGCCTGGGCTTCTAATGATGCATGGGAAATGGAAGCCACCCCACTGAATCCAAAGCGGACGGTGAAATATCATAATTTTCTTGAAAACAATATCGTTGCTGTTTCTAAGTCTTTTAATGATGAATTAATGAGATCAGATGCTAAAGTCGTGCCGCATCAATTTAAGGGTGGGAGCACTTCATTGTCAGCTTTCATGTGTAGAGACGAGGAAATTAATCAGTCCAACTCTCTTCTAGCACCACGACAACATGACACAAACACAAATGATCACACAAATTCCACATTTTGGGCTCATGAGAGGAATCCCATTGATAACAATTTTGCTCCTAGAAGATCAGGAGGTTCATCGTCAAAGCAGAATGATGCGGTTTTATTACAGCATAGTCCACAGAAATCAAATCTTGTTGGTGAAAATTTGAGAGAATTGCAAAATCAGTCTGGTATCGGTTTGCTTCCAAGCCAGAGAAACCCTCCAGAGGTGACCAAATTGGAAAAAACATATCAAGGATACTGCTCTTTCCCAAGCCTGCAGCAGCCAATGAGAATATGTACTTCTGTCAACACCGAGGAAGAATCATCTAGGGCTTTTCCCAAGATTTCAAATTCAAGACATCATTTTCAGTTCACAAAAAAGAATGGCGTTAGCTTGTCTGAAGGAGGTCAAATATTTGGACAGTCAAGTGAATCTACCAAATTGAAAGGAAAAGCTTTCAGTGAGCTATTTGGTTGTTCTTCTGAGCATGGTCTCCCTGCTCAATCTGGATTGAAGTTGCTACCTTATCGTAGCTCTATGGAAAGTGAAGGGGAAGGTGTAAGACATGTCAAGGCACATGCAGTTGAATCATCATCTGAAACAGATATAATGGACATGGATGCATTTCGGTATAACCTTCTTGCTGGTATTCACACACTCCATCTCATATATTTCATGATTCTCAACATAGTTGAACTGTATTCACAACATGTCATATGTACAGGCTATTTTGGTTAGGTTTTACAGCATCATGCTTCCGATAACTTACAGTTTAGAACGTAAATATCACTAACATATATATAATAACAACACATGAGAAGTTTTCTTTGTTGTTTTATCATGTCTTTTGGCTAATGGGTCTACTTTTTGTTGTATCAGGTGCAGTGTCATCATTCCCATCAGATAAGGTAACTCTTACTATTTTTGTTGTTTTGAGCAATTCATTACAATAAGTAGTTTTTGGAATCACTATTTCTTCACAGAAACCAAGTTATTAAATTGTAGTTTTAGGTATGTTTGGACGAGGAACTTCAAGTTCCATGGAATTTAGGCAAAATTAGTTAAAAATGGGGTACTTCAAAATTCCAAGGAATTTGCAAATAATTAGATGCAGGGCATATAGTTGGGATTTGTAAGTTCCATCTATGGAGGTGTTACTTTGGAAATCTCTTGTTTGGTGGATTGTTTTGCTCATGTGGTTCATGTGCTTCCTTATTACTTGCTTTACTAGCTACTTAACAATGCCCATATCTTTTGTTTCTTAATGCATTTTTTTTTTTTGTAATATTGCCTAAATTCCATGCTTAAATTCCTCATCCAAACATACCCTTAAGGAACTCATAGTGCTGGATTGAATCCGGTATCCCAAATTACTCGATCAGCCTTAAATGGGAAGCCACTTTGACCTAATTTTTTAATTTCGAAGCAGGCTGAGAGTTCTAAGAAGTCTTCAACATCTCGATCAGCCTTCATTTCAAGTAGAGAAGAGACTGGAACAAGTAGTCTATACCCCAAATTACTCGGCATAAATCAAGAGCTTCCCGATCTTGCTGCTTTTGCAAGTTCTGGAGAAGAAAGGGAGACAAGCACTTTGAAGACTCAGAGTTTAGGTGTGGAAAATCTCCTTTCCTATGTTGAGAACCCGACAAACTCAAAATCCAGTGCATGTCCAAAAGGATGTGAGATACCAGAGCCAAGCAGCAGGTGGGTTAAACGTCTCAAGTTGGGTGCTTCTCAGTCTGTTCATGGTACAAAAAGATCAAAAATGGGAGAAGCCTCCGCACATGAAAAAGGCAACAATGCTTCTAGCAGTATTATGAGATGCAATATAACTAGTTTACAACCTGGTATCAGCAGATCTGTTGACAATAAACAGACTGAATTGGATCAAACTACAACTCTATTAAGGAATGGGGATTCATCTTCCATCGATTCAGTAGGGAAAAGCCAAAATATAACACTGTCACACCCTTGGATCCGGAGGTGGTCTCATAATGTAGCATCCCAAAAGAAGTCAGAAGCATTGGTTGTTTATCAATCGTCATATCGAAAGGAAACAGTAAATGGATTCCAGAAGAAGCAGTTTCCAAGCATTGCTGCTATGGCACTCATGGGAAAGGCCATGAGTGGTTTGAATCCATGTGAGTTTTCGAATCAGGGGTCTTTTGTAGCTTGGAGTACAAAGGGATTTTGGCTAAACAAGTCATGAGCATGAGATAATAACAGTCCAACTGAAACTGATGGTTGGCATTGGCTTGACCAGGACGGAGAATGCTTTGTCCATCTACGACGAAATGTACGAAGATTTGAACGGTCTATCGGTATGTATCCAAAGTATCAGCAGCTGTTGCAATGTTAAGAACGGCGACCTAGGCATATTACAGTTTATTATTACGAGTCTTTAATCTCTATGTCTTATAGTTACTATTATTATTTTGTTACTGAAAAAGTTTATAGCCTCGTGTTTAGTTCTCGGATTTTAGACAAGCTTAAAATCTGAGTTAAATTCTAAATTATAAGTGACTAACCTAATTATTTATGAATAATGTATTAAATTTTATGGTTTAGTGGTAGTTTTTTTAGACTTTTTTTGTTTTTAATCGGTAACTTTTAACTTTGATTTTTCCTCCGTAATGATGGAAAAAAGTAGAAAAAGCTTCAGAATATTACTAATTGTTCACTGCACTAAGGGATAGTTTACTAATGTTCACTACACTAGATTATAGCTTATGCTTTAGGGGGATTAAAAGATTTGAACAAAGGGTCTTGCATGATTTAGTGCTTTATGGTGGTCAAGGACCAGAATTTTTCAAAATTGTGATGAGGGGAGTTTTGAAGTAAGTCTGAGGCTGTCAATGACTGTAGGTTAGATAGTTTTTGCGCACTATTTGCTTCTATCCATTAGAATTTAAATTGTATTTTACATGTATACATATTTTTCAGATTTGTTCTTTGCAATATAAAATGACGGAATTGGCATTGACGAAAATTAATTTTCTACAATTTATTGCATTGTTTGGATAGGTGTTCTTTTCAGATTTGTAATGTATACATATTTTTCAGATTTGTTCTTTTCAAAATTTAACTATTGCTCCTAAATAGAAGGTGTTCATACCATATCGGCTCAGACCGAGCATAAAACTCATACTGACTGCAGGTCAAGCTCATTATCAAAACAGTACCAATCCAGACCAATCTTGGAGGCCCAGCCCTCTGCCCGGCTCGGCATGTCGGCCCAGACCGACCTAGAAGCCCAGCCTTCTTCTGACATCATGCCACTGCCCGACTCTAGAGGCCTAGCCCTTGTCGGTCGGTGAGTCGGCCCAGACCGACCTATCAGCCCAACACTGCCGCCTAGCACAAGCCCAAAGGATCCAGGCCCACTCATGCGAACAAACCCTAGTCGGGTCTGGATGGCACCTCCACGTGCCAGTCCCACAGCAATTGACATTTGTCCCACATCGGGAGAATACAATTATTATATTCACCACACCCATATAAAAGGGGTCCATTTGTCGTACAAAGGTAACTAAGCAAATTACTGTTCACTACTACTTTTACAGTTTACTTTCCACCACTCACCCTACACCTTAGACCGACTACTGATTTGGCACATTTTGTGCATCAACAGAAGGCATCCTTAAATTATGTCTAAACGTAAAAGGACAGTCTTAGTTATAGGCACTGGACTTTATTATTAGTAGTACAATCTGTTAACTATGTCAAATCTAAACGTTCAAATAGTCGTTGGCAACAATTTTTCCTTATTTAAAAAAAGGAACTATCACCCATGTTGACAAGGTTTAAATGTTTAAAAACTTAATTTTCTACAATTTTTTTTATTTTATTTTTAGATAACATAAATATACAAATACAATTTAAACACGGAATCTAATGTGTATGCATAAATGGCAGTTGCCAAAGTAGAATTTTAGAAATGATATTTTTTTTTATATGGAATGTAAAGTTGGAATTTATGGTATCCAATTTCCCAAAAAAAGAAGAAAAAATTCCCCTAAATTCATATTATGAATCTAAACCCTAAACCCTAACTCTAAATATGGGAAGTGGTACATGGAATAAAATCTCATGTTCTATCAAAAAAGTAAAAATGCCTCTGCAAAAAACTTAAATTATTTAGGAGGAAAAATGATTGTCAGTGTTTTGAAATTATACAAATTCTAGCGACTGCTCTTAAATTTATTTATTAATAAAAAAACATTCTTAAACCATATCCGAACCTGAAATAACAATCCTAGCTAGTCAATAGACTTTATATCCCCTAAACTACATTAGATCTAAAAGTTCAAATAGTGTTTAACAATAATTTTCCTTATTTAAGTAGCATCCTCGTTGACAAGGTCTAAACCTTTAAAAATTAGGCTTATGGGTTTAAATGCATCATGAACTCGCATCTTTGTGACACTTTGTACCCTGTATTCGTTATTCGCTCACTTAATAGTGTGAAATGGCCAAGTAGGGCCACTCAGCACATTTTTCGTCCAAACTGTTATGTTGCCGTGAAAATTGAGGGTAAAATGAGAAATTTTGACATGCTCACACCCTTTTGCCATGTCAGCCGCGACGTGGGGATGGTTTTGGGACCACAAGTTAGTCCCATCTACAATTAGGTTTTCGACAATTATCACTATCAAAAGAGTATCACCACTAACAAGGATCCAAATTTTAACTCTTCGTAAACATGGAAAAAGTAAGCAGCTACACTATAATGTGTGGTAATGGCAATGAAAAACATTTTTAAGGAAAATGATTCAATCAAAAAATGTTAAATCAACGCATGTAAGTTACCTCCATCACAGACAATGGTTGAGAATGAAAAGAACACAAAGCTTTCGCTAAAGACTCTTTTGGACGAGAAGTTCTAGATAAGAATGCAGAGCGTTGTGAAAGTGATGAGTGGCAACGGTGAACACTGGAATCTAATAGCTCTTCTTCTCCTCTAATACAACTAGATTGAACTGCTAAGTTTTCCCTCTTTGATAGCGTATCAGGTTCAGAAAATTCCAAAAATCGGGAAGTTACACGTGAGCTCCGGAGAACAAAACAGTGAAGGCTAGGCCCAAAGCGGACAATATTGTGCTAGATGGGTAGGGTCGTGATAATAGAGGGAGGATAAAGCGGACAATATTGTGTTAGATGAGTCGGGTCCTGACAATAGAAAGAGGATAAAACTCAGTTTTATCTTAAGGGGTATTTAGGGTATTTGCTCTTCATCATCCTCTCCACTCCACCGGATTCATCCATCATTCGCCATTCCACAATCATCAGATTCATCTACCATCCATTATCCATCATACTTCGTTCCACTATCATCATCCAGTTAACGATCCCAAATTTCAGCATCATCCAATTTACGATTTTTATGGCAATATCAACAGTAAATAGTTTGGATGTACACACTATTCAACGGTTATGGGAGGGTGAGGTGGGCCCCAAAATAAGGGGTGAATAGTTTGGATGTTCACACCATTCAATGGTATGGAGCATTAAAGCCTACAATGCAACATTGTATGTCGTACACTGAAAATTATATTACATAATATAGAATAATCGTTTTTTTCCTTCACTTTCAACAAAAAAAAACCATTAAATAATCATTTTCTTAACATTTTCGATTATAATAATCAGGGTAACGTGAGTTTATTATAGCGTATTTACGGGTTTTCATCATCCTTATATTCCAAACCCAAATCTCGTTACCCTCCGAATATGACAACGACACTAGTTGAAATAGGCTGAACAAAAAGCCGTGAACGCTCCCCTTGGGAGCCGGTCATTCTATTTTCTCGCCACGAGAAAACCCATATTATTGAACCCAATCACCGCATGGCCATCAACACATGATCAAATACTACCCTCTTTTCCTTGTCCTTCGTGTTACATCTCATACCAATAATTAGAAATTTAATTTTTCATGCGGAATTCCCATTTATTTTCGATTGTTTTCGTACTAATTAACCTAACCGGATTGGGCTAGGTGTGCATTACGACCTTGTTGCATTACTTGCACTAGCCCAATTGTTCAAGCCATTTAAGAAGCCAAGCATACCCAACACTATCTATGGCCCTTATGGAAGCAGGTCATTGACTCTGGTCCAGTCTGAGGTCCAATCACCTCACTAGTGGCATTCACACACAGAGACCAGTACTCTGTGAACCTTCTCGAGAGAACCGGTGTCTTCCTCCCTGCCACAATCGATGAGCATTCCACACAGGAGTGATGAATTCTTTTGTCCTCATCGAACTAACACCTCGTAAAACATTGCTCTAGCCTCAAGCGACACTCGACGGTCGTCCTCCTTCCTCACCAACGACCCAAACGATGACCCACCTCTGCGCAAACACAATACTCACGAAGCCGAGAGCGACCATGAAAGGTGAATCACAGCCCTGATGCACCAATCTCAACCCTGATGACACCAAAAACTTCGTCTCGACGTCCTCTGATCGCCCAGCTCGTCAGAGGAGCCTAGAAATCGTTGTGACCCGAGACAATGAGCTTGACTCGTTTAGGACCCGTTTGTTGATCCGTGTAGATTCGAGGGTCTTCCAGGTACCCTTTCGATCTCTAGCTTCGACTGTTATTTTTGTCTTCTCGAGTGCTTCCTAATGGACTGACTGCGTGTGAAATCGGTGACGTTCAAGGTGGCGGCAACGGTGGCCGGGAATCGCTGGTCGCCGGAAACTAGAACCCTACGACGCTTCAGGTTTACGCCTTCGAACTCTAACCCCACCATTAGATTTGTTTTAACACGTGGAGTCAAATGTTATGTTTGCATGTTGATTCCCGGATTGGCCATACGGCGGAGATGACGGCGGAGAGCCATCGAAATTTGGGAATTTGTGGAAGACCGCGATCAGTTAGCTCTGTTATGTTATGATTAGGTGAAAACCGAAACAAAACTCTTTTCCCTTCATATTATTTGTTGGTAGGATCAAGTAGCTACTCTATGTGCAGCATTGGGGGGACGAGGAGCATCACGGGGCTGAGGACTCATCGAAGCCGTGACTTCCCAACCATTTTTCCGATGGGCTCAAGTATAATCTCGACCTTTCGAGCCTAAATTCAGATTCTTTAACTTGAGTAGTGTATGTTTGTTGGTTTGCATGTTAATTTTGGGTTAAAATCGAGGAAGAACGACCTCGATGGATTTTGGGATTTTTTTGGGGCAAAAATGACGTTTTTACTCCTAATTTAAGTTTGATTTTTTGTTCAGATACTTTTTAGTTTATCCGATAGGTCTTGAAGTTTTGAGTTCGTAGATATACAGTATGTCGAAATACAGTATGTCGAAATTGGAGTTTAGATGAATTTATTATGGTTCTAAAATAGTGGGGTATTTTTATAATTTTTCATGAGGGAATTTTTGTCTTTTTACTATTTTACTGAGTCATTGAGGGTAAGGATTGAAATATCGATATCAACGGATATATCGTTAGTAAAATTTACGGATATCTCGTCCCAAATATCGATATCGTTTATGATTACCAAAAATAACGAAAATTCGGTCTAAAAGTTGGAAATTTGGAATGAAATTTTGGGAAAAATTTAAGTACTCAATGATGGTTATATAGGACTAATAAAAACTATAAAATGACTTTGATATAATAAATATATGAGGAATAATATGATACAATAGGGTTCTGTTGATGATTAATAATATAAAATTTTAAACATAAACATAATTGAAGTTAATTATTATAATTGAAGGTTAATATAATTAAAAACATAACAATAAGCTAAAAAAAATCAATGGAAGAAAAATTATAAAATGAGTAAATATATTTAAAATTGAAAAAAAAGATGAAAAAATAGAGTTAATCTTTATTCAAAAATTGGAAAAAATTGATATATTTAAAATTTAAAAAAAGGACAAACAAAGGTGAAAATTTTGAAAAAAACGAAAAAAAAAACTCAGCAGAATAAACAAAATATAACCATCACTAACTTCAATAATTAATTCAATCCCAAATTGGATTAGATATAAAGAAAGAGAACCAAAAATTGAAAAATAAAACGCAAAGCGAGCACCTAATAAGAAATTCGGCGAGATCAAATCAACTGCAAAATTCACATAATAGTTTGATCAATTGGGATAAAAAAAATTTCCAAAAAAAAAAATCTTGACTTTACTTTCTCTTCTCCAAATTCTAATGAAAAATAATTACATATCCTAATTAATCTTTAAAATCATTGATGGTGTGTTGGCCGTTGAGTCAGCAAAGAGACATATTATTTTATTCAACTATTGAGTCAAAACGGTGTGTTTAAATTGATGTCAAATTGTCTCAAATTGTCAATTATGTCTCTTTCTCTTTCTCTCTCTCCCTCCCCGAAAAGCTTCTTCCTCATCATCTTTCTATACCCAGGCCATCACCAAGTCCCCAAATCTAGCATTTGCAGTCAATTGGATCATAAAATCAACTCCAAACGAATCGCATGGACAAGATGAGGAGAGCCCCGCCTTCATTTTTTAGCGTCGGCGTCGAAATTGCACGGATTGGAATTCGAAGGCACAAAGCTGCACAACGACGGTAAGTAAATTTCGGAAAAAAATCGATGGATTTCGGTCAAAATCGTCGATATATTTCGATATTGAACGAAACCATGGATATTGGGGGAAGAAATTTCTTCCCCCCTTGTTTAGATGCCGACGGTGCTTTTTTTCGATATATCGATCGAAATATCGGCGAAACTGCCGATATTTCAATCGCTGATTGAGGGATGTGACTTAGCTGGCTAAGTGTGACGCCTGTCACTTGTTGTCTGGGATTGGTAGCGATTGTGTGTGCGGTGTTGTGTTGAATTGAATAAATTAACCCGTGTATATGTGTGTAGCGTTCTTGTGGGAAAAAAAACCCAGAGATAGAACCCATAAAGCCATTAGACTTTGTTCTTCATCTGAGAATTAAAAGGAAATAAAAGGGAATGAGTGTAGAAAAGGGAAATAGAAGAAGCAGGGGAGAGAACCCAGACCCGAGCACCCAAGAAGAAAACCGAAGAGGAAACCCGAAACCTCCATGGATCCTTGGATACACTTCCAAAGCAAATGTAGAACTAAATGTAATGTTCAAAATGGAAAAATCATTGAAGCGAGGTAGTAGTGATATTGGATGAGAGTTTGCAATTTTGACGAATCCTACAAACTTTGATAAGGTGAAGTCCAAGTTGCGTAAATGTATGAGTGATAGAATCAATAGAATTAAATGACATATAGCCCACATCAAGGGAAATATAGCCTCGTGTCCAAATTCACAGAGACAGACCACCATCTCCACTCTCCATTTTCCACTCTCCAGTTTCCACTCCTGCTCCAGTCGTCCACCACTACAATTCCATTTCTACCCAATTCATTATTTAATGAAAATATTCCATTTTCATCTCTTTTAGTGTCTTCTCTTTGCGAGAGAGTGAGACACAGTGAACAGTAAACAAAGCGTTAGACATTGATCAATTTCTTTCCACACCCATTTCGGTTCTTCATATCGACCGAAGACAAGGTTGAAGACAAAAGGAGCGAGAGACAGTAATCATTCATCGACTCCAACTCCAATCAAGGGGTTCCAAACTTCCAGAGAGATGGAGAGGGACTCAATTTCAATACCTGAGAATCTGTGATCGTGCGATTGTAGCTAGGCGATGGAGGCGAAGCAGCGAAGGAGGAGATAGGACCGCGATGGAGTGGAGTGGAGCACCGGCGACTTCAAGCAGAGTAGACGGGGTGGAGCAGTTGCAACTGCAATGTCAATTTGCGAGTGCAATGCCGATGTGCGAGTGCTACTTGCGAGTTGGGACTCTGTGACAGACGACGGGGAAGATGTGCAACTTCGAGCGAGAGAAGAGTCAAAGGTAGAGGCCAAGACGGAGGCGATTCGCGATCGTTCTAATTTGGGTTTGAATTTGGTAAGGTTTGCAAGTTGAATTTGGGTCTAATTTGGCCTTTGGGGATTGGGTAAAATTGTAATAGAACCTTCAATTTTTGTTTTGTTATTTATAAAAATAGAAAAAAATTGCAGCCCTCACTTTCACCGCCAGGAGCGCTCAGGAGCCGTCGAGTCCGCATAGGCTACATAGGTGATGCATGATTTGTTAGAAATGTGAGATTGAATGAAGTACAAGAACTTAACTCAATCCCAAGAAAAACAATAACTAGTCGAATGAGAGGGAAATTTTATATTTCGAATTCAAACTCAAATGGGACAGTTATGGACTTTGAAACCGTCCAATTCAGTTTGGAACGGTCAATCAATAGGATTGACCGTTCCATGTCGACTAAGAAAAAAAAGAAGGGGATTTGGTCCCTCTCTTCCTTGACACGGATCATTCCTAAAAAACTTCTTTTATTGAGGTTGATCATCGACATTGAGAGAAGAGATCATCAATTCCCCATCTGCCTTGCAGATTGCACATTGATCACAAGAGCACACAACGATGGCTTCACTATCAAGTAAGTCTGATTTCTATTTTGAATCCATCCTTTCTAATGCTAAATATTTATATTGTAGAAAGTGATTTAGATACATGATTGTTTTCGATCTTGGAAGATTTCCGATCACAGAAATTCTAACGTGATTACGGAAGCACAGAGGTTTAGTACATATTCAGAGTTAATTAAATCTTCAAGAAAGAAATTATGGTTTACCCTGCCAATATTGGGGAATGGGTATACACACGTATGCATCATGCATATCGCATGTGTGTGTGTATGTCTATGTTGAATCCATTTTGGTCGTTTAGTTTTTTTATTATTATTTCAAATGGTGGATTCCTTAAACTCGATATGCTTGAATTTTGGACTTTAATTATCAAATTGCTTTACTATTAGAAATCTGACTGTATTTAATTTGATTGTAAGGGTTTATTTAGTTATACTTTCATCTGAAGAGCTATGCATTTTCAGATGCTAAATTATCTGATTATGTTTTTTACATCTCTTACATTACTAGTTGCTTTGCATGGTATTCTCATTCACATATGATTTTTAGATCCCTATGCCTTGCGCTAAAACCAACGAGGAGGCTACTGCGAAATTGAAGTTGGGGTACTTTTGCAAGCAAAATTGAAGTTGTTGGCTCCTGCTTGTTGATGATGAGACGATTGAGTGTGAAAGTGAGAATTAAGTTATAATATATATTTTTTAACCAATTAATTTGTAATATGACTTAAGTAAAAAAATTAAAGGATATGCAGTATTTTTTTTTTTCAACTCCAAATTTATTATTAGGGAAAATTTGTAATTAAAGAATTAAAAAACCTGATTTAACTCGGCTTGAGTGGGCTTTATTGGCCTAGCTCATGAACCTAACCCATGCCTACTGTTGCTGTCAACCCCCCACTTGCAATGAGATCTAGGACGACAAACTTCCAACAAACAGATAGGCTACTAGGGGGAGAGACATTCTGAGGAGTCTTAAAACCAACTTCCCACTAGCCCAAACCTTAGAAGGCATCTGGATGACTTGCATGACTCAGGAGCACATACTCAAGCACAAGGGACGCATGGCACATCATAGAAATCTAAGAGTCAGCGACTTGAGTCCCGATGTGTCATGCACCACGTGTAAATGTTTCGGTATTCACCTTCTCGAGTCGACTTGTCAAAACAAGTTCAATGATTGAGCCGTAAAGTCCTAGTACATATGAAGCTTTTGAAATAGCTTTTGGAGGGCCTTGAAACATCCCGGGCTACTAGAAGACATAACACGCTTGATAAATGATAAGGGAACATCCCAACGCACCCTGGCAAGGAGCATGTCCATTGTCAGATGATCTATCGAGAAATTTCTCTTAGTGATTGAAGCAAAAAAAAAAAAAAAAAAACTGCACTCACGGAGTAAGGAACCAACACCAATCAAGGTCATCAGCTCATGATTGACTTAGAGGATGCGTCAAAGTACTTTGACAAATTGAATTCCCACATAAGCACCAACGACAACATGTAACCTCTCGAAATACGCACCTTCTCTGGTGTACAAGTCAACATTTGTGCAAAATGTAACAACCCGTTCCAAAAATTTGAGGCATTTTTGGAAAATAAATTGAGAATTGGTGAATTTATGCTTGTCTTTGTTAATGACCCAAAAGTTAAATTTAATTGGGAAACTTCTTAGAAGGTCTGATTGGACCAATGCGTACATCTTGAACTCACGAGTTCATAGATAGATAACACATGAAAATTGGAGTTCATATGTGTACGACATGGGTCTAAACGCCCAAGGGTATTTGGTAATTTTTCTTGAACTATAATGGGCGAGTCACCATGAGGTTTGATGGGTGATACATAAGGTGATAAGTGTCCTCGTAGGAGGGTTGGGAATGTCCTTCACCGCCTGGATCACTTTAGTTAAAATGAAGGAAAGAAACGGTGGAAATGGGGGTCCTTCCTTAGTCCTTATCATTTTCAGGGACTAGCCATGATAACCGGTCTGTTTTGGAATGGAGGAACTGAGAGGAGAGGGAAAATGGAGAAAAAAAAACCTTTATGGGATTCAGTGGGAGGATACCGAAAACATTGAACTCCATCACTCTCACTCTCACTATCGAGGGCGAGGTTAACTGAGAGATCACCGAGAGGTTGTTCCCCCCCACCCCTCCCTAAAAAAAAATCACTAAATAAAACACATGCCACCTTGAATGTCGTCGATGACCATGTGAGGAGAATTAAAGGCTGGTTATTTTGAGACTATTGCTTCCCGAGAAAGGGGGAGGAGATGCAGTTCAATTCAAAGGAAATCAAGGCTAGGAAAGTGTTTTTTCCAGTTCCACGAGTCGATTAAGGTCATCTTCAGAGTAGGGGGACTTATGGTGACTAGGTAATAAAGCTTGGTGGCAGAGCTGGAAAATTTTGGTTGTGTTTTCGACCAAACTAGGTTTCCTTGGAATTCAATGTAGAATCGAGTTCCCGTTATTGATTAGTTACATTTCACTGTAAAATTCATGGAAAATGATCGAGGAAGGAAAGAAATCCAGTCGGGTACCATTTTTGAGTCGATACCCATTTACAGTGCTTCATATCAACTTGGCTAGAGATAGGGGATGACTGGGCGCGTGGTGCTTGGGAGACTATTGCCCAGCCAGCCACCGACACGTGGCAGTAAATCTCAAGTCGTTCGACGTTACAAACCTAGTGGTGCAAGTTCCAGATCAATCAAACATCGTTTAGTGGTAGTTTTGTGTGTATGAAATAAGTACAGTCGAATATGCCAGGACTTCTGGAGTCTAGATGTAGGTTTCTTATATGATTGAGATATCAGAATAGGACTCGAGAAAAATCGATGTATCAGGTTCACTATTCGTCGAGGGTCATTGGGTTGGTATGGTTGGGGACTCCAGGAGGACGAAATATGTTTGATTCTTGTATCGAGATAATAATTCTGATATGGTCGGTATATATCTGTCGTCTGACAAGTTCTCCAGTTGTGTTGTTCCAAGGATAATTTTGGAATGTGAAGTTAGGTTGTTAGATGGGAGTAGCACTAAGCATGTATATCAAAGTGATTTCAAGAAGGGTTTTCTCACCAGATGCACTGGCTACCACATACAACAAGAAGGATAGGACGTATTCACCAACACGCTTTGTCAGGACCCGACCCTCCTGGTCAGGACCCGACTGATCTAACACGATATTGTCCGTTTTGGGCCTCCTTGCCCTTGCCCTCACGGTTTTGTTTTCGGGTGCTCATGGTGCAACTTCCCAGGGGGTCACCCATCATGGAATTGCACCAGCCTCAACTCGCTTAACTTTGGGGTTCCAATCCCCCCAAAGCCACTTGAGCTCCCAAAAGGCCTAGTGTGACGACCCGTCCCGAATTAATGGGATTAATTAAGAATTAATGACGGATTAGGGAGACTAATCGGAGATTAGACAAGGATTAGCAGACGTTCAGGCGAAATGCCGATTTTTCCCTTAGAATGGACGAATCGTTGACTTTTCGTTCAGGCGGTCAAATGGACTTTGGCTGATGGCTGTGACGTAGTTCGTGACGTCACAAGTTCATAGACAGGTGGCACGCCCGATTCCGATATTCAAGGAAGAAGTTATGACGATCGAAAGTCCAAGGGCATTTTGGTAATTTGGTTGAATAGGGGCCAATAGTTGACTTTTGACCCAAGAGGTCTGATGGCCGAGGGCCGAAGACCGTTACGTAGATCGGGACGATACAAATCCGTAGACAGGTGGTACGTCGAATTCGGACGTTTGACGGAGAAGTTACGGTTAACGGAAGTACAAAAGTACTATTGCACGAAGTTCGAGACAGCTTGTGTTTTGTCCTAAGTGGGGCCCAGATATTTTTCCCAAGGCCCAATGGATGAGTGACAAGTGTCACCCATCCACTAGACACCATGTTCCCATTCATGCATCTCCCATTCATCTTCATCGATCATTTTTCTTCATTCCCACACCCAAATCGATCGACCATCCAACCCAAATCCAAACCCTTACCCCTTTGATCATCTGTGAGACCCAAGAGAGTGAGAGGAGGTCTAAGGAAGGTGGTGGCCGGCCAGGATCAACGGCGCCGTGGGCGGCGGCCATAAACCCGAGAAAGGTACCCGGTTAGACCCAATTTCCATTTTTAATTCGATTGATACGTTATGGATGCGTTTGGATGATTAGGAGATGTTTAGTAGGTTGTTAGGAAGGTTTTAAGATGAATTTGGGTGGTGGTTAGTGGCTGAGAAGCCGTGGGGAGGTGTTTGAAAAACTGGACCGTGAGGAAGGAATCAAACCGTTAGGATTTATATGTTTTCTCTTAGATTTCTTGATTGGAATGGATAGGAAATGAGAAATTAGGAATTTGGGACTGAATTGGAAGCAAACGGGCCGAAATTGGGTGAGAAACCAGGAGAACCAGTGAACCGGCCGGACTAGGTTCAGTCGCTGAGGAAGACAACTATAGCTGGCGCGTGAGGCCCAAGCGTATTGTAAGACCCGTGTCCTGGAGGGAACGGTGAACAATCCCACATTCCTGCGAGGGGGGAATGGTCTGGGAAGGGAATGGTGGTGTGCCTTAAAGGTGTAGGCACACACCTATCTAGCATGAGGCCTTTTGGGAGCTCAGTGGCTTTGGGGGGGATTGGAACCCCAAAGTTAAGCGAGTTGAGGCTGGTGCAATTCCAGATGGGTGACCCCCTGGGAAGTTACACCGTGAGCTCCCGAAAACAAAAATGTGAGGGCAAGGGCAAGGAGGCCCAAAGCGGACAATATCGTGCTAGATGAATCGGGACCTGCCAGAAGAGGGTCGAGTCCTGACAATTTGGTATCAGAGCCAGACCCCGACCGGGAAGTGTGCCAGCGAGGACGCTGGGCCCTAAGGGGGGTGGATTGTAAGACCCGTGTCCTGGAGGGAACGGTGAACAATTCCATATTTCTGCGAGGGGGGAATGGTCTGGGAAGGGAATGGTGGTGTGCCTTAAAGGTGTAGGCACAGCTCAGTGGCTTTGGGGGGGATTGGAACCCCAAAGTTAAGCGAATTGAGGCTGGTGCTCCAGATGGGTGACCCCCTGGGAAGTTGCACCGTGAGCTCCCGAAAACAAAACCGTGAGGGCAAGGGCAAGGAGGCCCAAAGAGGACAATATCGTGCTAGATGAATCGGGACCTGCCAAAAGAGGGTCGGGTCCCTGACAATTTGGTATCAGAGCCAGACCCCGACCGGGAAGTGTGCCAGCGAGACGCTTGGCCCTAAGGGGGGTGGATTGTAAGACCTGTGTCCTGAATGGGAACGGTGAACAATCCCACATTTCTGCGAGGGGGGAATGGTCTGGGAAGGGAATGGTGGTGTGCCTTAAAGGTGTAGGCACAGCTCAGTGGCTTTGGGGGGGGGGGGGGGGGGGGGGATTGGAACCCTAAAGTTAAGCGAGTTGAGGCTGGTGCAATTCCAGATAGGTGACCCCCTGGGAAGTTGCACCGTGAGCTCCCGAAAACAAAACCGTGAGGGCAAGGGCAAGGAGGGCCCAAAGCGGACAATATCGTGCTAGATGAATCGGGACCTGCCAGAAGAGGGTCGGGTCCTGACACGTAGGCCACTCCTTGGGTGCGTGACGACGCGTGGAAGGGTATTTGGGGAAGTTTTCAACATGTCAAATCATTTATTCGATATAACGAACATTTTGGGACTGGTTTCATGTCAATCGGACATCGTTTCGATATAGTTCGGGTTGCCCCAATGGTTTAGGTTCGCGTTTAAAAATAGTTAGAAATTCTAGAAAATTACGGGACTTTAGTGAGGGGTTATATAAGTAGTTAGTAACCCTCTAAATTAATTTGGACAGGTTTGGGAATCCCAGAGGCGACGATTGGCCCGGGGGACGCTTATGGCACGCGTATCGAGGTGCGACTATCGGACGGTCTGTGAGTGGACTTGTTTTATGAATTCGATACATGTATGAATGTTTTATAATTGTTTTAATACATGTTTTGTGATGCCATGAGTGCAATTGTTTGTGGTAGCCTAGGATTTACGTATTTGGACGTATTTCGAGATTTCCAGTTTTATACGATGCTTATACGTGCTAGGTTTTCAACGAGGGTTTAATAAATGGATTTTGGATTTAGAAATATGAACTCAGGCATGAGACGTAATTGATTAGAAACTCTCGAACTTAAAGTCCATTTGATTTGACGAGGAATCAGACCGAGGGTCCATTTGAGTTATACGATCGGACCGAGGGTCCGTTGATTTATGATCCGGGCTTGAGGCCCATTTGGTTGTAATATCGGGCTGGAGGCCCATTTGACTATAGTTTCATGCTTAAGGCCTCGTTGGTTGTGAAATCAGGCTTGAGGCCCCGTTGCTTTATGGTTTCGGTCTGGAGGCCTAATTAGTCGTGATATTCGAGCTTGAGGCCCTGTTTATTGTGAAATCGGGCTGAGTCCCAGTTAGGTTTATGAAATGAGAATTCGGGAATGAGACCCTGTTGAACTGTGGATTTAGGCCGAGGCCTGTTAAAGTGATTTGAATCGGATTCGAGGAATCCTGTTGAGATGAATCGGGTATGAGGACCCAATTGAAATGTGATTCGAGAAAGGAAGAAAGTATTTGAAAATGAATATGAAACCCTCCATATGATTATATGGTCTCCTCCAGACGTCGACCGGAGAGTCACGATCCACAGACCAGAATGGGTATCCCCATAGGGATCCCGTTCCAGGAGTGGGGGTTACGATTTATGATGTGATCCCGGACCAGATTCCGGAGAGATGTGTGGATTAGATCCGAGATAGAGCTCAGACTAGATCTAGAGATTGAGCCTCTCAGATGGAGAATTCCTGGGAGAAGACTCGGAGTGAGACCCCGAGTAGTGTGCACACTAGTATAGATATGAGGATATCGTGACATATATCGAGGATGTGTTCCCTAGGGGTTGTGTGCCCTGAGTTGGCATCTTATCGAAAGTGTCGCGGATGGGTTATACGTATGTTGATACGTATGAGGTTTGATGGAAAAGTGATTTAAGGGCGGAGACACTGTGTTCCATGTTTTAGAAAGTGTTTTGGGGCGAGACCCCGTATTCACTGTTTTGAAGATTGGTTTTGGGCTGAGAGACCACGTACGTTGATTTGTGCTGAGTTCCCACATGTAATGGTTTATGGTCGCAATTGGATTTATGGGTCATGACGGTTTATGGGGTCGGGCATGAACCCTTGAAAGGTTTTGATATGTTTGACAAATGGTTTTATTGTCGTTTTGATAAACGGTTTTTTGAATGCATGCATATGCTTTTAGTGAAGGGCATAAATGTCTTTATGTAAAAATGTTTTTATTAAAATGTTATTTTGTCCACTCATGACTTTTGATGTTTTTAATGCCCTTAAGGTTGATCGCGGATGCGGGCTTGTAGCAGAGACGAGACATCACTCCCCTCCTCCTACGATCCTGACGTACTCTGATAAGCCCCCGGTAAGGGCTAAAGACGGAAATTTCCCTGGTCTGACACCAAGTGTCAAACGGGATCAGGCGAGTCCCACGTTAATCCCGGGGGATTTGGGACAGGTCCTGACAGAGTGGTATCAGAGCAGGTTGGTTCATTGATACTCATGGTACTCTGATACCAAGTGGTATCAGAGCGTTGTTTGCTCTCAGAGTATGCGCAGGTCGAGGATGTGATGTCTCTGAAATCGTAACAGCCTGTCATCAACCTGATAGTTAGGGTATGAGTAGGAAACACCACGTGCTAAACGAAATTTGATACAATAGTTTGAGGTTCGATTGGCATTGGAGGCCACGTGTTTCGATGTTTGATCCAGAGGAGGATCAGTATTTTTGTGAATCCGACGGCTTGGAGCCATATCGTTACTGGAAATAGGATCTAGTAGATCGGTAGACACAGTATGACGACTTGAGAGTCGTGACCGCTCGACGGTAGGGTCATGTCGGATAGAGGATGTACGGATTAATACCAATGGTGGTCAGAGGTCAGGGTCGCCCACTATACGATGACCCTGTACGACTACAGTCACGATAGTTGGGAATAGGAACGTGTGATTCTATTTGGCGTGATGAACCATGTTTCGGTAGTGTGTCGAATCTCGGAAGGATGTCGACTGGCAGGAAATGCCTGGAGTAGTTGTGGTGTGACGCGATATGATGTGATTGCACACGTGGCGCTGTGCAGTATTGGGCCCCGGAGTATGGCCAAGTTTTGGTGGAGGCCAGCGGCTGGGAGCCGTAGAATTACGAGAGGACGAGGGTCCTTAGAGTGTAGTTATTGGCTGTTTTGGTACCAGTATTGGTGTATGACGACTCTTCGGAGTCGAGAGTGAGGGATCGGTCAGGCTAGTTGTGCTGCAGCGAGCAGCCGGGTTGTGATAACCCTAGTTGGCGATTGATTGGACAAGTTACCAAGAGTGTGGTACTTGTGATCGGATCAGAGGTTGGGACCGATCAGTGGATGTTGCGTGTGGAGCGTTAGTACTGGCAGTCGACTACCGCATGGTTTTGGGGTCTCGGTAGCAGAGTGTTTGTGAGATTGGTCTGCACCAGGTATGTGGCAGACGCTGCTATCGATTGATGTAATCGAGTCTTATCAATTTGGATGGACTTAGGTTGCCGTGGCGATTGTGACGACGAGATTTGTCAGTCGTGACGATGATACGAGGTTCGTGAGTGACGCACAATACGAGGATAAATTATGGATTCGACTCGGTTACGATTGAGTACGATCGCAGAATGAGACGCTGATATTGGGTGTTGGTACTCTTACCACGTTACCTCTGTACGGTGACTGTGACGAGTAATATATTCCTGGATGAGTGACAGGTGCCCTAGATATCCTTGGATGGATTACATGAGTGTGAGTACTGGAGTTGATCCCATAGAGTTTGGGGACATACGAACAGTAGGGCAGACGGAATAGTAGAAGTGCCCCGAGGGGTGAGCATGTGAGTTCGGTGGGCACTGAGCGGGACAGAGAGAATCTTGAGTGGCTCAGTGCGAGCACCAGGAGTACTTGGTTTGGTGACCAGTTCCCTGATGATACGAGGCTTGGACGCGAGTGGTGTGCCCAGGAGGGGTAACGTTAAAGGATGAAATGCCTGGGGTGGCATTCGGATGAAAAGATATAAACGGATGACATGAGTGACGTCACATGACGTATGGGTCGGTTGGTCAGATATGGTAGTACGCAGAGAGTTGGCTTCAGATCACGACATGCATTGTGATCTGTTTTAGCCTATCGACCGATGTCGGTGGATTCCGACTAATTCTGTGAGTAAGAGTTGGATCAGGTGGATTAAAGGTACGAGATGCGAGTGTTGGAGGTCGTTTATGCACATCCGTAAATAGTATAAAAGGTGTAACCTTGAGTCGCATGAATTCTACTCGGAATGAGTGTACCTGCAAGTGCGGTATTCACGGACGCGTGGATGGTGTCCGGTTAAGCTGTGGATTTGAGAGTCCATTGTGGATTGGTGTTGGTTGGCTACAGTTGACCATACCTCCGGAGTTGAGGACATGGCACTTGGTTGCCTATAGGACTCTAGAATGCTCGCGTAGTGAGTGAGCTCAGTAATTGGAAAAGAAATATGTTTCCAACGTGATTGAAACTTCGAATCAAGAGAAGTTGTGGCCGAGACGTTGAGAGGAGTGCTCGGTTCCGCATTGGCGATGGATATTCCGAGGTCACTGAGTGTGACTCTTTAGTAGATAGTGTTGGGTGCCGGAGGATGACATTAGATGAACTTTGAGGTCATCATCTTGGATTTTCCTTGATTCTTCCCTAGGTGGACGACGAGGAGTGATATGACAGCTAGGGGTTTAAAGAGGGTGTAAGAACCGAACACCTAGGTTGTGGTCAAATTTGTTTGACTTGGTGAGTAGATTGTATTTAGCGTCACATGTTGTGACGTGTCAGGACCCACCCCGGTTTCACCCCCGAAAAACCGAGGTAAACCCCTGCTCCCGTTTGACACCCCGACACAAAACCAAAGTAAACTCACTCGAAGCCATTAAAGTACTCAGTCAGACGCAGGAGATACTGTATAAAACATCCCGAAGTAAAAGTTTACAAAGCATAGTATTGAATACAAAAGAAAGAATACTGGTAACTTAGGTACACGCACACGGAAAATTGAAACACTCCGGAATCCCCTCCGCCGACTTCTATGCTTCAGACGCTGCCTCTACGTCGAAACCCCGCTCTAGCTCCACGACCTGGAGGGCAATGTAAAAACAGAAAGTGTGAGTGGACATAAATAAAAGAAAGTTTCCAAAACCATTTATAAGAAAAACCGGGTTTGGCCCTCCGTTTTGAAACCACATACATAACCCAGTTATTAAGGCAGTTATAGTTCAAATAAACCTCATCATAAAAACAGAAACACTATAAAACACAGTTATAGAAATCATAGCATAAGCATCATAAAACCGTATCATAAACCATGTAAATCAAGTCATCATTATTCGATCAAACCTGCTGGACCTATCCGAGTCTTTAAACTCCTGAGTCTTTAAACTCAATCCAGGCCTCAATAATATCCGAGTCTTTAAACTCAACAGGCCTACGGGGGAAAGATCAATATATCCGAGTCTTTAAACTTCGAGTCTTTAAACTCAATCCGGGTCTTTAAACCCAATCCGGGGCCCGTCCCCCGTCAATCACAATATCCGGGTCTTTAAACCCAATAACCAGATCCAGCAAAATCCAATCCAAAACCATTTGAAAACCATTTCGAAATCCATATCCAAACCCGAATCTGAAATCACCGGTTCGATGCCTTTCCGGCGTCCAGAACCGTCATTCCGAACCCAAATCCGGAATTCCACTTTTCAACCTCAAAACCAAATTCCGCTTTCCGAAATCCGATTTCAAAACCGAAAACCCTTGCTCATCGAAATCATATTCCAAAATCCCTTTATAAACATTAAAACCACTTATCCATTGAAATCCTAAATCCATAACATCATATTCAGAAATCATACTTTTCCTCGTAAAACGTGCTGAAAATCGAACTTCCTCGAAAAAAGTGCAATTATGTAAAATCAACAAAGCATATCCGATAAACATAAAATCATAATTAAAACCATAAAACAATTATAGAAAAACAGTTATGCATGCTCGAGTTTAAGGAAAGGGTCCACTCACAGTACCAAGCCCTCAATCGCGTCCCGAACGTCTCGTACGTTCATCTGCTTCCTCGGGAAGTCCCGATCCTGTCAACAACCGCCAAAGTACATTACTAACACGTCTACTAAGACTCTCCTAATTTTCCCCAATAATCCCCGGGTCCTAATCGTAACGAACCGAAACCCTAAATCTTCACCCTCGCGGAACTACATCGAATCGACGTCCGAACAACCCGAAACCAATTCCATTAGACTCGTCACAACTCCTATCGACGTCCGAACAACACGATTTGGGATTCGATTTGGGACTTGGAAGTGGATTCCGGGTTTGGGTTCGGAATGGTTATTCCGGATGCCAGCTTATGGAATGATGGTTGCGGACTCGGATCTGGAAAGGAGATGGATATGATTTCTGGGTTTGGATTCGGGATCCTGATGAGATTGCGGATTCAGATTAGGAAAGGGAAAAAGGTTTTCAAATGGTTTTGGATTGGATTTGCTGGATCTGGTTATTGGGTTTAAAGACCCGGATTATGTTTGACGGGGGACGGGCCCGGATTGGGTTTAAAGACCCGGATTGAGTTTAAAGACTCGGGAGTTTAAAGACTCGGGAGTTTAAAGACTCGGATATATTGATATTTTCCCCGTAGGCCTATTGAGTTTAAAGACTCGGGAGTTTAAAGACTCGGATTATATTGAGGCCTGGATTGAGTTTAAAGACTCGGGAGTTTAAAGACTCGGATAGATCCAGCAGGTTCGATGGATGGAAATGTGGTTCAATATGTTTTGGTTTTCTCAGTGATTGATGAAGATGGTTTTTGTTGGTTATAATGGTTTTCGATGGTTTTGGGCTGAGGCCCGGGATTTGAGAAAAGGAACATGCGTTTGGTTTTCGTACATGGTTTTATGACATGAATTTGATATGCATGCATTGGTTTTTGAAACGGAGGGTATAAATGTACTTGTGTTTTCTCTTAACTGTTTTTGAACTTATACTTGATTTTTGTCCACTCACAGTCTTTTCGTGTTTTCGATACCCTCCAAGTTGTTGCGGTGCGGGCTGTTGGTCGAGAGACACGGAGACATCACACTCGCGATCCACAGTAGTTCGGATGACTGGATTCGAGAATCCCTGGTCCGACTTACGTGTTACATGGAGGTTAGACGTTAGTCTGGCATTCGTGTCATGCGTAAGTCAGACAGGAGCAGGTTTTAGTCCCTAATCCTAGGGGATTAGTGGTGGGCCCTGACATCAGCAATACCAATTTGACCTTTAACCGGCTTTTCAGTCTGCCACTCTGACACGTTCCATCCGACAGTCGTCCGGCTGAAAAACGCATCCTCACTAAGGGCTAACACATCCAAGCTAGCATCCTGCTCATCATCCAATCAGACAACAATCTCTAAATTCCTGCCATCACAATGGCACGAATCCCAACTCACAGGTCATCCTCAGACCTATGCCCATACTAACTCTCGATACTTGCACGAATCAACTCTCTCAAATTCCTATACTCAAAACTGACTCTCCTTGGAGTCCCATCACTCATACTTATCCGAACTTGTCGGATACCGAACAATCCATTACCACGATATGTCACGACTTCGTGACCAGCCGACAGCTCCCGGCTCCACTGCGTTTCGCTGCTCTACTCTGATCTCGACTCGTCTTTGAGTCCTCATATCGTATCTCTCATTACTCAACGATCTCCGCTGACATCTAGACTCACCTCGAGTCTCCACCTGTCACTATCGGATCTAATCTGATCGCCGTTCATGTCCATCTAGGACTCGATCCAATCTATAACATTACCTAAAATATCGGGATACTCTCAACCCAACATAACGATTGACCGTGGTCAATCCCATCGTCCAACGTGCACAACACATTGGTGCACCCACATCACATCACGTCGGCGCCACCCGATCTACTCAAGGACTGCATTCTGGCAACGTCTAACCACATACTACTGTCCGCACACCAACCATGGTTCAGACCCGAACCGTCCGTCACCAGGCGAACATCAATCCATCACCTCGGACACTCAGTCGTCATGTAACGACCCGTCCCAGAAATTAGGGTTAAGACCATGATTAAGATGAGATTAGTGAGCTTAATCGGGGATTAGTTGGTCTCAATGGGGTCGTTAGTGTAGAACGACGATTTTTGCCCCTAGTTTGGGCAAAAAGTTGACTTTTAGTTCGGGCGGGCAACTAGATTTTGACCGATGACAGGACGTAGTTTAGGACATCACAAATCCGTAGGCAGGTGGCACGCCCGATTCCGACATCCGAGGAGGAAGTTATGATGTTCGGAAGGTTGAGGGCATAACCGTAATTTGGTTAAAATAGGGGGAAAAGTTGACTTTTCGTATGATCGGGTTTTGACACGTTGACCTAGGATGGTTAGCCAGATCTTATCGTCCTGAGTTCCATGACAGGCGGCACGTATTCATCAGACTTATGACGTGTAAGTTACGGCTCTACAAAGTTAGTGGCATAATCGTAATTTTGGGGTTTAAGAAGGGGCATTTTGGTCTTTTGCACTTGGGATTTGTGCAACAGAGAGGGACAAATGGAGGGTTGAGATTGAGATAGTTGTGAGAGAGAAGGGGAGGATTATGACGCGTGGCAAGGGCCTAGTGGCTCCTAGGCGTGTGCACCGTCCAAATAATTGGGGGTGCCCGTGTGTTCGTGTTTGTTCTTCGACCCAGAGAGAAAATAGAGACTGGGAATTTGGGGAGGAATCAATCAAGCTTGGTAAGGGTGTGAGTTTGTGAGTGTGTGAGGAGTGACCAGAGATCAAGAAGGAGACAGAGAGGAGGTTTGGAGGTGCGGTGGCCGTGTGTGGGTGAGAGGTGAGCCACGAGAAACCAAGGGGAAAACAAAGAACAGAGAGGAGTTGTGAGTGGTGGTGCGGCCGTGTTCGATCAATCGAAGCTGGTGGAGGTGTCCAGAGGCTGGAGGTGGACTGGAGGAGTTGTGTTGCCACGGTGGAGCTCACGACGGCGACCGGAGGGCAGGTAATTTCTTGTTTTCCTTTCGATGCTCTGTTTTGCCGTCGATTTTCAAATTGAAAGTCGTAACGTCTGGGGTTGAGTCGACGGTTTTCGTGAGTTGGGTGAGACTCAGTGAGGTCCTAGGATTGGTTTAAGCTAGCTACCGTGACAGGGGAAGACCTGGGTGGCCGGGAAGGAAAACAGGGGCAGTGTTCAGGTTTCTATTCGAGCTTGAGTCGACAGGTTTTAGGGTGAGTCGAGGTGTTTGGAGTAGGGGAATGGATAGTTTAGGACGGGACGAATAGGATGGTGAAGAAAGGAGTCGATTGGGTGGACGGACGACGGAGAACCGTCCTCGCCGTTTCGAATTGCATAAGCCGGTTTGACTGGGTCGACTCGAGGTAGACGATGACACTGTAGCCGGTGCGTGAGGGCCACGCGCAGCCACTTTGGGCGGCGCGTGGAGGCTCGTGCGACAGCGGTTGGGAAAACGGTCAACTTGGTTTTTGGTCTATTCCGATTCAAAACCCGAAATCTCGTTTCTCAAAACCACTTTCCTGAACTGGGCTTCAAGCCCGAAAATACTTTCCAAAATCCTTTTACTTTCTTTGAAATCAAATCGTATTTCAAAATCCAAAATCAAACCATTAAAACCAGGTTCCAATCACAATCTCCGTCAAATCTCGTAAAACATGAAATACCGTAATTTCCTCGAAAAATGTACGCAAACCGTAAACCATCACAATCATAAATCAAATCATAGAATCAAGTATAAAAAAAAATATAAAAACATATATGCATGCATCAAGAGTTAGAAAGAAAATTCCACTCACAGACCATTTCGACGTCGCCTCGATACGCGCGCACTTACGCCGTTCCTGGCCATTCCGCTATCCTCGGCGTTCCCGAACCTGTCCAAAACCCATACTAAGGTCACTAACTACTTCACAATGGTCATACTAAAATCCCATAATTTTCCCGTATTTTTAACTATTTTTAACCGAGCCCTAAAACTATCGGACAGCCCGAAACATATTGAACCGATGTCCGATTGACTCGAAACCAGCACCAAAATGTTCGTTACATCGAATACTTTAAAAGTCGTGTTGGAACTTTCCTCGGAATCTATACCTCGCGCCCACACGCGCGGCTACTGTTCATCTTCAACCTTGGGATGAACCGGTCCAACTGGACCGGACCGGCGTGAGCGGTTCAACTATTTTTCTTGCTTAATTTAGTCCCACTTTTAGTCCAATCAATTCGTCCTCTCTATTCTAATTAATCCAAACAATAAAATCACGAATTTAGGTCCTGATTGTACCTTCCCGTTGAGTTTTCTCCCTTCAAGAATTGGCCCGCTCTATTTCCATGCTTCCCAGCCACCATTGACTATGGATTCACGTCCTCGGAGTTCACCTGAACTTCCAAATCAACATTCTAGTAATCAAATCGATCGACAATCAATAAATAGCAACTTTACCATTTTTGAATTCGAAGGACAGTTTCTCTGCAACTCACCTTAACTTCCATTACTTAGCTCAAATCCAAGCTCGAAAGCTCCCTGATGAACTTAGAAACATAACACAATCCATCCATTCGATCCTCAACCTTTAAAACACACTTCCTCAAATAAAAACACAAACAGGGTCCTCTCGGGTTTCCTCGGCTACCGCCGTCGTCCTCCGCCGTCAAACCTCCCTGTGGCCACCAGTTCTCTTGTCTAGGCTTCCTCTTCCTTCTTCCTACTCACTTCAGGGACCAGGGATGATGATTAAAGGAGTTGGCTGTATTAATTCGTGGTTTTCCTCTGTTTTGTCTCACGATTCTAGACGCCGTCTGCGACGGTTCCGGTGGCAGCACCACCACGACCACCTGCTCAGTCTCTCTCTAATCCCCTTCACCACCCTCAAACAAGGAATGAAAAAAAAATGCATAAGGAAGGTGCTCACGGTTTACCCCCCTCTCTGTTTCCCTTTTTTTCATACCCGTGCACAACGTTTAAACCAACTCAGGCGGTGACAGATGCTTCTCAGACCATCCAGAGATGGCCACGCGTCAAAAATCATGTGGCCTCCTTGTCCAACATCTGCCAAGTGTCCAATACCCATTGCACACAATTCCCTAGGCTGTAAATGACCAAAAAGCCCTTGCTTTGCAAAATTACCATTTTACCCCTCGGATTCTTAGACTCATAATTTAACCATCCGACCTCCGATCGATACTTGCCGCCTGTCGTTGTACTCAGGACGGCGAGACCTATCTAATGGTCCTAGGTTCGCGTGAAGAAACCTCATCGTGCAAAAAGTCAACAATTGCCCTTCTTTTAACCAAATTACGAAAGTGTCCTCAACCTTCCGAACATCATAACTTCCTCCTCGGATGTCGGAGTTGGGTGTGCCACCTGTCTACGGGCTCGTGACGTCCCAAACTACGTCACAGTCATCGGCCAATACCCAAATACCGCCCAAACTAAAAGTCAACGATCTAACCACCGCTTAACTCAACTAATCCGTCACTAATCACTTCGCTAATCCCGACTCCCGGGACGGGTCGTTACAGCTGACCTGTCAAAGTGAGTGATAAGCGTGATCGACGAGTGTCGAAGTTTTGTCTCAAGTCAGACGTACGAGCTGACGTGTAGTTTCAGAAATGAATTGGAGCTTTGGAGGCTCCAGTGACGATACGTACAGATGAGTACGGTGTAGTGACGGACGTGTACTTGTACACGAGAGTGACCGTGTGCGGAAACACGGTTGAATTTCCACAGTTGGTTGTGGAATAGGGTCCATTTTAATTTCGAGGAAAAAATTCTTTAAAGGGGGAAGTTTGTGACGACTCGTCCCGAATTAATGAAATTAATTAAGACTTAATGACGGATTAGCGAGACTAATCGAAGATTAGACGAGAATTAGCGGACGTTCAAGCGAAATGACGATTTTGCCCTTAGAATGGGGAATAGTTGACTTTTTGTTCAAGCGGTCAAATGGACTTTGGCCGATAACTGTGACGTAGTTCGTGACGTCACGAGTTCATAGACAGGTGGTACGCCCGATTCCGATGTTCAAGGAAGAAGTTATGACGATCAGAAGTCCAAGGGCATTTTGGTAATTTGGTTGAATAGGGGCCAATAGTTGACTTTTGACCCGGGAGGTCCGATGGCCGAGGTCAAAGATTGTTACGTAGATCGGGACGATACGAATCAGTAGACAGGCGGCACGTCGAATTCGGACGTTCGACGGAGAAGTTATGGTTTACGGAAGTACGGAAGTACTATTGCATGAAGTTCGAGACAGCTTGGATTTTGTCCTAAGTGGGGCCCAGATATTTGTCCCAAGGCCCAATGGACGAGTGACAAGTGTCACCCATCCACTGGACACCATGTTCCCATTCATGCATCTCCCATTCATCTTCATCGATCATTTTTCTTCATTCCCACACCCAAACCGATCGACCATCCAACCCCAAATCCAAACCCTTACCCCTTTGATCATCTGTGAGACCTAAGAGAGTGAGAGGAGGACTGAGGAAGGTAGTGGTCAGCCAGGATCAACGCCGCCGTGGGCAGCGGCCATAAACCTGAGAAAGTTACCCGATTAGACCCAATTTCCATTTTTAATTCGATTGTTACGTTATGGATGTGTTTGGATGATTAGGAGATGTTTAGTAGGTTTTTAGGAAGGTTTTAAGATGAATTTGGGTGGTGGTTAGTGGCTGAGAAGCCGTGGGGAGGTGTTTGAAAAACTGGACCGTGAGGAAGGAATCAAACCGTTAGGATTTATACGTTTTCTCTTAGATTTCTTGATTGGAATGGATAGTAAATGAGAAATTAGGAATTTTGGGACTAGATTGGAAGAAAACAGACTGAAATTGGGTGAGAAACCAGGCCGGACCGGTCACGCTGGTCTAGGAGAACTAGTGAACCGACCGGACCCGATTCAATCGCTGAGGAAGATAACTGTAGCCGGCGCGTGAGGCCCACGCGCAGGCCACTCCTTGGGCGCATGACGGCGCATGACAGGGTATTTTGGGAAGTGTTCAACATGTCAAATCATTTATTCGATGTAACGAACATTTTGGGACTGGTTTCGTGCCAATCAGACATCGTTTCGATATAGTTCGGGTTGTCCGAAAGTTTAGGTTCACGTTTAAAAATAGTTAGAAATTCTGAATAATTACGGGACTTTAGTGAGGGGTTATATACGTAGTTAGTAACCCTCTAAATTAATTTGGACAGGTTCGGGAATCCCGGAGGCGACGATTGGCCCAGCAGACGCATATGGCACGCGTATCAAGGTGCGGCTTCAGACGATCTGTGAGTGGAATTGTTTTATGAATTCGATGCATGTATAAATGTTTTATAATTGTTTTAATACATGTTTTGTGATGCCATGAGTGCATTTGTTTGTGGTAGCCTAGGATTAACGTATTTGCACGTATTTCGAGATTTCTGATTTTATACGATGCTTATACATGCTAGGTTTTCAACGAGGGTTTAATAAATGGATTTTGGATTTAGAAATATGAACTCGAGCATGAGACCCAATTGATTGGAAACTCTCGGACTTAAAGTCCATTTGAGTTATATGATCCGGGCTTGAGGCCCATTTGGTTGTAGTATCGGGATAGAGGCCCATTTGACTATAGTATCGAGCTTAAGGTCCCGTTGGTTGTGAAATTGGGCTTGAGGACCCGTTGCTTTATGGTTTCGGGCTTGAGGCCCTGTTGATTGTGAAATCGGGCTTGAGTCCCAGTTAGGTTTATGAAATGAGAATTTGGGCATGAGACCCTGTTGAACTGTGGATTTAGGCCGAGGCCTGTGAATGTGATTTAAATCGGATTCGAGAAATCCCGTTGAGATGAATCGGGTATGAGACCCTATTGAAATGTGATTCGAGAAAGGAAGAAAGTATTTGAAAATGAATCTGAACCCTCCATATGATTATATGGTCTCCTCCAGACGTCGACCTGGAGAGTCATAATCCACAGAGCAGAATGGGTATCCCCATAGGGATCCCGTTCCAGGAGTGTGGGTTACGATTTATGATATGGTCCCGGACCAGATTCTGGAGAGATGTATGGACTAGATCCGGAGATAGAGCTAGGACTAGATCTATAGATTGAGCCTCCCAGATGGAGAATTCCTGGGAAACGACTCGGAGTGAGACCCTAAGTAGTGTGCACACTAGTATAGATATGAGGATATCGTGACATATATCGGGGATGTGTTTCCTAGGGGGTGTGCCCCGAGTTGGCATATTCTCGGAAGTGCCACGGATAGGTTATATGTATGTTGATACATATGAGGTTTGATGGAAAAGTGATTTGAGGGCGGAGACCCTGTGTTCCATGTTTTAGAAAGTGCTTTGGGGTGAGACCCCGTATTCAACTTTTTGAAGATTGGTTTTGGGCTGAGACCCACGTACGTTGATTTGGGATGAGTTCCCACATGTAATGGTTTATGGTTTTTGAGTTGTGATTTCGGGTCGGGGACCCAATTGGATTTATGGGCCATGAGGGTTTATGGGGCCGGGGATGAACACTTGAAAGGTTTTGATATGTTTGACAAATGGTTTTATTGTCATTTTGATAAACGGTTTTTGAATGCATGCATATGCTTTTAGTGAAGGTCATAAATGTCTTTATGTGAAAATGTTTTTATTAAAATGTTATTTTGTCCACTCACGACTTTTGATGTTTTTAATGCCCTTAAGGTTGATCGCGGATGCGGGCTGCAGCAGAGACGAGACATCACTCCCCTCCTCCTACGATCCTGACGTACTCTGATAGTCCCGGCGAGGGCTAAAGACGGAAATTTCCCTAGTCTGACACTTGGTGTCAGACGGGATCAGGCGTGTCCCACGTTAATCCTAGGGGATTTGGGACGGGTCCTGACACCTAGTGCTAGATAGGTGTGTGCCTACACCTTTAAGCCACACCACCATCCTCTCTAGACCATTCCCCCTCGCGGAAATGTGGGATTGTTGACCATTCCCTCCAGAACACGAGTCTTACAATCCACCCCCCTTAGGGCCCAGCGTCCTCGCTGGCACACTTCCTATTCGGGGTCTGGCTCTGAGACCAAATTGTCATTTGAAACGACCTACCCTCAATCCCCCGGGATTAAGGGCTAAGTCATGCTCCCGTCTAACTTACGCATGACACAAAGGCTAAACCAATGTCCCGCCTCCATGTGACACGTAAGTCGGACAAGGGATTTTCAAACGAACCGATCAAAACTTCCGGACTTCCCAGAGCGCGCAGACTCTACTGTGGATCGCATGTGTGATGTCTCCGTCTCTCTCGACCAACAGCCCGCACCGTGACAACCTGGAGGGTATCAAAAACATAAAAAGACTGTGAGTGGACAAAATAAATAGCAAGTTCAGAAAAGAAAACAGTTTATAAAAAAGTACTTTTATACCCTCCATTAAAAGCAATGCATGCATATGAAAACCTTTTCATAAAACCATTTCATATCCAAAAACTATCAATGAAAACCAGAATCGTTTCTTTCCTCAAATCCGCAATTCAAAACCAGGGCCTCAACCCAAAATCACAAATCAATCTCAAAGTACGGGAACTTAGCCCAAAAACTCATCAAATCCAAATCATCCGGACCTTCGCCCAAAACATCTTAAAACCAGTGAAAGACATCAATCAATTGAGTTGATGGATCTCAAGTGCGCCCAAGTCTTTAAACTCAAAACCATGCGCATAATCAAGCCTTCCTGGGATATCCACGAGTCTTTAAACTCTAAACACAATCAATAGGGCTCGGGGGATATCATAACTGAGTATTTAAACTCAAAACATATCAATCCAGGGCCCTCCCCCGTCAATCAACCGAGTCTTTAAACTCAAAACCAGATCCAGCCATTTTTCTTTTTCCAGGTCTTTAAACCCAAAACCATTTTTCAATCAAGTGAAAACCATAGAAAATCCATATCCGAATTCACAATAATGATTCCGTAAGCTAGCATCCAGAACCATCATCCCGAACCCAAATCTAGAATTTCCATTTCAAGTTTCAAAATCGAATCAAGAATCACCTTTCCAAAATCCGATTCCAAAACCGAAATCTCGTTTATCGAAATCACATGAATAGGGCTCCAAGCCCGAAATCATTTTCCAAAATCAATTTCAAATCATTGAAATCAAATCATACTTTAAATCCCAAAATTAAATCATCAAAACCACGATCAAATCACAATATAAAGCGAAAACTCGTAAAACGTGCAAATACGTCATAATCTCGAAATTCGTGTAAAATTGTAAATCATCATGATCATATTCATAAACATAGAATCACGTGTAGAAAACATATAAAAACATATATGCATGCATCATAAGTTCGAAAGCAAAGTCCACTCACAGACCGTTTACGCCGTTGCCTCGATACGCGTGCATTTACACCGTTCCCAGCCAATCCACTATCACCGGCTTTCCTGAACCTGTCCAAATCTCATTATAAGGTCACTAACTACATCACAATAGTCATACTAAAGCCCCGTAATTTTTATGAATTTTTAACTATTTTTAACCGAGCCTTAAAATCTTCGGACATTCCGAAACATATCGAGACGATGTCTGATTGACTCGAAACCAGTGCCAAAATGTTCGTTACATCGAATAAGTTAAAAGTCGTGTTGGAAACTTCCCAAAATTAGGCTCCATGCGCCTTCACGCGCCGCCCAAAGTGGATGCATGTGGGCCTCACGCATCAGGTTACTGTTCATCTTCAACCTCTCGCTGGACCGATCTGAACCGATTCGAACCGGCCCGGTCCAACCCACTCGGCGAGGGCGGTTCTCTTGTGTTTTCTGTCCATTTTCGTCTGTTTTTTCTTCTAATTAGTCCTAACACGGTTCCCTATCGATCTAAACACTTGAATGAGAAAACTAAAACCAATAGCTTACCTCCCTGAACCGTGAGCAAGACCTCGACATTTCTCCTTTGTGAAACCACGATCCTAGCCACCCCTTGCCGTGAATTTAACTCCATCCAACTCCATTTGACATCCAAACCTTATTCCCGTTAACCAAAACACCTATTAACCGTTGAAACATAAACTACCATTTTCGAAGTGAAACTGAAATTCCACTATACCTTATTCCACCGTCACGGTCGTGAGCCACCACAACCACTACTTAACTCTCCTCCCTTCCTTGGACAACTTTGATGAACAAGCCACCACCAAAGACCCACGTTTGAAGGAGTTTGGATTTTTACTTCATTCCCCTGCTCTCTGTTTCCCGCGGTCCAACCACCGCCTCTGGCGGTCATCCCAGTCATACCACCATCATTTCACTGTCCTCATCCTCTCTTGATCCTAGTTAGTCTTCAAGGGTTGGGGTTTAGGTTGAGGGAACTGGGTTCACAGTCACACACTAACCATTCCTCTGTTTCTCTGTTTCTGTCCCAAAATCATGCACAGTTGCCTTCTTTGTTTTCTGGGTTCCTCTCACCTCTTACACACTTCCTTCACCCAACCTTACTCACAAGGGTCACAAGTAAGCCTCTGATCACTCACTCTCTAACACAAGGAACTTACGCACGATTCACACACTGAAAATGATCGATTAGCTCTCTGTCTCTATTTCTCTCATTTAATCGAACAAACAAGTGAGATTTAGCTGGAACCAACCAGAACCTCCCCACGTGTCCCAATCTCCCAATATCTGGTGCAAAATATCCACTACAGTAGGGACAGATGTCCTCATCCTGCTGGGCACAGATTCCTAGACAGCAAAAGACCATTTTACCCCTACCTTCCAAAATTACCATTTTACCCCTCATGTTCCTAGACCCATTACGTTGTCATCCAAACTCCAATTGACACGTGATGCCTGTCGTTATACTCACGAGATCGAGACCTACCTAACGTTCCTCGAATTACGTGAAAATTCCATGTCGTCTGAAAATTCAACAAATTGTCCCCCTTTTAACCAAATTACCAAATTACCCTCGAACTTCCGAACGTTATAACTTTTACGTGAAAATTTCATGTCGTCGGAAGCGGATGTACCACCTGTCTATGAAATCATGGTGTCCCGAACTATGTCACAGTCATCGGTCAAAGTCCATTTGACCGTCCGAATGAAAAGTCAACATTTTTGCCCATTCCAGGGGCAAAATCGTCATTTTGCACCGTCCGTCCGAAATCGTCCAACTAATTACTAATTAACTTCACTAATCTGTCATTAATCACTAATCTAATCCCAGTTTTTGGGACGGGTCGTTACACTCTCACACACATTGGAAATAGTGACTGAAGGGATTGGCTCGACACGACTCTCCTCTTCGTCAAGGCGCACTACAAGCTGCTGACATCCAAAGAATACTGGATTAGCGTCTCCAAAAAGTCCAGCGTGATGGCGACCTAGATTTCAGTCCTAGATCCACACAACCTCAACGTCACTCTTTGTTAGAGAGATAGATGAGAAACTATTCCCCCAATAGTTCGAGACACAATAATTTAACCTGTTCGAAATAACCTCAGACCAGATAAACACACCAATTACTACTATGGCATCATAGTGACTCATAAGCACAATGGTGAACTGACAGGACCCGCCTCGATCCCACGGGGACCACAAGGGGACGTGCCCTGCTCCAGTCTGACACCCAAAATAACATACCAATTTTAACCTCAAACGTTCAAATTAATAAATAACCAAAATAAAGTTATACATCAAATCCGAATTTAACAGATGTCAACAAGGGATGAAAACCAAATTACAAATTGCGAGCACGACTCTAAGATAATCCTGCGGGTCAAACCACCCGACAAGGGTTCAGATACGGAGAAGTAGATCTATGCCTCAGCCTCAGGATCCTCCTCTACCTCAGTAGCACAGCTTGGAGGGGTTACCAAAACATTAAGGGTGAGTGGGCCGAAACTCAAGTTTATAAAACTGTTTAATAAGTAAAACATATAATTTACCCCTCCGTTTTCCAAACATGCATGCATCGGAATTTAAAACCATAAATCATATAATATGAATCATAAGGCATGTAATAAAACCATAAACATAATTTTAACCACTGCACTATACACTCCAATTCCTGACATCCCCGATGTCTGACGTCCCTGACGTCCAATAAGGTCACAGTCTCAAGGCTACGCGTGCCACTCGGGGTCTCAATCCCGAATCCAATCCCCGAACCCTGTCCGGGTATGGCATCTCAAATGCCTAGCGTCCTAGACGCTCGACGTCCCTGACGTCAAATTATAGCAATCCTGCTCCTGAGTCATTTTACGGTCCGGTTCCTCCGTAGAATGACCCCTCGCAGGCAATGAGCCGTGACCTCTCCGGGGTACCACATCCAGAGGAGACAGTATCACAAGAATGGATCTATACATTGCAGTACAAAATACATTTTATCTATATCCACATGCAAAACATATATATATATAGATGAAATCCAAAACTAATCTTTAAGTTTCATCAGACGGGTCTCAAACCCAAATACCGTGAAACGTGCCATAACCATAATTTCAATATCATCAAAACCGTTTCTTGATTCCAGCATGTGAATATTTAAGTAAATTAGAAAACATTTAAGCATGCAAGGGTTTAATGAAATCGGGCCCACTCACAGTACAATCCTGCCGAAAAACTGAACGTATACCCTCGTTCTGGTACTATTGTACTATCTCTGTCATGTCCAAAGTATACGTAAAGGTCAATATAAGCCCCTAACATACAACCATGAAACCCTAGACTGAAACCGGCCTGAAAAAGCCGCTCGAACGCGCTTCCCGAGGCAATAAACCTCATTTTGACCAACTTAACAATCTCCGATCGACCCGAAACCACCGCCATTGGATCCGGATCGTAGAAACCTAAAGAATAGTGGTGGTCCCACCAAAAATACTGTTCACACGCGCCGGTCAACGCTCTAGTCAATGCAGGAACAGTTCCTGCTGACGTCATCGTTGACGTCATGCTGACGTCATCTGACAGTTGTCAGGTCTGACGTGTCAGACTCTGACAGGTGCCATGTGTCAACACATGATTGGTCCACATCACTGATCTGTCAGGCCACGTATCAGGTCTGACATATGCCACGTGTCAGCATGGCACTGGTCCACGTCACTAACATGTCAGTGACACGTGGCAGCCCCTGATTGGGCCACGTCACTAACATGTCAGTGCTGACTGTGCACTGACATGTGACACGTGTCGGTTGCAGAGTGGTCCATGTCACCTGACAGGTCTGACAGGGTGCCACGTCATCACCACTGTCGTCTCGATGAGTCACCCGTTTCTCTGAAACTGGGTCGTTCAGACCCGCGAGATGACCCGGTCCCCAATCCTTCAATTCTCAACCATTTTAGTTCTGGTTTGTTCCTATGTGACCGTCTCAATCCTAGAAAGGGTTCTAACTATTTAAAATCATCAAAGAAAGACTGGATCGAAGGCTTACCTAGATGAACAGAACCCGGTCCTCCCGTCGTCGTTTATCTTCTGTGCAGGTCACCTCAGGTCACGAAATCGAGCCCTAGAGGTTCCTATCAGTCCAGGGAATCGATTAGGGTCAAAAGGAATCGAAAATACACGTTGGAAATGAAGCTTCCATCTCTGAGTTTTCCAAAATAGTTTCGGGTTTAGGGACCACCTACCTCGCCGCCGTCCGCCGCCGTGACCACCACCGTCACTTAGCCTCACCAGTTCAGTCCAGCCACACATGAACACAGAGAATGGGTGATGAGCTGGGGTGTTGTTCGAAATGGATCGTGTGTGCATTTCAGGTAGGAAAATATATAGAATGGAGGGAATCTGATAAAACAAAATGGACGGTCCAGATTAAATCTAGGAAATGAGATCAAGGGTTCATATTAGATCTGGAGTACTTTAGATGGATGGCTGAGATTAAAAGGTGGTTTTAATCCTATTTAATCACTTAGTGGAGTTTGATCCAATCTAGCCAATGGATGAGTGACACTTGTCACTCATCCAGGTTTCCTCCAATCACAATATCAGAATAAAATAATCGACACGAAAATCGAGATGCAAAACCTCCCGATTTCACGATTCTGACCATAACTTCCTCGTAAGATGTCCGATTTAGGCGTGCCGCCTGTCTACAGACTCAGGGCATCGAGACCTACCTAACGGTCCTTGAGTCATGTGAAAATTAGTTGCCAAACAAAAAGTCAACATTTCCGCCCCCATCGTCCAAATTACGGTAATGCCCATGAACTTCCGATAGTCATAACTTTTTCCCTAATCGTCTGAATTGGACGTGCCACCTGTCTATGGACTCGTGACGTCCCGAAATACATCACGGTCATTGGTCAAAGTTAGTTTGACCCACCAATCAAAAAGTTAACAATTTGGCAATACAATTCACATTGATAAAAACGTCAATTCATGCAATAATTTACAATATTAAAATCCTCAAATTTCCGGGGTGTTACATGAACTTATGTGCAAATTTTTCCAGGCCTCACTACAAAGCCAACAAATGACGTGGTTAAATCATCTCATTTGAAGATCAATTGCCTCATTCAGATAGCTAGCCTTGACATTCATGAAGGAGCATTCATAGCTTCGCACCACCGAAGTTAATGATGATCACCTCTTCACAGCATGAAGATAACCAAGAAAACTTTGTGAATGTATATTTAGAGCTATTGTGAGGAGAATTATTGCATTATGGGTGTAGCGACGTTGTTTTTGTGATGGTTTTCAAATAGGGACTTTCTCGAGAGAGCCAACTTCATGGTGATATGTTAGGCATGGTGGTGAGATTATGTTGGGAAGCAAATTTTTCCTCTACATAAACTATGGTTATTGAAGAGCCAAGACAGTTGGGGGATGGCGTGGTTTATGACAAAGTTGCCCTTATCCCGGAGGGGTTTCCAACTTCGGTGGCTGCTGCGGCGGAGGACAGAGTGTACGTGTTGCAAGGGCATGTGATGGATGGTATGATGGGAAATGTGGAGAGGGAGGAGTTTAGTATTGAAGAGGTGAGATCGGAGAGGGAAAGCAAGGAGGATAATATTTGGATTTTTGTTTTGATCAGATTTGGATTTGCTTATTTCTTGTTTTGGAGGTTTCAAATGCGCCAGCTTGTTGGCAATTTGGACAAAAAGACCAATTTGTTGTGAAACGTATGAAACAGATGAGATGAAGGCTTCAATCAGTCTCTTAATTTCATTAGCTAACTAACCCTTATATAGAAGTAGGGTTAGGGTTTTGTACAAAGTATAAGATTACCTATCTACCCCTTTACATATGACTAAACTACCCTTCATAATATTACATAAATAGCCATACAGTTTAATACATTTACAACACTCCCCCTTGGATATTTCATGTAATAGTGCTGCTCAACTACGCACCTATATTCTGACTCGTTAAAACCTTGCCAGTTAACAAAAACTCTGTGGGACAAAAATAATTATGGTCGAAGGAAAAGGAGTGCAACACGCATTGATCGTGATTGCATCGGGATCTCCGGAAGTAGTTGAAGTCGTCTCTTCTGGAATATTGTTAGATAGTCCATCTTTGAGTTAATATGCATTAAGGTTGCTACACCAAAACCTTGCCCGGTAAACCCAGTGGGAAAAAAAACCGTGGTCGAAGGTAAAAGATGAGTAAATGCATATGAGTCGAATCATGGCATATTCAGGATGCATTATTAATAGGGTGACCATAACAAAATGTGTGCCTTGTTAAAACTTAGCCAAGTAACAAAACCCAATGAGATAAAATAATCTTGGTCGTAGGATAAAAAAGTACACAATGATCATGTGAATATACTTCGGGATACTCAGTATACTTCTGGATACTTGGTATGCTTTGGGATACTCCCCCTGATATTGACTCCCCCTGAGAATTAAGAACTTGGTAGATCTGTTAATCTACACAAGTCAATACCATGAACATGCTTCTGGGATGTTGCATTGACTGATGAATTATTGTCTACTATAATGAAACTGGTTCTCATCTACTGGATGAAGGTAATATTGTCTTAGTAGATAATCTTATGTTCATTATTGGTGGAATACAGTCCACATGTGCTTCAAATTTGCCCCATAATGGCTCTTAGCCATATACATTCATGAGCTGCTTCGTGAAGAGTTAGAATATTCGCAGCATTCAAAGAATCAACAATAAGGGTCTGTTTCTTAGAACTTCAAGATATTACTGTGTTCCCAATAGTAAAGAAATAACCAGTTTGAGAACATACCATATGTGGGTCTGATAGGTAGTCTGTATCAGTATACCTAATAAGGCCATTCCGAGGATCAAGGGGGTTTCATTCATTCCTCGATGCATAGGGATAGAATAAGCCCATATCTCGCATACCATTAAGGTATTGGAAACTGTCTTTCATGCCATTCTAGTGGCGGCGTGTTGGCTCGGAGCTAAATGTAGCTAACAAGCTCACAGCGGATGAAATGTCTAGTCTCGTTATTTGAATCAAGTACAATAATGTGCTTATTGCACTTAGGTCTCACTATCTCTTCATTATCATCTGTCAGACGAAACGAGTCCCATATAAGATCTAGACTACGGATGATCATAGGCGTGATTAAAAGTTTTGCTTTATCCTCATTAAAGCATTTCAACATCTTCTGGGTCTAATATCAACATCTTCTAGATGTGATTTAATCAATAGATTAAAACCTCATATGCCCAGTACTCGAACTTCAGGTCGAGACGAAACTTCATTCTCCTATGATCCTTCATTTCAAAATCCAACTTCAGGTGCTTAGTAGTGTCATTGGTTTCTTCTGGAATACGAATCAATAGAAAACCTAGAACTTGTTTTCTTAATAAACACACATAGGAATTCTTCGTTATCTCACTCTGATCAAATACTCACTTAAACGGTTATACCATATCCGTTCGAATTACCTCAATCCGTAAAGTGGACACCTCAAAGGAGTAGAGAGCGTGTTCCGTGATTTGGAACTATTTGCATAAGATATTTTGAGTCCTTCAGGAACTTTCAAATATATCTTTTTATTTGTATCCCCATAGAGATAAGCAGTAACCACATTCATAAGCTGCATATTCAGTTTTTTTTTTTCGGAAACTACCAAACTGATAAATTAGTGGAACATTATGACGTTCATTACGAGAGAATACATCTCTTCGTAATCAATCTCAGGGCGTTGAGAAAAACTGTGCGCCATAAAATGAGTTGTACATGTCACAATCTTATCTTTCTCATTACGCTTCATTATGACTACCCATTTAAATCTTGCACGTTTAACATGAGGAGGTGTGGGAACTACATGTCCAAACACCTTCCTTTTTGTCAAGGAATCTAATTCGACTTGGATTGGTTCTTCCCGTTTTGGCCAGTCTTCTCTACGTTGGCATGCATTCATCAACGATGTAAGGTTCGATTTCGTTTCTGTTTAATATTTCGGTAGCTACCGCAAATACATATAAATCATTGATGATAATATCATTTTGATTCCCTATCTCACATAAGCATGCATGATATACCGAGATCTCTTTATTCTCAGGAGTGGGTTCTGACGTTGGAGCGTCCCACAACGCCATCACAGACCCATAATCCAGAATTATCTCATGAGATGGATCAGTTGATATTTAGAAGGGATTCGATTGTGCCAAATTTATCCTCTTCCGGGGATGAGAATCTTTCGAACCTATTAGTCTACCTCGCTTTTGGGCGGGGACATATGACTGGTTAGCCGCCATGGCCGTACCTCGTTCGTCTGGGACGACGCATCCTACTCGGAGGTCTATCCTTGCAGGAAAGTTTGCAGCATGTATATGTGATCTTGTCACTTTAGCTAGATTAGAAGAAGTGTCTGGCGTATTATTAGCTACACTATGTAAATCTAGAATTCTTCGCACTTCATTCTTACTTTGTGTGGCTCGGGGATCAAAATGAGGCATAGTGGGGATGTTCCACGTCAAGTCACGTCCTTCTTCAGGAACGTTTGACATTCTTATCTCCCTCTAACGGCGAGAAGACTGTCTCATAAAAGTGACTATCCGGGAATATAGCGGTAATAAGATCGCCTGGAAAGGGCTCTAAAGAGCGTATAATGGATAGGGATTCATAACCGACATGTATGCCCCTTCTTTGTTGAGGTCCCATATGTGTACGTTGTGGCAGCACAATTGGCACGTAACTGCACATCTATAAAAGCGTAAGTACGAAGCAGCTGGTTCGTACCTAGTCACCAGCTGTAACGCATAACATCATTGGGTGGCATTAACCTCAACCAGACCAATATTACTGCATGCAAAATTGTATTGCCCCCGCGAGAAACTAGAAGCGTGGTGCGCATTACCAAGGTTAATCAGTGTTTCTACGAGACCATTATGGGTGAAAACAGGGGGAACCAAATGTTCATCATCAATCCCAAGGGGCTTGCAATAGTCATCGAATGAAGTCGATGTAAACTCTCCGGTATTATCGAGTCTTATAGACTGTATAAGAGAATCCGGGTGGTGTGGCCCTCAATTTAATGATCTGTCTAAGAGTTTAGCAAACGCAGTATGCGTGTGGACAAAAAAGTAGCATGTGACCACTTTTTCGGTATCTCAACCAGAACCATGAATTTTTGTTTTCAAAACGGTCCGCATGGTGATTGGAAAGTCCACAAAATTTTCCTTTTCATTTTGTACAAGAAAGGGTGGAAGCTTTACTCATCTTTGCATATAATGGTCTAAAATTCAATTTTTGCTAATGAGGAAAATTGACATAATGTTTCATTAAACACAAAGGTGTCTACAAGTAAGAGGATGCTTGTGCAATATATTGAGGATACGACACATCATTACCCTGACCTGGGTGTCCCAATCAGTCATGTCATAATGAACAATTGCTCGTACTAGTTAGCTTCTGGCTAACTTTTGACTAGCTTCTGGCTAGTTCTTCAGTGTATGCTTCTGATCATACTGATTGGAGGTTATATAAAGGTATTCCACTTTCTTTTCATTAGTGGTTTCAATGTGATAACCGTTGGCTCGAATATCTGTAAATCTCTACAATGTTCTTCTGGAACTTGGAGAATAAAAAAATCTTATTGATGGTAATGCAGCACCAGTCTACAACGTTCTTTTGTCATATGTCTCAGAGTATAACATTGTCAGTAAGACAATAAACGTCCCCACAAAACATACATATTTATAGATTTAATTCAATGGGTCACATGCATGAGAATACATGTTTGAATTGAATTAAATCATATTCGAACGAAAAATCACATTTTTCGGATTATATTCATGCGTGGATTTTAAATCCTGTAAAAATGAATGATTTTTCATTCATTTCTTGCTTCAGGCAAGAAGTCTTCCCTATGATGATTAAACCGCTATTATAGAGTCTATATAAGGGACAAGTCATTACATTTGATGCTTTAAGAAAAACTCATCCATAAGCAGCAAATAAGAACTTCGGGTTCTAACAAATGGTATGATAAAACAGATTTAAAATTTAAAATCTACTTGTTTTATCACGTCCAATGAATTTATGAAGGAATCTGCAGGTCCCTTTTTTCATAGCTTTTCCGAAACTACGGGTTCGGTGATTAGTATGAAGTATGAGTTCATTTATAAAACTCTAGTTTATTGATGAACATCAGATTCATTTAAACACATACATTTACTAAATAAAATAAATATATAAATTTAAAAAATATTAAACAATGTAATTAAATAGGACGTAATAATAGTTTGAATGAATGCTTCTGGCATAAGATGATTTCATACTTTAAATAAATGCTTCGGTCATAAAGTCTAAATAAATTTACACAATGCTTTGGGTATTAAGATACGTTAAATAAATGCTGGTCTGGTTCATATGGTTCGGTTCGACTGGACCGTTCGATTAGAACAATTTGGTTCAAATAGACTAATTCGGTTTGATTAGACCGATTTGATATGATTGGAGCAACTCACTGCGTCTGGACTGATTTGATTAAAGCCAACCGGCTCGGGAAAATCTAAGTCATGGGCCTTTGCGAAAATATGGGCCTTCTGGGCCTGACCCAACCTCCTGTACTCGAATTAAATTGGTAACCTTCTTGGCTTGGACTGTATAGCCTTCAGGGTTATGAGCATGGACTCAACTTAATGACAATTAATTTATGTCAATAATGATAATTTAAGTTGTGTTAATTAATAGCAATCGTTTCAATTTTCTTTGATTTTCGCATTGCAGTCGTTTAGACTGTTATTCCGTTTGTAATTACCATCGTTAGCATCATCCATTACCACAGTAATCAATTGCCCAATACATCATCCATTATCATCATCATATTATTCACATCATCATCATCATAGTATTCACATGTCATTATGTATGTATCATTATATATCACAACATCATACATTCATCATCATACTTTTATATACATTATCATAACACTAACATAATTATCATGCATATAATGAATTTAGAGCACAGACGAACTTATCCTTTTGGTCGGAAATCTGGGTTTTCGAAGTCCCACAATCGAAGCAAATTTTTGCGTAGGAATATCTGAAACGACATGTCATTTTTCTCTTAATCGACATGTTGTTTTCTCGCTGAATACACATGCAGGTTTAGAGATGAAACGACATGTCATTTTTTGTTAAAAAAGAGAGAAGCAACCGTGATTTACAGAACCACCTGATGAAGCACAACTGTCATGCTCTGCAATTCTTTCCACGAAGGTCGCCACATTCTTTCTCTTAGCGTTAATGTCGCTCAAAGCCATCGGAAAAAGCTCCAAGATCTTCTCCACCATTTCCGTCACACCATTTTTCGTAGCAATCAAGCATGGTGTTTACCTCTTCACTGCGGCTTCAAGGGTTTTCTTCTCCCTCACTGGGAGCTTTATTCATTTGCCGAAGCTGACCACGCCAAAACCAGCTAATCCCATTAAGGAAAAGGTAGAACCGCCAGAATTTCTTCCCAAAGATCAAAACGATCGACCGCTTCAAGAGTTTGAGACGATACCATCTGTTGAGCAAATATTTTTAAACGGCCAGCATTATCAACTCATACGTGATGCTGTTCCTCTTAAACCTTGGCAGCCCTCTGCACCTGCTGAAGTTGTGCCAGCCCCCACCACCCCTATTGGAGTTATGCCGCCATCCGCCACCGCTGCTGGAATCATACCGTCATTTGCTGCCGCTAGTAGAGTTGTACGCTCCCCGGGTAAAATATTTTGATGGGAAAACATGTGGACTGCCTGAAGGATGGATGGTAAAGAAGAGACCACGAGATAATCCCAAGTATTTTGGCAAGATAGATCAGGTTAATTATAATTCTTTTTGGGTTAATCAGAGCTATTTTTTTCATTTTTTTTCTTCGCAGGCTTTGACGACAACGTTAAGAACCCATAGGCTTTGGTTGATCACAACCTTCAAACGCAGCAAAGGAAAATTGATCGGCGTCCACTAGATCGGGCGATTTTGGTTATGGGACTATGGGTAAAATTGGGTTTGAAGAACAAAAAACTTGGACTCGGATCACTCGATTCCGATTACGGGTTTTTGTGGGTAATTGCTTGAAAAAAAAAAATCAAACCTTGTTATCATGACCTTGCAATAGAGGAAGAAGGAGAAGAGGAGGGGCACTTACAACATCGTGTTGATAACATGTTGTGAAAACGTATGAAACAGATGAGATGGAGGCTTCAATCAGTCTCTTAATTTGATTAGCTAACTAACCCTTATATAGAAGTAGGGTTATGGTTTTGTACAAAGTATAAGATTACCTATCTACCCCTTTACATATGATTAAACTACCCTTTATAATATTACATAAATAACCATACAATTTAATACATTTACAACACAATTAGTTTTTTTTTTCTTTTTTTTTCACTCTCGCGTTTTGTAGATTACTTCTGTAACAATTGTTTTCTTTTTACTTATCAGTAATGGCGGCAGATTATATGGTCTTGGACTCGTCGATTTATTTCTGATATGGAACAATGAAATCATGCTCCCAAGTTCAGGATCATTAGATAAAAAAAAGTTCAACAATCCCAAATGAGCATTTTAACAAGAAAACAAATACCGTCTCACGAGAGAATTGCTTCCACGGGTGGAACGAGTAGGCTTCCTTGAGGATTTGGTGGCAAAGCTTGACGCTTTTTCTCCTCCTCTGACGGTGATGCTGATGGGTATAGCTTTTTCCCATCACTGGTTTTTGGCTTTGACAACCCAAAATGTTCCCTGATCCGCTCAAACTTCTCTAAAATTTTCCTCCTGATATTCACAGTGCGTGCTTTCGCTAATTCAATTGGAGAAAGAATGACGGCTGCCAGCGCCCCAGTGGGAAAACCGAGCATCACGTTCCTTCATGAAATGGCAAGCCTTTTCGGGCCTCCAATTCTTGTTATCCCTCGCTTCTCACCTACATTAATGAAAAACTAAGAAGTAGAATGAAGGCGCATTTCGGAGATGAACTGAAAAATATGCGCTTTCAAACATATGATATGCAATCACTTTCAGAAACCATCACAAACACCCTTGTGATAATGGATTAGCATGCTTGTGTTGATTTACAATTGAAGGATGTACAACTTATCATAAAAGTAAAGCACTTCATCCCCAAGGGTCAAATTTAATCCATCTTGCATGAGACACTTCCTAGGTATGAACACAATTTAATCAAATTTCTAGTAGCTTAGACCTTTGGGATAAAAAAAGGCTCAAATTAGAGATGACAAAACAAAGCCTATATTTGGTACTTTTATTCATAACAGATTGAATTCAAAACAACAAGGTTGATGTCATTAACCATGCAATCCATATCCACCATGCTGGTCTGGTCGAAACTTGAGTAACCACAAATGTACCCCACACAATTTAATCAAATTTCTAGTAGCTTAGACCTTTGGGATAAAAAAGGCTCAAATTAGAGATGACAAAACAAAGCCTATATTTGGTACTTTTATTCATAACAGATTGAATTCAAAACAACAAGGTTGATGTCATTAACCATGCAATCCATATCCACCATGCTGGTCTGGTCTAAACTTGAGTAACCACAAATGTACCCCAAGAACACTAACTTCTGTTTTAAGAAATATACAATAGTAGATTCTGGGGATAATAAGTGTTGAAGCAGAATTCGTCCTTCAAACTCAAAAGACTCAAGGATTCCTGTAAACAAGCAAACGGTAAACTATCGTTCGTTCAATGATCGAGACCCGGGGGGTTGTTCGACCAAGAACGCTCCAATGCTTAAGTCAGCTTCGAAAGAGAAATCTCAAGAGTTTAAGTAGCGTTAAATCAAATTACCTGGAAATTGAAATGAGCTCCGCTATTTATAGGAAATCCTTGGGAGTCTCGGAGCGTTCTGATTTGTCGCGTTGAATTTGTAATTAATAAATAATATATTAATAATACAATATATTATTTAATAATTATAATAATTGCTCATTATGATAATAATGATAATTATTGTGATTTAATATCAATATTAATTGTCCGTTATTAAGAATAATGACAATTAACTCCAGGAGAGAGTATTAATATTACGGAGACTTTTAACCCAATTAAATAACGTATTTAGCTGGTAAATAGATTATTTAATGTGTGGGTGTCTGCAAGTCATTAGTATTATTGCTAGGGGCAATTTGGTCATTTTGGGAATTATGGGCCACGTGGCAACTCCACAATTTTTGGGTGATTTTGGGTTCCGCAAATGCCCTCACATCACTTAGGAATTAAAGGAATCTTAAGGGATGTACATGCTTTAGTTTTGTTGGGCATGGTGTTGTGAGTGAAAATTGACTTTGGGTTTTAACATTCAAACTACCAAAATTGGGCTTACATCTTGAAAAGAATTGACCTTTTATCTTGAAGTGATTTAGGCTTGTAGTCAGGTTAGTCCGAGGTGGAATTGATGTGAGTAAAAGAAAAAAAATAAGAAACAGATGTTTTTTTTAACCCCCTGGAAATTTAAATCGCATAAGTGTTAATTAATCTCATTAATAGAGAGATTAATTTTATTCCTCCGTTGTGAAGATTTTCCCTTATTTAAATGGCATCTGTTTGCCGAGTAGAAAAAGTCAAAGAAAAATTGGCTTCAAGTCTTCCTATCTGGTGGAGTGAAAGAAGGAGAAATTAGTTGTTGAAGGGAGTGTGGCAGCAGGTTATTCTTTTCAGGAAAATTCGTAGGTATGATTTCCTTACTTATGCTTACTTATTATTTTTTGTTCCTGTGTCAAAAGTGAAGGAAGTAATTGTTCTGTTAAGGGCACTTTGGTGAGCCTGCAATGTGGGAGTCTGACGCATGGCGACGGGTCACACAAACTGCACAATGGCATAGTTGGACCTTGCTTTGCTAGTTTGAGCAGCCGTGGGGACAAGGGCCTAACCTTTGATGAGCAGACGCTGGCGCTCGCGCCGCATGAAGATGGGAGGCGACAGACAGCTGCTAGGGCAAAGGTGGGGTCTATGTGTCTGGAGTGAATTGATGGCCTCATGTCAGCGGGCCAGGCATTGTCGGGCTTTGTCTGGAGCAGCGACCAGATGGCAGTTTTGAGTGGAGGGAGAGTTAAGTCATCTGGCGGCAGGAATGACACGACCCATCCCAATCCCCCCGGGATTACCATGGAATGTGTCATGCTCCCGTCTGACAAGAGGTGCCAGACAAGGGATAACCTATTGCCACTGCCCAACCGGGCTTTCCAGAGTGCGTAAGGATCGATGGAGGAGGTGTATGATGTCCCAGTCTCTGCTGCAGTCGCATCCGGAATCAACCTGAAGGGCATTAAAAACAAAAGCTGTGAGTGGACGAAAATAAACAAGTCTATTTAAAACATTTATAAGACATTTATGCCCCTCAGTAAAAGCATATGCATGCACCAAAACTAATTTTCACATATTTATTTAGAAATAACCATTAGGGCCTTAGCCCGGAAACCAAAGCATAGTTTCAAATCCCAAAAGTCAATCCAAGAGTTATTTCATAAATCCAGTAATATGAACCATAAACATATAATAAAACCATAACCATGATTTTAGCCACTGCACTATACACTCCAATCCGACATCCCTGATGTCTGACGTCCCTGACGTCAATAAGGTCACAATCACAAGGCTACGCGTGCCACTCGGGTCTCAATTTCTGAGTTCAATCCCCGAACCCCGTTCAGGTACAGCATCCTCGATGCTTAGCGTCATAGACGCTGGACGTACTAGACGTCCGTGACCTCTCCGGGGTACCTCATCCGGAGGAGACAATATATTATGGAAGGATCTATACAGTGCAGTACCAAATACATTTTATTGATATCCACATGCAAAACATATATGTATATGTAGGTAAAATCCGAACTGATCGTTACGTTTCATCAAACGGGTCTCATGCCCAAATACCGTGAAACGTGCCATAACCGAAATATCATCAAAACCATTTATTGATTCCAGCATGTGAACATATATAAAATGTAAACCAGAAAACATTTATTCAATTCCATTTTAGGGTCCCCGACCCGCAATCACATGTAAAAATCAACTGGGCCCCTGGCCCGATTTCACAAGTTAACTGGGCCCCTGGCCCGCTCCACAAGTTAACTGGGCCCCTGGCCCGATTCATAAGTTAACTGGGCCCCTGGCCCGATTTCATAGGTTAACTGGGCCCCTGGCCCGATTTTACTTTATTCAAGTTCGTAACCGTTTCATGAAATCATATCCAACCACATTTATGGAAATCGGTGCAAATCCAGAAAACCTCGGTTTACGTGCAAATACGTAATTCACCTCGAAATACGTGAAATCATTTTAAATTCACCAATATCCAAAATAAATCATTTAATCACAGTTATAACAATCATGAAACAGTTATGCATGCATCGAATTTATAAAACCAATGTCCACTCACAGACCGTTTAACCGAGTGCCTCGATACGCGTGCCATAGGCCTTCCCGGGCCACACCACTATCACCGGGACTCCCAATCATGTTCAAATCACATTAGAGGATCACTAACCTCATCATTAACATCCTAATCAAGTCCCGTAATTTTCCCGAATTTTTACGTATTTTTAAACTGGATTTAAAACCTTCGGACATCCCGAACAATATCGAGACGGTGTCCGATCGACACAAAACCAATCCCAAAATGTTCGTTACATTGTATAGGATAAAAGTCATGTTGACCTCACCTCGAGATTCGTGCCCTCGTGCCGTCACGCGCCTCCGTGAGTGGCTGCGCGTGAAAGCCACGTGCCTGCTACAGTGACTGCTACAGTCACCATCTTCACCCGTTTGTTTGGTAAACGGGTCTGATTACCCGCGATAGGATCCGGTTCAATCACACCCAATTCGACATCAACTCAACCCGTTCTTGATCCTACAACAATCATTAACCAATGAATTTCAGTTCTGCGACATCGATCAACATCAACCATTCCTTAAACAAGCCATCAAACCGTGATCACCCAAAACGGGTCAATCACCAAAACTCCTCCAATCCTCAACCATTGCCAAATTAACTTCACAGGAAGCTTATAAGGATTAATACGAACCAATTCACATGATTAATTGAACACGACGTTACCTCAATCACCACAACTCAAGCTTGAGTTTTCCGGCCGTCCACCTCGTCCGTTCACGGCCCTAGGAGCCCCAAAGCTTGCCCCATTTGATCTGGTTCGACACGTTGAAGTTCCAGAAAGCTCAATCCATCATCAATTAGGCTTGGGCTGGCCTAAAACTAGAAATTTGCATTTGAATTTCCCAGAAACCAGTTTCGGGTTTTCAGAGAAATCCAACCCCAAACTCACTCAATCCTTCCATTCTCAATCACAGAGGAACCCACACGACTTACACACCATTCCTTTAATCCAATTCAGCCGTTAAAGGCGTCCAAAAGTGTCCAAAATCCACTGTGTAATGTTCCCCTGCACTGACCCGAAAACAATAAAAAAAACTCAGTGCCCATGTCGTGCAATCGATGCCAACTCAACCCCATGTGCAATTCCACCTCAAACTGGCCCAAATCAATCATTTAATTGGTAAAAAATCCATGGGATCGATCGCACCAACATTCCACCTCACAGCCAGTTCAATGAAACAGTGCCCCCGTGTGAAATTACAATTCTGCCCTTGTGCAGAAAATTACCAAAATGCCCATCACGCATCCTGACCCGTAACTCAGTCATACGGACTCCGATTGATGCGTGCCGCCTGTCTACGAACTCAGGGTATCGAGACCTTCCTAACGGTCCTCGGTCCTCGGCCATCGGAGCCCCCGATCAAAAAGTCAACATTTCCCCCTATAGCGTCCAAATTACGAAAATGCCCTTGCACTTCCGTACATCATAACTTTCACCACGAACGTTGGAATCGAACGTGCCACCTGTCTATGAACTCATGACGTCCCGAACTACGTCACGGTCATCGGTCAAAATCCATTTGACCATCCGAATTAAAAGTCAACGTTTTGCCCACGCCCAGGGGCAAAACGGTCATTTTGCACAATTCGTCCGAAATCTCCCAATTAATCCCAGATTAGTAAATCATAATTAAATATTATTAAATCCCGATATCCAGGACGGGTCGTTACAAGGAAGGCTGTCAGGTAGTAAGAAACGCGTGTCGCATCGTGGCTGGACTTCGCAGCAAGAGGGTCCCGCACGGTTGTTTCTGCGGTTTGAAACAGAAATGCGGTGCGTGCATAATGGGCTGTCATCGTTTTTAGATGAACGGCGTGTGAGGATAGGCAGCCTCATTTCAAATTTTGCCCTCTCTGATTGCCACGCGGCTCGCTGCTATTAGTGTACTCACTTCGGTTACATGTGCTTCTCTGTTGACTTCTTTCATTTAAATATATTTATAATTTAAATATAGTTGTTTATACGTACTTAATACATATATTAAATATACATTTTGACGTTTAGTTTTTGCAGGTATATTTATATGCGTATTTAATATATATATTCATATTAATATATTAAAATTTGTATTTAATATATTAATGCTATTAATATGTATTTGATAATAACATATATATTTTGAATTTCCATATGTGTATATATTCTAGTATGTATATATTTGAAATATATATTTTAGAAACTAAATAATTTTGTGTTCCTTTCTTGTAGGTGGACGCTTTTGCTCATTTTGAGAGTTCGGGACATCCGTTGGCCACGATTCGAGCGGTGACCTTTTGGCTCGCATAGTCAGATTCCATTCTGAGGGAAGGAAAAAGACTTTGAAGGACCTGAAGATTGCCAGTCATGGAAGATCAGCAACAAACATGCGTTTCCCAAAGGGGTACTTGCAGAGCTTTGCTACAGATGTTCCTCCTTAAAGGCTCCCAAGAATAGAAAGGGAAGAAACACAAAATCCAGTCGACGAACCAAATTCCACCCCTTGATCTTCAGTTGGGGATTCAGATTCCCGTTTTCGAAGTTTTTCTCTTGGATCCTTAGTCAGATGGGACGCCCTCCTACTCAGCTGGATGTTGACTCTTACAGACACATTATGTGCTTTGAGAAGCTGAACGAGTTTTTTAGATTGGAGCTTACTGTTGAGGAATTTTGGCACTGCTACTCCATAGCGCATGATGGGCTCTCGGTGGAAGTCTTACGCAAGTCGTCCCTAAAGTTGAGCTGTTCGTGAACACTGTGTTCATCAACGGGGCATATAGACAGAGCTACTTCGAGGTGGGTGGCACATGGGACCGCAACTACAGTGGAAATGTGAGAATTACATCTCACTTCCGTACTCATGATGAACTGTACTCAAATTTTGAGAGTCAACCTGAACCTACAAAGATTGATAGAGCCCTGGAAATTCCTCCTGAGTTTCATGAGATGAGCTGGCTACTTTTCCCAACCAGAGATTCTGATGGCAGAAGACCCCCTGCTAGCTTGGTCAAAGTGTGGTTGAGTACTCCGCGACGTCTGAAGAGAGCTGTCATTCATAAGAAGAACCATAGAGAAGGACTTGCTGCACCCCTCTGAGAGGAAATCCGGTGCTGAAATGCATTCTATAGATATCCCGGACTCCACACCCTGTCATGCTAGTCTAGCAGGATCATCCAGCAAACGCATAGCCTCAAATGGTCCTTCAGAGCAAGCAGCTAATCCTTCCAAGATGCTGAAGGCTATTTCTACGTCCCCTGAAATGATTGAAGCACTGAGGGATGAGGGCTCGGAAAGGGTACAACCAACTTCTAGGATTGCGGATACAGAAGCTGCCCTTGAGATTGCAGAAACTGCAAAAGTAGTACCACTTGATGCTTACGAAAAAATTGTTAGAGACCTCAGGATTTCCAAAGTTGTGGTCCATAAACTGGTTGACATACTTCACAGACAAGCTGGCCTGGAAGAAGAGAATAAGCGAATGAAATCAGAGTGCATTCGCCTTCGAGAGGGTCGCAACCATTCCAGACGAAACAACAATGCCTTGGTTGGGAGAATTCGGTCATTGGAGAACAAAGTGCGTTAGTTGGAGACAAGTCACGCAGAAAAGTTATTGGTAAAGAGTGAGCGTGATACTGCCCTCAACGAGTCTGCTTTTTTGCTCTAGCTTTAGCATGATTCTGAAGAGAAAGTCAAACTCCTGGAAGTTGAAATCCAAAATTTGAAAGTTGATTGCTCGCTACCACTATATGCCCCCACAACTTTGTGTTGTAAGGAAATCAAAGTGAAAAAGTTGGGTACGGAGAGCCGGAGCGGGATCACTACCAATGAGCAGGAGGTTGAACTAGAGATGGAGCATGAGGCTGAACTTGAGCCTAAGGACGAGGCTAAGAAAGCAGATGTTCCTGACACCGACGAGTCACTTAACGACGTGTCCCCCTTTTTTAGCAGAAGAGTAGGCAGAGTTTCGAAGGACCATCGGCTTTGAAGACTTGCATCCATAGTTACTTTATCTGTGTATGTTGATTATCGCATTTGCATTTTTGTATTAAATAACTGGTTTGAGCAATCAAGATGTGATTAGCTAACCATCATTCAAATGAATAAATGAAAATGATATTTATGAGGAATTTTGAGCTCCTGTGTCTTTTTCAAATTCTACGAACAGTCTTGATGTATCCAAACTTGTTCGCTCATCAAATTCCCCCGTTGTAGCCATGGGCATCCAACTTTGGGGTTTAAGCTAACTTGGTTAGCGTTCGTTTCAGTGTTACCTTCAAGGAAGGGCTTTTTCTTCTTAAATGAAGGCTTGAAGCATTTCCATGTGGAAGACTTGGAGTGCTTCCAAGAGGAAGACTTGGGGTGCTTCCTAGTGGAAGGCTTTGAGTGCTTCCTAGTGGAAGGCTTTGGATGCTTCCTGGTGGAAGGCTTTGGGTGCTTCCTTGTGGAAGGCTTTGGGTGCTTCTTGGAGGAAGGCTTTGAGTGCTTCCTGGAGGAAGACTTGGAGTGCTTCCAAGAGGAAGACCTGGGGTGCTTCCTAATGGAAGGTTTTGAGTGCGCTTCCTGATGGAAGGTTGTGTATGCTTCCTAGTGGAAGGCTTTGCAAACAACACGATTAACTTGTCGATGAATGGATAACTTTATTGATAATCTAAATAAAATATTCTTGAAAAAAAAAGAATGTTTAGAACAAAACTAAAGCTAGTCTAGTCTTAAGGTTGCTTTATACATAGTACTTTCTGAGATGATGAGCATTCATGGAACCACTCACCAACTTCCCGTCCATGGTTTCCAAAGTGTAGCTCCCCTTTCCACCCACTTGGTAGATTCAGTGAGGTCCTTCCCTTGGGGACTTTAGTTTTTGAGAGCAAGGAAGGTTCGGTGTTGCGAACTTCCTCTTGAGAACAAGGTCACCCGGGAGGAAGTGCCTGATCCTTACCTTTTTGTTGGAAGAACTTCGGACCTGCTGTTGGTAGCTGGAGATGCACTTCACCACTTGCTTCCTTAATTATTCACTGAGGTCAAGAGAAATCCTTAGAGCTATGGAGTTAACCACTGGATCATCAAGCTCGGTAAAAGGTACTGGAACAACAACATGTGGTGGGATGACAACGTTGGTGCCATACGAAAGAGTGAATGAAGACTCTCCAGTTGCACGACGCGAAGTTGTGCGATAATCCCATAGCATGCCATCCAACTTTTCTTCCCACAAGCCTTTTTTATCGTCAAGTCGCTTCTTGATACAATCAAGGATTGTCTTGTTGGATTCTTCAGCTTGACCATTTCCCTGGGGGTAATAAACAGTTGAAGTGAAATGTTTTATCTTCCAAGACTCAAAGAATTCGTTGATTGTGGCTCTAGTGAATTGAGTTCCATTGTTCGTTAGGATGACTTTGGGAAGTCCAAAGCGACAGATAATCTGGCTCCAGATGAACTTTTGAACATCAGCTTGGTTAATGTTAGCCAAAGTCTTTGCTTCCACCCATTTGGTAAAGTAGTCAGTGGTGACAATCAGATGCTTTTTGCTTGGGACTAGTGTGCTTGGAAGTGGTCCAACGATATCAATTCCCCATTTCATGAATGGCCAAGGGCTAGTCTGTGCATGCAACTCTTCTGGTGGGGTCTATTGGTTAGGTTTGAACCTTTGGCATTTGTCGCATTTTTGGGCATATTGCAAAGTTTCCTGGCGCAAATTTGGCCAGTAAAATCTCGCACTAAGCGTCTTTTGAGCAAGCGACCTTCCACCAGAATGATTCCCACAATGTCCTTCATGAATTTCAGCCAAAACTTTTAATGTTTTAGGATGCCTTAAACATAGAAAGTTCGGCCCTGTGAAGCTCTTTCGAAAAAGTCGACCCTTGTCAACATAGTATCGTGCAGCCTTCATCTGGATTTTGCGGGCTTCTAATCATTCATTAGGCAATATACCTTGCGTTAGGTAGTTGATAAAAAGGTTCTGCCAACTCGGAGACGAACCAAGTTGTCTTACTTCAATTTCCTTAACATCAATGTTTCGCTGCTTGAGATACTCAATCGGGATTGAGCGCTTGAATCGATAGCCAAGTGATGACGCTAGATTTTCCAGCGCATCTGCTTGTGCATTTTCGGCTCATGGAAGTTGATGAAAAGTGAAAACCTAGAAAAAAAAAAACATATCCTGGACCTTTTTGTTATATCTGAGCATCCTTACATCACGCGCAGCATATTCGCCGATCGATTGGTTAGTGATCAGCTGTGAATCCGAGTGAATATCGAGTTTTTGACGCCCAACTCCTTGGCAAGTGCGAGCTCACAAATCAAAGCTTCATACTCCGCTTCATTATTAGAGGCTTTGAATCCAAACTATACTGCTTGCTCCATTGTTGAGCCAACAGGAGTAATGAGGACAATCCCAGCTCCTGCCTCCCTCTGGTTCAAGGAACTATCAATGAAGAGCTTCCATATGGGATTGGAAGTTTAGGGTTGCAGAGAAGAGGAATTACCGCCTTGATCTTATGGCATGGAAATCTGGTTATAGCCTGAGTACGCAACTAGAAACCCGAGGAGCTCATTGCATGCAGTAAAGTCCACTAAGAGATCGATTATGGGCAAGGGATAATTATATTTCAGGCATGCAAGATTGAGATCGGTGTAATCAACACAAACTCTCCACCGTCCTACTTCCTTCTTTTTGACGAGTACGGCATTTGCTAGCCATTCAGAGTGCCGAATTTCTTCAATGGATCCCACAACGAGTAACTTATCAATCTCTTATTGGATGATAGCAATTTACTCAGGGGAGAAATTGCGTCTTTTCTGCTTGACCGGCTCGTGGTTTGGGTTGACGTGCAGCTTGTGGCAAGCGATGGTAGGATAAATCCCTAGCATGTCAGGTGGTGACCAAGCAAAAATTTCTTTTTCCTCACGCAGGAAAGTATTGAGTTCTTCTTTTTCTTCGTCATTCAACCGAGCTCCAATGCGAGCATGTCGCTCAGGATATTATGGGTCAAGCTGAATGAGGGTGACATCATCTTCCGATTTCTATTCTTCTAAAGTTGGAGGTTCCTCATAAACTTCTAGATCTTGACCCATGATTAGTTGCTACTTAAGAGACGAAGAAGAAAGTTTTCCCCTTGTGGATGATCCAACTTGAGGAACAAACTCAGTCTCATTGATCTCTTTCAGCCCTTCAGCGAGGGACCGTCGAGCCATCGCCTGATCACCCTTGATCTCCCTGATTCCTACTCTTGGGATTGGGAATCGAATCTTCTGATAAAGGCTCGACGTGTTAGTGAGGATTTTGTGAAGCCATGGTCTTCCCAGAATCCCATTGTATGGTGAGTACTAGTCCATGATGTAGAAATTCTCGTACGAGACAACGGGATCAGAGTGTACGTCCAACTGGAGTGTGCCTACGGTCATGCTGGTTGACCCATTGAAACCTCGAAGCCGGATGGCTCTTTTTGTGGTAAGGCTTTCTAACCCCATTTTGCGCACAACGTCTAGGCTTATGATATTTTCTGCGATTCCTTCATCTACGTGAATCCAATCAACTTAAGCATGTGCAATCTGGATTGACACGACAAGAGCATCATCATGCGGCCAATCAAGTCCTATCTTGTCCTTCAAAGAGAAACCAACGACAAGGTCGTTGGCCACCCTAAGGGTGGTGACATGGGACACTTGAGAGACGGCTAGTGCATCTCGAATCTTTCTTTTCTTCTGTTTGGATGTAGTTCTCAGCAATTCTGATTCTGCTATAATTGTGTTTATGCGAATCATCTTTGATGTAGGTTCCTTCCGTACTTTGTTAACGGGTCGATCTGTGGCCTTTGCTTTAATGTACTCAGTGCAATGTCCTTCTTTGAACAGATTCCAAAGATATCCCTCGAAAGATATGCATTTCCCGATGTTATGCCCATAGCACTCAGGGTAGGCACACCACATTGTCTTCTCAGCCTTCTCTTGATCGCCTTTGACCGGCTCTAGCTTTTTAAACCAGAGTTTGTCCTTTATCTCATTGTGGATCTGATGGATTGGCAAAGATAACTGCAAATTTGGCTTTCCCATAGTAGGAGTCTGGGAGGGTTAACCCACTTTGCGCTTGTTGGACTTTCCAGACGAACACTTTCCATGGGACTCATCCTTATTGGAGGCCTTCTCGCTCGCCCCAGCATGATCCTGTGAATGGGTGGCATTCTTCTCGTCCTCCTAGCATGTATGCCGCTCTGCTAGAGAGAGCATCTTTGTGAGACTTCGTGCATTGCTCATAACGATGTCTCCATAGAGCTGGCTATCCCAGGAAGCCCTTGTTTAGACGTCATTGCAGCAACGAGGTCACTACAACCTATAATTCGAGACTTCTCCTCGAAATATCTCTGAATGTATTGTCATAGAGTCTCTTTTGCTCTCTTTCGGATAGAGAAAAGATGGTCATCCTTTACTTCGACTGCCTCAAGTTGTGAGTACTCTTTCACAAACGTCAGAGCCAACTTTTCAAAAGAAGCAATCGACCTTCAGGACAGGTGATTGAACCAAGCCATGGCTTGGCTTTGCAGGGAGGCTTGAAACACTTTGCACATGAGTGCATCATTGTGCCTATGGGGGACCATGACTCCTCGGTAGTAATCTATGTGCTTCACTGGGTTAGAAGTTCCTTTGAACGGATTGAAATTTGGCATCGCGAACCTTTGAGGGAATGGCTCCTCCTCAATATCCCTCATGAAGGATGTGGACATCTGAATTTGACGATGCAGATAGTCTTCTAGATCGCAATCTCGTTGGACACGAAGGTGCCGATCTAACATTATTGGAACATCATTAGCTCGTAGCGCACCTTGCTGAGGCGGTGAGTCATTACGTGCTGAGGTAGCGCAGGTGAGTAAACCTTATCCTCCCCCTAACTGCCATGGACAGATCTTCTTAGGGTTTTATATGGGGTCTAACGTTCCCTTTTGCTCCCATATGAGCCCTCCACCCGTGAAGTCATCCCGACCCTACTTCCAAGCCGCTCATGCACTGATGGCCTTGGGCATTTCAGACCCTTTTCCTTACGGGTGTGACTTTCCTCACGGGAGTCACTTAGCGAGGTTTCCCTAGATATTGTTCGGCACCGGACCGTTTCCTTCCCCGCACGCCTCGGAGTATTCTTCTATCTTCCACGCGAGGTGGAATGTCTCTCTTGTTCTTGGGATGTTCTTTACGCCAGAAGTCGCTATAAGAGCTCTGACTGAAGTTACTTGGATGCTCAACCTTTCCACTTGTTGAGCCAGGTTGAACTGAGAGGGTTGGTGGTGGCTCCTCGCTGAGATGTCGTGGCGCCCATCCAGGAAGTCCCTCAAATCCATGTTTGTAGTGGGTTGACTCTGCCTTGATGGTCCTCCCACCATCCGTTCGCAGGTTTGTTGCAAGGTTGAAGTTTTTTCCCCTAGCGCAGGCACTTGTGTTGTTGGAAAAGGGAACGCTCTGAAGCTGAAGGTTGGCATCCTTCCTTGCGTCTCCATGGGAGCTTCTATGGACACACGTCGGGAACGAATTGGGCATTCCTCCGGAGTCTCTTTGCAGGCTTCATTCCATGTCTGAGCAGTTGAGGCAGAAACACCTTCTCCAACTGATCGAACGGATCGATGAATCCTAGCCATGCCGAATAAGAGAATCTTGAATGGAAAGTTGTTGTCGAACGATGAACAACGTTCAAGATCTTCAAACAACGTTATGAACGATGAACGAAGTAAGATAAACGATGAACGATTGTGAGAGCTTCTTCTTGAATATCTTCTAACTCTCAAAGAAAACACCATTTGTTGAAGTAGAATTCGCCCTTAAAACTCAAAAGACTCAAAGACCCCTGCAAACAAACAAACAGTAAGTTATCGTTTGTTTAATGATCGAGACCCGGGATGTTGTTCGACCAAGAACGCTCCAATGATTAAGTCAGCTTCGAAAGAGAAATCTCAATAGCTTAAGTAGCGTTGAATCGAACTACTTGGAAAGTGAAATGAGCTCCGCTATTTATAGGAAATTCTTGAGAGTCTTGGAGCGTTCTGATTGGTCGGTTGAATTTGTAATTAATAAAATAATATATTAATAATAAAATATATTATTTAATAATTATAATAATGATAATTATTGTGGTTTAATATCAATATTAATTGTCCGTTATTAAGAATAATGACAATTAACTCCCGAGAAGAATATTAATATTACAAAGACTTTTAACCCGATTAAATAACGTATTTAGCTGATAAATAGATTATTTAATGTGTGGGTGTCTGCAAGTCATTAATATTGACATGGGCAATTTGGTCATTTTGGGAATTATGGGTCACGTGTCAACTCTACAATTTTTGGGTGATTTTGGGTTGCACAATAAATCCAGCATCTCACTTGTGCAAGTCAAAGCTCAGACTAGAGAGGTTCATACGATGAAATCTAAAGACTGTAACAACCCGTCCCGGAAATTAGGGTTAAGATAGTGCTTAAGATGGAATTAGTGAGTATAATCGGTGACTAGTGGGTAAATGACGATTTTGCCCCTAGTTTGGGCAAAAATTTGACTTTTAGTTCGGGTGGTCAAATGGGCTTTGACTGGTGACCAGGACGTAGTTCGGGACGTCACGAATCCGTATGCAGGTGGCACGCCCGATTTCGACATCCGAGGAGGAAGTTATGATGTTCGGAAGGTTGAAGGCATAACCGTAATTTGGTTAACTTAAGGGGGAAAAGTTGACTTTCCGTTTGAACGGGTTTTGTTGTGTTGACCTAGGATGGTTAGATAGATCTCTTCGACCTGAGTTCGATGACAGACGGTACGTATTCATCGGACTTACGAGGTGTGAGTTACGGGTCTAGGAAGGTAGTGGCAAAGTTGTAATTTTGGTGAAAAAGGAAGGGCATTTTGGTCTTTTGTGCTCTGAGATTTGTGCAACAGAGAGGGAAAATGGAAGGCTGAGATTGAGACAGATGTGAGGGAGAGGAAAGGATTGTGACGTGTGGCAAGGGCCTAGTGGCTTCTAGGCGTGTGCACGGTCCAATTATTTGGGGTGCCCGTGTGTGTGTGTGTTCTTCGATCCAGAGAGAAACAGAGGGGGAGAATTGAGAGAGTTGGGCGATGGTGTTGTGTGTGTTTTGTGAATTGGTGAGTGAGGAGTGATCGGAGAAGGGAGAAGGAGACAGGGAGGAGGTTTGGTGGTGCTGTGGTTGTGCGTGGGTGAGAGGTGAGCCACGGGAAAATCAGGGCAAATAGAGAAGAAGTGGGAGATTGTGGTGGTGGTGTGGCCGTGTGTGGTGTAATTGGACTCGACTGGGAACAAGGACGATTCAGGGGACTTCAGAGAGTGCGGCGGTGAGCACGGCGGCGCTCGACGGCAGGTAATTCCTTCTCCCTGTGTATATGCTCTGTTTTATCGTCGATTTTCAAATCGAAAGTCATGAGTTTAGGGGTTGAATCGAAGAGTCTAGGGAGGTCTAGGGGACTCAGTTGAGGCCTGGGTGTCTTCTGGTTGTGCTGTCGTGACGGGGAAGTGCACGGTGGAGGCTAGACGACGGAAGGTGCTCTGTGTGCTCTGTTTTTCCGTTTTGCTTCAAACGTAGAGTCGTGAAGTCTGGGGTAGAGTCGACGGTCTTGGTGAGTTGGGTGAGGTTAGGATGGTCCTAGGAAGGGTTTAAGCTTGCCACCGTGATGGGAGGTGACCTGGGTGGCCGGAGAAGGAAACAGGGGACTGGTACGGGTTTTGTTTGAACTAGAGTTGACAGGTTTTAGGCCGTGTCGAGATATGGGAGTAAGGGGGATGAGTTCCTTAGGACGGGACGAAGCAGTAGGTGAAGAGAGGAGTCGATTTGGTGCAGGTACGGCGAAGAACGGTGGATGCCGGTTCAAGTTACAGACACTGTGCTGAACCGGGTCTGCTCGAGGTTGAAGATGAACTGTAGCTGGCGCGTGAGGGCCACGCGCAGCCACTTTGGGCGGCGGATGGGGGCGCGTGCCACGGCGGTTGGGAAAACAGTCAACATGGTTTTTAGTCTAGGAGTTATGACGAGTCTAATGGGATTGGTTTCGGGTTGTTCGGACGTCGATTCGAAGTAGTTCCGCGAGGGTGAAGGTTTAGGGTTCCGATTCAGTACGTTTAGGACCCGGGGATTTTTGAGGGAATTTAGGTGGATCCTCGTAGACGTGTTAGTAACGTATTTTGGTGGTTGTTGACAGGATCGGGAGTTCCCGAGGAAGCTGAGGAACGTACGAGACGTTCGAGACGCGATTGAGGGCACGGTACTGTGAGTGGACCCTTTCCTTAAACTCGAACATGCATAACTGCTTTTCTATAATTGTTTATATGTGTGATTTTAAGAATGTTGGATTTATGATGTGGTTTTATATAATTTCACGGTTTTCGAGAAATAACTATTTGGCACGTTTTACGAGAAAGACTTGATTTCTGATTATGATGCCATGGTTTAGGGATTTCAAACAATAAATGGTTTTCAATGATTATAAAGGGATTTTGGAACATGATTTCGATGATCAAGGTTTTCGGTTTTAGAATCGGATTTCGGAAAGCGGAATTTGGTGTTAAAGTTGGAAAGTGAATTTCCGGATTTGGGTTCGGAATGACGGTTCTGGATGTCGGAAGGGCATCAGACCAGTGATTTCGGATTCGGGTTTGGATGTGAATTCGGAAAAAGTTTTCAAACGGTTTTGGATTGGATTTGCTGGATTTGGTTATTGGGTTTAAAGACCCGGATTATGTTGACGGGGGACGGGCCCGGATTGGGTTTAAAGACCCGGATTGAGTTTAAAGACTCGGGAGTTTAAAGACTCGGATATATTGATATTTCCCCCGTAGGCCTGTTGAGTTTAAAGACTCGGGAGTTTAAAGACTCGGATATTATTGAGGCCTGGATTGAGTATAAAAACTCGGGTGTTTAAAGACTCGGATAGGTCCAGCAGGTTTGATCGGAAAATGATGATTTGATATTCACGATTTATGATACGGTTTTATGATGCTTATGATATGGTTTCTATAACTGTTTTATAGTGTTTCTGTTCTTATGGTGAGGTTATGTGAATTATACTGTTTTTTTTAGAATGCTTCTGTAAATGTTTTATGGCGATTGATTGATAACTGTTTTCATAACTGGGTTATGCATGTGGTTTCAAAACGGAGGGCTAAACCCGGTTTTCTTATAAAATGGTTTTGGAAACTTTTCTTTTATTTATGGTCCACTCACACCTTCTGTTTTTAACTGTCCTCCAGGTTGTGGAGCTAGCACGGGGTTCCGGCGTCGAGGCAACGTCTGAGGCATAGAAGGCACGAAAGGGATCTCGAAGTGTTTTAAACTTTTCCGTGTGCGTATACTGTTTATCGGTTTTCTTTTCCGTGTATGTGGAATTATGCTCTGTAAACTTTTAACTTCGGGGTGTTTATAGTTTCTCCTGCGTCTGACTGTGCTTGTGGGGTGTTTTACTTTAGTCACGTGTCGAGGTGTCAGACGGAAGCAGGATTTACCTCGGTTTTCGGGGTGAAACCGGGGTGGGTCCTGACAAAGACGGCATGATTAATATAATACTCTTATTAGCATGCAAATTCAGCAGATAAGCACTTAAGCAGCTATACTAGAAAGGCTACAAAACGTGCACTATAAGCCTCTCATGCGATTCTTTTGGTAGCTATCATCGTTCTTGACTGGCGTCATGCTACACCATAGTCCACAGGTAATGAATGTACCTTATACTGATTATTTCCAACTAATATAACCCAAATACGCCTAAGCAGAATGAAATGACCAAATTTTTCTAACGTTGAACAATCAAGCACCTGTTATGCTACCATACTTCCGCTGATTTTCCAAGCACAATGTTTGCCATTTATGAACATCAAACACATACCATGGCATCCCAAAGCTTCAGGCTTCAAATAACAACTGCACTCACTGATATGATTGGTTACCTACTTCAAAGTTCAAACCAAATAATAGTAGGCTACAAGTTTTAATTACATTTGCACTAATACGTATTAGCAATGTAGCCTGCTTAACACAGGCCTAATAACTAAGTTCGACAAATATATAGCTACACACACTAAACAAAATTTGGGTTTTGGATATCAAAAGAGTGAACCCAAACCTTAGAGCTACTTCACAAATTTTTGAAAACAAGGAACTTGCGCGAAAACAACTCATTCATGCTTGTGAAATTATTCAGCTCCGAATTACCTTACCACATTCTTGTGAAATTACCACATCAAGCCCCCAATATAGCTCATAATCTAGTTCCAGTACATCCAATTTACTAAATAGACAATATATAATTTGCATAATTTTTTATTGATTTTTTTTTTTGTGGAAAGCTTCATCTACATTATTACTTACTGTTCGGCGGGAAACAAATAACTTTGTTTGGGCTTTTATTGATGAAAGCCCAATACATCACAAAATCACAGTCCAAAAAGCGAGCCCAAATACGACACACCAAAATATTTGATGATCATGCTGTACAATATATTACGGGCCCGCCCGCTAAAACGAAAAAAATCCGTGTCCATAAACGCTGGACAGGTGCATGGATGAGGCTCTGTCCGCCGTTGGATTAGATTCCAAATGCGTCCTCTTCGAGCACCTTCCATTAAAAGCTGTAATAAGACGACCGGTCACCCTCCATCATTTTCACCAGACAATACGGTAAACGAATCCAATCTCAGAGAGAGCTTCTTCAAAACAGAACCAATTTATTAAGTAAACAACAAGTTCCTCGATATCAAGCGTCTAAGATCAAAACAAACGATCAATGCAATTGCAATATTGAGTAACAAGTGAAAGGCGGTTTCGCTGGGTATTTGGCACAGGTATGGCGGTTTCTGAGCTCTCATAGGTCGGTTGTATTTATATACAAAGAGATAGGGCGGTGAAACAAAGCGGAAATATCTAGTGGGGTTTTTGATTTACAGTGGACTATGACAATCCGGAATGTTCCTGAAGACTTTTCGAATGAGTATGCCCTTAGATAATTTGGGGGTTTCGGATATTTCTAATTGAGGCGTCTCGCGCTTGTCAGTTACCGCTTTGCTTCCTATATGTAGCAACTGTATTACGCGTTAGGATTCCTAGAGATACCTTGATTACTAGAACCCAACCCGACCACGTAACCGACAATGATCAGCAATATCAAAAGTAACAATATTGAATAAACATATTCCAAAGGCCCAGTCTTTGGTGTTTGTAGGCGTTCTAATAAGTTGGGCTAACCCATCTACCAAAGCCTGTCCAAATCAAATGTCAAGGGACAATGCATGGAAACAAGAAATACACAAAGGAAATTGAAGTTCTTTTGGTGTAAGAAAGTAAGAAACTAGGAATGCAGAGCAGCAAAATAACATTGTAAGAAAGTAAGAGACTAGGAATGCAGAGCAGCAAAATAACATTACCATGTGTCGGTGTTACAAGTACAACTAAAAACACATGAACATCATTCTATTCCATTTCTGGGTTTCTGTCCGCCACCAACTTCCTCAATGCTTGTGTTCCGCTCTTCGGAAACCAAGGTATTAGATCCTCAACGATTCCAACAATTATACAATCATTATCGTCATCATCATCATCCAATCTTTGCTCTTGTTCAGTTGCATAATCACCTCGCAGATACAAGCGACCCATCCGTCTCAAATCCAACCTTTCTTCCTTTGCAAACTTCTCCAACATCCGACCAATCAGCTCATAGGTAATCATGCTCGTCTCATCACTCTCTTCTTGGATTCCCAGGTATTGGTTCTTGCGATCATGTTTATGTTCTGGCTCAGGAGGCAGCACGTTTTCCTTATCCATTCCAGAACTGTTACACTGAGGTTCCTGTCCCTGTCCCTGTATCTGAGTAGATGCCTTGTCCGCCTCTCTAAAGGAACCACCAGTGGGAGACTTGCATTCCCCACTGCTTTCAGCTTCAGATTCCACTAGCCGAACATCATTATGGTGGTGGTCATCATCATCACTTTCTTCCAATTCTTCCACGTACGCATCATGAAAATCCAGGTCTAGTTGCAAGCCATGGTCATCAGGGACCATATCCCATACAACCCGCTTTATCTCAGCACTCACATTCAGTATACATTCCACCTCTTTCTCAATTTCATTTTTTAGGCTGCGGCTACGTGCTTTACTTCCTGAATTCCTGTTGATAACATCAACAGCTTCTAACAATGACTGGGGAATGGTATCCATATCCCCACACTCAAAAAGATATTCTGTCAGCAAGCCCTCAATTGCATTTCGCAATTTCCTGTTTGATATTTTTCCAGAATTTGGGTCTAAAAGAATCTGCAACCTTTTTAACTCTGCCATTCCAATCTTTGTTTTAACTGACACAATAGCCCTACCGATCTCATCCTGCATCAACTTTATTTCGGGTGACGACTGCTGAAATTCTGTTACCCCGGAATTAGGAAAACCAGCCATTAACTTCCTCGATAAGTCTTCTACTTCCATGGCTTTGACTAATGGCATCGGTAGTTCGTCATCTGTTCTAAGTTGTGAAAGCATCATCTCACTTGTTTTCCTCACTAGCATAATTAGACGTTTTCGATTCCATCCACTCTTGGGACGTTGTAATTGAGGTAGACTTTCTTTTCTCCTAAGCTTACTGTGCATCGCTAATAGGGCATCTTTAGGCAAGTCCCACAGTCCATCCAACACCTTTCTCAAAGCAGCATGTTGAGATTGTGATCTGGAGGATGATAATGTGATACAGTTATCCCGGTAATAGTGCGGGTCACTGAGGAGTTGAGATAGCTTCTGAGAAATTTTGGTTTGACCATTATGGTTACACTGGTCTCCAAAAACTTTTGGAAGAGATTCTCTGATGATCCTCTTCATCTTCCAATGAGTTTTCTCAAATTTCACTGAACCTCCTGTTAGTATAATAGCACACCTGTAAAGCCCCATGTTAGTCAAATCATCAAGGCACGATGACAAAGCCCGGGATATGTTTGGTATTTCAAGCACTTGCATATCGCCATCTTTAAAAACTGGATTCCCTGCTTCAATATCACATTCTCCAAAGGCTGCACTAACACAAGATTTTACGGTTCCATAGAACATATCGTCTTCTCTAAGAAACGATTCCAGAAGAGATGCACTGTTCAAGAACTCAGGAGTCTCGAGCTTCTTCTGGGATTTGGAAGTAGGAAGCCCCAACAACCACCTCCTCTTGAGTTGAATTTGCTTGTCTTGGTGTTTAATATGTTGCCAAAGGGACGCAACATCTTCCGACTCCCCCATAAGGTGTAATTTTGTGATTAATGCCTGAGATATATAATTCCTTATACCAATTAACTCCAATTCCTATTCAAAATGAGCCCCTTTAATTCAAACAACATGAGACCGAGATAGAAAATATTTCAATTTTAGCAGATTAAATGTTACTAATTTTCAACTGATCAGACGAACAATACCGCTAAGTTCTCCTAAACTCTTTATATTCTCTTAAGATGTTAGAAAAGAAAAGATATATCCAAACACAAGCAAAGTAGCAATATATAGTCTAAAACAGCCAAAGAATGCTTAAAGAGAGTTACTAACTCTGATATCAAACAAATTAGAGGAAGTAAGATCCAAAACTCAATAGGCTTACAGATCTAATCAAAATAGAAAACACCAAACAAAACCCAGTTTACAAATTCTTTTCAATCAGAGGAACAAGAAAAAACTGAAGATGTATCACTTCATTTCTACTTAACACATACATATAGTCGCTACAAGAAAAAAAAAGCCCTGTGCTGAAGAACATTTTTCATCCGCATAGACCAGATGTTGTTGGCACAAAGCTCTACCGACCAAATATTTCATCAACAATTGCACCAATAAAGACTCATCCGAAAAGATACTAGACGAAAAATACTTTAATTTCGTAAGTGAAAACTGACAACGCATGCTGATAAAACACTACCAACACAAAATTTACTGGCTTACTTTCTATGAAAAGGGATAGGATTAATTTTGAAGATGTAATAATTATTTTTAAGAAATCCCTTTTTAGGGCTAAAGAGTTAAGGCACTAGGCTTATATTTTGGATCGAGACGTTGAGACCTTTTAAGAAAAAATCGTTTTTGGCTTAACCCTCATTTACTAAAGATCAAGGAGTACAATTGTAATCCGGCAAACAATGGAAGGCTATTTTTCACAACCAAGTTTGGCAAAGATCGAATAGCCTAATTGACTGCATGTGAGGTTATTGTTTTAGTACCATTTAAACCACGCATTTGATTTTCTAATTTGTTCTCAATTTCTGGTGTACACTATCAAACTATCAATGTGTAGCACCACACCCCAAAATAAAAACAGGAAAAACAAATTACGGACAAACTTACCTGTAAGTGTTATATCTCCTCAACTTCAACTTTTGTTTTGACTTGTCCCCACACAGTCAAGAGCAATGTTCCGTTCTGTAAATTGAAATTACACCCACAAATCTTTAAAAAAAAAGGGAAAAAAAGTGAAGAATTAGCATATCACACACATACCCAAAATCTGAAATATACTTGTTAAATGGGGTAATGGAAGTGATTTTGTTGTTGATCAGACATTTTAACAATGACAAGCGTACAAATCAAACTAATTAGATGAAGAAAGCATATCATTTTCCAAGCCCACAGAAGAAAGTTAGAAGCCATAATTGGATCCAAATTTACATTTTTTACGAACTCTATGTCCTATGTATTATTCTTCCTATGCCCAAACTTGAATTATAGTGACGATTGAATAACTCGGTCTATTTTTTATAAAATGAATACCCCATTGTTCTGCAATACAATTAACTATTGTAGTTCCTTGCTCAAATCTGCAATGTAAAATAATGTTGGAAAAGGAAGGATAAAATGATCACAATTTTACTACATAATAAAGCCCATTTTCGACAACTTTTACATAATTTTCATCTTCACACTTTTCAATAACATTAGAGTCCCTCTATCATTAGAGTATATCATTAGAGTCCATCTATCATTAGAATAAAAATATCATTAGAGTCCATCTATCATCAGAATCTAATTTTTAGGCATTGAAAGAAGTCATGCATTCATGCTTTCCTGTGTATTATTCACCACTCTTCACAAGGAAAATTCAAAACTATCATTAGAGTCCATCTATCATCAGAATCTAATTTATAGGCATTGAAAGAAATCATGCATTCATGCTTTCCTGTGTATTGTTCACCACTTCACAAGGAAAATTCATAATCACACACCGACTGCATCGTGTGAACATCAAAGACATAACCAAAGGAAAAGAAATGGAGAAAAAGTATGTGTTTTTATGGATGCTTTCCTTGTCCGGGACTGTAGAAAACACCATCTTTCACTTTCTTTCTCCAAATCATATTTACCTACTAATATTCACTCTGGTCTTTTACCCACCCTCAAGTTCTACCTAACAACCTAAAACAAACAAGACAACGAAACTTGCAATCACATATCTAGGCTAGCCACCCCCTAAACATCTAGCACATTGTAGATAAGAAACTGAAGATATGAAAATTTCACTTTAGTCAACATCAGAAGCTGTCCAGTTTTTCACAGCCAGGGCTTATGGTTAGTGATGTCATGAAGCCAGGATAATAGAAAGATTCTGTAATAAAAACTAGAGTTCATACAAAATTATGGAACTTAACAGTTGTGCAATATAAGCTACTTTGTCAACCTATACAGAAAACCCACCCAAATTTCATCCCTTCAGAGTTCCAGGTTCAAAGTGGTCAAGGGTAGACGGAAAAGAGAGCAACGAGCAAACCTAATTCTATTTATCGACATAGTGATCTGAGGAACTTTGGCTGTTTTCAATATCAAACTACATTTCATTTGGAATTCAACACTAGAAATCAATTGGAACTGGAAAATATATGCAAGTTTACTTGGATAACAAACCATCAGACTTGAGAAAGCATCTTAGCAACACAAAAAAGAGAGCTGGTGTAGCCTTCCTGGTGGAATATAACAAGCGATCATGAACAGCTTATATGCAAATAGCTAATGTAGCCTTCCTCTTATGAGCATTCACACCAACTTCTTGTTTTTATCAATAACTTCAAATCTCAATAAGATCTGGAACAACATTGAATTAACAGAGCACCAATGGCCACACATGGTCACTGGAAAAAAATATATGAATACAACCGGCATAGCTACAAAACTTTGGAGTTGCATTAAGGAAATCAATATACTGAAATAGCTCCTACGTCATTTATGAAGGTATCACTATCATAAGCAGCAGAGACAATACAAGTGAACCAGAACTGGTTGTGTATGTAATGTTTGTTAATTTCTTACAAAAAGAGAATCTTGAAAGAACCAAGAGGAAAGTACCAATCAAGGTAATGGAAGATTGACCATGCAAGAGAGCAGCAATAATACAAAGACTTCCGTGAAATTAGGAAAGAACAATGTAGCACCGTAGAGACTACAAAAAATATGATGCAAATCTTCATTTGTATCAGACTAAATCCAGCACATACTTAATACCAAAACAAGTTCATTCACTGCTACAAGTTATTGCAATTCATCAGGAACAACCTTCTTGTTCTGAACTGCATACCAACTTCAACCCTTATTCTCAAGCTGTTTGAAATTGAAATTAAACTTACCTAATATTATGTTAAACTTAATTTCATCCAATCAAAGTAAAATAATGTTGGTTCATCTTTTTGGCAGGAAACTTCTGATTCTCCGAGCACATCAAATTCAAAGTTGGGTACAAAAATTGAATTTAAAACTTATTGAAATTTCGACACTAACGAGTTTCACATGTGGGTGTCGTACGTATCCCCTATGAATTTTTTTGAAATTTCGACACTAACTAATTTAGAATAAAGATTGTTATGCAACACAGATTGTAGAAGAAGGAAAGTTTTAGGGAGATATGGAGCACTAGTGGGCGTCGTACATATCCCCTATTTTCCAGAAACAATCACCACAAAGAATCAATAACATCTCCTTCTGCTTCCATGCCCAAGACATCCTTGCCAAAAAGAATTTCAGCAAGCAAAACCGAGAAACGAGAGAGAAAAGAGAGAAAGAAACGAGAATACCAGGAAGCAAAACCGACGGATTGAGGAAGAGAAGTTAGCGGTCTTGAAGTAGACGGTCGTTGACAAGGATTGTGGAGGCAGTGAGATGAGTCAACGTGGAACGGTAGAAGCGGAAGAAAGACGCTGGTGGTCTGGTTCGACAGAGAGAGACACGAGAAAGAAATATGGCGGCTCCCATTTGGCTCGGTACTAGCAGCGAGGGTGAACAAAAAAGATAAATTTTAAATTAAATTTACCTAATTTACTCCCGATGTATTTTGATATTTTAGGATAAACTAGAAAGTCAAAATAATATAATGTAAATTTCTTTAAAAGTAAATTTTTATATTAAATGGTAAAAATAACATGGTATCTAAATTCAATAAATTCAAAATTGAATATTAGCGATCAACTATTCAATATTTAGATCAAATTGTAAGTTGATAAGGCTCAAACTATGTAATAAATTAAACACGTAATTTGAGTATTATGCAATTTAAATCCTTTTTGTGTAGATGTAGTATTGATAAATAGGGATCGTTCTTAATCGGGGAAATTATGGAACATTAATAATTTGTTAGTGATAAAGAATAATGAATAATTAAAGAATAAAATAATAAATGTATTAATGAATAAAAGAATAATAAATGAAATAAAGAATTAATGAATTAAAAAATTAATGGATTAAAGAATAAAAGAATTAATGAATAAAAGAATAAAATGAGAGGTTTTGAAAGAATGTAATCATAAAATAAAGAAAATAAGTAAAAATAAATAAGAACTTAATTTTACTTCTACTTTAACTTTTGTACAAGTGGATTTTCTTCAAACACAATTTTTACCAACACTCAAATATTATGCTCATATTGAACCAATCACGAAATCCTACCTTCATTATCCCAATTACATGCATACATTTTTCATATTATAAATGCATCGAACAGCGAATTATTACTTACGATATGATTCACCTTAAATTTGTGATTTAATGCGCAGAACAGCGGTCAAACATCAAATCTTTTCAATTCTATTCTAAATGTCTCGAACAGCGAATTAATATTTAGCGTTGAATTAAAATCTAAACACTAAAACATAAGAAGTAAAAGAATTCAAAAAGTAAAACACATGAAGACTGCATTCTTACTTACAAATGTTAGAAAGAAAATAACAATATATATATATATATATATATATATTGAATTATAAGTAAAACCAATAACAATAACAAGAATTTAAGTATAAAAAATATGATTTTTCACAAGAATTACCAAACAGCGGCAAGAAACTTGTGAAGATAGAAGAAAAAATGCGAGGAGTTCAGTATTATAAACTCTTGAATTGCCTTAGAATTACTCGGTCTAAGCATTTCTTAAGGAAAACACAAAATTATGTCTAAGAGCTTTCAAAGAAAAGTCACAAGAACAAAGTAAAGAAGAAATGAAATTAAGAAATAAAATGTAAAGACATCAATAAAAAAAATAATTAAAAGAAAGCGAATTAATAAGAAAATCTACAAAAAGTTATAAATAGTCCCAAAAATAAAGAACAAAACAGAAAGAAGATAACTAAAAGAAGAGAGAAAATAGAGAGAAAAATTACACAAAATAGGACCTTCATTACCTGAAATGGCCTCCCTATTTATAGAGGGAGTGCCATAAATATTCAAAAAAATATATAAAAATGAAATGATGAACAATGATGATTTTGGGGCTGATTTAGGGCTGAAAAATAGCTGAAAACATACAAAAGTGAAGCAGGTTTGAATCAGCAGTAAGCTTGTAACGACCCGTCCCGAATTCCAAGATTTGATTAGTGACTAATCATGATTAGTGAGGTTAATCCATGATTAGTTGAGCGAAATCAGACGAATGATGCAAAATGACCCTTTTTGCCCCTAGCCGTGGGTAAAACGTTGACTTTTCGTTCAGACGGTCAAATGGACTTTGGCCGATGACTGTGACGTAGTTTGGGACGTCACGAGTTCATAGACAAGTGGCACGTTCAATACCGACATTCGAGGAAGAAGTTATGACTTTCGAAAGTTTAAGGGCATTTTAGTAATTTTGGTTAAAAAGGGCAATAACAGGACCCATCACAATCCCCCCGGGATTAGTGCGGGATGACCCTGCTCCCGTCTGACACGAAGTGTCAGACAAGGGATATTTCCGACCTTTGCCCTCCCGGGTTATCAGAGTACGCCAGGATCAGGAGGGGGTATGTGATATCTCAATCAAAGCTACAGTCCACATCTGATGTCAACCTGAAGGGCAGTCAAAACATTAAAAGCTGTGAGTGGACAAAACCAAAGAGTTTATAAAAACATATTTCATAAAAAGACATTTGTACCCTTCACTAAAAAGCATGCATGCATTCGAAAACCATTTATCCAGAAAAACCATAGGTGGGAACTAAGCCCAAAATCAAGATTGAAAGATCCATGATGAAAACGACCATACGGGCCATTACCCAAATCCATAAGGGACTCGGCCCAAACCATAAAGAAACCAAGTACACGAGCCCCTGCTCAAATCCTGTATCCACATATCATATATCATATTTATATCACATACACATATAGTTCACACAACCAATCCTGTCACAGTTTTCAAAACTACGCGCGTGCTACCCGAGGTCTCAAACCCAAGTCTTCTCAAAGTCAAAGTCAATGTCCGCAGACCACTGACCCTACCCGAGGTTATAGTAACCAGCCTTCCTGAGAGTAAGGAACCCAACGGGGGCAACTCTCACTCAATCAGTGCTCTGTGACTACTCTAGGGTCCACCCAGGCCAACGACCCTCCCCGGAGGAGATAATAGAACAAGTAAAAGAAGGTATATGAACATATATATACATAACATAAACATTCATGCCCGGTTCCCCTGAACCGTCATGATCCATAATATCCATTCCATTTATATATATATATATAGACAATATCCTCCATGCCCGGTTCCCATAAACCGTCATGTACCACAATAACATAACAAGGGTTCATGCCGGTTCCCATAAACTGTCATGAACTTGGAAATCCATGTAGGGTCCCTGACCCGAAATCACAACTGTAAAGTAACCTGCGTCTCGTGCCCGAACATATGACATCAGCTGGGCACCGTGCCCGATATCTAAGGGTCAGTCACGACTCCGATCGTAGTGATGTGTGCAACCATCCATCCAAGACCGCCCTCAATCCTGGTATGTCGCCGTGAACGTATCAACCAACGCGACCACCAAAAGATCATAGTGCACTCATCACCGATCGATATACTGAACCGTCAGCACTCTGAAGTCGAGCCTCCCCAGGCTGCCCAACAACGAATCGTGCGTCGTGACCTCTCCGGAAAGAACACATCCCAAACCGGAGGTGAGCGTCATATCGTCGATCGTCGCGCACATAGCACCCGTCGGGACCACGATTTAGACCCGAAGGTCGTAACTAGAGTCATATACCCGAGACCAAACCAAATGGGTCTCATACCCGAGTTTATCCTTTTAGAAATCCAAAACCAAATCATTTAAACCAATAAAGAAATACAGACCCGTATAGGCACTGTATAGGGCCGAACCCTCGAATACGTACCTATACGTAACCACACATCCAAATGCACTCATGGCATCACAAACAAGTATTTAAAACATATAATAAATATTTATGCATGCACCAATTTAGAAAATAAGGTCCACTCACAGACCGTCCGAGCTGCCGCCTCGATTTGCGTGTGGTAGGCTCTCCCGAGCCGATCACTGTCACCGGGACTCCCGAACCTATCCAAATTGTAATAGAAGGTTACTAACTACTTAATTAACCTTCTACCAAAGCCCCGTAATTTTTCCGAACTTTTAACTATTTTTAAACCGATACTAAACCTTCCGATGCCCCGAAACATATCGAGACGGTGTCCGATTGACACGAAATCAGTCCCAAAATTTTCGTTACATCGAATAGAAGATTTCGTATGTTGAACACTTCCCCATTAGACCTACCACGCGCCCCCACGCGCCCAATAAAGGTGTTGCGCGTGAGCCCACGTGCGGCACTGTTCATCGTCTTCCCCAAGTGTCCTGCAACTGAACCGGTCTGGATCGGCTGAACCGGTTCAAGGTGCTATCTTGTCCATTTTTGGTCCTTTTCGTTCCTTTTTTATTCTAATATGATCCTAATCCCATTTCTAATCTTTTTAAACATTAAAAACTAAGAACAACCCATCAAAACCGTTCCTTCCAACTCGGCCATGGCGGCCGTGCATTCCCTCCACCGTCCACGACCCTTCCCGGCCATCCCCATCCCCTAAACTAATCCTATTTGATTCCTAGAGTCCCCAGAAACCTAACCTAGGTCTTAGAATCGATTAAAAACCAATAAAATCGAATTTAGGAATTTTGAAAGCTTACCCGTGAGTTTCGGATTTTTCCCCAACCGTGTCCTCCGTCGTGGCTGGCCGTCATGTCCTCAGCCTCTCATCACTCACTCCCTCACGGTCTCACATAAGCTCAGACGATGAAGGGTGGTGTGGGGTGGTTTCGGGCTGGAAGAAAATGGAGGAAATAAAATGGGTTTCGGGATTTAGGAAGAACAAAGAAGGAATGATGATATCTAATGGGGTGAGAGAGATGATTAAATGGCTGGTTAGGATTTGAGAGATTATGTTAGATGGAGGGCTAGGATTGATTGTTAGAAAAGATTAATTATAAAATCATAAATATAATATTATTTAATTAACATAGATCCACATTTTAGGGGATTGGTCAATGGGATGAGTGACACTTGTCACTCATCCATGGGACCCACTCAAAATATTTGGCCAACCAGAATTTGCCAAATCATCCCCGTCTCGAAGTACGTGCATAGTGAAATCGAACTTCCGTGACCTATAACTTCCCCGTCCAGAATCAAATCCTGAATCATCACCCAGAATCCGATTCCAAAACTCAAATCCGGAAATCCACTTTCAAGTTCCAAAATCAAATCCTGAATCGTCATCCAGAAATCTGATTCGTAAACCCGAAATTTCGTTCTCGTCTACCGAGTCGCACTATATCCGAACCTATCGGATACCTATTCAAACAATTACCACAATACGTTCGATTGACTTCATAGGTAAGCCAATCCCAACATCAACTCATCTAAGGCTGACAAAATCCGACCACGTCGGAAAACTACTCACCTGAGTAATATACCATACCTCGAAAAGAAGTTCAGTCCCTCTACTCAAACATCCGAGTAAGAGTGATAAACTCGCCACCTATCTGGATCATCGAGATCACGATCCAGATCCATTACTACGTCACCCGACCATGAACGTCACGATCGAGAATCATCATGACGCTTAAAGTCCTCAACCATTTCCCACATCTAAACAAATCAGTCAACGACGAGACACGTCGAGACTGTGGGTTCTCCCCAATTACCTCGTATCAATCCTTGACATTCCACCTAGGAGAATCAAGGATGATCCAACACGATGACACCAAAACTCAACCTACGTGAATGCAACCAAAACTCATTACATTCACCACGGACCCATTCAAAACGTCCACATCCCACAATCCAAAATTTGAAATATAAAGTGTTACGATTTTACCTGTTTCACGCGACCCCGCCGCCGTCCATGGCGTCGCAGCCCCACCTCTCATCACGTCCTAGCTCCTCAACCACTCTCTGTCTCTTTCTCAGATCAAACCAGGTAAGGGAAGGGATTGGGGATGTTATTCGATGAGGTTTCGAGTTGGTGGGATCGAACAAAAGGGGATGGATATGCATGTATGGGAAATGGTGGGCAATGGATGAGTGACACTTGTCACTCATCCATTGGGCCTGCCCCAAAATATCTGGCCCTACTGAATGACAAAAGTCAGCCCTTACCTCATAAAACGTGCCACCACGATAATACCTCAAAACTTCTGTGACCCGTAACTTTCCCGTCGAACGTCCAATTTCGACGTGCCGCCTGTCCACGGACTCGTATTGACCCGATCTACGTAACGGTTCTCGACCCTCGAGCATCGGGCCTCATGGGTCAAAAGTCAACTTTTCACCCTCATTTAGGGAAAAAAATCGTAATTTCGCCCTAAACATCCGATAATCCTCGGCTAATTCTCGATTAGCCTCACTAATCCATAATTAACTCGTAATTAATCTTTAAAATTAGGGACAGGTCATTACACCTTGGGTAAGATAAAACAACAGATAATTTAACTAAAACAATACCAAAACAGCACAAAATAACCAACACAAATAATTTAATGCTACCAAAGAAGCAACTGCAATTTACCAGACACTCTTCATCAACAATGTAAATTGACATATAAACTTTATATCCTAATTTTACCAGTATTTTACAAAAAAAAAAACCAAAATTTCAATATAAGAATAACACAAATCAGCACTCACCGCCTTGTTGCCCAATAGACTTTCTCAAACCAAAATCAGACCATGCTAAAGAAGCAGCTTTATCTAACTCACAAATCAACAAGCATTAAAACAGCAACAAGTCATCATCAAAATTTGAACAAAAATCAATTATCTGAAATTAAACCATCTTTTAATGAGCATCAACTATTTTTGGAACCATATGAAATCTAAGAACCTAAATCAAAGATCAAAGAACTCATTATCTAATTTTAAAAAGTTTGAAACACCTGAAACACCACAGCATACCCATCTTCACTAAGATTGATTTAAGAACAAAACGAAACCACAATGGTGGACCAGTTGTGCCAAAAGATCAAATTGACATAAAACAAAAAACACTTGTGAAAGACTATCAATCAAAATAATTTGTACATTAATCATTAATCTCCAGTGTATTAGGAAACACCAAATACGTCACTAAGTGTGAAGTCCAAATATTTCTTTTAATTCAATTCTCCCACTTGCGCAAACACTCGCTAATTTGTTATTTTACCATTGCCTTTCAAAAATATATTAATGAGGTAGATCACAATATAGTGTTAAGAAGCAAATTCACAATAACATCGACATAAAACCAACCTTATTAACCTTGAAACATAAAAGGTAATACAAATCGTTGGTCTTTACTTTCTCGTGTATGTTATCGATTCCATATTGCAAAAACACATATAAAGCCCAAGCTAATTAAATTATGAAGTTAATTTACTTCTAACACATCATTCACAATTGTTTTAACGGCAATGTTGTTTATAACAATACCAAATCATCTGTTTCACCACACTATTTCTCAAAAGATTTAAACCAGTCAAAATAACATGTTAATAAAATTAACAACTTTATAAGCCACTTTCACTCAAGGAGATATGATTCCATAATGCATTCAACATCATTTAAAGAAATTATGGTTCACACAATTGCACACAAAGTTAAGTCGAGGCAATTATCAGTTCACATACACATATATAGTTCATCAATATGTACTCTATTACTGGTTGTGAATTGTGTACTCTTTTACTTGTTGATTCTGGATCCTCCGCTGCTAGAAATGACTATATTTTCAGAATTTATACCGCTTGACATATGCATGAATCCATTTTGATTCTGATTAAGAAATTGTATTCATGATTGATGATTAGTAACAATGTTCGGAAAATGGCCCAATGCTCAGACTAAGAAATTGAATTTTCCCCCAGGCCCCATCCAATAGTCTAAAAACACTAAATTTTTCTTAGCTTACAAAGTTATAGAATTGTCAGTTTCATATAAATTACACCTCACTGATTGTTCACTTAATGCCGCTCCAATTCCTACAAAGTTCCTCAATTTGCACCCGATCATACCAAATTTCATGGCAATATAACAAAATTAACTACTCACACACACACACATATGGAGAAAAGACAAAGAAAATTGAGAATTAAAAAGATGGCCAAGAAAGAAGTGTGATAAAAACAACCTACCAATCCATGTTGTGGCGACTGATGCTATACAAGTTCCAATAGTAAATACAACCTTATGGCTTTTAGATATATCCTACAAAATTCAGCATAAAGCAATCTATATCATTCAGAAACTAGGTAATTAAATAGAACAATGAAAATTAACTTATATCCACAAGCTCCAACAAAGAGAAAGCCCCAAATATGACTTAAAATAAGAAAAGCGCCAGCACCTTAGTTTGAAAATAAGTGTCCTGCATAGCACCACATGATCAGAAAGCTTTCTTCCTCAGCTGGGTCACGACCGAAAAGCGGGAAAGTAAGGTCCTGAGCCTCTAAGCCGCTGGATAGTGCATTCTAAGGGACCAAACATGATATTTGTGGGAGGGAAACAAAGGCAAAACTTGAAGTTTTTGTTCGTTATTGTATTTTGCCTCTTTGGGTGGTCTGTAGGAGTGTAGGGGCAATATGATTCATAAGGTTTTTCCGTTTTCAAACTTCAACTCATTAGTCTCATTCCTTTAAGCTTGTTCGGTTCTCAGTTTTGATTCTCTGCTGGTATAAGAGTTTTGTTAAAGTATATCGCAAAAGCCCAATATTTGGTATTTGAACATGCTACATTTACTTGGGCTAATCTATCTACAAAGCCCACATACGAGCTTATTGAGTTTTATCCAACGAGCTTTAGTCTTGCTGTTGTATCCAAAACAAACAACATCTTGCGAAATTTCTACCGCACGATACTGAACTAAGTGCGGTGTGCGTCATGGACCTTTGGATCTAAGGACCCAGCATCCAACGATTGGTGATTAATTAACAAGGAAAAAGTTTATAAAAATTGAGAACCAAATGTAAAACTAGTAGAGAAGGTGTTCTTGGTTAAAGGTCCATCATCCTCTCCACTCCACCATCATCCTCTTTGCTCTGCAATTTTCATCGAGTTCGTCCTGTCAGCCATTGATCCTGGCACCAAAACAACATGCAATTAGTCCAAGAAGACGTCCTGGTTCACGATTTCGAGTGATGGACATTTTGTTGGTGGTTTACAGTTTTTCTTCAAGAAAAAAAAAGGTTGGCGAAGCAAAGGATATAAGGATGAAGGACAAGGTTCGTCGTCATTTTCTTTTAGTAAATGGCTCGCTGCATGTGGAGCCATAAATTAGAGAATATTCAGGAGCCGCCACGTGGCCAACAATTCTCATAATGCCGATATTACCCTCGGTAAAATTGACATCGACACGTAACGGTCTCCGCATTAATTTAATATATTTACCAGCTAAATATATTAATTAATCAGATTAATGTCGATAATAAATAATTTCCCAGCGAATTATTTATCCATTAATAAATAAGTGATTACACTCGGTACAATCACTTATTGAATATTTTCCCCTTCAACCAATCAGAGGCTCCGGTGACCCTCAAGACTTCACTATAAATAGAATACCACATTTCACTTCTGGAGGTAATCAAAAATTTCTGCAAACACTCTGTCAGATTATTTTCTCTCAGAAAACTGACTTAAGCATCAGAGCGTTTTCGGTTGAACCACTCCCCAGGATTCAACCTTAACCCCGTTTGATTTTCGTTATTGTGTGTAGGGATCGAGAAGGAGTTTCACAGATCCGGACGATTTCTGCATCAACAACTGGTGCTTTCATTGAGAACTGATTTGAGAAATAATCAAAGCGTGCTCTTTAGTTTTTCCTTGAAAAAACTCAATCATCACACTTTTGACACTTATCATTCTTCACATGGCCAGAACACCCCGATACACACGAGCCTCCGAGGCTGCCTCATCTGCTGGTACGATTGCTACCGTGAGTGAACCTCTCCCAACGATTCCAGAGGAATCACTTTCCCGTCTCTTGCACGGCCCGCGCCACACGTCATTTCACCTACCGTTCGGAAGACCAGATTTGACACCTATGTTCAGTTTTGGAACGTTCCCCATGGCCGCGGCTACCGTGAACCCCCCACCTGCAACGAGGACAGGCGCGGCGTTTTTTCAACAAACAGACGGTCTGCTGGCAGGAGGAGCATCTCTGAGAGTCCCAAATAAGCTCCATGCCGACTTGGACCTAAAGAGGCACTTGGACGCCCTGCGCAACCCGCAGGCCAACACCCAGGAACTAGGGGGATAGGGCTCTTCACATATGTCTGAAGGCGCGCGACGTGCGCCTTGACGTGCTACTCGTCACGAGCAAGCACTTAGGGGGTCATCTCCGCGACTCGGACTGACACAGCAGGTCGAGCAGCTGAGCAACCAAGTTCGGGCCCAATCGGAGCTCTTACAACAGCTGTTGGGGGACATCGGGACTTCCAGAACCTCCGAAAAAGGCAATGAACCTCGCAAGACGTCCAGGGACATCCCAGAACGAGCTGGAAAGGAACATGTTCGCTGCCAGACAATGTGTAACGCCCCGAAAATCCAAAAAATGTAAAATATTAAAATAATGTGTAAAATGACGTTTTTAACCTTGGAAGAATGTGGCTAAAAGTTGACTTTTTGTTCGGAATACTTTTTGTACATTTTTCAAGGACCGTTGTGTAGGTCCGAGACGCTGAATCCGTAGACAGGTGGCACGTCGAAAACGGAGCTTGGATGAAAAGTTATAGATCTGAGAAGTTTAGGGGCTAAATGGTCATTTGTGCTTAAAGGGTAAAATGGTAATTGTGAACGGTTATAAATTAAGTGGCTGCAGTAGGGTTAATTAAATGGGCTAATTGGCTGAATCAGCCCTTAAGATGACTCAGGCAGAGTTGTGGGTGACACATGTCACTCACAAATGATCATTAGTGGCACTGTGTATAATGAATGAAATTAATTAACGGTTGCACATGTTCATATACTCATAGTCTTCGACTAAGATACAAAAACAGAGAACATTAAACCTCCTCAAAACCTTGTGATCGATTAGCAGCAAAACAAAGGAAAACCAGTGCACTTAAGTGATCAATTAGTGTAAATTGGAGAGAAAAACCGAAAGGGAAACAAAAAAAAAACCCAGATAGAACCATACTGGGAATACCCGAAAACCCATCAAAAACATTAATTATCGATTTTGATTTCTGAGACGGTTTCGTTTGAAATTAAGGTGATATTTAGCTTTCTGGGAACTAGACGACTCGAACTAAATCAATTGGGAAGTCAATTGATGGGGAATCAACGAAGAACAGGACCTGCGACTTCTTTGAAATTTTGAGCTTGCGTTCGATTACTTAGAGGTAAGGAACTCTGAAATTGCTTTCATATTTGTGTTTAGAATGGACCTAGGATGCTTCTGGTGAAATCAATTGATGGAAACAGGTCAGTTTTGGGTAGAACCCGAGTTAGGATCCATCGGGTGTTCATCTTGAGTCGAGGCGTTTTAGGGCTTGTTTGATTAAATTGAAGTCACAGAGCCTTAATCTATATGGAATTGATGCTAATGAGTGAAAGAATGGAAAAAATTAAGGTTGAATTGAGGGAGGTTGCACCGGGTCTGATCGCGGGCTGCAGACCCGTTTATCAGAAAAACGGGTGAGAGAGAAGCACTGTAGCTGTGCACTGTTCACGGCGCGTGGCTGTCACGCGCAGCCGCTTGCGGTGGCGCGCGAGGGCGCGTGGCCAGTAATCTCGCTTTGGGTCCAACAGCAATTTTGATGCTCTCGATGATACGAACCTATTAGCGTTGGTTTCAGGTCAATCGACTATGAACTTAGAGTAATTTTGCATACCCGAAGCGTATAGATTACGTGTAAATAATATTATTTTATTCCAATAATTAGGGAATTCGTACATAGTATTATGTGATCCTCTAGTGATGTTGTATTACTTGTTTAACAAGCTGGAATAGTCCCAGGACGTCGGAAGGAAGCGAACAACTCGAAACTGAACAATCTGGACGGTGTGTGAGTGGGCTTTTGTTTTCTACCCTGAATGCATGCATATATGTTTTAAATGCTTTATGATATGATTTAAAATGATTTGGCATGATTGATGTTTTGATATGATGATTTCCGGATTTTTAGAATATTATATTATTTTATATGCTTTTGGGCACGAGTTTCAAGAAACTCTTAATATTGTTGTTTTGGGCGAAGGCCCGAGATTTGAGCTTGCTTTTGACTCGGCTTATGAGTCTGGAACTAGATTTTATGGATTTGTATTATGATTGAGATTGTGATTGCATAGATTTGCGTGAAACTGGTTTACGGATTTTGAAAAATGGTTTTGATATTAAATGCAACTGTTTTTCACTGATTTTCTTGATGATGATATATTGAGGGCTTTCGGTGTGGAATATGTTTCCCCCGAAATGAACCCTGGAGATAACGCTCGCCTCCGGGATGGAAGTGTTTACCCCGGAGAGGTCACGTAGCATGGTCTGTTGTCGTGCAGCCAAGGGAGGCTCGACTCAGACCAGATGTGCTGGATGATATGGAGGTCAGTCGGTGATATGTTCACGACGACCTGGATTGCCAGCTAGTGATCTGTTCACAGCGGCGGATGCTTGGATTTTGAGCGGTCCTTGAGCCTATTGATTTGCACGCGTTGCAGGGATAACATGACTATTCATTGGACTTGGATTCTGTGGTTTTATTCATATTTGAGATTTATACTTGTGTCTTGATTATTTAATTTATACCTTATGATATGCATGCATGTTTGTGAAACTGGAGGGTAAGACTATATTTTGATAAATGTATTTCTAAACATTATTTTTTATCCACTCACACCTTTGATGTTTTATGTACCCTCCAGGCCAGTGCACAGGTACTGAGGCTAGTATCGAGGTAGAGGAATAAACAGACCGTTGCGTACTCAGACACTTTGCAGCGTAGGATTTTGATCCCTACTTTGTTATGTTCTATATGTATTTATATTAAACTACTTTTAGTATTTTCAAGTTATTATCAGACGGGAGCAGGATCTTTCACGATTATCGAGAGATAATCGGGATAGGTCTTGTCACAATGTCCCGATCCCAATCCCAATCCCCCCGGGATTACCGTGGAAGAAAGCTGTACCCCCAGTGATAGGACCCATCCCAATCCCCCCGGGATTACCGTGGAATGTGCCCTGCTCCCGTCCAACAAGGGGTGTCAGACAAGGGATAACCAAAAGTCACTGCCCAAACGGGGCTTCCAGAATGCGCAAGGATCGATGGAGAAGGCGTGCAATGTCCCAGTCTCTGCTGCAGTCGCATCAGTAATCAACCTTAAGGGCATTAAAACCAATAAAAGTTGTGAGTGGACGAAAATCATTAAGTTCATTAAACACAGTTATAAGACATTTATGCCCTCCAATAAAAACATATGCATGCCACAAAAACCAGTAACCAAAAAATTTGTTCAACCAAGCCATTAGGGCCTTAGCCCAAAAACCGTAACTCAAAACCAAGTGTGGGAACTCAGCCCAAAACTGTGGAATACCACATCCAGACATACAAAACCATGTGGGCCACTGCCCAAAGCCGTAAACATAAATCCAACCGAAAAGCCATTTCATAGATTCATTAATCCATATTTACCATTACCATCTCCAGCATCCCAGATGCTTAGCGTCCCAGACGCTTGATGTCCCAGACGTCATATCTCATGGTATAATAAGCGACGCGTGCTGCCCGGGGTCACTCCGGGTCAATATCTTTGACATCACAGATGTCTGACGTCCCAGATGTCTAATCATAGCAATCCTGCTCCTGAGTCACTATACGGTCCGGTAACTCCGTACAATGACCCATCACAAACAAGCACCGTGACTTCCCCAGTGTCCCAGACATCTAGAGGAAACCATCATATATCCTCGTATCCAGATGGTATATGGAAAACTGTTTTATTAAATCATTTCACAACATTACAATGGGCCCTGCCCGAAATCACCATAAAACATCACAATTCCATTTAGGGTCCCTGACCCGAAATCACATTTAATAAACATAGGGTCCCAGACCCGAAATCACATTTATAATCCAACAGGGCCTCATGCCCGATTTTATAAACCACTGGGCCCACGACCCGATTTTATAAACCACTGGGCCCACGACCCTAATTCGTAAACCAACTGGGCCCCTGGCCCGATAATATCACTCAAATGGGTCTCAGCCCGATTTCGTGACAACTGGGCCCCTGGCCCGATTTCATAAAGCAACTGGGCCCCCGACCCGATTACGTAACTCAAATGGACTTCAAGTCCGAAGTTTCCAAAACAATTGGGCCTCAAGCCCGAGTTCATCTTTCCAATTTCAAAACCATTTCATCATATTATATCCAAGTCATAAGTATGGAAAATCCGTGCAAAACCGGAAAAACATCGATTTATGTGCAAGCACGTAAATCGCCTCGAAATACGTGAAACCGTATAATTTACCAAAATCCAAATCAACATCATACAATCAAAATCATAATCCATATAAAACAGTTAAGCATGCATAGAATTTATAAAACCAAAGTCCACTCACAGACCGTTTAACGATACGCCTCGATACGCGTGCCATAGGCCTTCCCGGGCCACACCACTATCACCGGAACTCACAATCCTGTCCAAATCACATTAGAGGGTCACTAACCTCTTCATTAACATCCTATTAAAGTCCCGTAATTTTTCCGAATTTTTAACTATTTTTAAACTCGATTTAAAACCTTCGGACGTCCCGAACAATATCGAAACGGTGTCCGATCGACACGAAACCAATCCCAAAATATTTGTTACATTAAATAGGACATAAATCATGTTGACATCACCTCAAGATTCGTGCCCACGCGCCGCCGTGAGTGGCTGCGCGTGAAACCCACGCGCCTGCTACAGTGGCATCGTCCCAACCCGTTTAATTGTAAAATGGATCCTGCAACCCGCGAACAGACCCAGTCAGTTCTCTCTCAATTCAGCCCTAAATACTTCAATTGATCATTCAATTAGCTTCCATTTAAGTCCAATTAGAGTTCTGCACACTTAATTCTATCAAAACTCACCTTAAACCCAACGATTAGATGATGAACAATGAAGAACACCCGTCACTGTTCCTTCATCGAAATTCCTCAATGGCTACTGATTTCTTCCAATTGATGCACCCAGAAGCATCACTAGACCATGAGAAACAGTTTCCCTTAATCAATTTCGTCGTTTGATCCCTCAAAGATCACGACTCAACCTCGACTCAAGCTTACTGTCATTTTGTCCGTTCAGAGTGAATTGGGCACCAATTTCCTTCATTCTTTCGACGATTCTGATCGTGGCACTCCCAGAAAGCTCGAAGTGAGCTCAATTTTGATCCTCAGAGCCTAAGGCTTGAAATTCGAATTTCCCTCCCAAAACTCAATTTTCGATTTTTGCTTCCAGCCCCCCACTCTCTGTCTCTCGTGTTTCTCTCAATTAGCTTCAGTCCTCAAGTCTCTCAATTTCCCACTCACAAGGTCAGCTATGGAAGGGAATGATGGTGATAGGGGAATTTGCCCTATGTTGTTCACGGTTCAATGAAGAACACAGAGAAGGCATAATGGGGATTAATTAAGGTTAATGGTGATGATGATGTAGGAATGATTATGTTGGAGGGAAACATGGATCAGGTTTTAGGGCTTAGATCAGGGGATGGGTGACTCTTGTCACTCATCCAAGTGTGCACAGTCAACGGTCACTATTAAATATTATAATATTATTTTAATCGAAGCCTCGGTTCATTCGGTTAATCGAATTCTTTCCTGTGACCATAACTTCGTCGTCGAATCTCCGATTTCAGCATGCCGCCTGTCATTGGATTTGTATCGACACGCTCTACGTAACGGTCCTTGGCCCTCGTCCATTGGACCTTCGGGTCAAAAGTCAACATTTGGCCCCAATTCTACCAAATTACCAAAATGCCCCTCAACTTCTGAACATCATAACTTTCTCCTCGAATGCCGGAATCGAACGTGCCACCTGTCTATGAACTCGTGACGTCCTGAACTACGTCACGGTCATCGGTCAAAGTTCATTTGACCGCCCGATCAAAAAGTCAATATTTTGCCCACGACTAGGGGAAAAACGGTCATTTTGCACATTTTGTCTGATTTCGCCCTACTAATCACCGATCAACCTCACTAATCTAATCCCGAAATTCGGGACAGGTCGTTACACCCAGAGCAAGAGGGCAAGATCAACCGAGGCCATCAGCCCGAGAACGACTCGGAGGAAGCCCCGGGGCATTTTCGCGCATCGAGTACCCACGCGATGGCAGACGTCAACAAATAGTCTCACATGCGTCACGCACTCGCTCAGATGATCACAGCGAGGAGGGCGAGACTTACTCGCCAGCAAGCTCAAGAGCCAAGCCCGCAGAAACTCAAGGGAGTCGACGCGATTTGACTAGCGGGGAAACCCCCGTCACAAAGAACCTTTGCACGTTGAGGACGTTCGAAGGATGCTAGATCGACGCCTCCAGGGAGTTTAGTGAGACGGAGACTTGGAAGATGACCTTTGGCGCCAAATTCAGACGTCATCATCTTTGCCATTCGTGAGGGACATTGAGGAAGAGCCGTTCCCGCAACGGTTTTCAACTCCCAACTTCAATCAATACAAGGGAACCTCCGATCCGGTAAAGCACATCAATTATTATCGGGGGGTCATGGTACCTCACAGGAACAACGATGCACTCATGTACAAAGTTTTCCAGGCCTCGCTGTAGGGTCAGGCGACGACGTGGTTCAACCATCTCCCCCGGAGATCAATCGCTTCTTTCGAGGAATTGGCCCTTGCCTTCGTGAAGGAATACTCACAGCTCCGCTCCGTCGAAGTCAAGGACGACCATCTCTTCACCGCCCGAAAGAGATCCAAAGAAACCTTGCGGCAATACATCAAGAGGTATTGCGAAGAAAAATCCCGTATCACGGGATGCAATGACCTCGTCGCAACCATGGCGTTCAAACAAGGCCTACCGCGGGAGAGCCAGCTCTACGGAGACATCGTCATGAGTAACGCCTGAAGTTTCACTAAGATGTTGTCCCTAGTAGAGCGACATGCATGCTGGGAAGACGAGAAAAACACCACACATGTCACCAACCATGTGGAATATGGAGGGAATCCCACAAAGGTGTTTGCGTAGCCAAGGGACGGCGCCCACCACGGGAACTCAGTCGGGAAGACCAACAAACGCAAGGGGAAACCGTCATCCAATACGTTTGCCGGTATAAGGCCGAACACTTAGTTTTCAGTACTCGTCCTCCAGATATATAATAAAATAAAGGAAAAGTAGTGGTTCAAAAGACCAACTCCCCTCAAGGGTGACCAGGAAAGGGCCGACAAGTCAAAGTGGTGTGCCTATCACAATTGTTATGGACACGACATAAGCACATGCCAGACCTTCGAAAGGTACCTCCGGGACCTCTTAAAGGAAAGGCATTGCACCGAGTACGTCAAGAAAAAGGCAACGGAACGTCTCAGAGACAAAGGCCCCTAGGAGCCCGCACAAAAGATGATCCGCGTAGATACCATCATTGCTGAATCCGAGTTGCAGGGAACAACTAGGAAGCAAAGGAAGAGGAAGATCTGCGAGGCCCTCGCTGTGACCCAAGTCTCGCATGTCGCTGCAGCTCAAGGAACCGATGACCCGATCATTGGTTTCTCCGCTCAGGACAAGGTTGGACTTGATTGGCCGCATGACAACGCCCTCGTCAACTCAATCCAGATTTCCCATGCGCAGGTCAACTGGATTCACGTGGATGAGGGAAGTGCCACAAACATCCTCAGCATTGAGGCAGTCTGGAAGATGGGACTTGAATCTTTCACGACGGGGAGAAAGGTCCCATTACGAGGATTCAACGGGTCAACAAGCATGTCCATCGGCACGATCCAACTCGATGTCCACTCCCCCCCGTTGTCTCAAAATAGAGTTTATACGTCCTTGACGAGTACTCACCTTATAATGGCATACTGGGGAAGCCGTGGATGCACAAGATACTGGCCAACACCTCGAGCTTGTACCAAAAAATCTGATTCCCCATTCTGGGTGGAAGAGTTGGAGAAATAAAAGGAGATCAAGCCATGGCACGCAAGTGCCTCACTGAGGGGCTAAAAGAAATCAAGGTAGCGGAATTCGTCCCCCAGATAGTCGAAGCCCCCGGGGGAAAACCTACGCCTTCAGCTCCCGCATAGAAGCCAACAGCGGGTCAAGATCTCGACATCCGTGAAGAACCTCATTCGCCTGAAGGATGGCAGCCAGAAGACGATGTCATCCTCATACGACTTGACCCGCAGTTTCCTGAGAGGTATGCATGCATCGGGGCACGTCTAAACCCCGAAGAGAATGAAGAACTCACCTTATTCTTACGTGAGCACAAGGATGTATTTGCGAGGACGCCGTCGGACATGCCCATGATAGACCCTACATTTGCTTGCCACAGGCTGCACGTCAACCCAAACTTCAAGCCAATCAAGCAGAGAAAGTGAAACTTCTCCCTGGAGAAAGTCGCAATCATTCAGGCTGAAATCGACAAGCTACTAGAAGCTGGCTCCACTGAGGAAGTCCCGAACTCAGAATGGCTAGCCAACATTGTACTGGTGAAAAAGAAGGAGGAAGGGCGATGGAGAGTTTGCGTCAACTACACAGACCTCAACCTGGCATGCCCAAAAGACAACTATCCCCTACCGAGGATCGATCTCCTGGTGGACTCCATGGTGGGTAACGAGCTTCTTAGCTTCCTTGACGCATACTCCGGCTACAGCCAGATATTCATGCATGAAAGCGACAAAGAAAAGACGGCTTTCATCTTCGAAAGAGGAGTTTACTGCTATAAGGTCATGCCATTTGGCCTCAAGAACGCAGGCGTCACATATCAGCGACTTGTCAATCACATCTTCAAGGATCTTATCGGGAAGACGATGGAGGTCTACGTTGACGACATCATGATCAAGGGGGAGAAGCGTGGAGACCATATCGCAAACTTGAAACAAACTTTCGAGTTGCTGAGGAAATACAGGATGAAGCTTAACCCTCTAAAGTGTACCTTCGGGGTGGCTGCTGGAAAATTCCTAGGGTACCTTGTCACCCAGCGAGGAATCGAGGCAAACCCGAAGCAGATCAAAGAAATTCAGGACATGAAGTCGCCATCAAGTCTGAAGGAGATACAGAGTCTCATAGGTCGCGCAGCTGCTCTAAATCGATTTTTGTCCAAGGCCACGGATCGATGTCAACCTTTCTTCCAAGCAATGAAGAGAACATCCAAGTATAAATGGGATGAGAAGTACGAGAGGGCCTTCCAAGATCTCAAAAGCTACTTAGCATCTCCGCCATTGCTATCAATGCCAAAGGACAACGAGGACCTGTTCCTCTACCTGGGAGTTTCTAACGTGGCCGTAAGTTCTGCGCTAATCAGGGAAGAAAACGGAGTCCAACTCCCAGTGTTCTACACATCAAAGGCTCTCCTCGACGCTGAAACACAGTATCCAAAGCTTGAGAAACTAATTCTGGCACTACTAGTTACCACAAAGAATCTAAGGCCCTACTTTCAAGCTCACTGGGTGATCGTCATGACGGAGTACCCCCTACAGTCACTCCTCCATGCACCAGACGCCTCAAAAAGAGTCATGAAGTGGGCAATAGAGTTGAGTTAACATGGCATGCTTTATCGCCCAAGGACTGCGATAAAAGGCTAAGCCTTAGCAGACTTCATTGTGGAGTTCACGCCAGCATCACCAGAAGAAACTCGGGGCATGGAACTTGAGAAAGACTCCCACCTGACCGAGCTTCCCCCGCAACGTGAACAAACACTCGGACAATCCTCATCACGCTCCTCCATGATTGACCCACTTTGGAAGCTCTTTGTGGATGGATCGTCAAATCAATGAGGCGCAGGAGCAGGCATCGTCCTTATAACCCCCGATGGTTCGATGATGGAGCAAGCAGTCCAGTTCGGATTCAAGGCCTCCAATAATGAAGCAGAATACGAGGCACTGATCTGCGGCCTGGGACTTGCTAAAGAACTGGGAGTTAAGAAGATTGCCATACATTCCGACTCTCAGTTGATCACTAACCAGTCCATCGGAAAGTACGCTGCAAGAGATGCGAGGATGCTTCAGTACAACAACAAGGTACAAAAGCTGCTCTCTTACTTAACAGTCTTCACCATCCACCAGCTCCCTAGAGCCGAAAATGCACAAGCTGACGCACTCACAAATTTGGCATCGGCACTCGACTATCGCTTCAGACGCTCGGGCAGGGGGTACTACCCGAACTTCAGAAGGAGCGTGAACAATCTTCAACTTCTTCGGGGACCTGACTGAACTCTTCACCGGATCTCTCTGAGGCTCGCCTGAAGACTTACACTTGCTCGATGATCCCGTTGGGCTCGATGGACAAGACACAATCTGGGAAGTGCCGCTTGGGGGCACGGACTGGTTGAGCACCTTCGCCGGAGGGGCGCCCGACTCGTCTTGACTCGTGTGCACTGGTTGGACTCCTTGCTTCCTGTGCCTAGGGGCAATAAACTAGCTTCTGATCAAGTCTGCGGGAGGACGCCCACCAGCCATGCATCTGCGAGGACTTAGTAACCAGCTCATCCCACGAAACTGCGGAGGAACCATGAGAACTCTGTCAATCTTCTTGGTGTCAGCATGGAACTTGGTGATGGTGTACAAGTCAGACGAGCCGCGGTAGCGCGAAGCAATATTCAGACCATTGACGCAGTTACGATCCCATTCGCCACCAACTTCAATGCACGAAGTTCGATACAATTCGTCATCAAACAACGTGCCCACGAAAAGCTCGACCTTTGGGACCACATGTGTACTCCGCGTGCCGGGAATTGGTTTGTGCTCCACCGAGTAGCAATGCCAGAATTCATCCTCAGTAAGCTCCAAGTTGAAGAGCTCATTCAGCTTCTCAAAGCACATGATGTGGCGGTAAGCGTCGACATGCAGCTGGGAAGGGCAACACCCCATCTGGCAGATGATCTTAGTGAATAGCTTCGAAAACGGAAACTTGAAACCCCAGTTGATGATCAGAGGGTGAAATTGGATCCACCGGAGAAGCTTCTCATTCTTACTTCTGGAAACAGCTCCCCTCGGGGCCTTCGTAGCTCCACAAGCGTCGCCAAGCGCAACAACCACACCTTCAGGGAAAGCATCTTCATGGAGACTCTTCCACTTCTCAAACTCGTCAAGATCGAGTAGCTCGATCTGCTCCCCGACGAATGGACACGCGCTACGTGAGCCTCCTCGTTCCCACAAGTGCAGCTTCCCCGACCTCGCTTCTTGCTTCCCGCTTGACATCCCTGAAATCGCTGTGATCGGGAACTTCGAACCTTCGGAACGCCCAAGAGCAGTACAGCTAAAAAGGGAACAAAGTTAGTCAGTTTCAAAAAAAATATATAAAAAAATATGCATATATATACATATCTATTACCTATAACAAAAAAGTAAATATATACTTTATATTTTAGTATATATTTACTTACATATATGTACGAAAATAGAAAAGGTAAGTATGTATTTTGTTAATTAATACATACTTACATATTTTAAACAATAAAAATATATATATATATATATATATATAAAACGGCAGTAGTGATTGAGGGTGGGACCCGCGCGCGCCATCTCTGCATCAACATCAACAGCCGGCGGTAACCCTCACGTGGAGCCCTCATGTCGCCGTCGCATTAGTCCACTCACCAATGTCAACAGCGCGCGAGTGTGACGCGCCTTCCCTCTCCGCGCTGACCCCGCATGGCGTCAGTTGCCACTGCTAGCCGACAGGCTACTGCCGCACAGAGCCCACCTTCCTAGCTGCAGAATGGACGCCCGACATATGCATGAATGAACCAAGAGGGGGTTGTTGATAAGCCCTGTGAAGTGGACCCGCATGAAGCCTTCTCTGCCTCAACTTTTTCCTCAGCACGCTTTCTGCTTGTTTTTTCTCTGCCAACGTCATCCGAAGGGTCCACCACACCAGAGCTACTGCAAGCTTTTTTGCACTGCACCGGATTCTCCTTTATTTTCTCCTTGCTTTTTTGCAAGCCGCGCCATTCACAACACTATTTTCTCTTTGCTTTTCTGCAAGCCCACGTGCACTAGATTTTCTCCTTGCTACTTCGCAAGCCATGCACCACCAGATTTTCTTCTTGCGTGTTTGAAATTTGCACGCCTACCTTCCCGCCTGCCAACTTGTCTACCTGCAGCCTCTCAACTCCATTGCGCGCCGTCCGCTACACTTTGCCAGCATCATCTTCACAACAACCCCATCGACCACGTCAATTGATTCATGTTGTGCCCAATTGCAGTTCAGACAAGACGCCCCAACTATCGCAGCCAATGTATTTTCCATCCCAATCTGTCTGCACCATCATATAGTGCGACCAAGACAAAAAGGGAAAAAAACGACAAAGGGAGGGATCTATACCTGACAGACGGCGCACCAAAAGTCCTTCACCACCACAATCAATACGTCAGCCTCCTTCAACAACAAAATAATATTAGGGTTTGGTTTTTCTTTATAAAAATAAGAGTCACATACTCTCATTTAAATAAAGAAAATTAAGCAAACCCTAATAATTAATTGGGCTCGCAAAACCAACTCAAAACAGGACTACAAGCCCAGAAAATTCTTTTTTGGGACAAAATCGAAGTTAATCTCCAGCTACATCTGGGAAAGAGGAGTCCTACTCCAATTCAAAATATTAAGACGTGATTTACTGGAACCACAAGGAGACTACATCCCTTAGGATTCCTCGAATTCCTAAACGATGTGGGGGCATTTGTGGAGCCATAAATTAGCAGAATATTCAGGAGCCGCCACGTGGCCAACAATTCTCATAATGTCGATATTGCCCTCGGTAAAATTGACATCGACATGTAACGGTCTCCGTATTAATTTAATATATTTACCAGCTAAATATATTAATTAATCAGATCAATGTCGATAATAAATAATTTCCCAGCAAATTATTTATCCATTAATAAATAAGTGATTACACTCGGTACAATCACTTATTTAATATTTTCCCCTTCAACCAATCAGACGCTCCGGTGACCCTCACGACTTCACTATAAATAGAAGACCACATTTCACTTCTGGAGGTAATAAAAAATTTCTACAAACACTCTGTCAGATTATTTTCTCTCAGAAAACTGACTTAAGCATCAGAGCGTTTTCGGTTGAACCACCCCCCGGGATTCAACCTTAACCCCGTTTGATTTTCGTTATTGTGTGTAGGGATCGAGAAGGAGTTTCACAGATCCGGACGATTTCTGCATCAACACTGCCTTACTTGTTTGATATTTTTCCAGAATTTGGGTCTAAAAGAATCTGCAACCTTTTCAGCTCTGCCATTCCAATATTTGTTTTAACTGACATAATAGCCCTACCGATCTCATCCTGCATAAACTTTATTTCGGGTGACGACTGTTGAAATTCTATTACCCCGGAATTAGTAAAACCAGCCATTAACTTCCTCGATAAGCCTTCTACTTCCATGGCTTTGACTAATGGCTCTAGTAGTTCGTCACCTGTTATAAGTTGTGAAAGCATCATCTCACTTGTTTTCCTCCCTTGCTTAATCAGACCTTCTCGATCCCATACACTCTTGGGAGGTTGTAATTGAGGTAGACTTTCTTTTCTCCTAAGCTTACTGTACATTGCTAATAGGGCATCTTTAGTAGGGCTGGCAATGGGTCGTGTCATGTCAGGTTCGTGTCGTGTCACACACTCTAGTTTACCTATTTAAGCTCAACCCGAACCCGACCCATTTATTATTCGTGTCGAACTATGTAAACTCGAACCCGACCTGTTTATTAAAAAAGTAACCCGAACCCACCCGTTTAACCCGTTTATTAAACAAGTCATGTTAAATAACCTGTTTAACTCGTTTAACCTATTTAACTATAGAAATGATATAATATTTGAAACAAAATATGCATTAAAATATCATATCAACCATTAATAAACTTCATAATTCACAAGTTCATGCAATAATTTAGCATCTATGACCAGCAATGCAACATCATTAATGTAATATTAACTTACAAAAGAAACTAAGTATCACATTTGCTCATTAGAAAATTTTAAGAGAAAAGTTTCAGCAAAAAAAATGATAAAATTGATTGGATTTTCATGAATTGCACAAGAGTGCAGCAACTAATTAGCACCTACAATAAAACGAAGAAAACATTAGAATCCAACCTCAAAATTAATAACACAATCTTGTATCAAGTGAAGACAAATAATCACAATCCGGGAACAAAAAAATAGAAAAATAAAATTTCATAGCTAAGCATTTAAGGCAAACTTTTTCATGTCAAACTCACAACACTGATATTGAAACTACAAGAATCGAAAAATAGGAATTTCAACAATCTGGGAACGAAAACATAGATAAACAATTTCATAACTAAACATTTAAGGCAAACTTTGAGGGTTATTTTGCATCCATAAAAGGGCTATGCCCTAGTCATATATATATAAAGTATACAATTTCCAAACTTTAGATTATTTTGATGTTCATAAAGTATACAAATATCACACCACTAATAGATTTGAACCGGGAGAAGAAACAATTGCAGTAAAGTAACAACTTACTGTATGCAAATGGAGCTCCTGAAAACAAGATAATAGCCATCCAGTTCAAGCAGCTCTAGGATCTGTTGAGAACCCCAAAGATAGGAAGAGTACGCATCAATAATATATGTTACATCAATCTGTAAAAACCAAAGAACCAATACCAATATATATTGTTCAGCAACTGTGGTATATCAAGTTACTAATCAACCTGACCCCTGAGCTTCTAATGTCCGGTATATCCTAATCAAATGGGAAGTCTTCTCTAGAACTTCGATAATGGAAACCTTAAGAATATGATATCTATATGATAATGGAAATGCTAAACTTTTTTTATCTTTCTATCTAGTGTCGAGTTTATTTGTAAGTTTATTGCGTATGCCATATATTTCAGCATGACAGCAACCATCTCAAGTAGTAAAAATGTAAGGATCCGTCCCGGGAGTCGGGACTAGCGACGTGATTAGGACTGGATTAGCTGAGTTAATCGGTGATTAGTTGGTTATTTTTGGACATTAGGAGTAGAATGACGATTTTGCCCTTGGAATGGGCAAAAAGTTGACTTTTAATTCGGGCGGTCAATTGGGCATTGACCGATAACTATGACGTAGTTTGGAACGCCACAAGTCCGTAGGTTGAGGGCATTACCGTAATTTTGGTTAAATAGAGGGAAAATTTGACTTTTCGTACGACAAGGTTTTTACACATAGACCGAGGACCATTAGGTAGATCTCGTCGTCCTGAGTTCAACGACAGGCGGCATGCTTTTATCAGACGTCGGATGAGTGAGATACGGGTCTAGAATGGCGAAGGGCAAAGTGGTAATTTTGACTCACAAGGGGCATTTTGGTCTTTTGGTGCATTGGGAATTGTGCAAATCAGATTGGGACAAGTGTACAAGAGAGATTGGATATTTTTGAGTTAGGCTATAGGATTTGGACACGTGGGGTGTGTGTAGTGGGTTCCAGGATGTTGCACGGTGTAATTAAACGGGTAGGTCGTGCTTGTGTTTGAGAAAAAACAGAGACTGGGCTTGAGAGGGAATTGATCGGGTTGCAGTGAGTGTGTGAGCTTTTGAATGTGTGAGTGTGTTTAGAGGAAGGCTGAGAGTGCAGAGGAAGTAGTGAGAGGTTTAAAAGAGAGGAGTGTTTGTGTGTGAGGAGTGTGCGAGTGTCTCAGGGAAACAGAGAGGTGTTGAGGGTGTGGTGCAAGCATTAGTGATCAAGCTGATCCAATTGGACTCGAGGGGAAGCTAGGACGGCTCTGTGAACTCCAGGGATTGCGGCGGCGAGCACGACGGCGGTCGATAAGCAGGTAATCTCTTGAATTTCCCTGGTTGCTCTGTTTTCCAGTTTAGGTTCAAACGTTAAGTCGTGGCTTTTGGGGCTGAGTCGAGGTGTTTGGTGAGTTCTAGTGTGTTCAGTAGGTTCTTAGGAAGCTCTAGGGTTCGAAACCGTGACGAGATTGCACGGTGGGCCGGGAGCAAGAACAGAGTTTTTGGACGGGTTTAAATAAGAGTTTGGGAGATGAGATTTAGGTAGTGATATAGTGTTTGGTTGAAGGGAATTGATTACTAGGAAGGGGACGAAGCTACTGGTGGAAAACGGAGCAGAAACGGCTGAGGAACGGCAGAGAACCGATCACGCCGGTTCGGTTTGACTGAGCTGGTCTGGACCGCTTGGACGAAGGTTGAAGACGATGAACAGTGCAGGCGCGTAAGGCCCACGCGCATCCACTTTGGGCGGCGCATGGGGGCGCATGGTGTGTAATGCCCCGGAAATTCAAGGATTTTAATATTGTAAATTAATGAATGAATTGACGTTTTTACCCCTGTGAATTGTAATGCCAAATTGTTAAATTTTTGATTGGTGGGTCAAACGGACTTTGACCGATGACCATGATGTAGTTTGGGACGTCACGAGTCCATAGACAAGTGGCATGTCCAATTCGAACAATCAGGGAAAAAGTTATGATTATCGAAAGTTCAGGGGCATTATCGTAATTTGGATGATAGGGGCGAAAATGTTGACTTTTCGTTCGACAACTGATTTTCACACGACTCGAGGACCGTTAGGTAGGTCTCGATGCCCTGAGTCTGTAAACAGGCGGCACGTTAAAATCGGACATCGGATGGCTAAGTTACGTGTCTGGAAAGTGAAGGGCATTTTTGTAAGTTTTGAACTGGGGGCATTTTGGTCACTTTACCCCTGGTTACTGTAGCAACCGCGGGAAACATGTGCTGCACCACCGTGTGCAGTGGTTCTGAGTACCCAATTGATTAATCTGGTTGTGAGCTGGAAAGAAGGGATTGTTTAAGCCTTAATGGCATCAGAACATGACTGATTCATTCCTCAACGTGGGCACCAATTGTTTAATCAAGATTCGAAGCTTTTGCAGGAAACAATTCTCAGTAGACAGTTTGGCTTCCACGAGCTGTTGGACAGCACGGTTCCATTAATTGAGTGGGTTTCTGAGTGAACTTATATCTGCTGAAGTGAGGGCTGGGAGCTAGAGAGAAAAATCTGAGAAAACTGAAAATCTGGAAATTGGAGGGAAATTCAGAGTTCAATTTCGGGAGCTTGTTGGACCAAACCAAGGCCTGGTTTAGTCTTCTGGGAGTGTTTGGAACACAACCACATCGAAATCGAAGGGAACCAGCCACGGTTGAGCTGGGACGGAGGCTGCCGTTTTCAGAGAAGTTGGAGAGCTAGGGACGACGACTTCCAGGTACCTTTTTGTCCAATTGATAGTTCAGTTTGGTTCGTTTTAGCCCTAGAATGCTTACTGTGAAGTTAATTTGATAATGGATTGGAAATCAATGAGTTATGGTGATCGACCCGTTTGGGTGATCACGGGTCGAAGGGTCGTTTGAGGACCTTACAAGGCAAATTGATGTTACAGAACTTAAATTGGTTGGTTATTGAACATGTTAGGATCAAAAACTAGTGAAATCGAGTAAGAATTGAAGGTTAATTAACCGGGTCAAGCCGCGGGTGGTAGGCCCATATTACAGGTATTCGGGTGAAGATGGTGACGCTGTAGCTACAGTGTCAGGCGTGTGACTTTCACGCGCAGCCACTTTGGGCGGCGCGTGAAGGCGCATTGGGCCTTATCTCCGATCACAATCAACATGACTTTTTATCCTCTCATCATTCTGAACATTTTTGGTGAATTAACCATGTTGATCCGAGGTTGTTAAATGGGTCAGTTTAGCGCCGGTTGTCTCGGGAAGCGTGTTCGGACGGGTTCCCAGAGCCGGTTTCTATTTCGAACTTTTTGGATGAATAATAAGGACTTGTAGTGACCCTTACGTGTGATTTGGACTGACAGGAATTGTACGATAATACCGGAATGGGTCCATACGCGCAGATTCACAGCAGGATCATACTGTGAGTGGGCCCGATTTCATTAAACCCTTGTATGCATAAATGTTTTCTGATTTACTTATATATTCATATGCTGGAAACAAGAAATGATTTTGATGATCTTGAAATTATGATTATGGCACGTTTTACGATGTTTGGGCTTGAGACCCGTCTGGTGAAACTTGAGTATGGTTTTGGATTTTATCTATATATATATATATACGCATGTGAATATCAATGACTATATTTTGGTACTGCACTGTAGTGATATACTCGTATTATACTATCTCCTCCGGATGAGGTACACCGGAATAGTCACGGCGCAATGCCTGCGATGGGCCATTCTACGGAGGAACCGGACCGTAGAATGACTCAGGAACGGGATTGCTATGGTTGGGCGTCTGGGACGTCGAGCGTCTAGACGCTAGTCATCTGGGATGCTATACCCGGACAGGGTTCGGGGATTGGACTTGGGATTGAGACCCCGAGTGGCACGCGTAGCCTTGGGACTGTGACTTATTGACGTCAGGGACGTCAGACATCTGGGATGTCAGGATTGGAGTGTTTAGTGCAAAGGCTGTGATTATGTTTATGGTTTTACTATATGCCTTATGATTATTATATATGATTTATGGTTTTAAATGCTGATGCATGCATGTTTGGAAAACGGAGGGGTAAATTATATGTTTTACTTATTAAACGGTTTTGTAAACTTTGAGTTTCGGCCCACTCACCCTTAATGTTTTGGTAACCCCTCTAGGCTGTGCTACTGAGGTAGAGGAGGATCCTGAGGCTGAGGCATAGATCTACTTCTGTGTATCTGAACCCCTGTCGGGTGGTTTGACCCGCGGGATTATTTTAAAGTCGTGCTCGGAACTTGTAATTTTGGATTTCATTCCTTGTCTGACATCTGTTAAATTTGGATTTGATGTATAACTTTAATTTGGTTATTTATGCATTTGAACTTTTGAGGTTAAAATTGGAATGTTATTTTGGGTGTCAGACGGGAGCAGGGCACGTCCCCTTGTGGTCCCCGGGGGATCGGGGCGGGTCCTGTCATGGTGGCTTTTCTGGGGAAGTGTCCAACATAGTTTTTGGTCTAATAGTAGTAACGAATCTTTTGGGACTAGTTTCGGGACGATCGGACGTTGTTTCGGGTTAGTTCTACGAGATCAAAGGTTTAGGTTCCGTTTAAAGTACGCGTAGAAGTTCGGGAAATTTGGGGAAAATTAGGAGAACCTTCGTTGACGTGTTAGTGACGAGTTTTGGTGACTTGTGACAGGATCGGGAATCCCCGATGAGGTCGAGGAACGTACAGGACGTACGGGACGCGAGTGACGTGCCCGGTAATTGTGAGTGGACTTCTTCCTTAAAACTGAGCATTGCATAACTGCTTTTAATTACTTGATTTATGGTTTTATATGTGATTTCATGAGTAGTTGAATATGCTATAACTGTTTTATATAATTGCACGTTTTTCGAGAAATTGCGTATTTCAGCACGTTTTTCGAGAAATGCTGTGAATATGATTTTGATGCTACGCTTTTGGGATTTCCATCTACAACTGGTTTTCAATGATTATAATGGCTTTTGAGACATGATTTGATGATCAAGGTTTTCGATGTTAGAATCGGATTTCGGAAAGCGGAAGTTGGTTTTAAGGTTGAAAAGTGGATTTTCGGATTTGGGTTCGGAATGACGGTTCTGGATGCTGGAATGGCTTCGGACCAGTGATTTCGGATTCGGATTTGAATATGGATTTCGAAATGGTTTTCAAACGATTTTGGATTGGATTTGCTGGATCTGATTATTGGGTTTAAAGACCCGGATTATATTTGACGGGGGATGGGCCCGGATTGGGTTTAAAGACCCGGATTGAGTTTAAAGACTCGGGAGTTTAAAGACTCGGATTATACTGGGGCCTGGATTGAGTTTAAAGACTTGGGAGTTTAAAGACTCGGATAGATCCAGCAGGTTTGATCGGATGATTATATTGGTATCTTATGTTTTACTGCTAATGTTTTATAACGTTTATCATACTTTGTTTATGTTATTGCGGTTTTTATGATGAAAATGATATGATTTAGAAATGTTTTCAACTGTTGGGTTATGCATGCATGTTTTTAAAACGGAGGGTCAAAACCCTGGTTTGTTTATGAAATGGTTTTTGAAACTTTTATTCTTTTTGGTCCACTCACATCTTTCTGTTTTTAAATGCCCTGCAGGTCGTGGAGCTAGCGTGAGGCTTGACGTTGAGGCAGAGTCAGAGGCATAGAGTGACCCCGAAGTGTTTTCAGCTTTCCGTTGTGCGTGTAGAAACTTTTAGTATAGTTTTGCTTTATCTTGTTTGTACTATGCTCTGTATGACTATGACTATATTGGATTTTAAGTTATCCCTTGTCTGACAATATAATTTGGGGTTTTTGTAACGACCCGTCCCGAATATCGGGATTTAATAATATTTAATTGTGATTTACTAATCTGGGATTAGTTGGGCGATTTCGGACGAATTGTGCAAAATGACCGTTTTGCCCCTGGGCGTGGGCAAAACGTTGACTTTTAATTCGGATGGTCAAATGGACTTTGACCGATGACCGTGACGTAGTTCGGGACGTCACGAGTTCATAGACAGGTGGCACGTTCGATTCCGACATTCGCAGAGAAAGTTATGAGGTTCGGAAATTGAGGGGTATTTTGGTAATTTGGCTTATTAGGGGCCAAATGTTGACTTTTTGACCGGGATGTCCGATGGCCGAGGGCCAAGGACCGTTACGTAGGTTTCGTCGATACGAATCCAACGACAGGCGGCATGCCGAAGTCGGAGATTCGACGACGAAGTTATGGTCAATGAAACGAATTTACGAACCGAGGCTCCGATTAAAATAATAATATAATAATGAACAGTACCCGGTGACTGAACACACTTGGATGAGTGACAAGTGTCACTCATCCCTTAATTTCAGGCATAAAACCAGATCCCATGTTTTGGGGAAACATAATTATTATGTTTTATTAATTAATTAAATTAAATTAATCTTTTAATTTCCATTATTCCTCTCTAATTTCCTAACCGTGTAAAACCCAAAACCACAATTCATTCCACTCTTAATCTCCTCTCCATCAGCTGATCTTGAGTGTGCAATTTGGAGACATTTCAGAGACGGATTTAGTGAGGGAAACACGAGGGATTGAGGGGGGCCGTAGAACTGGAATTCGGAAATTTGGTTTTTGGGAGGGAAATTCGAATTGGGAGAATTAGGCAGTGAGGATCGCAATTGAGCTCACATTAAGCTTCCTGGGATCACAACGATCATAATTGTCGAAGAAACGAGATGAATTGGTGCCATTTTGGCTCTGATCGAGCTTGGTGACAGAGGAAGGAAATCGAGGTTGAGTCGTGATCGTGGAGTGTTTAGACGACGGAATTGAGGTGGGGAAACTACTTCTCATGATCCCATGATGCTTCTGGGTTCGTCAATTGAAAGGAAACGGATGTGGTTGACAGAACTCCATGGTTGAACAGTGACGGTGTTCGTGCTTGAGTCGTGACGATTGAGCGCGGGATTGAAGCAATTGAGTTGGGGGAAATGCTTAACGGAGTCCATGGAAGCTTCTGGTTGAATCAATTTAAGGAAATCAATTGGAATTGAAGGAATTCCATGAACGAACAGTAACCGGAGTGTTCTTGGTGTTCATCATCGAATCGTGGAATTGTAGGTAAGGATTTGTGTAATTGAGTTTACAGACCTGTAATTGGACTTAAAACGAAACTAACTGAATGATCAATTGGAAGATTTAGGGTTGAATTGATGGACATTGAACCGAGTCGTCTCGCGGGCTAATTGGACCCGTTTACCAGACATACGGGTTAGACTGGTGACACTGTAGCAGGCGCGTGGGTTTCACGCGCAGCCACTCACGGCGGCGCGTGACGGCGCGTGGGCACGAATCTCGAGGTGAGGTCAACATGACTTTTAATCTATTCGATGTAACGAACATTTTGGAATTGGTTTCGTGTCGATCGGACACCGTTTCGTTATTGTTCGGGATGTCCGAAGGTTTTAAATCCAATTTAAAAATACTTAAAAATTACGGGACTTGAATAGGATGTTAATGATGAGGTTAGTAATCCTCTAATGTGATTTGAACAGGATTTCGAGTCCCGGTGGTAGTGGTGTGGCCCGGGAAGGCCTATGGCACACGTATCGAGGCGCTCAGTTAAACGGTTTGTGAGTGGACATTGGTTTCATAAATTCGATGCATGCATAACTGTTTTATGATTGTTATAATTATGATTAAATGATTTACTTTGGATATCGGTGAATTTAAAATGATTTCACGTATTTCGAGGTGAATTACGTATTTGCACGTAAACCGAGGTTTTCTGGATTTGCACCGATTTCCATAAATGTGGTTGGATCTGATTTCATGAAACGGTTACGAACTTGAATAATGTAAAATCGGGCCAGGGGCCCAGTTGAACTATGAAATCGGGCCAGGGGCCCAGTTAACATGTGGATCGGGCCAGGGGCCCAGTTAACTTGTGAAATCGGGCCAGGGGCCCAGTTGATTTCTACATACGATTGCGGGTCGGGGACCCTAAAATGGAATTGAATAAATGTTTTCTGGTTTACATTTTATATATGTTCACATACTGGAATCAATAAATGGTTTTGATGATATTTCGGTTATGGCACGTTTCTCGGTATTTGGGGATGAGACCCGTTTGATGAAACGTAACGATCGGTTCGGATTTTACCTATGTATACCTATATGTTTTGCATGTGGATATCAATAAAATGTATTTAGTACTGCACTGTATAAATCCTTCCATATTATATTGTCTCCTCCGGATGAGGTACCCCGGAGAGGTCACGGACGTCTAGTACGTCCAGCGTCTATGACGCTAAGCATCGGGGATGCTGTACCCGAACGGGGTTCGGGGATTGAACTCGGAAATTGAGACCCGAGTGGCACGCGTAGCCTTGTGATTGTGACCTTATTGACGTCAGGGACGTCAGACATCAGGGATGTCGGATTGGAGTGTATAGTGCAGTGGCTAAAATTATGGTTATGGTTTATATTATATGCCTTATGGTTCATATTACTGGATTTATGAAATAACTTTTGGATTGACTTCTGGAAATTGAAACTATGCTTTGGTTTCCGGGCTAAGGCCCTAATGGTTATTTCTAAATAAATGTGTGATCATTGGTTTTTGGCACATGCATATGGTTTTACTGAGGGGCATAAATGTCTTATAAATGTTTTTAACAGACTTGTTTATTTTCGTCCACTCACAGCTTTTGTTTTTAATGCCCTTCAGGTTGATTCCGGATACGACTGCAGCAAAGACTTGAGCATCGCACACTTCCTCCATCGATTCTTACGCACTCTGGAAGCCCGTTTGGGCAATGGCAATCGGTTATCCCTTGTCTGACGCCTCTTGTCAGACGGGAGCACGTCACATTCCACGGTAATCCCGGGGGGATTGGGATGGGTCGTGTCAGTTTTTGTGAGGTTCTTTTGGGTCTTTGTGTTGGATTGCCGGACGGGAGCAGGGTTCGCCTCGGTTATCGGGGTGATAATCGGGGTGAGTCCTGTCAAAAAAGCTCCCAAAAGAAAATGACAGGCAGATAGAAAGAGAGAAAACTTACATTCTCAATCCCTTGAACTTTAATTGGTTGAAGTCCAGCTAATCCTCGAGAAAGTAGACTGTTCAATAGCAATCATTAATTACCATTAATTGGGGGTGGGGGGAGGTATTAGAGACCTACTTGATTACAGTGATAACCAAGAGATTGGATTGAATTATAAAAGTTGATGGGATTGTATTATGAAAGTTGATTGGATTGGATTATACCAATCCAATCTCAATGTATTAGATTACAAAAGTTGATTCGATTATGAAAGTTGGTAAGATTGGATTATAAAAGTCAATTGGGTTGGATTGGCCTAATTAGTGGTGATAAAGTAGAGACCTACTTGATTACAGTGATAACCAAGAGATTGGATTGAATTATAAAAGTTGATGGGATTGTATTATGAAAGTTGATTGGATTGGATTATACCCTCAATGTATTAGATTACAAAAGTTGATTCGATTATGAAAGTTGGTAAGATTGGATTATAAAAGTCAATTGGGTTGGATTGGCCTAATTAGTGGTGATAAAGTAGAGAATTAGCTTAAACAGAGAGAAAGCAAACATGTAAACATAGGTAGATACAGTAACACAACCCTGTAACAAATTAACTAAGTTAATTAATAAACACCTTATTCATCAAACCTTCAATTGTTTAACCCACAACAGATATGAATTAAATCCCAAAATCATAATAACTAATATATATAAACAATAATAAATAAAAACAATCCAATTCCTATACCACAAAGGATCCCAGGACTCTAAAGTCTAATCCAAAAACTAGAAGAATCTCCTTCCAAGCAAGGTCTCATGGTTACCTTCACAACGACGTCGTCGCGACTCGCGTGGAACTGTGGAAAGGATGAAGGCATTGGAGTCCCAGTAGCAATAGGCTGGCAGGCGGCAGCGTTGGAGTATGGACTAATAGAGGTTGGAGAGATGAAGGTGAAATGTTGGAGGATGGAGGTTGGAGTGATGGAGGTTGGAGATTTGGAAATAGAGAGTGCGGCTGTAGTAATAGAAGTATAGATTAGGTTAGGTTATATAAATTATAATATTTTAGGTATTTATATTATGCCCTTGTAAAACCCTAAAGGAAAAAATATTAGTAAATGAGTTTGTGGGTTTGTGGGTTAGGAGATTGTGATTTAAATCCATTTAATAAACAGGTTAGTAGGTTATTAAATGAGTTCACAGGTTGATCCAAAATTCACCTGTTTAATAAACGGGTTATAACGGGTTGACACAAAATTGATCCGAATTTTCATCGAATCGGGTTGACTCTGGTTAATTTTGTGCGGGTTTCTAGTATCGAGTCGTGTTAGAAATTACCACCCTTAATCTTTAGGCAAGTCCCACAGTCCATCCAACACCTTTCTCACATCAATATGTTGAGATTGTAATTTGGAGGATGATAATGTGATACATTTATCCCGGTAATAGTGCAGGTCACTGTGGAGTTGAGATAGCTTCTGAGAAATTTCGGTTTGACCATTACAGTTACACTGGTCTCCAAAAACTTTTGCAAGAGATTCTCTGATAATCCTCTTCATCTTCCAATGAGTTTTCTCAAATTTCACTGAACCTCCTGTTAGTATAATAGCACACCTGTAAAGCCCCTTGTTAGTCAAATCATCAAGGCACGATGACAAAGCACGACATATGTTTGGGATTTCAAGCACTTGCATATCACCATCTTTAAAAACTCGATTCCCTGCTTCAATATCACATTCTCCAAAAGGTTGTACTAACACAAGATTTTACCGTCCCATAGAACGTATCGTTTTCTCTAAGAAACGATTCCAGAAGAGATGCACTGTTCAAGAATTCAGGAGTTTCGAGCTTCTTTTGGGATTTGGAAGTAGGAAGCCCAAACAACCACCTCCTTTTGAGTTGAATTTGTTTGTCTTGGTGTTTAATATGTTGCCAAAGGGACGCAACATCTTCCGACTCCCCCATACAGTGTGATTTTGTGATTAATGCCTGAGATATAAAATTTCTTATACCAATTAACTCCAATTCCTATTCAAAATGAACGCCTTTAATTCAAACAACATGAGGCCGAGATAGAAAATATTTCAATTTCACATGTGTAAGTCTTAGACAAGTAGTGCATTATATTACATGCATTTTGTATACCAATTCGGTTGGACCACTAACCACCTATCCTTGCAAATTTTTTGATTTGTAGTTATCATCTGTAAAGGAAGAGTTTTTTTTGCATAGACCATGTTGGGAGATGAGGCTTAGATCCAAACCGAGAACCAAATGTCTCTTTGTGTAATGAGAATTTTTTTCTTTTGGGCCTTAGTGGCCTCTCTTCTAATTTCAAAAAAAGAATCATGTATCTATTTTTGTCCTCATAGTTATGCAATATCCTCATAGTCATGTAGTATCCTCATAATAAGAACTCAATATTTCAGTATGAAATTCTCATTATCCTGATTATGAAGACACTACTGAACTATAAGCTTAGCTGTAAGCTAGTGGCGCACTATCAAACTAGATCTACAAATTTGCCCTGGTTTCTATGGTATTCTACCCAATCATCTTCTCAACCTCACGCTTGCAAATTCATCTTACTCACTCCCTAATTAGTTATTAACTTTAATTTTTTGAATGCTTAACACTTGTAGTTCATCCATCTTAACAAAAATCAAACATAGGATTGAGGGAGATGAGACGAAGAAGAGAGGACAAAAGAAGATGAGAGGAAGATAAAATGCAAAAAATTGTGGATAGTTACTACAAGGTTACCATCCTTTATATAATTTCTATTATTGTAAACACATTTTTAAGTATTATATTTTAAAATAAATTTATGGAGAGTGTTCTATAATCATTAATTTTCCAAGATAATAAAACTGACAAAACAAGTGTGTTGATGCATAAAATGTACCAACGAGACTGTAAAAGCATGCACGCACGCACACCAAGACACAAGAACGTACGTGGTTCACCCAAATCGGGCTACGTCCACAGTGTTGCCTCACTCTCATTACTAATATGATATTTTGTACAAGTATAGGGGCTATGAGCCTTTAGGAGAGAGTAGTGTTTGTAGAGAGGATGAAGAGGGTGAGTCCCCTTGAATGAGGGAGAAGGCTCCCTATTTATAGAAGTCTTCTAGGGTTAGGTTATAATTATGATATTTAGGCATGGGCCTTGTCCACGGGCCTCCGAGATGGGCCTTGAATATGGGCTTTAGTAATTCTCCCAAGTCTTATGTACGGGCTTATTGCTTGGTCAGATGCAGCGTCAACAAGTCCTCAAGTTCTTGACTGAGACGGACTGACTCGGTTGAGGACTTTCAGGTAAAGTGCATTGACCGAGCAACTCCTCATTTTTGCACTGCTTCGCTCGGTGTACCATCAGTTGTAATAACCCGTACCTTCAAGAAGGGTACAATTGTAATTTTGTAAAATATTTGTATTAAAAAGGACGATTTTGCCCTTGTGAATAATGTGTCAAAAGTTTACTTTTTGATTTGTAGGTTGAACGAGCATTGACCATTGACCGTGACGTAGTTTACGACGTCACGAGTCCGTAGACAGGTGGCATGTCCGATTTGGACAATCGGAGGAAAAGTTATGACGTTCGGAAGGTTGAGGGCGTTACTGTAATTTTGGTTAAATAGAGGAAAATGTTGACTTTTTGTTGGACCTCTGGATTTCATGTAGACCGAGGATCGTTAGATAGGTCTCGACGTCCTGAGTACAACGACAGGCGGCACGCTGTCATCGGACGTCGGAGGGATTAGTTATGGGCCTAGAAAGTTGAAGGGCAAAATGGTAATTTTTGGACTTAGGGGCATTTTGGTCTTTTCACCTTGGGCCAATCAAATAAGGCCAAGTGGTTTTGTGTAATTGGATATTTATGTTTGGGACCAGAGAGAATTGGACACGTGGGTTGACACTAGAGGCTTCTAGGAATGCTTAGAGTGTACACGGTCACAAATTGTCCAATTTTTACCGTGCATTTGGGTTTGAAGAACAGAAACAGGGAGAGGAAATTGTGAGGATTCTTGATCGATTCTGAGAGTGTGTGAGGTTTAGTGACTTGGTGAGAGTGAGCAAGGAAAAGAGAGAAGCTGGTGAGGGGATTAAGAGTGGAAATCGTGCAAAGAACAACGAGGGTGTGAGGTTTGAATTCTCTGGGAAACAGAGAGGTGTCGAGGGAGCTGGTGGTGGTTATGTCGTGTGTCGATCCAATCAAGGCTGAGAGGAAGCTAGGACTGCTGAGGGAGGTCCAGTGGACACAGAGGTGCAAGGCGGTGCGAACGGCTGAGATAAAAATCGACGGTAAGCCCAATCTCCCCTGTTTTTCCCGTTTTGTTCAATTCAAAAGTCGTGGCTTTTGAGGCCGAGTCGATGGTTTCTGTGAGTTGTGTGAGACTCAGTAGGTCCCTAGGAGTTGATTAAGGTTGATGCCGTGCTGGGGGATGGCCTGGTTGGCCGGGAACCGAAATAGAGGTTTCAGGCAAATTGTTTCGAGCTTGAGGACGACGGTTTAGAGGCGGTGATTTCTAGATTTTAGGATTGGGAATGGTTGCTGGGAATTGGTCGAAACTTCTGGGATTGAAAGGACTGGATTTGAGCAAGGAATGAGGGAGAACCGGTCACGCCGGTTCAGATCGGTCTGCCCATCGAAGAAGACGATGAACAGTGCATTGTGTGACGGCGCGTGAAGCCCACGCGCAGCCACTTTGGGCGGCGCGTGAGGGCTCGTGGGGAGGAATCTGAGGAACCTTCCAACATGGTTTTGAGTCTAAATGTTATAACGAATCTATTGGGACAGGTTTCGAGTTAATCGGATGTCGTTTCGGGTTAATTTGAGAATCTTAACGGTTTAGGGTTTTAATTTATATTACGTTTAAATTCCCGAAAATTTGAGGAAATTAGGATTAGCATATTTGAAGTAATTGTGACCCGATTTTGTGACTATTGACAGGACGAGAGACGCCTGAGATGGTTGAGGAGCGCACAGAGCGCGATTGACGCTTTCAGACCCGTGAGTGGACTTATTCTTTTTCAACGAGCATGCCTAACTGTTTTATTTACATGATTTGATGATCAAGGTTTCGCTTTTAGAATCGGATTTTGGAAAGCGGAATTTGGTCTTAAGGTTGAAAAGTGAAATTTACGGATTTGGGTTCAGAATGACGGTTCAGGATGCCGGAAGGGCTTCAGACCGGTGATTTCGGATTCGGGTTTGGATATGGACATAGAAATGGTTTGTGAATGGTTTAGATTGGATTTGCTGGATCTTGTTGGGTTTAAATACCCGGATTATATATAACGAGGGATAGGCCCAGATTGAGTTTAAAGACTCGGGAGTTTAAAGACTCGGATATATTGCTATTACCCCCGTAGGCCTGATGAGTTTAAAGACTCGGGAGTTTAAAGACTCGGATTACATTTGAGGCTTGGTTTGAGTTTAAAGACTCGGATAGACCCAGCAGCTTTGATCGGACTTTGACATTAGTGGATCTTGTTTTTATGATATAATTTTAGAATGATTATTAAATTGTTTATGCCGCTGTTGTTCTGATACTTGTTAGACATGCATACCTTGTTTTTAAAATGGAGGGTAAATCTGGTTGTTTTCTTAACATGGTTTTGTTTCTTAAATTGTGTTTGAAACTCTATTTTTTTTAGTCCACTCACACTTTTCTAGTTTTAAACTTACCCTCCAGGTCGTGGTGAATATCGCCGGGGTGAACGTTGAGGCAGGGACCGAGGCATAGAGCTTCACGACGTTCTTCCGTTGCGAGATTAGCCTAGTAGGACTTTTGCGCCTGTTTTGTATAAACTATGCTCTGTATTACAGTTGTATTATATTTTCTCCCTGGTCTGATAGTTATACTTATGGTTATGTTGAGGTTCTTTTGGTACTTTAAGTGTGATTGTCAGACGGAAGCAGGGTTCGTCCCGGATATCGAGGTGACACGACCCATCCCAATCCCCCCGGGATTACCATGGAATGTGACGTGCTCCCGTCTGACAAGAGGCGCCAGACAAGGGATAACCGATTGCCATTGCCCAAACGGGCTTCCAGAGTGCGTAAGGATCGATGGAGGAGGTGCGCGATGCTCAAGTCTCTGCTGCAGTCGTATCCGGAATCAACCTGAAGGGCATTAAAATCCAAAAGCTGTGAGTGGACGAAAATAAACAAGTCTGCTTAAAACATTTATAAGACATTTATGCCCCTCAGTAAAATCATATGCATGCACCAAAACCAATAATCCCATATTTATTTAGAAATAACCATTAGGGCCTTAGCCCGGAAACCAAAGCATATTTTCAATTTCCAAAAGTAAATCCAAGAGTTATTTCATCAATCCAGTAATATTCATTTATTATTTTTCCATCTCCGGCATCCCCGATGCCTAGCGTCCTAGACGCTTGACGTTCCAGACGTCATATCTCACGGTATTAAGCAACGCGTGCTGCCCGGGGTCTCACCGGGTCCATATCTCTGACATCCCCGATGTCTGACGTCCATGACGTCCAGCAATCCTGCTCCTGGATCACTATACGGTCCGGTAGCTCCGTACAATGAGCCCTCGCAGGCAATGCACCGTGACTTCTCCAGTGTCCCCGACACTTGGAGGAGACCAGGATATAAATATCCTCATATCGAGATGGTTTTATGGAACACATTTTATTATTCATTTCCAAAATATCACAAGGGCCCTGCCCCGAATTTCCATAAAACCGTCACAAGTCCAAATAGTTGAATCAAATCCGAAATAGTTCATTCAATTCCATTTTAGGGTCCCCGACCCGAAATCACATATACAAGTCAACTGGGCTCCTGGCCCGATTCATAAGTTAACTGGGCCCCTGGCCCGATTTCATAATTCAATTGGGCCCCTGGCCCGATTCAACAAATTAACTGGGCCCCTGGCCCGATTTCACATTATCAAATCCGTGACCGTTTCATGAAATCATATCCATCCATATTTATGGAAATCAGTGCAAATCCAGAAAACCTCGATTCACGTGCAAACACGTAAATCGCCTCGAAAAGCGTGAAAACATATAAATTCACTGATATCCAAAATAAATCATATAACCCCAATTATAACAATCATAAAACAGTTATGCATGCATCGAATTTATAAAACCAATGTCCACTCACAGACCGTTTAACCGAGCGCCTCGATACGCGTGCCATAGGCCCTCCCGGGCCACCTCACTATCACCGGGACTCCCAATCCTGTTCAAATCAATTTAGAAGATCACTAACCTCATCATTAACATCCTATTCAAGTCCCGTAATTTTCCCGAATTTTTAAGTATTTTTAAATTGGATTTAAAACCTTCGGACATCCCGAACAATATCGAGACGGTGTCCGATCGACACGAAACCAATCCCAAAATGTTCGTTACAATGTATAGGATAAAAGTCATGTTGACCTCACCTCGAGATTCGTGCCCACGCGCCGTCACGCGCCGCCGTGAGTGGCTGCGCGTGAAAGCCACGCGCCTGCTACAGTGCTCCTTCTTCACCCGAATGACTGGTAAACGGGTCAGATTACCCGCGATAGGATCCGTTTCAAACACCCTCAATTCGATATCAATTCCATCCGTTCTTGATCCTACAACAATCACCAATCCACCAATTTCAGTTCTGTGTCCATGATTAGCATCAACCGTCGATCAATCTTGTCGACAACCCGTGATCACCCAAAACGGGTCGATCACCAGAGCTCCTCCAATCCTTAACCAAAATCAAATTAACTTCACAGGAAGTTAATAAGGACTACAACGAACTAATTAGCATCATTAATTTAACTCGACAATACCTCAATCGTCACAACTCAAGCTCGAGTTTTCCGGCCGTCCACCATGTCCGTTCACGGCCCTAGGAGCTCCCAAGCTTGCCCCATTTGATCTGGTTCGACTCGTTGAAGTTCCAGGAAGCTCAAACACTCATCAATTAGGCTTGGGCTGGCCTGAAACTGGAAATTCGAATTTGAATTCCCCAGAACCCAGTTTCGGGTTTTCAGAGAATTTCAGCCCCAAACTCACTCATTCCTCTCATTCTCAATCTCAGTGAACCGCTCTCGACTCACTCACCATTCTTTTAATTCAATTCAGCCGTTAAAGGCGTCCAAAAGTGTCCTCAAATGACTGTGCAAGGTTCCCCTGCACAGACCCGAAAACATTAAACAACCAGTGCCCATGTCCTTTTGATCGATTGCCAGCACCAAACATGTGCAATTCCACCTCATACTGGTCCAATTAACTCAATTAAATCATAAACAAAACAAGGGATCGATCGCACAAAGCATCCACCTCACGGCTAATTCAATGGAACAGTGTCCCGTGAAGAAAATTACAATTCTGCCCTTGTGCAGAAAATTACCAAAATGCCCCTCACGCATCCTGACCCGTAACTCGGTCATACGGACTCCGATTGATGTGTGCCGCCTGTCTACGAACTCAGGGCATCGAGACCTTCCTAACGGTCCTCGGTCCTCGGCCATCGGGCATCCCGATCAAAAAGTCAACATTTCCCCCTTATATCGTCCAAATTACGAAAACGCCCCTGGACTTCCGTACATCATAACTTTCACCACGAACGTCGGAATCGAACGTGCCACCTGTCTATGAACTCGTGACGTCCCGAACTACGTCACGGTCATCGGTCAAAGTCCATTTGACCATCCGAATTAAAAGTCAACGTCTTGCCCACGCCCAGGGGCAAAACGGTCATTTTGCACAATTCGTCCGAAATCGCCCAACTAATCCCAGATTAGTAAATCACAATTAAATAATATTAAATCCCGATATTCGGGACGGGTCGTTACAACCTTCCCTCCTTAAAGAATTTCGTCCTCGAAATTACCAATAACCTTATTCCACAACCACCTTGTGGAAACAATTCGACCACACATCTGTGTACACTTGTACACCCACATACTGGGACAACACCAGTCTCGTTTGTACCCAGACATACCACCTCAGTCATACGTCATAATAGCAACAACACTCGACCACCTCGAGTGGAAATGATCACCTGATCCGCGATAAAATCGCCTAACCATTTAGCTGACTCCTTCAGCTAGATGGTTCCTTCCCATTGCCAATAAATCCTTACATTTGCTCCCGCCGGGAGTCACCAAATCTCATTTGTCAGTCCATGCTGACACCACTAGTCAAACTGTCATCACAAAACTTTACCACCCTGATAAAGCCCCAACCATCTGTCCATCCGTGACAACACCACGTACTACATCACTCTCGATGTAGCGCAAGATCAACCACATGATCTCAATTCGCAGGGCAAGCCCATCCTGCGACATAAATAAATCTCAATGTCCATAATCGCCGACTCCCTCAGCGAACCAAAACGCTGGAAAAATATGACGGCGTAGTAGCATCACGCAAGGCTACTCGTGGTTACTCTGACCACCAACTCACTCATCCTGAGTGTACGTATACCGCCAACTTACTCAATCAAGTGGTGTAACTGGAACACATTGAATACCAGCCCAGCAGTGACACACATCTCAGTACTAGGGTTCCATAAGCCAACCATGGCTAAGAGCACCTGCTCATACAATCACTGAACCCTGACAAAATCACTCTGCCCAGCGCACAGTATCCAATGTCCAGTCCACAATATAGCCAAACAAATGATATCAGAACCAATCCGATTACCAACACATTAGTTACACACCACTGGTACATCCCATGTACCGCCATTAGGCACCACTCAGCCTAACCGGTATCAATCCTCGTACAACGTACCCTGTACGTACCTCAATCCATCAATCTGACTATAGCCACCCAGGTTATAGCCAAACACGTTCTAGTAATGGAGCACATTTGCTCAAACCAACATGAGACAAAACGAACTCCACCCGTCATCTAGTTCCAATTCCGAATCCGAATCCGCAATTTCGTAAGAAATTCCGAATCCAAACCCAAACATCACATATTTAATCCATTTCCAAATCCGAATCCGAAATCATTATTCCGTAAGCTAGCATTGGAATAACCATTCCGTACCCAAATCCAGTAATCCATTTTCGAGCTTCGCAATCGAATCCTGAATCGTCACCCAGAAATTCGATTCCAAAACCCAAAATCTCGTTTACGTCCACCAAGACGTAACAAAACCGAACCTATCGGTTGCCTCTCCAAAACACTCGATTTACTTCATAGGGAAGCCCATCCCAATATCCACACGTCAAAGGTTGACAAAATCCGACCACATCGGAAACCTACTCAACCAAGTCACAAACCATATGGACTTCACTCCGAGAAGAAGTTCAGTCTCGTCATTTACGATTCACATACCAAGGTAAGAGTGATAACTCTCATCCAATCTGGATCATCACGACCACAACCCAGATCCATCGCTACGTCACTCGACAAGTAATATCGCGATCCTAGATCGTCACATCGACCAAAGTCGACAACATCGCAAATCAGATCCACCTAGGATCCATACATGCTCACATAGCTAACAGTCCATCCGAAAGCCGATCGTAGGGTCTTACACCCCAAATTGAATCCTTCGCCAAATTTCCCTTGGTGGAAAGATGACAACGCATTTCACCACCAAATCCAAAATCATACTCAACTGCTTGTGTCCAATGACCCAAGGCCAAACCTGGGTCCACCTACCAATACACGCTCAACGTACTGGTAGCAACAATCATCACCTGCCACGGCAGGAAATAAGAAGTCAACCCCAAAGACTTCGGAATACCAATCACCGGTGTGGAAACGAGCACTTCCCTCGTCTCCCAATCACAACTCTCCCCGGATAGAGAGTTCCAACCATGTTGGAAACAGACATGCTCCCAATGAGATGTCAAGTCCAACCACGGGACTTCCCACGTCCATACCTCACTTGGACCACCACGTGTCCAAAATCAATTCATTACTCGGACCTCACGTCCGCCAATAGTCATGTATGCACACACCCCGATTCCGGACGGAAATTTCCTCAACTCTGCCTGGATGTGCATACCATACTGCCTTCGTCTCACATCTCGACCTTAACAGGTTCAATCCTCAGGTTCCAAGTGATTCACAATCACAAAATACTACGAATGGTTTCCCCGACTTTTCCAATTTCAGTAATTTCCTTGTACTTCCTGGGGATATAAGCAGTACACAAACTTACCAATCTCGGAGTTGACCACAACTCCCCAAGTCCACCAACTCGCATGACATAGGGAACATCGTCCCTAGATTCCCCAAGTTTCAATCATACCATTTTATCCATTCATCACTTGTCATCATAAATCTGTTAGGACTTATCCCAACACGACACAACCTCCACTGGATCCCATCCAGTCCAAGACTCAACCACCACTGAGTCGCAGATACCAATCATCTGTTCATCATGACAGAGTCACACCCCAAATGGTGGCTTCTCGTCATCACAATCACCGACACCGGTACCAGCACCAGTGCTAGTACCAGCACCACGCACCATCATCAATACCAGTATCAGCACACAGGCATCCATACTAGTATTGGCATATAGGTATCACCATACCAACATCCAAACATAGCACACGAACACCCATGCTAGCACACGAACATCCATGCTAGCACACAGTGTGCAAAGTTGTTACCCTGGATCTCCGTTCATTCCGAACGACGATCCCGTAACACCACTCGTACCCCAGGACTATGGGTACCTCCAATTTGCCATCGGCACATCAGGATAATGAACGTTCCCTGAACGTCCCCAAGTATCAAAGCCACACAAAATACCCTCGATAGCCAGTCATCTCGACACAACTGTCGACCAACAGTCATCGTTATCAAGATCCGTAACCACACCTCACACTCATATTCGATCCAACACGGGATTCCATATTTTATCTCGTAACCGCATCCGTGGATCAAATCCCATAATCCAGACTAGACTCACTAGAGTCATCCACATGGTCATCCATGACCTCAGCCGCGCGTCGCAGCACAAGTTCTCACTTAAGGTTCACCTTTCGGTCCATCAATTATAAATCAGGGTTCCAAGGTCACACCCTAGGGTTCCACCGAACCCAACTGCCTTTTGCAGTAAAATCCACAACCTGACCGACTCTGCGGTCCTGACATCGTATAGACATCCAATCCAATCCAATCGTCAACTCAACGTGGGTTCCACCACGAAGGTCATCGGCTAACTCCGATGCACCAACAACCCGAACACTAGCCAACACTACCAGGGTCCAAAACATAGACCAATACTCAACCGAGCTTCACATTTCCAATCAAATGAGGTTCCCTGAACCTAGCTGTGCCCAGTGGCACAACAATTCATCATCTCATGACCGAACCGACGGTCCCACATTACCAGTTAATCGTATACAACCCCACCTGGGTTGAATCGCATCAATGCACGGCGTATCGGGCCAAACACACCCAATTCACCATACAAACCCCAAACTATCTATCAGGTTGACAACGGAACAGCAGCCCAAAGAGACATCACACCCTCGACCTTCGCGCACAAAAGAGCAAAACCTGCTCTGATACCACTTGACACGACCCATCCCAATCCCCCCGGGATTACCATGGAATGTGACGTGCTCCCGTCTGACAAGAGGCGCCAGACAAGGGATAACCGATTGCCATTGCCCAAACGGGCTTCCAGAGTGCGTAAGGATCGATGGAGGAGGTGCGCGATGCTCAAGTCTCTGCTGCAGTCGTATCCGGAATCAACCTGAAGGGCATTAAAATCCAAAAGCTGTGAGTGGACGAAAATAAACAAGTCTGCTTAAAACATTTATAAGACATTTATGCCCCTCAGTAAAATCATATGCATGCACCAAAACCAATAATCCCATATTTATTTAGAAATAACCATTAGGGCCTTAGCCCGGAAACCAAAGCATATTTTCAATTTCCAAAAGTAAATCCAAGAGTTATTTCATCAATCCAGTAATATTCATTTATTATTTTTCCATCTCCGGCATCCCCGATGCCTAGCGTCCTAGACGCTTGACGTTCCAGACGTCATATCTCACGGTATTAAGCAACGCGTGCTGCCCGGGGTCTCACCGGGTCCATATCTCTGACATCCCCGATGTCTGACGTCCATGACGTCCAGCAATCCTGCTCCTGGATCACTATACGGTCCGGTAGCTCCGTACAATGAGCCCTCGCAGGCAATGCACCGTGACTTCTCCAGTGTCCCCGACACTTGGAGGAGACCAGGATATAAATATCCTCATATCGAGATGGTTTTATGGAACACATTTTATTATTCATTTCCAAAATATCACAAGGGCCCTGCCCCGAATTTCCATAAAACCGTCACAAGTCCAAATAGTTGAATCAAATCCGAAATAGTTCATTCAATCCCATTTTAGGGTCCCCGACCCGAAATCACATATACAAGTCAACTGGGCTCCTGGCCCGATTCATAAGTTAACTGGGCCCCTGGCCCGATTTCATAATTCAATTGGGCCCCTGGCCCGATTCAACAAATTAACTGGGCCCCTGGCCCGATTTCACATTATCAAATCCGTGACCGTTTCATGAAATCATATCCATCCATATTTATGGAAATCAGTGCAAATCCAGAAAACCTCGATTCACGTGCAAACACGTAAATCGCCTCGAAAAGCGTGAAAACATATAAATTCACTGATATCCAAAATAAATCATATAACCCCAATTATAACAATCATAAAACAGTTATGCATGCATCGAATTTATAAAACCAATGTCCACTCACAGACCGTTTAACCGAGCGCCTCGATACGCGTGCCATAGGCCCTCCCGGGCCACCTCACTATCACCGGGACTCCCAATCCTGTTCAAATCAATTTAGAGGATCACTAACCTCATCATTAACATCCTATTCAAGTCCCGTAATTTTCCCGAATTTTTAAGTATTTTTAAATTGGATTTAAAACCTTCGGACATCCCGAACAATATCGAGACGGTGTCCGATCGACACGAAACCAATCCCAAAATGTTCGTTACAATGTATAGGATAAAAGTCATGTTGACCTTACCTCGAGATTCGTGCCCACGCGCCGTCACGCGCCGCCGTGAGTGGCTGCGCGTGAAAGCCACGCGCCTGCTACAGTGCTCCTTCTTCACCCGAATGACTGGTAAACGGGTCAGATTACCCGCGATAGGATCCGTTTCAAACACCCTCAATTCGATATCAATTCCATCCGTTCTTGATCCTACAACAATCACCAATCCACCAATTTCAGTTCTGTGTCCATGATTAGCATCAACCGTCGATCAATCTTGTCGACAACCCGTGATCACCCAAAACGGGTCGATCACCAGAGCTCCTCCAATCCTTAACCAAAATCAAATTAACTTCACAGGAAGTTAATAAGGACTACAACGAACTAATTAGCATCATTAATTTAACTCGACAATACCTCAATCATCACAACTCAAGCTCGAGTTTTCCGGCCGTCCACCATGTCCGTTCACGGCCCTAGGAGCTCCCAAGCTTGCCCCATTTGATCTGGTTCGACTCGTTGAAGTTCCAGGAAGCTCAAACACTCATCAATTAGGCTTGGGCTGGCCTGAAACTGGAAATTCGAATTTGAATTCCCCAGAACCCAGTTTCGGGTTTTCAGAGAATTTCAGCCCCAAACTCACTCATTCCTCTCATTCTCAATCTCAGTGAACCGCTCTCGACTCACTCACCATTCTTTTAATTCAATTCAGCCGTTAAAGGCGTCCAAAAGTGTCCTCAAATGACTGTGCAAGGTTCCCCTGCACAGACCCGAAAACATTAAACAACCAGTGCCCATGTCCTTTTGATCGATTGCCAGCACCAAACATGTGCAATTCCACCTCATACTGGTCCAATTAACTCAATTAAATCATAAACAAAACAAGGGATCGATCGCACAAAGCATCCACCTCACGGCTAATTCAATGGAACAGTGTCCCGTGAAGAAAATTACAATTCTGCCCTTGTGCAGAAAATTACCAAAATGCCCCTCACGCATCCTGACCCGTAACTCGGTCATACGGACTCCGATTGATGCGTGCCGCCTGTCTACGAACTCAGGGCATCGAGACCTTCCTAACGGTCCTCGGTCCTCGGCCATCGGGCATCCCGATCAAAAAGTCAACATTTCCCCCTTATATCGTCCAAATTACGAAAACGCCCCTGGACTTCCGTACATCATAACTTTCACCACGAACGTCGGAATCGAACGTGCCACCTGTCTATGAACTCGTGACGTCCCGAACTACGTCACGGTCATCGGTCAAAGTCCATTTGACCATCCGAATTAAAAGTCAACGTCTTGCCCACGCCCAGGGGCAAAACGGTCATTTTGCACAATTCGTCCGAAATCGCCCAACTAATCCCAGATTAGTAAATCACAATTAAATAATATTAAATCCCGATATTCGGGACGGGTCGTTACTCGTGATATTTGGGATGGGTCCTGACAAGCCCCCCAAGTCCTCGGTCTAGGTAGGATACGGAAGAAAAGACACCTTGTAGTGTGTTGTACGTTTGGGTGGATGGACGTTGTAGCGATTGCGCTCTGGTAGTCCCCCGGTGAGTATGACTCCAGGTATGAATCTGACTTCTTGTGAGTGATTGTGTGATGTTTATTTGTGTCATTCGGCATGTGAGCTAGGTGTAGTGTGGAAAGTAGGCTCGGTAGATGAGCAGCCCGGTATGCATTAAGTTGAGGTGGGTGCTCGGTATATGTTGAGCCAAGGTGGGTGCTCGGTAGTGTGTCGAACGGCTAGGTAATGTGTCGAGCAGCTCGGTATGTGTTGAGCCGATGTGGGTGCTCGGTAGTGTGTCGAGCGGTTCGGTAATATGTTAAGCGTATGTGGGTGATCGGCAATGTGTCGAGAGGCTCGGTATGTGTTGAGCGTATGTGGGTGCTCGGTAATGTGTCGAGCGGCTCGGTATGTGTTGAGCGTATGTGGGTGCTCGGTAATGTGTCGAGCGACTCGGTAATGTGTTGAGCCGAAGTGGGTGCTCGGTAATGTGTTGAGTGGCTCGGTAATGTGTTGAGCCAAAGTGGGTGCACGAGGGCATAATGGATGACACATGTGTATGTCATGTAGGAGGGATATGTATGTCAGTATGCACGAGGGCATGTATGTATGTCATGTATGTCGTGTATGTCGGTATGCACGAGGGCATGTATGTGTGACATGTATGTATGTCATGTATGCATACGACGGTAATGACGGTCAGAAAGGGTTTTTGATTTGAAGTGTTACATGGTTATATTCAGGTGTATCAAGATGCATAGCTCGGTGCGAGCAAAAGGATGTGGGTAGTAGACCCATGAGCAAATGGATGTTGAGAAGATCCACTAGTCGGGCGCCGAGCAGGTCGAGGAAGAATTCGATATAGGGGGCATACTGACCGACTGGGCATTGTCATCATGTCGGTCGACAATTGAGTTACCCGACGAGTCCTAACAATAAGAGTCAATTTTATGATTCGTAAATTCGTAGGATTTAATAATATACTTTGTAGCACAAATAAGAATATGTAATAGGGGTAAATATTCACATAATAGGCATGCTTAACGTGTGTGAGTAACGTGTGGTGAGGTTACGTATATAAGTATGTATAAATGGTAGCTTAATGTGTGTTTGTTGGGTTTGAAGAAGTTATGGGTTGAGCTCAAATAATAATTTAATGTTTCAGCAGCCCAAACGTAAATAAGTGTGAGCCCAAATGTAAACAAGTGTGAGTCCATAATAATGCGTGGGGCAATAGTGACATTCTAAAATGATAAGCCAACTGTCGTGAGAAAATGCGGCCCAATTTTTCCTTGGCAACCCAAATGTAATTTTTTGGGTTAAAAAATTGTAACCCACTGTTTTTGTGGTTTCAACCCCAAATAATTTGGTATTTTGGTGTGAACTAGTGAGCCCAGTTGCTTTCCTATCTTTTGTTTTCTTTTTAGCCTAATTAATTTGTTTTTTATTATTGTTTATCTGAGTGTATGTAGCCCCACTAAAATATGACCAGCCCAATGAAGCTTACGTGAGGAGCCCAAGTGAGGAACCAAAACCGAATGTGTGCAGTCAAGTGAGGAGCCCAAATAATTTTTATTTAAACCTAATTTTAATGGCAAGCTTGTAAATAATAGGAGAAAAAGAAAAACTTATCTTTCTTCATGCCTCTTTCGAGAGAGAGGGCGAGGGTGACCTTCCGGTGAAGGTGGACTACAGTGGGTCAACCGGGTCGACTGAGTTTGGGGCCCTAGTCGACTTGGTTGGGTCCTTGCGGGTTGGCAGGCTGCAGCAACACCGAGCGGTCGTTCACCATTGGGGATGAGCTTATCGTTGGACGTAGCTGGTCCTCGATCTTGGAGGAGCAGCGGGTCAGGTCTTCTGCTATTCTGGGTTGGAGAGGAGATCCTAGGGCGGCGTAGCGAAGAAGTTGAGTCAATGGTGAACGACTTGGTGGGGAGTTGTCGCTGCGCGGTGTCTCGATGTTGGCGACGAGCCTAACGCCTACTAGCCGTTAGAGGGGTAGATGAGGAAGCCTCCCCATTCCATTTGTTCTCTTCACATAGCATCGATGTAGGGGCTGGCCTTTTTTTTTTTTTTGGGCTCTGTAGCATCTCTCTGTGGCAGTAGTGGAGAGGGAAATCAGAGGGTCTGTTTTCGTGATTTTTTTTTTGGTAGCCTCCCTTGGTGACAGAGGAGAGGAAGAAACATGGGACCCCTTTCATGGTTTTTTTCTTTTGTGTTTTTAGATGCTTCTTTGCTGGAGGCCTAGTAGCACAACCTTTTGGGCGTAGACGCAACATCCAAACCGCTCGGATCGCCGGTGAGGAAGGAGGAAGTTAGATGTAGGGGGGTTCGACCGTGACGCTTGCGGTCGGCATGTCGACGTTGCTGCGGACAGAAACTTGTCACGGTGGGGGAAACAAACTATGCAATCCTCAGGTCCCAGAGTAACAAGCCCATGAGCTTACTTGTGTGCCATCTGCTCGACCGTTGCAACGTTGTGTTTGTAGCGGTGATTCGGTGTCAGGACCCGTCTCAAATCCCCCGGGATTAACGTGGGACGTGCCTGCTCCCTTCTGACACGAAGTGTCAGACCAGGGATAATTCCATCTCTAGCCCTCACCGGGGCTTCCGGAGTACGCTAGGATCGTAGAAGGAGGAGTGTGATGTCTCGATCTCTGCTACAGCCCGCATCCGCAATCAACCTGAAGGGCATTAAAACTACGAAAACTGTGAGTGGACAAAATAATATTTTAATAAAACGTTTTCATAATAAGACATTTACTAAAAGCATATGCATGCATTCAAAAATCATTTACCAAAACGTTCATAAAACCATTTGAAAACATTCTCAAAACCTTTCAAGGGTTCATGCCCGGTCCCCATAAACCGTCATGGACCATAAAAACCTTTCAAGGGTTCATGCCAGTCCCCATAAACCGTCATGAATCATAAATCCATTTATGAGTCCCTGACCCGAAATCACAAAAACCCGTAAATCAATAAATGGGAACTCAGCCCAAATCAAACACAAGTGGGACTCTGCCCAAATCCAGTGAACGTGGGTCTCAACCCAAAATTGTTCTCAGTGAAATACTAAAGCATCGAATACGGAGTCTTCGCCCCAAACCATTTCTAAAACATGGAACACGGGATCTCCGCCCCCAAATCACTTTCTGTAAATCTCATACGTACGCATACGTATAACCCATCTGTGGCACTTCCGAGAAGATGCCAACTCGGGGCACACAGCCCCTAAAGAACACATCTCCGATATATGTCACGATTCATCATATCTATACTAGTGTGCACACTACTCAGGGTCTCACTCCAAGTCTTCCCCCAGGAATTCTCCATCTGGAAGGCTCTATCTCTGGATCTAGTCCGAGCTCTATCTTCGGATCTAGTCTGAACATCTCTCCGGAATCTGGTCCGGGACCACATCATAACTCCCACTCCTGGAATGGGATCCCTATGGGGATACCCATTCTGGTCTGTGGATCGTGACTCTCCAGGTCGACGTCTCGAGGAGACCATATAAATCATATGGAGGGTATAATTCGTTTTCCAAATACTTTCTTTCTCAAAGCATATTTCAACTGGGTCTCATACCCGATTCATCTCAATAGGATTCCTCGAATCCGATTCAAATTCACTTTCACAGGCCTCGACCTAAATCCTCAGTTCAACAGGGTCTCATGCCCAAATTCTCATCTCACAAACCGAACTGGAACTCAAGCCCGATGTTACAATCAACTGGGCCTCTTGCCCGATATCACGAATAACTGGGCCCTAAACTTGAAACCATAACTCAACGGGGCCTCAAGCCCGATTTCACAACCAATAGGGCATCAAGCCCGATACTACAGTCAAAGGGCCTCAAGCCCGAGATTACAATCAAATGGGACTCAAGCCTAGATTACAACCAAATGGGCCTCAAGCCCGGATTTGTAAACCAACGGGGCCCTCGGCCTGATCGTATAACTCAAATGGACCCTCGGCCCGATTTCTCTTCAAACCAAAAGGACTTCAAGTCCGAAAGTTCATAAATCAAATGGGTCTCATGCTCGGTTTCATAGTTCCAAATCCAAAATCCATTTCATTAAACCCTCGTTGAAAACCTAGCACGTATAAGCATCGTATAAAATTGAAAATCTCGAAATACGTGCAAATACGTAAATCCTAGGCTACCACAAAAAAATGCACTCATGGCATCACAAAATATGTAATTAAAACATTTATAAACATTTATACATGCATCGGGTTAGAAATAAAGGTCCACTCACAGATCGTCCGAAGCTGTGCCTCGATACGCGTGTCATACGCCTCTCCGGGGCCAATCGTCACCTCCAGTATTCCCGAACCTGTAAAAATTAATTTAGAGGGTTACTAACTACTTAAATAACCCCTCACTAAAGCCCCAAAAGTTTCTGAAATTTTTAACTATTTTTAAACGGGAACCTAAACCTTCGGACAGCCCGAACTATATCAAGACGATGTCTGATCGACTCGAAACCAGTCCCAAAATGTTTGTTACATCTTATAGATGATTTCATGTGTTGAACACAACCCCAAAATCCCTACAATGCGCCGCCACGCTCCGTCCAAAAGGGCTGCGCGTGTGGCTCACGCGCCAGTGCGCTGTGCAGCCGTCTTCAACCTCCAAACCGGTCTGAACTAGTCAGTCCGGTTCAGCTCTATAACTGGACCAGCGTGACCGGTACAGAGCCCTCCTTCCTTCATTTTTTCGTCCAATTTCTTCCCTTTTGATTCCATTCTTCCTATTTCATTAATTCCTATAATTTCCTATCAAGAAACCTAAGAAGAAACGCCCAAAACCTAACGATTTGAATCCTTCCCTCACGATTCAAACTCCTCGATCATCCCCTGGGTTGCTCAGCCCCTCACAGCCACCAAAAACAGCCCCTACTCCCTCCTAACAACCTAACAATCATCTCCCAATCATCCAAAACTATCCATAACGTCAAAATCGAATTTAATGGAAATTTGGGTCTAACCGAGCAATCGAGTTTACCTCGGGTTTCCAGGGCCTCGCCGCCGTGCACGGCGGTCTTGTCTTCACCAGCCACCTCCAGCCTCTCTCTCTGTTCCTCTCACTCAGTCCAACAACCAGGATTGAAAGGGTTGATGGATGGGTTTGGGTGAGATCGGGTTTGTGTGTTTGGTATGCACGAACAAGCAAAAAGGGATGATATGCATGAATGAAAAAGGGTGGCCAGTGGATGGGTGACACTTTTCACTCAACCATTGGGCCTTGGGAAAATATCTGGGGCCCACTTGAGACAAAAGTCAATCTGTCTCGTAAAACGCGCAATAGTTCCCTCGAATTTTCGTGAGCCGTAACTTTTTCATCGAACGTCCGATCTAGACGTGCCACCTGGCCATTGGACCTCCTGGGTCTACGTAAAGGTCGTAGGCCCTTGGACATTGGACCTCCTGGGTCAAAAGTCAACTGTTTGCCCCTTTTTAACCAAATTACCAAAGTACCCCTGAACTTCTGAACGTCATACCTTCTTCCTCGAACGTCGGAATAGGGCATGCCACCTGTCTATGAACTCGTGACTTCCCGAACTACGTCACAGTCATCGACCAAAATCCCTTTGACTTCCTGAACGAAGAGTCAATGTTTCACCCATACTAGGGCAAAATCGTCATTTCGCCCTGATAGTCCGTTAATCTTCGTCTAATCCTCGATTAGCCTTACTAATCCGTCATTAATCCCTAGTTAATCCTGATAATTCGGGACGGGTCGTTACATTCCGCGGCGAGTCCAGGAGGCGAAGATGGTAGTGCATGGTCGCGGCTAGCGAGCGGCGACGACAAGAGACTGATTGTTGTTCCATCATTAGGCTGTTATGCGATACATGGGTTTATTGGGTTAATTTTTTGTTTTTCCTTGCCCGTATAACATTGCTTTGCCATTTTTTTGTTTCAAGAAAAGAGATGGACGAGAATTCCACATAATTACGGCAGCGGGGCGATACAGCGGTGTAGGGGCGCGAAGGCATGGCGAACACGACAACATAGTGTTGTAGGTGGCGCAACATTGGGAAGAATCCCCTGGCTCCCCCATTCTCTCTCTCCCCGTGGCTGATAAATAGAGCACAAAAAGCAAATGTTGTCGTTCGTTTTTTTCCTTTTGGCTGATACAAAACGGGAAAAGCTAGATAGGTAAAGGTGGCCACAAGATTATTTGCTGGGTTATTTTCTGGGTTTTGGACAGATGGTATTTTCTGGGATTTTTTTCCTTCGTGTTCTTGGTGGCTATGGTGTTTTAGTAGGTAAAGAAATTGAGAAGAAAATCGACATAACTTGTTGTATCGATTCCCACAGACGACGCCAAACTGTTGATGCATAAAATGTACCAACGAGACTGTAAAAGTACGCGCACACACCAAGACACAAGAACGTACGTGGTTCACCCAAATCGGGCTACGTCCATGGTGTTGCCTCACTCTCATTAATAATATGATATTTTCTACAAGTATAGGGGTTATGAGCCTTTAGGAGAAAGTAGTGTTTGTAGAGAGGATGGAGAGGGTGAGTCCCCTTAAATGAGGGAGGAGGCTCCCTATTTATAGGAGTCGTCGAGGGTTAGGTTATAATTGTGATGTTTAGGCATGGGCCTTGTCCACAAGCCTCCGAGATGAGCCTTGAATATGAGCTTTAGTAATTCTCCCAAGTCTTATGTACGGGCTTATTACTTGGTCAGATGTAGCGTCGACAAAGTGAAAACAAGCTAATTTGTAAAAGAGGGAAAAAAAAAGGCGAGAATGAGGGGCAGGGAGAAAACAAGGCAACCAACTTGTCTAGGTAATCAAATGTAAAATGCATATAAAAAAATGCTTGCCCTTCCTAAGGTGGGAGTTCGAGGCAGCTGTTTTGCTAGACTGCTATTAGGGCCAACTCTAGATTGGCCTAATTTTTGTTCAAATTGCAATATGTTCCTAGTCACAAAATACTTTTGGTAAGTTCCAAACTTTTACTAATTCGACATCAGGAAATTCGCCGTCTGGAAATGAAAGGATTTTTGGGCGTTGTATTTGCAAAATGTGAAGTGGCATTGGGAATATAATAATTTAAATTAGTCAACCACAAACAATTTAATTAGGTTTAATTACACTTTTCCCTCCTTTTGTTCCCTAGTTTTTAAAATTGGGCAATATTCACTCTTAAAAGTTCAAATTATTAAAACCATTGATCGCTGAATCTGTCAGATCATAAAGTTAATTAAGAACTATTAGCATTTTCCCGATGGGGGAAGCTCGTCATTCACTCACATGGGGCATGTAGCCCTCACCATTTGGCCCAAAAACTCATGGGCTTATGGGGGCCCGATAAGCTTGATGGACAAAAGCCCAGCCCGACCCGCTATGGGTCGTGGGCCGGCCCGACCCGACCCGAGAGTTAGCGGGCTGGGCTTGAGCTTATGGTGTTCAAACCTGATAGGCCCGAGCCCGATAAAGCTCGGTAAGCCCAGCCCGACCAGCCCGTAATAAACCCGACCATAAACCCGAAAATATAAAATACTCATTATTTAAAAATTAATACTCAACTCATTCTTAATACTAATATTTCAACCCAAACTCAAATTTCAGCCCTAAACCTACCTAATTTATTTTAAAAAGCTCAATACCAAATACAAACCCTAACCACTCCTCTACCTACTTAATAGGCCCAACGTTTTTGCATCTTTGAGTATTTTATTTTAACGAGGCCACGTTTTTGCACCCTTGAGTATTTTTTTTCATTATTAATATTTGTTTTTTATGCATATATTTTTTTTGTAATTTTAAAATTTGAGACATAATTTATTGCAAAAGCTCACGTAAGCCCGATCCAAGTGAGCTTAATAGGCCCGACCCGAAAAGCCTGATATAAACCCGGCCCGATAAAAGCCCGTGGGCTCTTTTTTATGTCATTAAGCCCGTCCGACCCGGCCCAAGCCCAAAAAATTTAGGTCGGGCTTGCCCGGCCCGGCCGAAGCCTAGTGTCATGTTAATGCCACTGAATTACCAAATATCATACTCCAACATATGCATTTTTATGTTGATGAAAAACCCAACCACCTTCGATAAAAAAAGAAAAACCCAACCCTCTAGGGTTAAAAAGGTATGAAATTTAGGCTAAATGGTTGATGCCATCTCTAATTATTTTTTTTTTTACCATCTTTGCGTATCAAACATTTTCCGTTAAAAAAAAAATCATATTAAATTACATATCTATCCTTATTTTTAACAAAAAAACATTCAAAAAATTCATTGAATAATTATTATTACACATTTAAGTAAAATTTAGAGAACATATATTTTGATAAAATTTAGATAAAAGTTCAAAATGATAACAACTATTTAGCCTTTTTAAGTATGAAATTAACCCGTTAATTTTGTGTTTACATACAAGGACAAACATGAATCTACCAAAAGGGTTTGGTGAAAATGATATAATCGACGCATTAGTAGGACGTGAAAGTACCCATTTTGTGTACAATGTACTTTTCCATTGCTCTAACATAAGTAAAAACAGAATAGTAATCAAACCGCCCTTCAGAAAATCATTTGAAAGAGAGAGAATGAAAAAGGCTCCGGTGATACCAAACACGTTCAAGCATGCTCAACATGGATGAAGATATTACAAAACGAAAAGTGCATCGCTCGCACTTGGAATCATTACTTACAATGACTCAATGACAGATAAGGGTATCGCTAATCAACAATGCAACCTCTTTAAGATCCACGCATGGGTCTATTATTTTCTCCACATGATCAAAAATTAGGGAAACCACGGATGGAAAATCAGCGGTAAAGGCTTTCGGATCTGAGATTCTCAGCGATCTCAGTCTCCCAACGGTCTCCATTCTCAAGCAGCTTTTCTTTGTCGTAAAGAAGCTCCTGCAACAAGGGAAGAGAAAGCCTTGCATCAGTTGTTGGTCAAAGTGATTGAAATTAAGAAGGGAGACATGGGATCAGTTGCTACGGGTCGAAAAAAAGGGTTATCATTAACCTCATGAGTCTCGGTTGAAAATTCAAAGTTTGGACCTTCAACAATGGCATCGACAGGGCATGCTTCTTGACAGAACCCACAGTAGATGCACTTTGTCATGTCAATGTCATACCTGAAAAACAAGACAAAGGTGAGGAGATGTAGAAGTTAAGGAAAGGATAGGTAAGGGGAAGGAAATAGAACTATCCTTTACCTAGTAGTCCTACGGCTCCCATCTTCTCGGGCCTCAGCCTCGATTGTGATTGCCTGTGCCGGACATATCTGAGAAAACAACTATTTAGTGAGTTTAACTGCTATATTCAGCTGCTCAAGCATTATAACATGGCAAACAGATGAGCTTAGCCTATTGTGGATTTTCAGTGAAATAGTTCTTCATATTCCCAACGAATTTGAAAACATCCTAAGCAAATCACTAAAGGATAAGTTCAGAAAGCACAAAAATGTATATGAATATTACAAGTGTACATCGAGGAATATCCTAATCTAGAAAGCAATTAGGCATAAATGAGGCACAGCTGCCAAACAAGATCAAAAATTCATTTTAAATTTAGCAATGCAACCAGGACGCAGCATTCTCTGGCCCTAAGCTCTAAGTATTGTCAAGGATGACCAAAGCAGGCATTGTCAGTTGATAGTACAAGGGTTGTTGATGGAATGCATATCAACAACAAAAATAAACACAACCATACTAACAAGTATAATGATGCCAGATATACTAGAGAAAGAAGTATGAATATTTCTAAATTTTAAAGTGGTCAATTCATATTTGAAAACCTAGAACAGCCAACGTTTCAGCTCTTACAGCTTCACAAAGCTTGCATGCAATGCAACGCTCCTCTCCCGTAGGATATCGCCGTAGGGCATGTTCACCACGAAAACGAGGGCTCAAAGGACCCTTCTCGAATGGATAATTGATCTGCAAAACAAAAGTAAGTAATGGTTCGCCAGGTAAAAGAAATTAGGCAGTATGTGCCAGAGGATACTCACAGTAACTTTTTTCTCAAAGAAGTACTTAAGTGTCAACATGAGACCTCGAACCATTTCAGTGAGGAATAATGTATTTATGCTTCGCTCAAAAACTGCAGTAATAAAAAAAATGAGGGTATAATTTCACATGGCTTAAAATAATGTAGCACAAAATTCAGAAGAAAAAAAAAAAAGGTATTTTTTTTCCCTTAAGGGGAAGGAGGATTACCAGAACTCCAGTCCTTGGAAATCTCTTTTGCGAGTTGCTCTCTTTCCTCATCCTCTGTGATTGACAGAAACAAATAAGTTTAAATGCATTATCAAATGTAAAAATATAAAATCACGAAGCACCTAATGCAACCAGATATTATAAGTTTATCTTAAATTATTAGTATTATCCATCACCACATGACCCCGCACAATAGAAAACCTTTTATAGTGGAGAAGTATTGTGAACTGGATCGCAGTCCATAGCAGTGAGAACCCTGCAATGCTTGCTCCGGTACAGCCTAAACACAAAACGCACACACAAAAAAAAAAAAAAAAAGGACTGGTGAATCTTGTAACATCTAGTTACTAAAATGAATATGAACGTGTATACATAAACCCAAGGTTCTAAGAAACATCTACCCCGTAAAATACTGAAATGAAAAAACACATGATAAAAGGGAAATGAAAAAAAAAAATATGATAAAAGAAAGGGTAACACCTTAAATTAAATTCATTAGTAACTAAAAAAAAAAAAATTACACCTTTTCCAGCATTAACATTCAATCACAATCAATATATTCTTACATGCAATTACAATTGCAAATCTGTAAATTTAAATCTCATTTCAATAAATTTCAACATTTGATCCAGGTTGTCTTTACTAAAATTTTAATCTTGTGTAATACTTTTTGTCCCTCTAGTTTTAATCATTTCTACTTTCATCCAGCAATTTAATTTTTCCAGTTTTTGTCATGTAGTCTTGTTTGGCTTCGATCAAGTCCAATTGTAAACTCCACCAAGTTAATAGATGGAATTCGACAGGGCAACATGCAACCACCACATACGGTGATGGCATTTTTGTTTGTCCACGGCACTTCATCTATTTTTTCTTTAACAATGTAAGACTTGCAGGAACTAATTGCTAACTAAATTAAAATAAAGGACCAACATTTCAAAAATTAAAATGAGAGATCAAAGCAAAAATTGGGTCAGACTACAAGGACCAATGTTAGACCATTAAAGAAAATAAAAACCTAATGACAGCATTTTGTTCTTCCTCAGTTTTAATTACAGAAAGAGCAGGGAGACCGATGAAAACGAGAATAGAATGAAAAGATTGAAGGAGAGAATAGAAATAATAAAAAGAATTTATTTGACCACAAAACTAAAAACAGAAATAAATTTTTATGCCTTTTGGGTTTGTCCTTTTCTCTCTATTATCAATCCCTATCTCCTATTTCTCTTTGATTAAAAAGAACACTAGAAAACAGAAACAATGTCTTCAAACTGACACTACTCGTCAGCTACACCTCAAACTGTATTATACTTTCAGATTGTGGCAAAGAACTCTGAAAAAATTATTGAGCGTGTTTGATTTTTAAAACAGATGCTCAAGAATGAGGTTACTCTGGGATTGGTAGGTGAAAATCAAATTGTGTTGATTCAAGAACCATGATGAAATTGGTTACCTTATGCATTTGCTTCTAAGAAAAAATCTTATTGGTTTCCTAGTCGCTTTCATTATCAGCATTTCTAAACACGGAATGATAATTGAATTCCACAGATTCCTAAACAGCCCATTATTTCCTAAAATCCCATTCCCCGAAACAAATACACCCCAAATATCAATAAACCAGGATTCTTCTATGCTTCTTGGATAAGCACACCCTACTTTTCGGAGAAAATGAAATTGCAAGGCAGTGAAGCGCACTTAATTCTTTGATTTTCTATATCTGTTTCTTATCCATAGGTGGAATTATCCGCATTGCTCTGGTGCACCACATTTTTGTTTATGGGTAATCCACACACAATGAAAAACGCAGGTAGCCTTATCAATGTCAATGAGACATGCACTATAAAAAGGAATATAAAACAGGCATATCCACCTCCCATGGGAAATTCTTTTGGTCAATAACACCATTCTAAAACTCACTAGACATATCAAATTCAGAATTCAAGAATTGATATTTAACCAGATCAATGCCCACTAAAAAAAACACAAACCCTTTCTATACCCCTTTAGTCTTAAAATAGTAGCAGCTCTATCAGATTATAAGCTTGGATGGAAGAAATCAACACTATCACATATCAGAAGAATCGAGACATACAGAGACAATCACTCAAAAGGAGAATCATATCAGCGCCGAATAAAAATAGGATTTTCAATAAAAAAAATAAAAATAAAAATAATAATAACAGCAAATAGCTCAGTTCTGCTCAAACAAATCAATTAACAGCAGTATGCTCCTGATCCAAGAAAATTGGAAGAGGAACAAAAGCAAGAAAATATAACTTTCTCGGGTATCTGGGAGTGTATCAAGATTGAAGCTTTGGGTTTTGTTTTGTTTTCCTAATTTCTGGGGAACCAAACGGAGAATAAGGAAAGGGAAATTAGGGTAAAGGATAAACTTACGAATTGTCTGGCACGGAAAGCCTGAAGAGACTTGCGAGCTAAGATCGAAGCCATTTCTGGTGATGGCTGAGTCCGACGCGTCTTCTACTGAGTAACTATGTGTTCGATTTGGGAACGTTGGGAAAGAAGAGCCTGGCAAATGCCAATGGGGAGTTGATGTCCGGCTATTTCAGGTTATTTCGTCATTTGCCTTCGTCGGTTCTGAAAATCTAAACGCTGTGGGGAATGCAATGACCATACCCGGGCCCTCAGAGCAAGCTTGGCCCAAACCCGATTCTAGATTTATTGGGCCTGGCCCAATAAAGGAGGAGAAGAAAATGGTCTTGTTTTGAGATCACCACGGCAAACGACGAGTAGGGTTTAAGCGGGTCTGCCTCTGTGCTTCATCCACCTGCGATTCATTCAACTCCAATACTCCATCCTTTCTTTACCACTCTCCTCTATCCACCCAACAAGAAATGGCTTCATTATGCAGATCAGCTCTAATGGCCGGCTCAAGGTCCATGGCTCGCTCCAGAATCCTCAGTCAGAGCTCCCTAAGCTCCCTAAACCCCACACCCATGTCGTCTCCATTTGCTTCCGCCACCAGAATTATCCCTTCCGCTACAAGGTACAGTCTTTTCCAACAATTTTTTTTATGCTTCAGAAACCCATTTAAGCCTCCCCTTATTCTTTAAGAAAAATAAAATCTTTACGCAAATGATTGTTGCTATGTATGATATTGTGAGTTGTATAGGTTCGTTTCGGTTTTGGGAACCATGGAGTCAATGATGCCACTTCACAGTGCCATCGCTTCTGCTCGGCTCAAATCCAACATTGCTGTTGATTCCACCTGCTGGAGCTCCCTTTCTCTCGGTAACCCAGCTGCTCAATTTCTTTCTCTATTGATTGATGTTTGTGTTGTTGACATGTTCATTTTTCTGCTTCTTTTTGGTGGGTGGGGTTTTAGTTTGTTAATTGTAGCTATAGATTATATTGGTGATGGCGAAAAGGGGGAATTTGTTGTCTGGTATTTTTGTGAGACTTAAGTTGTTTAATTGGCTCTTGAAATAGACGAGTGACACAAAAAGGAAAAGTAAAATTGAATAAATGTTGGCCTGCTATCCAGCAGGTTATTCCTTCATTATTTTGGAAAACAAAACTCGGGCTAGTATCAAATTTAGATATTAATTCAAGTTTCCAGTGCACCAGTGAGGTTACGGGAAATCTATTCATTAGTGAATAGCGGTCAAGATAATGTTTTTTTTTTTGGTCCTGTGGGAAGTGATGCACTGGTTACCTCTTGTTTCTGCTTTGGATGTCTACTTTCTGACTCATTTTTCTACATCGTGGTATAGGTCTTGCATCACCGTTGTGACAAGGCCGCAAGCTATGTGACGCAAGTGGTGCATAGGATTTCCTTTCTGCCATTTTCTGAACAGAAAACGAATCTTTTGTGTCTTGAGTGTTTGGAATCTGTATGGGCTAGCTTATGCCGAATTGGCTGTGTTGTTACTGCTATTAAACTTTTGTTAGGTTTTTTGGCGGTATCTTTGATGATCATTTGTCTCTTTTAGTTGGATTTTAAATTACATCTTGAGTAATGGAGTGTGCACAGAAATTGCAGTTTCTTATTATGTTAAACAATTCTGCACGTGGATATTTTTTTTCATGCAACTTTCTTTGGTGTTATTATATTGTTTTCTTAGCAATTTTTGGTAGAATAATGTTCATACTTTTTAATGTGGATTTGAACCAGATTACCATTCAGGAGTTATGTATTTTATAATTGATATATGGAGATGTCTATAAAAAATAAAAAATAAATGTCTAGCACTGTATTTGTCAGAATGGAGGAGAAAGTTAAGTATCGTTTAGTGTTAAAGCTACAGGTTGTTAGGTGAAAGCGTTCTTCAGCCATACGTGTTTGTGTACATTTTTGCTCATTACCATCTCCACTGATCCCAGCTAGCAAAAGCTATGGAAAGATATGAGATTATACTGCAAGGCAGTATACACTTGATCTTTAAGTATTCACTCTGGGTTAGATGGGGGAAATTAACTAAAGAAGTTGTACATCTTCAAATTAGGGGTTTTGAATTGTACCCAGACGTCTATTGCATGTCTAGTAGTGCAAGTCTGGTTCCATGGAAGATCCAGTCTTTGTTGATTTGTTCCTTACCTGCAATATGTTTTAGTTTGTTGTCATCTTCTCTCTGAATTTGCTGTATGGTCTTTAGATTCTTCTGTGTCACACCCTTCTTAGCATGTTTTACACAATTCCCACTAACCAATAATCTTTTTCTTTTCATCGGTAGAACTTCTTCATCTACTTATCTTCCTATTTTCTTCACTGGTATTTCTAGACGCTGCAGTTCCTCGGTGATAAGGACTCCAGGGCTCCAGTCATTTTGAGTTTCAACCAAATTGGCTTCCATATCGGTTCCTCCACCCTTGATCTTTTTGCTATTTTGTTTGCTTCCTGGAAATTGCAATTGTGTAAGTTACTATTGGTGTTCTGAGAAAATAGCTTTCTCTGTATTTTGAATATTACACTTATCTAATCGATTTCTCTCTAAGGTAGGCACTTCCTTTATTTGTTTTTTTTTTCCTGTATGCACGTCTTAACTTATCTTATGCAACTTGTTTTGTGTGCTAAGTGTCTCAGACTACTTGATTGAAACTAGCCTTAGATTTGCTTATTCTACAAACTAGAAATTAGGGATGTTTGAAAACAAATAGAAAAGACTTGGTGTGCAATAGTATGGCCTAATCATTAGAAGTATGTGTCGGGAATAGTTAGCCAGCTAGAATTTTAGTTCCTGCAATTATCTACTCGTGATTTTCTAGGTGGAACTTCATCAGGTTTTAAAATGATCAATAACCAACGGAGACGATTGAGATAGTCCTTCAGGGAACATCCCCTTATTGGTGGGATGAATTTAGGTTTTCTCCCAGGTGATCGCAAGTTCAGGACCTAGTGATGGTTCTTGTATTCTAGATTTAGATAGGAAAAACGGAGATTGGTTGGAGCTTTAGCCCTGGAAGGCTAGAATGGCTTAAAGATCAAACCCAATATAGCTAGGAAATAGGTTTTCATAACCAGTTGTTTTTTATTTAATTAATGTCCGAAGTTATGAAGCTGGACTAGAATATCCTGTTTTGACGGTCCACTGGAAATGCTATGAATTTGCTTAGCTAACTTCCTGTTTTATGTTCGGTTTTGGGATGCAGAAACTTGATCTCCAATTTCCGATACTTTTTGATTATTTGACTTGTTACCTATGTTTCTTTGCGAAATAGTATGATGTTTTGTCTTGAATGAGTTTAAGCTCGGCTAATGGTAAACTATTGTTGGGTAGGACTTGTCGAAACGAGCTGAATATGAACCGAATTTAAGCAACCTGGGCTTGGTTGGCATCTGTACTGTGCTCGTTGTGTGCCATGGCGCAGAAACTGGTCTTCCTTGAACATTTTGTTTGTGATCAGTTTGCTATTCTTTTCAATTGTAGTAGGCACTTGTGACCCTGAGGACACATAATGTAATGTCTGGACAGATTTAATAAATTATAATCCTCTGTTTTTTTACGACGAAGAAAATCGTCACAAAGTGGTAGCTGGAAAGAATTGTCATCTCCTCGCATGTGAGATATATATGGCAAATGGGATGAATTATCAGTTCCTTGTTATTTTAAATGATAAATAAAGAGGATCATCAAGTGAGCCTTTAACGTGAATATTTATATCAGATAAAAGCTCAACATATCACGTATTTAAACAAAAATACATACAACAATACTGTATAGGGAAGGGGTGGGTTGGATTAAGAGATAACATAATTAGTAGTTACTTTTTGTATCAATCGAATATGAGATCTTTTCTTTATAAAATACAAAGTAATGCGTATTACCAAGTGACATATTACAAGTCTTTTTTTTTTTTGTTCGGTCATATTACAAGTCTAACTTCAAGTTTTATATTTGCGAAATAGATCTGTTTGCTTCGAAATGACATGACCCAATTGAGAAATTCAAATTCATTGGGTCTTTCTAATAAAATCAAATAGAAAGCTCCAAGGGCGTCGTATTTTAGGACCCCAATCTATGTAATTGAATAAATCATCTATCCGTTGCAGGTCGAGGACTCTTTTAGCTTCTTCAAGCTCCAATTCGTACTATTTATAGAGAAATTTCTGATCAATGATAGAACAAGATCTGTTTTGCAAAAGAAATATTATTATTTTGTAATACTAATTGTCATTGCGAAGAATAATGAACTTCTCCATGTGGGATGCATAGATCACATGAGGTCATATGAGGACATGATACAAAGTAACATGGCATCTGAAAAGTGAGATTGGAGGTAAAGTTTATCAGCTAGTGATGGGTGATGGGTGATGGGTGATGGGTGGGTCTATAATTCCTTATAGATGAACCAAATTGGTTGGAAAATTCCTGTGTACAATTGTATTACGACCACGTTGGTGTATTAGTCATCTTAGAAAATTAGAGCGCTGAATATTCGAGTATTATTATTGGGCTAAGAGAACGGTCTATTTTTCCAATAGGGAATATTGAAATTTTAGTCTGACTCTTAACATCTTCTCAAATGCTGACTGGTTAAAATTAAAATTGAATATCACTTGCATCAAATTTGTTTGAAATCAATCCTAAATTATGCTGTAATTAATAAATTGTCATTTTTAGTGAGCGAATTTTCTAATAACTAATTAAAATGAGTTAGAAACTTATTATAAGTATACTGTTATAAAAAAAAATTATATATACGGAATAAAAAATACTGCTTAATGTCATGATCTCAATATTGCCATTAGGTTATATGGTTTAATTTAATTACCATAACAAAGACAGACATAGCATGAGCCTTGAGCTTTGAGTTCTTCTCCAGAGGAAGATCAGAGTCCTTCAAGAAAGTGAACAGCTTCTTAGCTGATGGTGCGATTTCAAAGATCCAGCAAATCTAAATTCCAACCAGTTGATTAAATTAACCTTCTTGAAGCGCCCCATTGGTTAATTAAGTTCATAACCATTTCATTTTTAGTAGTTTCCAATTTCTACGTTTAATTTATATTTGAGATACGAAAAAATCAGAATAGAGAATGATGGATAAAGGATATGATAAAAGAGATAGACAACAAATATAGAGGAAATAATGGATAGAATGAATACTAAAAATCAATACATTTCACAGGAATGTATCGCTAGAGGAATTCGAAAGATAAATTATTCATTGAGAGATGGTTCATTATGAGTATGTTCTTGGTGGTCTCTTGGTTTCTATGTTGGCCTCTGTTTTCTTCATCATCATTGAAGCTACTTTCAGCGCTGCAAAAAAGAAAATGGTCGGAAATGATGTTTCAGCAAGATCCAATAATGGAAATAAGTTGATCAGAATGCCGTCTGAAAATGGCTTTTGTCTGCCGGAGATTGAGAAGAGTACAGACGTCGTGATTGTGGGTGCCGGAGTTGCTGGTGCTGCTCTTGCTTACACTCTTGGAAAGGTGACAATTAAGCTGATCATCACATACAGCTTTGCTATATATATATATAGCTCTTGATTTGAGCTTACATTTCTCAAGTTCTAGTTAATTGTTTTTTAAAATCTTGGTATATTTTTGGTTTGATAATATTATAGGAAGGACGACGCGTGCTTGTGATTGAGAGAGATTTGAGTGAGCCAGACAGAATTGTTGGTGAACTTTTGCAGCCTGGAGGCTACCTCAAATTGATTGAATTGGGACTTGAAGGTAATATTGTCTGCTCTAAATCTAAATACAGTACTAATTCCAAAAAATATTTGCTTGAATCAACAACAATCTTTTATTATTTGTGGCTGCAGATTGTGCAAATGATTCCATTGATGCTCAAAAAGTGTTTGGTTATGCTCTTTACAAAAATGGCAGTGACACAAAACTGTCTTATCCCTTAGAAACATATAGTTCAGATGTAGCAGGCAGAAGTTTCCATAACAGGCCGTTCATCCAAAGAATGCGCGAACGGGCTGCCACTCTTCCTAAGTACGTACCACCATACTCAGTCCTATGATATATGATGAGATGATTATTTTCCATTATTAGTTTTCTTGTCTCACAAATTTAAATCTATAGTGTGAAATTGGAGCAAGGAACCGTGACAACACTCATTGAAGAAAAGGGGACCATCAAAGGAGTGATGTACAGGAACAAGGCAGGACACGAGATGACATCAGATGCTCCATTAACGATTGTATGTGATGGATGCTTTTCAAATCTACGCCTATCTCTCTCAACTCCGCAAGTTGAAAATCCATCTTGCTTTGTTGGTATGATCTTGGAGAATTGTGAGCTTCCTCATCAAAACCATGGACATGTGATTCTGGGAGATCCTTCACCCATCTTGTTCTACCCCATTAGTACCACTGAGATTCGTGGTTTGGTTGATATAGCTGGAACAAAAGTACCTTCAATAGCCAATGGTGAAATTATAACTATACTAAAACTGAATTGTTGAAAAACACTAGTCATCTACAGTATATTGATGATTTTACCCTTTTTTTATTTTTTTTCCTTTGTTAAGAACAGTAAAATGACGTTTTGAGTTTTCATTTGACATCCGTTTCTTCATTGCGTTGACATCTCCTTTTCACATAGTAATTGGGACAACCAAGAACACACTCTTCTCTTCTTTTATTACACCACTCTTCATCGCACGTCCTTCTTCTCTTTGTTTTCATCGACATCGCCCTCATTCTATACTCATCAGCTTCTGTTTGTTATTGATATCACTCATCTTTTTCTTTTTCTATTCGACATATTTCGCATTTGACCTAATTTGAAAGGGGATGAACAGTAGCCATAGAATTTGAGAAAACCTAATGTATCTCTATGTTCATCTCTCGGTTATCCAAGGAATCGGACTTAAATCACTCTTCAATCTGGGCTTCTAGTTTGATTTCGAGGTAAATTTTGATTCCTCTTTTGTGGATTGTTGTTCATTCGAGTGGAACTTAGATTGAATGTTGGATTTTTGCAAGGGGTGAACACACTGAATTCAATCTTTTTTTTTTTGATCAAGTAAGAACTTCATTAATAAGCAAACATTACAAAGTAATGAAAACCCACAAACAGAAGGACTTAAAAGGGACGTAAACATACACACAAACAACACTAAATTCATGTGCAAATAAGTCCAAAATTGTAAACATAAAACAATCCAAAAATAACCCTAGATTCAGAACTTGGAAAGCTGTCATCGCCCAATCCGCCGCCATTACCTGCTGCCCGAGTCGCCACAAACCAACAAGCACCAAACTACCAGAAGCAAAGTAAGTGAAAGTGAAACCGAAGAAGCCAGCAGAAAATGGGGGTAAGCATGTCACCCGCACAATAAGTGCTCCCATAATCCATTCGACGAGTGCATATTGCACTTTGAAAACAACCCAGTGCCAACATAGCCACTGAGTTGATAAACGGACTTCAGTAGCAAAGTATTCAAGGTATATCGTTGCCAAGAGCATTGGATGAGGGAAGAGGACTAGATTGAGACATGAGAGAAGGGAGCTGAAATGGTTATGGGAAGATAAATCTAGGAGCACTCCGGAAATCTCCAAAGAAGGAGAAGGAAAAGCCTCCACTGTGGGAGGGGCCGGAAAAACGCTACAAAGGGCGGAGAACATAGCCGAAATAGGAGAGCTAACATAAAATTAGATAACAAACTTAGCAAAAAAAGAACAGTAAAAACAAACCCGAAAAAATAAAGAAAAAACAAAAAAACCAAATAAGAAAGAAAAACAAAAAACAAATAAGAAAGAAAAAACAACAAAAAAACAACAAAGAAAAGAAAAACAAACCTAAGAACAACAAAGAAAAAAAAAACTAGAGAAAGAGGCAGAGTTTTTTTGAAAGACAAACAAAAGACAAACACGGAAAAGGAAAACTGCAAAAACAACAAAAGAAAATAACCGGAGGGAGGGGGGGATGCAGGAAGAAAATCAAGAAAAAAAAACAACCAAGAAAAACTAAAAAAGATGCAGAGGTGAAAGAAAAAAACTAGAAAAAAACAAAGAAAAAAATGGGAAAAGGATGCAGAAGGCGCTTTTTGGGGGGAGGGGTACTAGACAAACACCAAAAGGAAAACTGGAAAAACAACAAAAGAAGGGGGGGTGCAGATAGAAAAAACAGAAAAAAAAAAAAAAACAGAGAAAAACTGAAAAAGAAGCAGAGGTGAAAGAAAAACTAGAAAAACAAAAAAACTGGAAAAAGAAATTGGAAAACCGGGGGGAGGGGGGAAAGAGAGAGAGAGGAGGAGAAGGAGGAGGGATGGAGGGCGAATGGTGTTGTTGTGGGGGGCAGGGGTCTTACTCAGATCTAAAGGAGACCAAGGAAGAACCCCACCCCTAGGCTAGGGCCGACTGTGAGATTTTTAGAGAGAGAAGAGAGCAAATTTTTTTCTTCCAGTTGTTAGAGAGAGATGATGAACCTAGGCGCTCTGCTCACTATGAGATCAAACAAGCTCAACCTCTAAACACCAAAGAAAAAAAATACACTGAATTCAATTTGTGCTTCGAAATTTGAGGGTAAGTTTTTATTCCAGTTGTGTGAATTTTTTTAAAAACAAATTGAATGTAAATTGATCTCTTTGTGTATTAGGTCTTTGCAAGGGTTGAAGAAATCGAAGTCAACTTATCTTTTCAATATGAGCTAGAGATTGGAAGACATATTTTAACTTATATTTTTTGAATTGTATTTAAATTAGTTGTAACTAGCAATTAGGCCTGTGTGTTGCCTCAGGGTTGTTGAATTGAGTATTACTAATTTTCCATAAATTAGCAGTGAATTTTTTATATCCATAAAGGAAAAAAAAAAAGAAAAAAAAGACAGAACCGGTAAAACACGGTAGGAGAACAGTGTTTTTTTTATATATCTTTTATGTTTTTTGATATGTATAAAAGAAAAGGAAAAAAATAACAAAAATAAAGGAAAAGGAAAAAAAAAATATAAAGGAAAAGGAAAAGAAAAAAAAAGGGGGAGAAATTTTTTTGTGATATGTATGAAGGAAAAGAAAAAAAATATATAAAGGAAAAGGAAAAAAATAAAGGAAAAAGGAAAAGAAAATAAAAATATAAAGGAAAAAGGAAAAAAAAGGTTGAATTGGAAAAACACTGTAAATCTACAGTAATTTTTCCAATTCTCTTTTAGTATAGATATAATGTCAATTATTTTTCTTGCAAGTTGGGTTTTTACATCATTTAATTTGCATCCTGTAATGTTATGAATGTAATTTGATTTCTTTGTGTATTTTTGTTTTTGCAAGATTTAAAGAAATCAGACTCAATTTATCTCTTCAATTTGAGCTTTGAGATTGCGAGGTATACTTTAACTTCTGCTTTGTGAATTTAATTTACATTAACTGTATTGTTAATTATTTTTCTTCCGTATTGGGTTTTTGCTTAATTTAATTTGTATCCTGTAATGTTATAATGTTTTTAAAATAAAAATATCTCTACAAAATACAATGCACGCTATGAAAAAACCCAGATAAATAAGCACTTGGTATGTGTAGATGTTGTTTACTTCCTCTTTAGCATTCTCAGCAACCAGGGTAAAAAATACCTAGCAAAGAAAACTAATACTAAGAGCTAACTCATTTCTGATGTAGAAAAGGTAAACAAATTTGCAAAATGTAAGTACCAACAATTTTCTTAAGTAGTCAAGAGCCCAGAAAACGAATGCAAAATTCTAATTCAAAGATCCAAATAGAGCAACAAAAAATTTGGAAAGCAAAAGAGGACCACCTTAATAACCCGATATTGTAGTTTACAAAATAAACATGAATATCCAAATGCACATTCCAAAAACAAAAACAAAAAAACAGATAACCGCGAGAGTAAGAAGTTCGAAAATAATGTCTATATTGTTATAATCATCTTATGATTTTACCTCAGTTTACATAAAACTGCTACTATGTATATCTTGCATTGTTTCCATTAATTTAACACCACTGCCGTATTTATGGGATTGTACATGTACTTAGGCGATACTACATTCTCTCTAAGACATTGCATCAAAAATTTAAGGACATGAGATTACTTTTGTGGGTTGGTATATCTATGATGTTTTACATTCTTTATTTAAATTTGATATTGAGCTATTGGTAGTATAATCTTTGGTGTTATTAAACTTTGCAAAACCTGAATCTTTAGTATAATCTTTGGTCACTTTTTGAAGATGGTAGCGTAGGCCTCTACTTATTGAGATAAATAGGATATTTACAATGTTCTTTGTTGGTGAATTCTGATGATTATTCTGTTTGTCTTCTCTCTATTTTTAGAATTATGTTGTAGGGTTTATCAGAGAAGTAAAAGGGCTTTTTGGTTTCTTGCACTTTTTCTTATTAACAAGTCCTTGGAATCTCTTACTGGCTGTTGCTTAGTTTTTCCAAGCTTCTGTGCTGCAGTTATTTGTTGGTTGTTGCTTCTTCCCTTCTGTGTTCTTTATCTGGTGAAATTGGTGGAAGGAAGACACTTTTTATCGGTTATTTTGTTAGTATTTAACTTAAATGTGTTTTGTAGTTAATTATTTTTTAAATATGATTGCTGTTGTTATAATGGATTCAATGTTATGTCGTTATTGATTAGCTTTTTCCCCTTTGCTTTGAACAAATTGTTAAACTAGAATTTAATCATTATTTGAAGGATGTCTAAAAGGTCTATGAACAATGGAATTAGAAAGACTGGAAATGAACATGTTATTTTAGGTTTTTCAAATGGTATATTTTAACTTCTGCTTTGTGAATTTTATTTAAATTAACTGAAGTGTCAATTATTTTTTCATGCATTGCATTATTTAATTTGCATCCTGTAATATTATAATGTTTTCAAAGTAAAAATATCTCTGCAAAATACAATGCAAGCTATGAAAACCCCGGATAAATAGGCTCAAATTTCAACTCAACAGTCGTTAAAATATAGATGTGTATTGGAATAATATCCATTCTGGTAAAAACATGCTGCCAACCAAAAGCTTTCTAAGTGATCAACATCACTCCTAAATGATCATCTACTTTCCCTAAGAAATACATATATTGTCAGCATTATGTATAACATAATTACTCAAAAGCATAAAGCAGTTCAATGGAAGAAAACTAATTAAGACGTAAACATATGCTTATTATCTAATTCATTCAGTTCTTTCTGCTTAGCCTTCTCTTTCTCCTCCTTTGTGTTAACCATATAGAATATCAATTTCATAGGCTTCATAAACAATCAATTTCACTTATCCTTATTCACAATATTGAAATCAAACCCATATAGCATGCTTTTGTATCCCAAACACAAACATAGTAAAGGAATAAAAATCTTTGAACAACATGCACATGCGTGCCAATGAAGACATATGACTTCAAAGAGACACAAACGAATATAAAGCTCATAAATTTGATTCAAGTACTAACTTGCAATACAACAAATTGTGCAAATCATACTTAATTAAGTGCAGAGTTAAAACCAACAAAACAATTTCCCAAGACATTACTTAAAAGAAACTTATGAGTGACATAGAGAGAGATTTTGCAAAGATTACTATTAGCAATGTGAATGATTATAATGTTTTACATTCTTGAGTGAATTTGATATTCAACTATTGCTGGTTTAATCTTGGGTGTTATTAAACTTTACAAAGTCCGAGTTTTAGTTACTATTAAATTGTACTTGATGTTCCGGAGATTACTTTTTTTTAATACAATAGCTACATATGTTCACTTTTTGAAGAAGGTAACATTTTGAAGAAGGTAACGTATGTCTCTACTTACGGAGATAAATAAGATATTTACAATGTTTTTAGTTGGTGAATTCTGATGATTATTCTGATTGGTTCCTCTCTGTTTTTAGAATTATGTTGTATGGTTTATCAGAAAAGTAAAAGGGCTTTTTGGTTTCTTGCATCAAATCTACTTCATTATATAACTATCAAAACTCATTTTTCTTTTCAGCGCTGAAATATGAACAGATGACGAAAAAGATTAAAAACAAAGACATCAAAATGTCCTATTCAGGAGAAACATCAAATTAAGACTTTTTTGAATGTACATACAACAATATGAATCTATATTCAGTATTGTCCACCTACTGTTTTTTGAATGTACATATTAGTCAACAAGACGAATATATATTCACTGTTGTCCATCTTTCCCACTGTGGTTCAGTTACCTTTTGTAAATAAGTTATCTTTTGAAAACAGTAAACCTCTTTGTAAATAATTTTTTGTATATAAAAAACAACCTATTACTTTCTGTAAATATTCACAAATCTAATATCAAATTTAGATAATCAATAAAAGTAACACTGTGGCAATGCGCGAACCTTCTGGCTAGTGGCAAGCTATTTGAAAAATGTCGTGCCTACTTTGTTTAACTTAAACATAATTAGTAGTTACTTTTTGTATCAATTGAATATGAGAATTTTTACATATAAAATATAAAGTAATACATATTACCAAGTGACATATTACAAGTCTTTTTTTTTGTTTGGTCATATTACAAGTCTAACTTCAAGTTTTATACTTGCGAAATAGATTTGCTTGCCCCGAAATGACCTGACTCAATTGGGAAATTCAAATTCATTGGGCTTTTCTAATATAATCAAATAGAAAGCCCCATATTTTAGGACCCCAAATTATGTGATTGAATAAATTATCTATCCGTTGCGGGTCGAGGACTTCTTTAGCTTCTTCAAACTCCAATTTGTACTGTTTATAGAGAAATTTCTGACCGATAATAAAACAAGATCCGTTTTGCAAAAGAAATATTATTATTTTGTAATACTAATTGTCATTGCGAAGAATAACGAACTTCTCCATGTGGGATGCATAGATCACATGAGGTCATAAGAGGACATGATACAAAGTAACATGTCATGTGAAAAGTGAGATTGGAGGTAAAGTTTACCAGCTGGTGATGGGTGATGGGTGATGGGTGATGGGTGGGTCTACAATTCCTTATAGGTGAACCAAATTGGTTGGAAAATTCCTGTTTACATATGTATTACGACCCGTTGGTGTATTAGTCATCTTAGAAAATTGGACCGCTGAATATTCGAGTATTATTATTGGGCTAAGAGAATGTTCTATTTTTCCAATAGGGATGGACCAACTGATACCAACCACTTCCTTGGGAGACAATCCAACTACTATCCCTCCATCAAGGCATCACTGCCCTGGCTTGATGTTAGAGTCTTTTATGTCAGAATCAGCAAGTGTGAAATCGACGATTCGGCTCCCGAATTCCTCACACTCAATCACATTCCATTGGATGCCGATACCCTTCTGGAAGTAAACGGTGTTAGAACAAGCCTATACTCGGATGGGGCAACGACCTTTCTTCGAAGAGACCGGCTAGACAAGAAGTCCGAGGAAGCTACATTTGTGAGCACTGACAGTACAAGGATGACTGGGAGTGTCAAGTTTGAGGTTGTTGACAAGGATATTGTCGTGCTGTCCGGGGTCTTAGAGCTTTGTAATAGTAATAGTTTCGTGTCAGAAACCGGTCATCATGGGCAGAGATGGAGCATGAATTGTGAGTCTGATGTGGTAGCAGGCAGTCGATTCTTCAGAGGAAAGCAATTCATGGGCGCTGGCGCTGAAGAGCCTGCTTCGCCTTCGATTGAGGTATACGTTGCAGGTTCATTCTCCGGGAGTCCAATCATTTTAACGAAAAGTATACAGATTTCGAAGAAGCATGTGAGGAAAGGGTTGTTGGATTCCGTACCAGAATATGAGGCAACTGAACACTACAATAACAGCAACAACAACCTTCATCGATTTGTTTTTCAGGTATCGAATTTCGATTGAGCATTTTTGTAGGCTTTGTGTATCGAATCTTGATTCGTCGATTCCAGTGTTTCATTTACAATTTTTCTCTACAGGGGTCGGAGTATTCGGAGTATTTGGAAGGGGAAGATGGAGAGCTTTCATGGTTCAACGCTGGAGTGAGGGTGGGGGTCGGGATTGGCTTGAGTATTTGTGTTGGTGTTGGCATTGGAGTTGGGTTGCTTGTCCGAACTTACCAAGGCACAACTCGAAACTTCAGAAGACGGTTGTTGTAATTTGCATCCCCATAGATTGTAATTTTACCCTAACAATGCTGAACTCCATAACAATCCAATGTCTGTTTTAGGATTATGTACATGGCATCTGTTCCACTTACAAGATTTTGGTAGAAAGGAGAATTTAACCGTAATTAACTAATTCGTATTCATAGTTTACAATTTAAGGTACGGGTCGATGCGGGCTTGCTTGGATATTTGTTTGTTCGAATTTTCAAGTTGGATTCGGAGTCGGACTAAGATCGGGTTCAACCCAAAAGCTCAACCGAAGGAATGGATGAAGTTTGTTTGTACTTGTTGTGTATGTTTGGATTTCGGGTCGGATTCGAACCAAGTTCGGATTCAGTCGAAAAGCTCAACTCAAGAAACTCGAGCTATTTAGTGCTTAATTCAAATTTTTTTAATTTTAAATTAAATTTTCAACATTTATTTGTTAAACAAAAATAATATTGATATTGTTATTAAAATATCTTTTGATATTTTTCATTTGACTGTTGAAACTTTGATCCTCGCTCTTCCCAACCCACCAAATATATGATTTAACAAAAAAAAAAAACCCACCAAATATACTCAGATGGAGATTGGGTTGAGCTCATTCAAGTTTATACAATTAAAAAAAAAAGTAAAAACCATCCGATCCAGTTAAATGTACCCCAACCCAAATTGCACCCCTACTAGTAGTAGAGATGACCTGAAATTTACTTCAACCCGGAAAATAAACCGCAAAAGTGAGGAAGGAGCAAAATTTGTCTTGAACCATATGCCCCAAATTCATATCAGCGGCATAACCTTTTGGATAAACCGGTTGGACCGATAAGTAGGTTAAACACAAGACATAAATATGCCGAGGAAACTGAATTTGGGCGGCTTATCCTTTCGGATAAACCGGTTTGACCGGTAAGTAGGATAAATCCCAAAAACAAGATAACAATACAGCATTAGTCTACTTTCAACAAGATTTGCACAAAGGGGCAATCACCCAAACAAAAGAAACATTTAACACAAGAACATCACATATTTTCAAGGATCCACTTAAACATTAGTATTCTGATTCATCAATGTTCACGAGTTATGCAGACTAAACACGAAAGGACTAGAAGGGTGAAGAAAGCTAAAGCAGATATATACTTCGTGCAGAAGTTTGGCTCTCTAAGAAAGGAAGTTACTATGCACAATGCAAGAGACAGACTACTAGATATCCACAAGAGAAAAAGAGTCCAAAAGCAGAGCACTAATTCACATATTAACAAAAGATCAAACCCCGTTTCAATCTAAGAAAGGTTCTGCAATTGAGGGGGATGGGTTGAGCGGCGGAACCAGGTGTTGAATGCCGTGACTAAATGAGGGCAGTCCTCAACGTTTCGGGTTGAGAAGCTGAGGCATTGCTGCAACAGCTCTTGCGCATCTGACATGGGCAGTGTAGAGATGATTTGGAGGAATGTCTCTTCCAGATCCAGATACAGGGGTTTGTTGCTCGGTGTGAGAGACGAAGTACTGTTGTCTTTGCAAACAATTAGAACTGGAAGCCAATCCCTGACAAACTTCTTTCGCATCTGAAAAATAACATTTAAGCATTAGTAATCTGTGTAAGCCACTGATTCTGAACCCAACAAAAAAAAAAAACTTTATCTAACCCCTTGAGCACCTAAGCAACAAGGCCGAGTAACAGTAGTGAAAGTGTGGTGTAAACATAATTCTCTAAAAGCAACTTACAATGTGTTCGCTATTCAAAGGGAAGGTAATAAATATGAGAGAAACTAGAGATGTCATATTGTATTTTTTTCTTTTGGATGGATAAGAACAAATCAAGAAAAAATCTTTAAACGACAAAGATGCTATTGAAATCAACTTCAGGAGTTCAGAAAAAAAAAATGAAAAATACGGCTTCAAGTTCTCTTCTCTTCATTTCTCTCCAAAATAAACCAACCAAATGCAAAAAGCCTTTACATTTCCTTCTGCCTCTCTTCTCTTCTCTTCACATCTCCTCTATCCAAACAGACTATTTAAGAACCAATTATAGAATAGTAACTGCCAATATTGCCAATTCCATGAGATCCACAGTTCAGGTTATTCAGCACAAAACTAAACAGCCCAACATCAAAGCAAATTAGCTCCTACGGAAGAGTTCCGATGTCCTAGCAAGCCCCATCAAAATTGAGCAAGACCCATATAAATGTGGCTCTAAATCCTCTAAAATTGAGCAATGCACCATGTAATCTTGTGAACTAATGAATGGCTAAATGTAAAATAAACACAATCAACTCTATATTCCAAAGAAATCTAATAGGCTCCGTTTGTTTAAGGAAGGATTTGAATCTGATAACAATTGATACAAAAACTAGAAAACACTAGATGGAATGAATTTTATATAACTATGAAATGACTATAAGTACAACGTCATTTGAAATCCATTTGCTTTCTTCACTTATCTTCTTACTCAAATCGTAACATACATTAATACTCTAACCGAAAAATTTAGCCTTTTCATGAAATCAAAATCCAAATCTTTTCTAAAACAAAGAAGCTGCACAAACAGGACAAATGAAATGAAATCGACTTTTACCTGAGCAGCAACCAAAATGGTACCAACAGACACGGCATTGGCAAGCTTTAAAGTGCAGCGAAGCAAGACGCTTGGAAACCCCGGGACGATGTTTCGCCACGCGTCGTCCCGAAACGCCCTCTGCAAATCGGCGGTGAAAGCCGGCTGCTCGCTCCACTCCTTGACGGCGGAGTCAGCGACTCGGAGTTCGATCATCCTCTCTACAAGCCACAAAAGGTGCCTCCCATTGGTCATGGCGGTGTGGAGGTTGAGTCTCTGGATGGCTTCGGTCTCGTCATGGTCTCCACGAACTCCAGGGCTCGTGTACTCTTCCATGGAATCCTTGACGACCTTAAAGGTGGTCTGAAATGCACGATCGAGAACCCGCTCGACCAGGTCTCTGGAGCCGAACTCCCGCAAAAGCTTCGCGACGAAGGCCTTGACGAACGCCATGCTCGGGTTGTGAGTCACGGCGAGAATGAGTCCATACAGCATCTCCTCACTTGAATCCGGAGTTCCAGAAACTCTAGCGATGAGGTCTTTGGCTTCGTCCTCGCTCAAATGAGGGATGAGGGCGAGAACTCGAATTTCTTCTTCTTGGGTCCACGGGACGGCTTCAAGGAAACGGAGGCAGGATCGGACGCAGTCCTCGAAGAGAAGCTCGGACGCGACAGGGAGAAAGTCGAGCGCCATCGACACAGTGGTAATGGCGGAGGCGATATCGGAGGTGTAGAGAAGTTCGAGGAGGGCAATGCGGGCTTCCATAGCACCTGGGGTGGGTGGAACCCTCAGGTTGATGTTGCGAACGGCATCATTTTGGGATTCGGAATGCTGCCATCGGTCAGATAAGAGGGCGGCGAAGTACTTGCAGCGGCTGAGGGCGTGGGCGTGGAGATGCAGAACGACGTCGTCGTGGATTTGGATGGTAGGCGAGGAAGGGTCTACAGGGGAGGGGTCTACGAAGAGGCGAAGGCGGACGTCGGCGGAGGAAGGGTCGTCAAAAGTGTTGGGAGTGGTCGGGTTGGGTTTGGAAATAGGGTCTAGGTTAGAATACAGGTTCGGGTTGGAATGATTGGGTCTTTTGATGTCTGAGTCGATGATCATGGCGGCGCAAGGGCGGCTGGAGCTGCTGGTGGCGGCGGAGGTGGCTGGGTGGACGGCGCGGTGCCTCTTTTTGGAGCCTCCGCCGGTTACCATGTCTCTTGGTATTGAACAGTTGGGATTTGGGTGGGTCGGTATTTGGGAATGAGCGTCTAGATTTTCCATTTTGAGAGCGAAGCAGATAAAAGGATCATCATTGGGGAGCATTTTTGGTTACCACATGGTGAGAAAAGGTTTGCTCACTACTCCATTAAAAATCTGCCACGTCTGTTTTCACTTAACTACCATTAACATCCTAAAATTTAGTAATTATTGTATGTTAATGTAAATTGGCATTTCTGTTCAAACATGTGAATCGGGTTGTAAACTCAATTTGGGCCTTAGTGTTATTTTAATCTTGTTGTCTAGCCCATTTTAGCTGTTAGTTTAGGTCCGGTCCTCTTAGGTTCAAGCTCTTGTTTCCCGCGCTCTGGATTGGGTGTCTTGAGATAGTTGTCGAAGCCTAAGGCAAATCGAAGTTCTCTTTGATTAGTTCTCTTGGTTGAGCTGAAGTATGCTCTTCCTATACTTCTTCAAGTTATTTATGGCGCCTGATAGCAGCAGATCGAGCAGGACTCCACCAGATCAAAAAACTAGATTGCGGTGGTCAGGGAGCATCGAACAATTGTTATACGTTGCTGGTGATTGACAGCCGTTGACAGGACCCATCTCAATCCCCCTGAATTATTGTGAGATATACCTTACTCCCGTCTAACACCACGTGCCAGACCAAGAATAACATCGTAACTCGCTCGGGGTTTCCAGAGTGTGCGGTGCTTTCTAGAGTACGCAACAGTATCCACGATCAACCTGAAGAGTATCAAAAACCATAAAAATTGTGAATGGAAAAAATAAACAGTTATAAAAACCATTTAACGAAAATGATATGTATACCCTTCACTTAAAAACATGCATGCATCAGAAAACAAGTATCTTAAATACTTTCTTAAAAGCAAATCATATTGCTTTTCAAATCAATACACAATGAAAACATTTATCAATCAAAGTCAAATCAAATCATATAGGGTCTCATCCAAAATCAAATCATGTAGGGACTCATCCCAAATAAAAAACTCATAAAACATCTCAATAGGGCCTCTGCCCGAAACATCGACTCACATTCGAAATCGTATGAAAACATGATTAACCAATCCTATTTATCCAATATCCAGCAAATCATCTCAATAGTCACGATATCAGCGCTACGCATGGGACTCAGGATTACACATCCGAGTATACACCTAGGCTCGAAGCCCGTGGCTCGACGTCTAAGGTGATCTAACTCAGGCTCGGAACCCTTGACTCAATGTCTGAGCGATGGTATTCACAGGCTCGGAACCCCTGGCTCGATGTCTTAGAAATGTCCATCTCTAACACTCCTAAGTCTGAGCCTCCCCTCGGAGCTACTCAACTTCAGGCAGTGTCTCGTGACCTCTCCAGGATCTACGACGTCTGGAGGCTACCACGCTAGGCTCTACGACGTCTGACGGGACCAATCACATCATAGAGGATAGTAGTGTGGAAAACATTTCATAAATCTCAAATCATCTCAAAATATCTCAATAGGGCCCACGCCTGAAATATAGTCTTATCAAATCACTTTCCATAAACCATCATAAAAACAGTGTTAAAAAACACTTCATAAATCCAGGATTTTTCGAATCCTATCAAATCCGAACTCGTAAATCCATAACAGGCTCGTAAACCCGAAATCTCATATCATAAATCAGGACTGGGTCACAAGCCCGATATACTCCACGTTTGACTATACTCTAAGTCAAAGCATAAACCAACTGAGACATATGCCTGGATATTATTTCCAAATCAGAAAACCATTTAATTATTCAAATCATTCCTCAAAATCCCTTTTGACTGTAATTCAAGTCAAAATCCATAATCAACTAGGTGTCATGCCCGATATAGCATTTCACACATCTCCCGTGAAATCATTCAAAGTATATAAATCACATGCACTTAGGGAACTCGGTTGAAGCCCAAGTATCACATAAAAATAAAAATCTTGAAATACGTGCACTTTCACATTTTCTACGAAAATGCCAAATCATCAACATAAATCATATTTAAATCATATGCAATCAATGAATCTCAAATCATGTTCATAAAAAAAATAAACAATTATGCATGCATCATTTGATAAAATAAAGTCCACTCACAGACAGTCGACGCTGCGTGCTCATAATCCGCCATGTAAACCACTCCGAGGTTAATCCACAATCTTCGGGACATTCAGACCTGTCCAAATTATACCCACATGTCACTATCAACCGAAGGCTAATCCACAAGCTCCCTTGGCTGATGTCTCTCTCGGCTGCTTAACAGCAGGCGCATCGTGACCTCTCTGTACCTCGGGGGCGAGCATTATCTCTAGGGTGCTCTCCGGGGAAACATGTTCACAACTAGAGGCCCTCTAATAAAATCCGAGTCTTTAAACTCAAAATCATAGGGACAAAATCCTGAATATCACCAATAGGGTCACAAGCCCAAAATATCATCAAATAGGTCACAAGCCCGAAAACAGTGTCTATCAACACTTCATAAGCACATGATTCCTCGAATCCTATCAAATCCACAATTGGGTCTCATACCCGAAATATCTTTCATAAATCTCATAATTGGGTCACAGCCCGATATATCACACGTTTGACTATACTCTAAGTCAAACCATAAATCAACTAAGTTATACGCCCGAAAGATATTTACAAATTCAAAAACCATTTCACGATTCAAAACACTTTCCAAAATGATCCTTGATTTCAATCCAAGTCAAGTCTTATCAACTAGGATTCATGCCCGAATATCGATTCATGCCTCTTCGTAAAACTATCAAAATCTCATAAAACACATGCACGTATAAAACTCGGCCTAAACCCAAATATCATATAAAACAGAAATCTCTAAATACTTACAATATAACGACATTTTATACGATAATTCCCAATCACATCCAAAACATCATGCAATCAATGCATCTCAAATCATGATCATAAAACATTTATGCATGCATTATATTTATAAAGCAAACGTCTATTCATAGACCGTTCGTGCTGCGCGCTTTCAACCTGCACCGTAAGCCACTCCAGGGCTAATCTGTACTCTCCGAGGCGTCTGGACTTGTCCAAATCATACTCAAGGGTCACTATCAACCTATACAAGTCTATATCAAATACCCTTATAGATCCCAGAATGATCAACGTGTCCCGAACACGCTTCTCGAGGCTAAAAACCTCTAAATTACCTATCAAACGAACTCCGATTGACTTGAAACTACCACCATTGGATTCAGATCGTTGAAATTTTTAAAATAAGACCGATTTGACCTCGAAATTTGTACTTACGCGCCTTCACGAGCTGGTCAAAGTTCCAATAAACAAAAGTCAACGGTCAACGCTAACGTTAGCAAAATCAACATTGACGTCATCATGGTCAACGCTGACATCATCTGCTGATGTCAAACTGACAGGTTTGATACCTGTCAGATCGAACACCTGCCACGTGGCACTCTATGAGTGGTGCCACGTGTAATGACACGTGTCCTTGACAAGTCTTTACACATTACCACATGGCACCACCCGATTGGTCCATGTGGTCTGACATGATAACTGGACCTAACAGCCTGCCACGTGTCACCCTCTAGTTGGTCACGTGGCCTGATAGGTCAGACAGATGATGATGTGGCTTGCCACGTCATCATCGTCAACATCTCGCTAGTTGACCCATTTTCTTGCAACCGGGTCACTCGACCTATGACCCTGACCCGACCATATCTCGACGGTCATGCCACCATTTTCCTCTATTTTTCTTCTTATCGACTCGTCTTGAGCCCAGTAATCGATCTAGGACCTTAATACCCGAAGAAAGGGTCTAGAAATTACCTGTCCAAGCTCGACCCGTACGACCAATCTTTGAACCACCACCACCAGGGCTGTTTAGCCTTCCATTCCCGTCCATTTTGGATCCTACGAACTCGTCCAGCCTTAGAAAACACTACCCAATCATTAGAACCGTTCCCAAACGTCTTAAAACCAAAATTAGAATTTCAAATTAAAAAAAAAGTTTTGAGTTTACCTTTTGCAGTGGCTTCCTCCGCTGTCCACGACGACCCTGCTGTTCTTGCCACCGCTCTCATCCTCCCTCACTTTCTCTCTTTTTCTAATTGGTCTAAAGAATGAAGAAGATGATGGTTGTTGGGGTGGGTACGGTTTGAGGAAAAAGAAATGAAAATAAGGATGATGAATGATGCATGTATGTGTATAGGTTTTGGGCCAAATGATGAGTGACACTTGTCACTCATCTATTGGTCCAGGCCATATCTTTTGGGCCCAGTAAGAACAAACCAAAAGTCTATTATCTCGGTTTTTGTGCAACTATGAATAGTTCCTGAAACCTTCCGTGACCCGCAACTTTCTCGTATTATGTCCGATTTCGACATGCCGTCTGTCTACGGACTCGTATGATCTCGATCTACATAATGGTCCTTGGTCCTCGTGCATTGTACCTCCCAGGTTAAAAGTAAACTTTGTCACCCTTTCTAGGGGCAAAATCATCATTTACCCCGATTGTCCGATAATTCTCGACTAATCTCGATTAGCCCTTAAATTCTCGATGATCCGCCATTAACCTTAATTGATCCCGTAGATTCGGGACGGGTCCTTACATAGGCAGCAGGTAAGGATCAAGGAAGGGGGATGGGTTTTGGGTTTTCGATCGAAATGGAAAGGGAAATGGTAGATGCATGTATGTGTTATGTGGACTAAAGGATGGGTGACACTTGTCACTCATCCATTGGTCTACAGGAGATATTTTAGGTCCCACATTAAATGCCCAAAAGTTAACGGTCTCAGTTTTCATGCAACCATGAATAGTATAGAAAACTGTCTTTAACCCGTAACTTTTCTGTACGATGTCCAATTTTGACATGCCCTTCTTGGGGCAAAATTGTCATTTTACTCCGATCGTCCGATAATCCTCCATTAATGCCCTATTAATCCTTGATTAATTCTCAATAATCCAAAATTATTCTTTAATTAATCTCATAGATTCAGGACGGGTCGTTACAGTTGTGACTAGAGTTGTGCCACTTGAAGAGATTCTCAAAGAATCAGTGCCATCGTGAAGAGTTAGTACTTGAGATTTGGAAGGATGAATTGCCTTGCTTGATCGATTAGTAAAATGAGTATCATATCTGCCCGCTCATGTACTTGACTTGATTTCATAGTGGATTGGTTCTCGACTAGAAAAGTGCCCATTGATGTTTCCCTCTTGAGGGTTTTACCACGCTAAAATTCATGTGTGTGATTTATCTTCATCTTTAACTATCTTGCTTGATAAACTGTTATTCGAGTTGTTGAAATTGTGTTGTGGTCTAGTGTATAGAAATTGGACAGATTGTTGTGTTCATTGTTCGAGTCATTAGTGTTCTGTCTTATACGTGTCCGGTCTTGAGTTACGGTCCTTTAAGTAACTTCATTTGGTATCAAAGCGAGACACCTAATATACCTGGTGAGATCCGCATGGTAGCCTTTAGGATGGATCGTGATGCTAGATCCATAGCTCATCAACTATATTTTGATGGTGAGAATTATGGTCCTTAGAAAGCCAAAATGAAGGCTTTCCTTTGGTCTCTAGATGATAAAGTATGGTACACTGTTGTCCATGGTTGGACTAAGCCAACTAAGTCCTCAAAGACTGAAGGTACCCATGAGGTTATTACTAAGTCCAGGGATGAATGGACTCAGGCTGAGTTGCAACACTGCCCTAGTAATCAGAAAGGCTTGAATGCGTTATTCACAACCGTGTGTCCTGAGCAATTCAATTATATCTCGACTTGTGAGACTTCCAAGCAAGCTTGGGACATCCTGCAAGTCACTCATGAGGGGACATAAAGAGTCAAGGCTTCAAAGCTCCAAATGCTCACTGCTCAGTTTGAAACCATAAAAATGGAAGAAGTGGAAACCTTTTTAGAATTCTATGCCAAACTAAGTGTCTTTGTGATAGGGTGTTGCAATCTAGTGACAGTATACCAGAACATAGAGTAGTGAAAAAAGTTCTCAGGTCTCTTCCTGTTAGGTTTCAAGCAAAGAAAATAGCAATTGAGGAAGTCAAAGATTTAAACACTTTAAAACTTGAGAATGTGATTGGATCTCTTAAGACTTTTGAAATGGAATTGCCTATCCAAAAGAAATAAAAAATATTGCCCTTAAGATCAGTAAAGAAGATGACAATGAGTGTCAAAATGATGAATTCAATGAAGAGGAATTTTCTCCCCTTGCTAAAAGCTTTAGAAAATTCCTCAAGTTTAAAAGGCACAAAAATCGTGACATGAAGCCTAGTTCTGGTTTTAGCTCAAAGAGGTTCAGATTGAATGAACATGAAAATGATAAAATAGCCAGAAACACAAGCTCTGATAGAACAAAATGCTACGAATGTCAAGGTTTTGTTCATATAGCATCTGAGTGTGCAAACACATTAAAAAGACATAAAGGTGAGCTAAACAAGGCTCTAAATGTTTCCTAGAGTGATAGTGACTCAAAATCTGAAAGAGAGGAGAAAGTTATTGCACTTATCTCATGAGTGAGTGAGGAACTGCTTAGTGAGTTCAACATAAATGTGGCTGATTTTGGTCTTGAAGAAGTCCTAGAGGAATATAACACGTTGTTTCTTGCATTTAAAAGGGTACGGAAACAAAATTTTGAGTTAGTACAGAAGGTTGCAGTTCTAGAGCAAGACAAGCTAAAAAGGGAAACCGAACTTAAATCTCAGATTAAGGAAGTTAAAATAAAAAGTGATGCTCTTGTGGTAAAATTGCATCCTTGCATAAGAATTACACTGATCAGTTCAAATAGCTAGTGTCACTTACTTCTGAAAATAAGACTCTAAACGATAACTTACAGAAATACGAGGAAAGGGTCTTAGAGTTAACCATAGGGGGTTGAAAAAGGTCGACAATATGTTAAAAATGGGAAAACTCTTTGGGGACAAACATGGTATGGGATTTTCATAGGAAAAAACTCATACAAGTCGTGCTTCAAATTTTGTGAAGGTTGTACAACCTCAGACATCAAACAAGGTTCCAGACTTAAGGAGATTTGTTCCGACTTGCCAATTTTGCCGATCATTGGGTCATATTCAACCATGGTGCAGGCAGTTTCTCTCAAGAAAAGGTAATAAGAAAAAGGTAATGACATCTTAGAATCTAAAGAAAATAGTTCAGCTATCTAAAATCACAAATATTCCCGTGTCTTTACCTTATAAAGTCAATCGTTTGGAGAAAGAAAGAAAAACGCACTTGTCTATCTTCTATCTCATCTATTGAGAAAATCAATTCTATTGTTGCTTTTACTGCTCATAAAACAAACATCTGGTATTTTGGCAGTGGGTGTTCTAGACATATGACAGGTGACAGGTCATGGTTCACATCCTTATATCAGTGGATCAATAACTTTTGGTGATGGACGTAGGTCAAAAATCTTGAGCAAAGATATTGTTTCTACTCTGGAATTCCTAGTTTGAATAATCTACTGCTAGTAGAAGAGCTACATGCAAATATTATTAGTATTAGCCAATTATGTGATGAGCTAGGAAAGGTTGTTTTTGGAAAGAAACACTGTGAAGTAAGTGATGCACATAGAGAAATTATCATGCAGGGTGTAAGGTCTGAAGATAACTATTATAGCATAAATTCTAGTGATAAAATCAATAAGAAAGTTTGTTATAAAGTATAGGACAATCAGTTGAAACTTTGGCATCATAGGCTAGGTCACATGAATTGGCGTGATCTGCTAAAATTGTTAAAGAAAGAATATGTAAGGGGTCTTCCAAAAGTTGGAGGTACTCCCAATGATGTCTGTGAGTCTTGCCAATTTGGCAAACAATCCAAGATCTTTCATTCTGTTGTTCCTTACATAACCACTTCCAAACCATTAGAACTCATGAATATGGATCTGGTAGGTCCATTTGATCCCACTAGTCTAGGGGGAAAGAACTATGCCTTGGTTCTTGTAGATGATTTTTCCAAATTTTCTTGGGTAGCTCACAAGTCGAATGCTTTTGAGTCATTATGCATGCTGTTTAAAACAATTACAACTGAAAATGCTAAATCATCTCTATGTCTTGTAAGGCTAAGAACTGATCATGGGAAAAAATTTGAAAACACATATTTTTCAAATTTTTACATTGAACATGGCATCAAACATGAGTTTTCTGCCCCAATCACTCCTCAACAAAATGGCATTGTTGAGAGGAAGAATAGAGTCCTTCTTGACATGTCTCGTGCAATGCTCAACTTTGTAAAAATTTCCCAACATTTCTGGGCTGAGGCTTTTAGCACTGCATGTTACACTGCTAACAGGGTTTACCTAAGACTAGGGACAAAATTCTTCCCATATGAAATCTGGAAAGGTAGAAAACCCACTGTGAAGCATTTAAAAGTGTTTGGAAGTACCTGTTATATTTACAAGGATAGAGAGTACCTAACTGACTACGCCCAAACTACGCATTAAATTAAACATGTAATTCGAGTGTTATGCAATTTAAACCCTTTTTGTGTAGATGTAGTATTGATAAATAGGGATCGTTCTTAACCGGGGAAATTAGGGACATTAATAATGTGTTAGTGGGAGATGAATTAAAGAATAATGAATTAAAGAATTAAATAATCAAAGAATTAAATAATCAAAGAATTAACAATTTAAAGAATTAATGACTTAAAGAATAAAAGAATAGAGAATTAAAGAATTAACTAATCAAAGAATCAATAAATTAAAGAGTAAAGGAATAAAAGAATAAAGAAATGAAAGGGGGGTTTTGAAAAAGGTTTGTGATTATGTAAATAAGTAAAAGCATAGGTAAACTAATTTTACTTCTACTCTAATTCATGTACAAGTGATCTTCTTAAAACACAAATCTTACCAACACTCTAATAATTGCAAATATTAAAACAATCACGAAATTTTACCTTAATCGTCTTAATTACCTTCATACATTTTTCAATACTATAAATGCACCGACAGCGGACAACACTTACAATATGATTCACCTTTTGTTTTTGACTGAATGCGCCGACAGCGATCAATATTAAGTCTCTTCAATTCTACTTTAAATGCACCGACAGCGGATAAAACATTTAACATTGAATTGAAGTATGAAGCACTAAAATGTATAAAATAACTAAAATTCATAAAGTAAGACACATGGAGATTGCATTTAACACTTACAAATATTAGTAAGAAAAACCTCACATATATTGAACTATAATCAAAACCAATAACAAAAATGAGAGTTTGAGTAAATGGAGAGTAATTGTTACACTTTCGAGATGGATGAAAACAATGGATTGTTATTCATACGATTCTCCGACAGCGGACGGAACCTTATGAAGATGGAGGAAATAAACTTGGGAAATATGACTCAAACTCTAAACTTTGTATTGGAGATACTTTGCCAAAGTTTCTCTCAAAGAAGGCTCAAATGTGTGCCTCAAAGAAGGTGTGTTTCAACAAGTGAATTGAAACCCTATTTATAGGTGGAGAAAGCTACCAAAAATAATATAAAAATACAATAAAAAATGTTAAATAATGGAATGATGAGTAATAAAAATTAGTGATGATGTTTAGAGGTGGTTTGAGTTGTAAAGTTGCAAAATTGGGTTGGAAAGTGGAAGGAAAGTGGCTGGAAATTGGGTGGAAGTTGGGTGGAAATTGGGTGGAAGCAGCTGGAAAAGAATTCAGCAGAGAGCTGCTGAAAAGAGAGAGGAGATTCGGCTGATGGCTGCTGAAAAGAAGAACCTCAATTCGGCAGGCGCGCGTTGAAGAGATGAACTGGAGCTCGGCGGGTGCGCACCGAAGGAAATTGTGGGGCTGGGGAGGCGGGCTGACGCGCTGGGCTGCGCCTGGGCTACAGTGATTGGGCCGTACGGACTGGGCTGGCCGGATGGCTGGGCCGGGACTTGGGCTTGCGACGCCTGGGCCAGCTGGACTGAGCTGCTCCTGGGCCGGGCTGCTTGGATTTTCAGAATTGGGTTGGGCTGCACAGATTTAATTAATTAATTAATTTAAAACTAAATTAATTAATCCACCGAATTTCGTCCATATTTTATTCGTTATAATTCCGATCGAGACGATTCTTTCGCCAAAATGCTCCAAATTACAAACTTTATTTATCTAAACATAAAAATCACAAAATAATTTATTTTTATCAATTTATTTAATATTTTAATACTAAAAGTCAAGTATAAAGGGTATAAAATAATATAAAATAATGCTTATTTAACGTCCTATCAAATACCCCCACACTTAAACTTTGCTAGTCCCTAGCAAATACTAAAATCAAACTATGAATTCAAAAAAAGTAAACCCTTAACCATTAACCATTTGTCTCAATATTTTATTATTATCATGGCATAAAAGATTTTCACTTAAATCATTTAAGCATATAGAATTCAAGAGTTAATACATGGTAACAAAATGTTTAACAAGTAAGATAATGAGTAAATATGGTGAAATGGAGTTCTGCATGAATAAGACAAGTATGAATCAACTCACAAGGATATGCACTCATAAATTCACTCAATTTGTGAGGGTTTGTGTTTGCACTCAAAGTATGTGAGAAATACTCACATAATCGAAATGAAGTACTTTTGCAAAATCTCAAACAAATACCTCAAGATAAAAACAACACATACTTGCACAAATGAACCAAAACCATAAGCTTACTCTAGTGATTAACTCAACTAATCAAAATTTACCATCTTAAGGATCATAAGGTCTTTATAAAGGTTGTAGTGGGGCTAAGATTAGAGGCAAGGAATATATATAGGACAAGTGGTGCTCAAATTCGTTCCAAGACTCAATAGGCTCCCAAAACGTATCATAACTTCCCAACCTTAGTGCAATGATGTTAGTAATCCATCCCTTCAAACATAGGCCTAATTTCATCTTGTTGGGCCTCGAATTCATTCTTTGTGTTGGATTTACAAAGGTAAAGGACTTAACTCAAACATTCATAATCAAACCTTATTACCTTGATAAAAACTCAATATATCTTTTTTTTTTAATATATATCAAGGTAATAACATGTGTCAAAAATACAACAATGTTTGAGTAAGTAAATCCACAAAATACACATAAAAGTCTTTCAATATCATCATTTTCTCTTTACACAATCATTATGTCTTCAACCGAGTCCTTGGAACAAAGGTAAAAGATGTCTATACTAAGCTCAAGTGTTTAGATAATCATGGTGATGAAAGAAAGGCTTAATGTGGGCTCAAAAGGGTTAAAACTAAGGGGGTCGCAACTTGTGTGCACAAAATAGGGAACATGGATGTTTGAATTTGTGGTGTTAACCCTAATGCCTTAATCATTTCCAAAATCAGAGAGTTTATTGACTTAAAAGCTTTGAAAATCACATAAAATAAGTTCTAGTACCCTAGAGTTCATTAAAAGCTATGACAAGCAGTTATGAGGCATATGTATATCAATTTAAACAAAGAACTTATGAATCACTCATCAAAGATGTATATAAGGTTCTAAAGCTCACATATGGTTCAAATGATACATACTTATCATATCATGCTCATTTATGTACCAATTTACATGCATTATCTTCAAGTTGTAACACTTAATCACAAAATATTAACAAACAAATTCAAGTTGTAGTGATCATCTTTATAGCCATAACATATTCATTTCCGTTCATTTATATCATTGACAAGTTAAAGGGCAACTTATTACTCGTAAAAACACTACGTTAAAACAAAAAGACTCAAGAAAGCAATAATTTTTAAAATTTTTTTTTTTCGTAAGAAAGAAATAAAACAATTTCAAATTAAGAAAGACTTAATAAAACAATTTCAAATGCACAAATAAATTTGTAAACCATTCCCCCACACTTAAATTCTACATTGTCCTCAATGTAGGAAAATACGAAGTAATTAAACATAGAATCAAAGTAAGGAAGATGATTTAAGAAAATGAAGTACAAAAGAAAAACATAAACAAAGTAAAAGAGAGTGAAGGGTTGAAAGAAAGCAAATCTGTGTTGATGACTCCTTCACAACTCGAGAACACATTGGGTTGCCTCCCAACAAGCGCTTGAAGTTTAACGTCCATCCAGCCTAGAACAAATTCTTTATCTGATTGGACGTAGAAGTACTCTGTCTGACTCCACATCGTGTCCTCCAATTGCCTCGATGTAAGGCTTCAATCGGTGGCCATTTACCTTGAACTCTTTTTCCGTTTCAATGCTTTTGATCTGTATGGCTCCATGGGCAAACACATTAGTAACAACAAAAGGACCCACCCATCTGGAGAATAATTTACCTGGAAAGAGTCTAAGTCTGGAATTGAACAACAAAACTTTATGGCCAATGTCAAATGCTTTACTCTTGATCTGTTTGTCGTGAAATGCCTTAGCCTTTTCCTTGTAGATCAGAGTGTTTTCAAATGCATCATTTCTGATTTCCTCAAGCTCACTCAGCTGGAGCTTTCGATGCAAACCGGCGTCATCAAGCTTGAAGTTGAAAGTTTTGACGGCCCACCATGCCTTATGCTCTAGTTCCACCGGAAGGTGACATTCTTTACCGTACACCAACCTATAGGGTGACATTCCTATAGGTGTTTTGTATGCCGTCCTGTATGCCCAAAGTGCATCATCCAACCGTTGGCTCCAATCCTTACGATTAGGACCCACAGTTCGCTCTAATATCTTCTTGATCTCTCTATTACTGACTTCCACCATTCCACTCGTTTGAGGATGGTAAGGTGTAGAGACTCGGTGAGTGACACCATACCGTTTCATTAAAGCTTCAATGGTCTTGTTGCAGAAATGACTTCCTCCATCACTTATTAGGACCCGCGGGATCCCAAACATGGAAAGAATGTTAGTTCTGAGGAAATCTGCAACAGTTTTAGAGTCATTAGTCCTGGTGGCCTTAGCTTCCACCCATTTCAATACATAATCAACGGCAAGTAAGATATAGAGATAGCCATTAGATTGAGGAAACGGACCTATAAAATCGATACCCCAAACATCAAATATTTTAACAGTAAGAACATAATGTTGTGGCATTTCATCCCTTCGTGTCAGGACCCACCCCGGTTTCACCCCGAAACCCGAGGTAAATCCCGCTCCCGTCTGACTCCCCGACACAAAACTCAAGTAAAACTCGCTCTAACCCAGTCAGACGCAGGAGTAATTACAAAATATCCCAACCTTATCGTTTACAGAGCATAGCACTAAATTACAAGGAAAATAAAAACGGATAAAGTACACGCACACAGAAGCCTTTAAACTCTTCTAGGATCCCTCACGTCACTTCTATGCCTCGGACACTGCCTCGACGTCAAGACCCCGCGCTAGCTCCACAACCTGGAGGGCAATTTAAAACAGAAGGTGTGAGTGGACCAAAAAGAATAAAAGTTTCTAAAACCATTTGATAACAAAACAGGGTTTGGCCCTCCGTTTTGAAAACCACATGCATAACCAAAAGTTATGAACACAGTTATAAAATAATCATTATAAAACATCATAAGAAACAGAAACACTATAAAATATCATAAGAAACCATAGCATGAGTATCAGAAATCGTATCAAATCCTCATTTCCCGATCGAACCTGCTGGACCTATCCGAGTCTTTAAACTCCCGAGTCTTTAAACTCAATCCAGGCCTTAATCATATCCGAGTCTTTAAACTCCCGAGTCTTTAAACTCAAGGCCTACGGGGGAAAATCAATATATATCCGAGTCTTTAAACTCTCGAGTCTTTAAACTCAATCCGGGTCTTTAAACCCAATCCGGCCGGTCCCCCGTCACATAAATCCGGGTCTTTAAACCCAATAACCCCGCAAATCCAATCCAAAACCATTTTAAAACCATTTACCAAATCCTCATCCAAACCCGAATCCGAAATCACCGGTCCGAAGCCCTTCTGGCGTTCAGAACCGTCATTCCGAACCCAAATCCGGAAAAATATCCATTTTCATACCAAAATCACATGTAATCATAAATCATATTTCATAACCCATTTATCATTATCAGAAAACCTTTATAGGTGGAAATCCCCAAATGTGGCATCAAAATCCGAAAACCAGCATTTTCTCGAAAAACGTGCAAAATCCCGAAAACGTCTCGAAAAACGTGCAAATATCTCAATCACGTATAATCATCATAACATAGGCAATAAACATAGTGTCTTAAGTAAAACCATCAAAAACGTATAAAAACAGTTATGCATGATCGAGTTTAAGAAAAGGGTCCACTCACAGTACTGAGCCCTACTCGCGTCCCGAACGTCCAGCCTGTTCCTCGGCTTCCTCGGGTAATCCCGATCCTGTCAAACACCGTCAAATTATGTCACTAATACGTCTACGACACAACTACCTAATTTCCTTAAAATTCCCCGAACCAAAGACTTAAAACCCGGGACCCTAAACATTCACCCTCGCGGAACTACACTCAAACGACTTCCGATTGACTCGAAACCAACCCCATTGAACTCACCACAACTCCTAGACCAAAAGTCCTGTTGATCGCTCCTCCATACGCCGCCGCACGCGCCCCCACGCGCCGCCCAAAGTGGCTGCGCGTGGCCCTCACGCGCCAGCTACAGTGCACCGTCAACCTTGCGCAGACCCGGTTCGCACCAGTGGTCTGGACCCTGAACCGGCGAGAGCGGTTCTCCTCATTCCGTCCACCAAAACGACTCCTCTCTTCACCAACAGCATCGTCCCATCCTAGGCTACCCCTTCCCGTATGTCACTCACCTCGATTCACCCTAAAACTCGTCGACTCAACCTTGAACAAAAACCCGTACACTGCCCTGTTTCTTACTCCGGCCACCCACGACTTCCCCCTTCACGGAGGCTACACCAACCTCTTCCTAGGACTCTACCAAACCTCAACCAACCTTCCTGGACTGTCGACTCAGCTCCAAGCTCGACGACTCGCCGTTTGAAACCCACGGCCAAAACAGAGGACACAGACACCTCTGTCGTGCCTGCCGCCACCGTGCACCACCCATCACTGCAGCACCACCAAACTACTCCTAGGACTCAACTAAAACCCTTAGACCACTCTAGACTCATCGATTCAACCTCCCAAACCACGACTTCCACGTTGAAACTCAACGGGAGAACAGAGTATCGACATGGGAATGGGAGAATTACCTGCCTCCAGTCGCCGTCGTGAGCTCCGCTGGTAGTGGTTGACTCCTCGCAACCCGCACGACACCACCACGGACTCAGTTGCCCCGTACACGGTTGCCACCGCCACAATTCTCACAAATTCCTTAGTTTCCTTCCTGTTTCCCCCCTGATTTTCCCGCAGCTCTCGACACCCTCACACACAGCCACCACACCGTCAACCTCTCTCACGGTTTCCCTCTCACTCTCTGATCACCCTCACACACTCACAATTCATCAGCACACACACCACCACCCTCAATTTCCTTCACGATCTCCCTCTGTTTTCTGTTTCCTTCTGCGCACAACCACGAACACGGGCACGGGTACACCCCAATAATAGAACCGTGCACACACCTTAGAATCCCCCAGAACCCACTACACACTTGCCACATGTCACCATCCCCCACTCTCTCTCACCCATGTGGCCCAATCTCAGCCGTCCATTTTGCTTTCTCTGCACAAATCTCCAGAAGCCAAAAAGACCAAAATACCCTCCAGTTTTACACATTTTTACGGTTTTTACCAAAACTTCCTAGACCCGTAACTCTCGCCTCGTAAGTCCGATGAGTACGTGCCGCCTGTCATCGAACTCAGGACAACGAAAGCTACCTAACCATCCTAGGTCAACCTACCAAAACTCGATTATTCAAAAAGTCAACTTTTCCCCCTAATTTACCCAAATTACGATTATGCCCTTGACCTTCCGAACATCACAACTTCCTCCTCGGATGTCGGAATCAGGCGTGCCACTTGCCTATGGATTCGTGACGTCCTAAACTACGTCCTGGTCACTGGTCAATCCCCAATTGACCACCCGAAATAAAAGTCAACATTTCTGCCCGACCCAGGGGCAAAATCGTCACTCTAGGTTCCCGGACCCCTCGGGACCACCTAACCCTTGATTACCTTCACTAATCACACCTTAATCACTCTAATAATCCCGATTCTCGGGACGGGTTGTTACACTTCGTCCTAAGTTTCCTGATCTCTGACATTTATCACAGGCTAAACAGAATGAATGTGCATCTCTAAAAAGTGTGGGCCAATATAGTCCAGATTTTAAGATTTTGAGTGCAGTTTTTCTAGATCCAAAGTGGCCTCCACAAGCATGACTATGGCAGAACTCTAGGACTGACCTATGTTCAATATCAGGGACACATCTCCTAATCAATAAATCTGCCCAGTGTTTCCACAAATAAGGTTCATCCCAAATATAGTGCCTAGCATGCTTCTTAAGTTTATCTTTTTGTGCACGGGAGAGGGTGGTGGGCAACTGCTTGGTGACTAAATAATTGACAATATCAGCATACCAAGGAGTACCTCCCTCGATTCTGAAGAGTTGTTCGTCCAGAAACATCTCTTGAATCGCCACAGGATCTCGTTCATGTGCAATGCGACTCAAATGATCTGCCACCACGTTCTCTACGCCTTTCTTATCTTTAATCTCGATGTCAAACTCTTGAAGAAGAAGAATCCATCGGATCAGTCTTGGTTTCGCTTCTTTTTTGGCGAGGAGATACTTTAGTGCTGCATGATCAGTATAAATAACGACTTTAGCTCGAAGTAGATAAGAGCGAAATTTATCTAAAGCAAATAAAACAGCAAGCAACTACTTTTCTGTAGTGGTGTAGTTCATCTGGGCATCATTCAAGGTTCTGGATGCATAGTAGATGGCGTAGGGCTTCTTATCCCGCCTTTGTTCGAGTACGGCTCCAACTGCAAAATCAGAGGCATCGCACATTAGTTCAAAGGGTAAGGACCAATCAGGGGCACAAAGAATGGGGGCAGTGGTTAAGAGATTTTTAAGCTTCTCAAAAGCTTCCTGACAGTCTGCATCAAAGACGAAGGGTGTCTCCTTCTGAAGCAGTCGGCACAAGGGCCTTGCAATGTGGGAGAAGTCTTGGATAAATCTTCTGTAAAATCCTGCGTGACCAAGAAATGAACGGATTCCTCTCACCGAAGTGGGAGAGGGTAAGTGTCGCACAGTATCAACTTTAGATTTATCGACTTCAATTCCTCTTTCAGAGACAATATGGCCCAAGACTATCCCTTGGCTAACCATGAAATGGCATTTCTCCCAGTTAAGTACCAGATTAGTTTCGACACACCTTTGTAAGATAAGTGCTAAGTGTTCTAAGCATGCATCAAAACTATCCCCAAAGACACTGAAATCGTCCATAAATACTTCAATTATTTTTTCGACGTATTCAGAGAAAATAGAAAGCATGCATCTTTGGAAAGTACCTGGGGCGTTACATAAACCGAAGGGCATTCTTCAGTAGGCAAAAGTGCCAAAAGGACAAGTGAAAGTCGTTTTGTCTTGGTCATTTTGAGCGATACAGATTTGATTGTATCCGGAATAACCATCAAGAAAGCAATAATAGGAGTGACCTGCTAACCATTCAATCATTTGATCAATGAAGGGCAAAGGAAAGTGATCCTTCCTAGTTGCTTTGTTTAGGCGTCGATAGTCGATGCAGACTCTGTATCCGGTCACTGTTCGCTGGGGCACTAGCTCTTCTTCACTGTTCGCAACAACTGTGACTCCACTTTTCTTTGGGACTACTTGGACTGGTGAGACTGATAACGCCCAAACTACGCATTAAATTAAACATGTAATTTGAGTATTATGCAAATTTAAACCCTTTTGTGTAGTTATAGTATTGGTAAGTATGGATCGTTCTTAACCGGGGAAATTAGGGAATATTAATAATATGTTAGTTAAAAAGAATAATGAATAATTAATGAATTGAAGAATTAAAGAATTAAATAATCACATAATTAACTAATTGAATAATCAAGTAATAAAGAATTAAAGAATTAACGAATAAACGAATAAACGAATTAATAAATAAGAGAATCAATAAATTAATGAAATAACGAATAAATGAATTAAATGAATAAAAGAATAAAGATGGGGGTTTTAGGGATTTTGATCATACAAAATAAGTAAAGACATAAATGAACTAATTCTATTCCTATTTTAACATATATACAAGTGGACTTTCTTTAAACACAAAATCTACCAACACTCTAACTTTTGCAAAGTTTGAATACATCACAAAATTCTACTTTCACCATCTCACTCATGTATACATTTTATAAACATTATAAATGCACCGAAACGCGGTCATAAACACTTATAAATTGATTAACCCAATGTTTATGATTTGAATGTGTATTAAACATTTAAATCTCTTCAATTTTATACTAAGTGCACCGAAACGCGGTCATAAACACTTAGTATAAAATTGAAGCTTAAGCACTCAAATGTATGAAGTAAATGAAGTTTGAAAAGTAGAACACATTATAATAATATTCTTGTCTACAAAAGTTAGAAAGAAAATACCCACAAAAATATTGAACTAAAGAAAATAAAACCGAAACAACAATGAGAGTTTAAGCAAAGGAAATAACAAGTTACACCTTCGGAATCCAAGAAAGCTTGTGATTCCGAAAATGGATGGAATAAAAATGACATGTTATTCATAAGATTTTCTGACAGCAGAAGAAACCTTATGAAGATGGATGAATAAACACGAGAATGCGAACTTAAACTCAAGAATTGCAACGGAAATACTAGGCTTGATATTTCTAAAGGAAGGATACAATTTTGTGTTTTGGAGTTCTTTCTCAAAACAAAGTCCCCCCAAAACAAGAGAAATGCACTCCTATTTATAGGAGGAAAAAACTACTCAAAAACAAATAAATTAATTAAAAATTACAATAAAATAAAAGAAAATGAAATGATGACTAATTATGGACAATGATGTTTAATGATGAAATTTAGGTAAGGTTTGGTCTTGTTTTGTGGCTGGAAAAATGGGAAATAAGAGAAAAGGGAGCAGTTTGGACGGCTGGGCCACTGTGGCAGAGCTACAGTCCTCGGCGTGATGGGCTGGTGAGACCTCAGGCGGGCCAGGCGGTAGATGGGCTGGTGAGCAGTTGGGCGTACGGCACGGGTTGGTTGCAGCAGGAAAATCAGAGCAGTTTGGGCTCAGGAGCATGCGTGGGCTGCAAAGTTGATGGATTGTTGCTGGAACAGATGGGCTCAGCGGGTAGGTGGCCTGGTGAGCAGCTGTGCAGTGAAACAGCAGCAGGAAAGTATGGGTTGATGCAGGTGGGTGGTTGGGCGCTGCAGGCGGGCCGGTTCTCAAGTAAGTGGGTGGAAGCGGGCCGATGACTCGCGTACGGGCTGGGCCGAGCAGGAGACGGGCTGAAGCTGTGCGGATTGGACTGGACAGGTGACCTCGTGTTGATGGACTCGAGCGAGCAGGTAGCGGGCCGGGCTTCTATTTCGCGCGGGCCAGCAGGTGGGAATTGGGCTGGAACGGAGTGGGCTCCCGTTCTTGGGTTTGTCGGCTTGGAAAGGCTGGGCTGCAATAAAAACAGAATTAAGAAAATGATTTTTGGGCTGGATTTAGTATTAATTAATAAATGTAATTCAATTGAATTTCGTCCCTAATTTATTCGTTCTAATTCCGATCGAGACGATTCTTTCGCCAAAATGCTCCAAATTACACACTTTATTTATTTAAACAAAAATATCACAAAATAAATTAATTTATCTAATTATTTATTATTTTAATATTAAAAGTCAAGTATAAAGGGTATAAAATAATATAAAATAATGCTTATTTGATGACCTATCAAATACCCCCACACTTAAACTTTGCTAGTCCCTAGCAAATACTGAATTTAAACTATGAAATCAAAACAAGTAAACCCTTAACCATTTGTCTCAAAATCCCATCGATATTATGGCATAAAAGATTTTCACTTAAGGCGTTTAAGCATACAGAATTTCAAGGGTTAATACATGGTAACAAAATGCTTAAACAAGTAAGATAATGAGTAAATATGGTGAAATGGATATCAACATGAATAAAACAAGTATGAATCAACTCACAAGGATATGCACTCATCAATTCACTCAAATTTTGCAAGGGTTTGTGTTTGCACTCAAAATATGTGAGAAAATGTTCACATAATAGAAGTAAAGTACTTTTGAAAAATCTCAAACAAACACCTCAATAAAAACAACACATACTTGCACAAATGAACCAAAACCATAAGCTTACTCAAGTGATTGACTTCACTAATCAAAATTTACCATCTTAAGGATCATAAGGTCTTTACGAAGGTTGTAATGGGGCTAAGTTTAGAGGCAAGGAATATATAGGACAAGTGGTGCTCAAATTCGTTCCAAGACTTAAACTATTCCCAAACCATAACTTCCCGATCTTAGTATGAATTCATTCCTTCGAACATAGGCCAAATTTCATCAAATGTAAAGGACTTAACTTAATATAATCAATCTTTATTACCTTGATAGAGGCTCAACTCTTTTTTTTTTTTTTTTTTGCAAATATCAAGGTAATAACATAATATACAAAGTTTGGGTAAGTAAATCCATACACACAAAAGTCTTCCAAACATCATCAATTTTTCTTCACACCAATTTCATGTCTTCAATTAAGTCTTTGGAACAAGGGTGAAAGATGTCTATACTAAGCTTAAGTGTTTAGATAATCATGGTGGTGAAGGAAAGGTTTAATGTGGGCTCAACTGGGTTAAAACTAAGGGGGTCGCAACTTGTGCGCACAAAATAGGGAGCATGGATGTTTGAATTTTATGGTGTTAACCCTAATGCCTTAATCATATCCAAAATCAGAGAGTTTAATGACTTAAAAGCTTTGAAAATCAAATCGAATAAGTTCTAGTACTCTAGAGTTCATTAAGATCTATTGCAAGTAGTTGTGAGGCATATGTTTATTAATTTAAACAAAGAACTTATGAATCACTCATCAAAGATGTATATATAGTTCTAAAGCTCACATAAGGTCTAAATGATTCATACTTGTCTTAGCATGCTAGTTTATGTACCAATTTACATGCACTATCTTAAAAGTTATAACATTTAATCACAAAGTATTAACAAATGAATTCAAGTTATAGTGATCATCTTTATAGCCATAATATACTTATTCCCTTCATTATTATCATTGACAGGTTAAGGGGCGACTTAAGACTCGATAAAAACGAAAAGACTCAAGAAAGCCGAAATAACTTTTTGTTTTTGTTTTTGTTTTTTTTTGTTTTTGTTTTTTGATTATTTTAATTAAAAACAATTTTATTGCGCACTTAAAATTGTAAACCACTCCCCCACACTTAAATTCTACATTGTCCTCAATGTAAGAAAGTAGAAGTGAAATGAACATAGACTCTAAGTAAGGAAGAGGATTTTACGAAAATAAACTAAGAAAAACACTAAAGACATAAACATAAAAGAGAGTGAAGGGATTAAAGAGAGCAAATCTGCGGTGATGGCTCCTTCACGACTCGGGAATATGTTGGGTTGCCTCCCAACAAGTGCTTTGACGGAGTGCTGAAATCAACTCATATGATGCGAGGCCGTAGCACCTTTGCTGTTTCCACATCGTGCTCGCCAAATGCCTCTATGTACGGCTTTAATCTGTGGCCATTGACTTTGAACTCCTTCCCGGTTTCGATGCTTTTGATCTGTATGGCTCCATGGGCAAACATATTAGTAACAACAAAAGGACCTACCCATCTAGAACATAACTTACCAGGAAAGAGTCTGAGTCGGGAATTGAATAGCAACACTTTCTGTCTGATGTCAAACGTTTTACTCTTGATTTGCTTGTCATGAAATGCCTTAGTCTTCTCCTTGTAGATCAGAGTGTTTTCGAAGGCATCATTTCTGATTTCCTCAAGCTCACTCAGCTGGAGCTTTCGATGCAAACCGGCGTCATCTAGCTTGATGTTGAAAGTCTTGACAGCCCACCATGCTTTGTGCTCCAGTTCCACCGGAAGGTGGCATGCTTTTCCATAGACCAACCTATAGGGTGACATCCCTATAGGAGTTTTGTAGGCCGTCCTGTAGGCCCAAAGTGCATCATCCAATCGCTGGCTCCAATCCTTGCGACTAGGGCCCACGGTTCTCTCTAAGATCTTCTTGATTTCCCTATTGCTGACTTCGACCATTCCACTTGTTTGAGGATGATACGGTGTAGAGACTCTGTGAGTGACACCGTATCGTTTCAGTAAGGCTTCAATGGTCTTGTTGCAGAAGTGACTTCCACCATCACTGATCAGGACCCGAGGGATCCCAAACCTGGAAAGAATGTTAGTTCTGAGGAAATCTGCAACAGTTTTAGAGTCATTAGTCCTGGTGGCTTTAGCTTCCACCCATTTCGAGACATAATCAACAGCAAGTAAGATATAGAGATAACCATTAGATTGAGGAAATGGACCCATAAAATCAATACCCCAAACATCAAATATTTCAACAGTTAAAACATAATGTTGTGGCATTTCATCCCTTTGTCCTAAGTTTCCTGATCTCTGACATTTATCACATGCTAAACAGAATGAATGTGCATCTTTAAAAAGTGTGGGCCAATATAATCCAGATTCTAAAATTTTGAGTGCAGTTTTTCTAGATCCAAAATGGCCCCCACAAGCATGGTTATGGCAAAACTCTAGGACTGACCTATGTTCAATGTCAGGGACACATCTCCTAATTAATAAATCTGCACAGTGTTTCCATAAATAAGGTTCATCCCAAACATAGTACCTAGCATGCTTCTTAAGTTTATCTTTTTGTGCACGGGTGAGAGTGGAAGGTAACTGCTTGGTGACTAAGTAATTTACGATATCAGCATACCAAGGAGTACTTACCTGAATTCCGAAGAGTTGTTCATCCGGAAACATCTCCTGAATTTCCACGGGATCTCGTTCATTTGCTATGCGATTCAAATGGTCTGCCACCACATTTTCTACACCTTTCTTGTCTTTAATCTCGATGTCAAACTCTTGGAGAAGAAGAATCCATCGGATGAGCCTTGGTTTCGCCTCTTTCTTGGCGAGGAGATACTTCAGTGCTGCATGATCAGTGTAAATAATGACTTTAGTTCGAAGTAAATAAGAGCGAAATTTATCTAAAGCAAACACTACAGCAAGCAACTCCTTTTCGGTAGTGGTGTAGTTCATTTGAGCATCATTCAGAGTTCTGGATGCATAATAAACGACGTAGGGCTTCTTGTCCCGCCTTTGTCCTAGTACAGCACCAACTGCATAGTCAGAGGCATCGCACATTAGTTCAAAGGGCAAGGACCAATCCGGGGCACAAAGAATAGGTGCAGTGGTTAGAAGAGTTTTAAGCTTCTCAAAAGCTTCCTGACAGTCAACATCGAAGACGAAGGGTGTCTCCTTCTGAAGCAATCGGCACAAGGGCCTTGCAATGTGGGAAAAGTCCTTGATAAATCTTCTGTAGAAACCTGCGTGACCAAGAAATGAACGGATCTCTCTCACCGAAGTGGGAGAGGGTAAGTGTCGCACAATATCAACTTTAGATTTATCAACTTCAATTCCTCTTTCAGAGACAATATGGCCTAAGACTATCCCTTGTCTAACCATGAAATGACATTTTTCCCAGTTAAGTACTAGATTAGTTCCGACACACCTTTGTAAGATAAGTTCTAAGTGTTCTAAGCATGCATCAAAACTATCCCCAAAGACACTGAAATCGTCCATAAATACTTCAATTATTTTTCGACATATTCAGAGAAAATAGAAAGCATGCATCTTTGGAAAGTACCTGGAGCATTACATAAACCGAAAGACATTCTTTGGTAGGCAAAAGTTCCAAAAGGACAAGTGAAAGTCGTTTTATCTTGGTCATTTTGAGCTATACAGATTTGATTATATCCAGAATAGCCATCAAGAAAACAGTAATAGGAGTGACCTGCTAACCTTTCAAGCATTTGATCAATGAAGGGCAAAGGAAAGTGATCCTTCCTAGTTCCTTTGTTGAGGCGCCGATAATCGATACAAACTCTGTATCCGGTCACGGTTCTCTGGGGCACCAGCTCGCCTTCGCTGTTCGCCACAACTGTGACTCCACTTTTCTTTGGGACTACTTGGACTGGTGAGACCCATTTGTTGTCTGAAATTGGGTAGATGACACCACAGTCCAAGAGTTTGATGACCTCTTGTTTCACGACCTCCATCATCGGGGGATGAAGGCGACGTTGAGCTTCGCGAGAGCGTTTTGCATCATCTTCAAGCAAGATTCGATGTACACAGGTTGTAGGGCTGATTCCCTTGATGTCGGACAGAGTCCATCCAATGGCTGTCTTGTACTTTGTCAAGACCCGTACCAATCTCTCTTCCTGTGATTCAGTTAGTGCAGAGGATACTATGACAGGCAGAGTCTCGTTCGGGCCAAGATAGGCATACTTCAAGTGGTTCGGCTGAACCTTGAGCTCGAGAACGGGGGCCTGCACTACTGAAGGAGGAGTGGCATTAGTACTAACTGGAAGGGACAAGGGTACCTGAGGATTTATCATTCTGGGGGCCTCATTTAGGGTCATGACTTCATCCAAAATTCGAGGCCCTAGTTCATAATCCGCATCTTCAACCAAGGCATCCCCTGATTGAGTAAGGCCAACTCCTTCCTGGATTATCATATTGAGCGTGTCTTCTCGAATTGATTCAAGATGTTTTTCTGCAAAAGAAGTGCACACATCAATAGAAAACGTAGTTTGAGTTGTGTAACTAGGGTACCTCATGGCATCGAAAATGTTGAAGCCAATTTCCTCTCCATCAACTTCCATTGTTAATGTACCATTGAATACATCAATCTTCGTCTTAGCCGTTCTCATGAATGGTCTTCCCAACAACATTAGTGGAGCTTGATTCGTAGGGGAATCCTCCATGTCTAGGACATAAAAATCCGCGGGGAAAATGAGCTGGTTAACCTGCACAAGAACATCTTCGACGTATCCCTTGGGATACACATTAGAACGATTGGCTAATTGAATGATAACATCATCATGTTGTAATTTTCCTAAACCTAGGGCAACATATAACGAATATGGCATAACATTAATGGATGCACCTAAGTCTAGCATGACTTTATCAAAAGACTTGTTACCAATCACGCAGGGAACAGAAAAACTCCCTGGATCCTTCAACTTTGGGGGTAGCCGACGTTGGATTACAGCAGAAACTATTTCACTCACCATCACAACCTCCTTCTCCCTCGTTTGGCGCCTTGGAGTGCATAACTCTTTCAGAAATTTTGCGTATTTCGGCACTTGTTTGATGCACTCGATCAAGGGCATGTTGATTTGCACATTTTTGAAGATTTCCAAGATCTCCTCATCGGATTCATCCTTCTTAGATTTGGCAAGCCTACTTGGAAATGGTGCACGCACAGACGGGGAATTAGTAACAACAGAACTTGAAGGGATTGGGTTGTTACCTTGTGTGTGGGTAGGTTAAACTGGCGGTTGTGCCGTGGTGGTCTTAGTTGCCACCTTGTGCTTTTCAGCCTCAGAAACGGCTGGATCTGGCTCTATTTCACCGAGCACTTTACCACTTCGAGTGATAATCGCATTGGCTTCAGGTCTTGCATTTGGGTTGGGTGTAGGTTGAGGTGGAAGAACCCCACTAGCTTGGATTTTACCCATGAAGTCCACGACCTTGCCCATTTGGTCCTTGAGATCAGCGATGTCTTTTTGTTGATTTTGCTGACCTGTGACAAGAGCTTGAGTCGAAGCCATTAGTGTTTGCTGCCCTTGTGAAAGAGCAGCCAGCATTTTATCATAATCAGGATTAGAAGATGAAGAGATATGATTATTTGCATGATTATGAGAAAAGTTAGAAAATGGAACCGGGGGCCTTGGTTGCCATATGGGCTTTTGGAAATGTTGAGGATTCGGGGCACGGGTTGGGCCTGTCATCATGTGTTGAGGGTTTAGGACATTGTTCGGATCTCTCCAACTATAGCCTTGGGTCCTTGGCCCTCCTTGAAATCCACCAATGGCATGCGCCATTTCAGTCCCGGGGTCTTCCTCCCTTGCAGTGTAGGGGCATTGGTCCTCAAGATGGCCTTGGGAGCATATGGAACACACCGGGGCTACCTGTTTCTTTAGTTCCAACACATTCGAAAGCATAGAGGTGATTTTATCTAATTTAGAATCATTAATAACTTGGGAACTTACCTCATGTACCTTTCTTGGAATAGGCTCGGCACCTTCATATTGTGCATCATTGAGTGCACGGCTTTCAAGTAATGCACGACCGTCTACTAAACTCCGAGCTAAGAAACTTCCGTTAGCTGCAGCATCAAGTAGTCCTCTATCCCAACCTTTGAGTCCTTCGTAGAAGTAGGTTAAGAGATATCCTTCAGTGATTCCGTGAGTCGGGCATGAAGCACAGAGTTCCTTAAACCTTTCATAATACTGGCTGAAATTCTCATCATGATCTTTTTGTTTGATTCCAGTGATCTCCTTTCTTAACACCGTAATCTTTGAGGCAGGAAAGTATTTGGTAAGAAATTCCTGAACCAGCTTCTCCCAAGAGTCGATATGATTGGGTGGGAGACTCAAAAGCCACACCCGTGCTCTATCTTCCAAGGACAATGGGAAAGCCTTCAGCTTCATGATTTCCAAATCTGCATCATCGGGACACATGCTACTGATAATGAATTGGAACTCCGTCAAGTGTTTGTGTGGATCTTCATTTCTGATTCCATGGAACTTGGGTAACTGATGAAGGACTCCACTTTTGAGCTCAATATCTTTCTTGTTGGTTCTAGGCTCGGGATACTGGATGCAGAAATTCGCAGTGCCACTTGTGTTAGCACATGTCTGCTCTCGGATACTCAGATTTCTTGCCATGACTACTGGTGTTCCAAAAATCAGTTCCTAGTCTGAATTACTCTTCTCACTTATTGATTCACCGAGTATTGGGGACGGTGGTCCGGATGAGTTGGTTTTCTTAAGTGCGTCTCTGAATGTTGCGTTGCTTGGTGAGATGTCAAGTTGCTTTCTCAACCGATCAAGCTTAGACTGATGAGCGTGCATTCATAAGTACGTACCTAAATTAAAAGTGAACACTAAGTTAGAAGGTAAATATATATAAGTACTTAGCTAGTGAAAGTTAATTTAAACAGAATAGTTGCGACAGGAATTAGGGTTAATGTTCGGAATACAAGTTAAGAAAGTCACAATTAGCAAGAAAATGTGAGTTATGAACAAGTATTAACTTAAGCTGGAATTAACATATACACAAAAAGAGATAGTAAGGGTATGAGAGTATAGATTTCATACAGTGTGACATAAATAGAGGCTATAATTAACAAAAAGTCACAGTAATAGCCAGAAAATGCACAAGTTCCAAATGCATCTAAACTAATGCAACACAAAAGTATCTACATGAAGCATGGTGTGAATGCATTTATTAGAACCTGCACAAGACATAAGAGTTACGTGACAGCTCATGAAAGAATGGCCTACACCTTCGATCTCACTTCCCTAGATTCACTTAGTCTAGGGGGCCCGGTGATGAATTCCGAGCATCATGAAATCTCAGGGAGGGTATGCAACTATTTATGCAATAAGTAGAGCCTTAGAGTGTCATGAATAACTTTCCCCTTTCGCTTCTCATAATACTTTCCTGGGCGTACGGCCTGCGCGTACTGATAACCACCCTTCCACCATTCAACGTTAATCATGGCTAGTTGAGATAGATGTAACGCGAGAAGCAAGGATAATTTCGAGAACACCCCGAGGCTTGCATTGGCATATACTCCATTGGTGTTCTCTTTCTTAATCCAAAACTTGTCACCAGTCATAACCCTTCTAGACACCATAACCAACCGATGGAAGATTTGGTGAATTACCAAACCCGAGTGTTTACAAACTCCGCCCCAACCTCATGCCCATAGATTCGAGTCTATGGTGTGTGGTGATGAAATCCACACATCACGAAGGGTTAAGGAGAAAATAAACACAAGGGGCGCTACCTGTTCCCGAAAGTAGAATTTTGAAGAAAAAGGGGCCTTGAGATTCATGCAACTCTAAAACATTTAATAGGAAACAATATTTACATTTAGGAAAGTCACATATATAAATATATATAGCTCTAAAAATTAATAAAATAAACAAATATAAAATACAATTAATGAAATAACACAATAAAGGCATTAAATACAATTTATGAACAAGCATATTATGAGCATTGTTAATTAATATAATAAGGCAAGCATAAGACATGAAAGTTGTGAACAAAAATGGATACTCAAATATGAATAAAATAACTTAAGTGTGTAAAAGTATAACCAAATTATGAACAAGTATGACAAATAACAAGTAACATAATTACAATTTATTTATGCTAAAAAATAAAAGGTATGAAAATTTAGTAAAGGTAAATAATAAACAAGTAGGAACATTTAATAAACATAATAAAAGTAAAATGAATAGTTAAAACACAATCTAAAATTAAGTATGCACAAATTAAATTGTTCTTTTATTTACTACAATTGATTTATACTTATCCGAAATTTTCTTATTATTATTATTTTTTTAATTATTATTTTATTATTATTATTATTTAATAGAAATATTAAATAAACAAATAAATAATTATAAAAAAAAGTAATTGTAAACAAGTAATATACAAGTAATTCTATGAAAGTAAACGAATAAACTATGAACAAGTATTATGGCAACATAATTAAATAAATAAATAAAATTTAAGAATATGTATACTTAATTCACAAATATGAACATTTCAAATATAAACAATTCTATACATACTAACACATTAAGAATGATTTTTAATTTCCCCGGCAACGGCGCCAAAAATTGATAACGCCCAAACTACGCATTAAATTAAACATGTAATTTGAGTATTATGCAAATTTAAACCCTTTTGTGTAGTTATAGTATTGGTAAGTAGGGATCGTTCTTAACCGGGGAAATTAGGGAATATTAATAATATGTTAGTTAAAAAGAATGAAGAATTAAAGAATTAAATAATCACATAATTAACTAATTGAATAATCAAGTAATAAAGAATTAAAGAATTAACGAATAAACGAATAAACGAATTAATAAATAAGAAAATCAATAAATTAATGAAATAACGAATAAATGAATTAAATGAATAAAAGAATAAAGATGGGGGTTTTAGGGATTTTGATCATACAAAATAAGTAAAGACATAAATGAACTAATTCTATTCCTATTTTAACATATATACAAGTGGACTTTCTTTAAACACAAAATCTACCAACACTCTAACTTTTGCAAAGTTTGAATACATCACAAAATTCTACTTTCACCATCTCACTCATGCATACATTTTATAAACATTATAAATGCACCGAAACGCGGTCATAAACACTTATAAATTGATTAACCCAATGTTTATGATTTGAATGTGTATTAAACATTTAAATCTCTTCAATTTTATACTAAGTGCACCGAAACGCGGTCATAAACACTTAGTATAAAATTGAAGCTTAAGCACTCAAATGTATGAAGTAAATGAAGTTTGAAAAGTAGAACACATTATAATAATATTCTTGTCTACAAAAGTTAGAAAGAAAATACCCACAAAAATATTGAACTAAAGAAAATAAAACCGAAACAACAATGAGAGTTTAAGCAAAGGAAATAACAAGTTACACCTTCGGAATCCAAGAAAGCTTGTGATTCCGAAAATGGATGGAATAAAAATGACATGTTATTCATAAGATTTTCTGACAGCAGAAAAAACCTTATGAAGATGGATGAATAAACACGAGAATGCGAACTTAAACTCAAGAATTGCAACGGAAATACTAGGCTTGATATTTCTAAAGGAAGGATACAATTTTGTGTTTTGGAGTTCTTTCTCAAAACAAAGTCCCCCCAAAACAAGAGAAATGCACTCCTATTTATAGGAGGAAAAAGCTACTCAAAAACAAATAAATTAATTAAAAATTACAATAAAATAAAAGAAAATGAAATGATGACTAATTATGGATAATGATGTTTAATGATGAAATTTAGGTAAGGTTTGGTCTTGTTTTGTGGCTGGAAAAATGGGAAATAAGAGAAAAGGGAGCAGTTTGGACGGCTGGGCCACTGTGGCAGAGCTACAGTCCTCGGCGTGATGGGCTGGTGAGACCTCAGGCGGGCCAGGCGGTAGATGGGCTGGTGAGCAGTTGGGCGTACGGCACGGGTTGGTTGCAGCAGGAAAATCAGAGCAGTTTGGGCTCAGGAGCATGCGTGGGCTGCAAAGTTGATGGATTGTTGCTGGAACAGATGGGCTCAGCGGGTAGGTGGCCTGGTGAGCAGCTGTGCAGTGAAACAGCAGCAGGAAAGTATGGGTTGATGCAGGTGGGTGGTTGGGCGCTGCAGGCGGGCCGGTTCTCAAGTAAGTGGGTGGAAGCGGGCCGATGACTCGCGTACGGGCTGGGCCGAGCAGGAGACGGGCTGAAGCTGTGCGGATTGGACTGGACAGGTGACCTCGTGTTGATGGACTCGAGCGAGCAGGTAGCGGGCCGGGCTTCTATTTCGCGCGGGCCAGCAGGTGGGAATTGGGCTGGAACGGAGTGGGCTCCCGTTCTTGGGTTTGTCGGCTTGGAAAGGCTGGGCTGCAATAAAAACAGAATTAAGAAAATGATTTTTGGGCTGGATTTAGTATTAATTAATAAATGTAATTCAATTGAATTTCGTCCCTAATTTATTCGTTCTAATTCCGATCGAGACGATTCTTTCGCCAAAATGCTCCAAATTACACACTTTATTTATTTAAACAAAAATATCACAAAATAAATTAATTTATCTAATTATTTATTATTTTAATATTAAAAGTCAAGTATAAAGGGTATAAAATAATATAAAATAATGCTTATTTGATGACCTATCAGAGACCCATTTGCTGTCTGAAATTGGGTAGATGACACCACAGTCCAAGAGTTTGATGACCTCTTGTTTCACGACTTCCATCATCGGAGGATGGAGGCGACGTTGGGCTTCGCGAGAGGGCTTTGCATCATCTTCTAGTAAGATTCGATGCACACAGGTTGTAGGGCTGATTCCCTTAATATCTGACAGAGTCCATCCAATGGCTGTCTTGTACTTCGTCAAGACCTGTACCGGTCTATCTTCCTGTGACTCGGTTAGTGCAGAAGACACTATGACGGGCAGAGTGTCGTCCGAGCCAAGATAGGCATACTTCAGGTGGTTAGGCAAAACTTTGAGCTCGAGAACGGGGGCCTGAATCACTGAAGAAGGAGTGGCATTAGTACTAATTGGAAGTGACGAGGGTACCTGATGATGTACCATTCTGGGGGGCTCATTTAGGGTCATGACTTCATCCCAAATTCGAGGCTCTAGTTCGAAATCCGTATCTACAACCAAGGCGTCCCCTGATTGCGTTAGGCCAACTCCTTCCTGGATTATCATGTTGAGTGTGTCTTCTCGAATTTAATCAAGACGTTTCTCTGCGAGAGAAGTGCACACGTCAATAGAAAAAGTAGTATGAGTTGTGGAACTAGGGTACGTCATGGCATCAAAAATGTTGAAGCCAATTTCCTCTCCGTCTACTTCCATAGTTAATGTTCCATTGAACACATCAATCTTTGTCTTGGCAGTTCTCATGAATGGTCTTCCCAACAGCATTAGTGGAGCTTGATTCGTAGGGGAATCCTCCATGTCTAGGACATAAAAGTCAGCGGGGAAGATGAGCTGGTTAACCTGCACAAGAACATCTTCGACGTATCCCTTAGGATACACATTAGAGCGATCGGCTAACTGAATGATAATATCGTCATGCTGTAATTTACCTAGACCTAGGGCAACATATAGTGAATATGGCATAACATTAATGGATGCTCCTAAGTCTAGCATGACTTTATCAAATGACTTGTTACCAATCACGCAGGGAACAAAAAAACTCCCTGGATCCTTCAACTTTGGGGGTAGCCGACACTGGATTACAGCAGAAACTGTTTCACTCACCATCACAACCTCCTTTTCCCTCGTCTGGCGCCTTGGAGTGCATAACTCCTGGAAAACTTGAATTGTAACCTCCCGGTCTGCTGTAGTCAGCCTCACGGTGTGCCTGACTGGCGAGTCCGCCGTCTCCACGGCTTCCCCCCTTAACGGGCTGCTCTTCAAGCCTTTTCAAAAATTTTGCGTATTTTGGCACTTGTTTGATGCACTCGATCAAGGGCATGTTGATTTGCACCCTTTTGAAGATCTCCAAGATTTCCTCATCGGATTCATTCTTCTTAGATTTGGCAAGCCTACTTGGAAATGGTGCACGCACAAATGGGGAATTAGTAACAACCGAACTTGAAGGGATTGGGTTATTACCTTGTGTGTGGGTAGGTTGAACTGGTGGTTGTGTCGTGGTGGTCTTAGTTGCCACCTTGTGCTTTTCAGCCTCAGAAACGTCTGGATCTGGCTCTATTTCTTCGAGCACTTTACCACTTCGAGTGATAATTGCATTGGCTTCAGGTCTTACATTTGGGTTGGGCGTATGTTGAGGTGGAAGCACCCCGTTAGCTTGTATCTTACCCATGAAGTCCACGTCCTTGCCCATTTGGTCCTTGAGATCAGCGATGTCTTTTTGTTGATTTTGCTGACCTGTGACAAGAGCCTGAGTTGACGCCATTAGTGTTTGCTGCCCTTGGGAAAGAGCAGCCAGCATTTTATCATAATCAGGATTAGAAGATGAAGAAGTATGATTATTTGCATGATTATGAGAAAAGTTAGAAAATGGGACCGGGGGCATTGGTTGCCATGTGGGCCTTGGGAATTGGTCTGGGACACGGTTTGGCCTGGTCGACATGTGCTGAGGGTTTAGGACGTTGTTCAGATCTCTCCAACTGTAACCTTGGGTCCTTGGCCCTCCTTGAAAGCCTCCAATGGCGTGTGCCATTTTAGTTCCGGAGTCTTCCTCCCTTGTAGTGTAAGGACATTGTTCCTCAAGATGGCCTTGAGAGCATATGGAAAAAACTGGAGCTACCTGTTTCTTTAGTTCAAGCATATTATAAAGCATAGATGTGATCTTATCTAACTTTGAATCATTTATAGCATGGGAACTTACCTCATGTACCTTTCTAGAAATAAGATCGGCACCTTCGTATTGTGCATCATTGAGTGCACGTCTTTCAAGTAGTGCACGACCATCTACTAGGCTCCGAGCTAAGAAACTTCCATTAGCTGCAGCATCGAGCAGTCCTCTATCCCACCCCTTGAGTCCTTCGTAAAAGTAGGTTAAAAGATAGCCTTCAGTGATCCCGTGAGTAGGGCATGAAGCACAAAGTTCCTTAAATCTCTCGTAGTACTGGCTGAAATTCTCATCATGTTCTTTCTGTTTGATTCCAGTGATTTCTTTTCTTAAGACCGTAATATTTGAGGCAGGGAAGTACTTGGTAAGAAACTCCTGAGCCAACTTCTCCCAAGAGTCAATATGATTGGGTGGGAGACTCAAAAGCCATACCCGTGCTCTTTCTTCCAAGGACAATGGGAAAGCTTTCAGCTTCATGATTTCCAAGTCCGCATCATCCGGACACATACTACTAATGATGAATTGGAACTCCGTTAAGTGTTTGTGTGGATCTTCATTTCTGATTCCACGGAACTTGGGTAGTTGATGAAGGACTCCACTCTTAAGCTCAATATCTTTCTTGTTGGTTCGAGGCTCGGGATACTGGATGCAGAAGTCTGTAGTGCCATTTGTGTTTGCACATGTCTGCTCCCGGATACTCAGGTTTCGTGCCATGGTGAGTAATAAAGATTAGTGATGATGTTTAGAGGTGGTTTGAGTTGTAAAGTTGCAAAATTGGGTTGGAAAGTGGAAGGAAAGTGATTGGAAATTGGATGGAAGTTGGGTGGAAATTGGGTGGAAGCTGCTGGAAAAGAATTCAGCAGAGAGCTGCTGAAAAGAGAGAGGAAATTCGGCTGATGGCTACTGAAAAGGAGAACCTCTATTCGGCAGGCGCGCGCTGAAGAGATGAACTGGAGCTCGGCGGGCGCGCACCGAAGGAAATTGTGGGGCTGGGGAGGCGGGCTGATGCGCTGGGCTGCGCCTAGGCTGCAGTGATTGGGCCGCACGGACTGGGCTGGGCGGATGGCTTGGCCGAGACTTGGGCTTCCGACGCCTAGGCCGGCTGGACTGAGCTGCTCCTGGGCCGGGCTGCTTGGATTTTCGGAATTGGGTTGGGCTGCACAGATTTAATTAATTAATTAATTTAAAACTAAATTAATTAATCCACCGAATTTCGTCCATATTTTATTCGTTATAATTCCAATCGAGACGATTCTTTCGCCAAAATGCTCCAAATTACAAACTTTATTTATCTAAACATAAAAATCATAAAATAATTTATTTTATCAATTTATTTAATATTTTAATACTAAAAGTCAAGTATAAAGGGTATAAAATAATATAAAATAATGCTTATTTAACGTCCTATCACTAACCAAACTTGATTCACGTAGTGATGTAAGAATCTTTCTTGGGTATTCTCTGAATAGTAAAGCATATATGATGTTCAATTTTAAGAAAAAGTGAGTGATGGAGTCTGTTAATGATGTGATTAATGAGTCCTTGTTACAATGTGATCATCGTAATCTTGAGTGTACTTGTGTAGATTTTTTTGTTCCAGGTGACAATCCTGCTTCCACAACTGCAAATGACAATCAGACAACATCTACTGTACACAGAACTGGTACAAAACAAGGTCAATGAGACCAAAATCCTTCAGATATCATTGGGAATGTCTCAAATACAGTTCAGACAAAAAACAAAATTGATGGCACCCTAAATTCTTTGTGCTATGTCTCTCTCATTGAACCCAAAAATACTGGTACAACCCTTGGTGATGATGAGTGGATCCTGGCAATGCAAGAAGAGCTAAACCAATTCACCTAAAATGATGTGTGGTATTTAGTTCCTAGGATTTATGACTTAAATGTCATAGGGACTAAATGGATCTTCAGGAACAAGGCTGATGAGCATGGCACAATGGTTCGCAACAAGGCTCCTCTGGTAGCTCAAGGGTACACGCAAATTGAAGGGATCGACTTTGACGAAACGTTTGCTCTAGTAGCTCGTTTGGAATCCATTACATTGTTACTTTTAATTGCATATCATTTAAAATTCAATCTGCATTAGATGGACGTCAAAAGTGCTTTTTTGAATGGAGCGTTAAACGAAAAGGTTTATGTGGAAAAGCCAGTAGGCTTTGTCGATCCTATTCACCCAGATCATGTTTTTCGACTCAAGAAAGCTCTGTATGGGCTCAAGCAAGCTCCACAAGCTTGGTTCTCATGGTTGTCCTCCTACTTGCTGACAAAGGAATATCTACGAGGACCACTTGACAAAACATTGTTCATCAAAAGAACTACCAAGGATCTGATTGTCGCTCAGATCTATGTCGATGACAATGTGTTTGGTTTCACATCTGAACAACTTGTCTACAATTTCACTCAAATCATGAAGACCGAATTTGAGATGAGCTTGTGTGGAGAACTAACGTATTTTCTTGGATTTCAGGTACAACAATTAGACACTGGCATCTTCATCTCTCAGTCCAAGTATGCAAAGGACCTTGTCAAGAAGTTTGGGATGGCATCATCTAAGCCTGTCTCCTGCCCCATTGGTAAAAATTACAAACCTTATAAGGATCCTACAAGCAAAAGTGGTGACCAAAAACTCTATCGCAGCATGATTGGGAGTCTCTTGTACCTTACAGCTAACAGACCAGACATTGCTTTCAGTGTTGGCGTGTGTGCACGCTTTCAGGCTGATCCTAAGGATTCTCATATGAGTTTTGTTAAACACATCATACGTTATATCAGTGGCACAATTCATCATGGTATCTTCTACTCTTTTGACTCTAACTCTATGATTGCATGTTATAGTGATGCAGACTGGGTAGGGAATGCTGATGATCGAAAGAACACCTATGATAGGTGTTTCTATGTAGGAAACAACCTTGTAGCAAGAAACATAACTGTATTTCTCTATCCACTGCTGAATTAGAATACATTGTAGCTGGTAGTTGTTAAACACATCTACTATGGATGAAACAGATTCTATAGGATTATGGAATCACCCAAGGTAAAATGGTCTTATTCTGTGATAATACAAGTGCTATAAATATTTCTAAGAATCCAGTAGAACACTCTCGCACTAAGCACATTGACATACAACACCATTTTATTCTTGAACTAGTTGAAAGTGACACCATCGTTCTTGAGTATATTCACACAAACCGACAGCCAGCTGAAATTTTTACTAAGCCTTTAGACAACCCTCGTTTTGAAGATCTTTGAAAATCTATTGGAGTTTTCTCCTTGACTTAGAGTGGGTACCTAATTTCTTTCTCTGTAACTAGTCCATTTCCTTGTAATCCTCTATTCATGAAACATGGTAGATTGCCTCATTTCTTAGTGTCTATGGTTCAACATACAAGAATGTGATTCAAGTACAAATAGGTCTCAAATGATTGCTGAAATAACTATGATGTGTCTCTTTTTTCACACACTTTCACAATAGCATTGGTTACTACTCAGGTTCTTGCCACTTCATCACTCTCCACTTGTGATTCACACTGGTAACCTCCTTGTTCTTGATGTGATGCAATATCTTAGTTCTGGTCTCATGCCTACTTGGGTTAGCCTTGTAGCCTTTTGGACTTGGGCAAGTACATCCATAGTGGTGCTTTATCACCTAGTGTCTTGCGGTCACCTGACTTGAGCACACTGATTTAAACCCGCTACACAAGTCAGTTAGTTTGCTTAATAAGTCTGCTCCTTCTTGTCTGTGGTTGTCTTAAGTTCATAGACTGTTTGACTCAGATTATTACATCTACATGGTGCTTCATCGCCCAATGCTCCTATCTCAATTAGGATGGATACATTGATTTAACACTTGTTACACGGGTCTCTCAGAAATCTTAATGAACTTAAGCCTTCTATAGTTGTTATATAAAAAAATAAAAATAAATACATGAACATCTAATATTGCATTTCCCTTGTCATTTTTCTCATTGAGTGGCACGTGTTGGTTGTGGTTTGTAACCTGGTTCCTCATGCTAATGCTATTTTGACTCTTTTCCACTAGAGACCCCTATATATTTTCAGTGTGATCATGTGTATTCCTTGTGTTTTATCATGTTGTTCACCTGGTCTCCATGTTCAAATTCGATGTTATCTACCTATTTCCCTCCCTGACGATGCTTGTAAATTGTCCTGTTAAGTGGTAGTTATCACCACTTTCCCATCAAGGAGGAGTCCGAGTCGAAAGGGGGATTATTAGTTTAAATTCTAAACATTGTTTCTGTGGTTTTTATGACAGGACCCCCCCCTCCCCCCCCCCCCCCCCAATCCCCCGGGATTAAGGGCTAAATCCTGCTCCCATCTAACTTACGCATGACACGAAGGCTAAACCGACGTCCAACATCCATGTGACACGTAAGTCAGACAAGGGATTCTCGATCCGACTGTCCTAGAAGTGTCCAAACTTCCCAGAGTGTGCCAAAACTACTGTGGATCACGGGTGTGATGTCTCCGTCTCTCTCGACCAACAGCCCGCTCCAACACGACCTGGAGGGTATCAAAAACACGAAGAGACTGTGAGTGGACAAAAATAAAGTATAAGTCTAAAAACAGTTCATAAAAACAAGTACGTTTAAACCCTCCATGTAAAAACAATGCATGCATATTAAAGCCAAGTTATAAAACCATTCTATATTCAAGTTATTCAAATCATGTAAGAAAAACCGAACACATTTTCCTTTGCTCAAATCCCGGGCCTCGTCCCCAAACCATCAAAAACCGTATCATCCGAGCAAAGCCCAAAACATCGGAAAACCATTATTGAAAACCGTCATCATCAAATCTTAGTGAAATCCAAAACATATTTGAAACCACATATCCATCCATCGAACCTGCTGGATCTATCCAAGTCTTTAAACTCAATCCAGGCCTCAATATAATCCGAGTCTTTAAACTCCCGAGTCTTTAAACTCAATAGGCCTAGGGGGGAAATATCAATATCCGAGTCTTTAAACTCCCGAGTTTTTAAACTCAATCCGGGTCTTTAAACCCAATCCGGGCCCGCCCCCGTCATAACATATCCGGGTCTTTAAACTCAATAACCAGATCCAGCAAATCCAATCCATAACCACTATTCATATCTGAATCTGAATCCGCAATCTCATCAGGATCCCGGATCCAAACCCAGAACTCATATCCATATCCATTTCCAAATCCGAGTTCGAAACCATCATTCCGTAAGCCGACATCCGGAATAACCATTCCGAACCCAAACCCGGAATCCACTTTCAAGTTTCCAAAATCGAATCCAAAATCGTCATTTTGAAATCCGATTCAAAAACCCGAAATCATGTTTTATAAAACCACTTTTCTGAACTGGGCTTCAAACCCGAAATCACTTTCCAAAAATCCATTTTTAAATCATTGATATCAAAGCATATTTCAAATCCCGAAATCCAATCATTAAAACCAAGTTCAAATCACAACATCCATCATATTCTCGTAAAACGTATAATCCCGTATTTACCTTGAAAAATGTGCAAAACCGTAAACCATCAAGATCATAAATCAAATCATAGAATCACGTATAGAAAACATATAAAAACATATATGCATGCATCATAATTTAGAAAGCAAAGTCCACTCACAGATCGTTTGCGACGCCGCCTCGATACGAGTGCAATTACGCTTCCCAGGCTAATCCACTATCGCCGGCTTTCCCGAACCTGTTAAAATCCTATAATAAGGTCACTAACTACTTCATAATACTCATATTAAAGCCCCGTAATTTTTCCGAATTTTTAACTATTTTTAACCGAGGCCTAAAACTTTCGAACATCCCGAAAACTATCGAGACGATGTCTGATTGACTCGAAACCAATCCCAAAATGTTCGATACAAAAAATACTTTAAAAGTCATGTTGGAACCATCCTCAAAAGGGGTCCCAAACGCCCTCACGCGCCGCCCAAAGGAGCTGCACGTGGGAGCCATGCGCCCAGTACAATCAACGTCTACCTCGAGTAAACCAGTCCGACCGGTTCACGGTCCAGCCCGAACCGGCATGGTCGGTTCATGGGTCTATCCTGTCCAATTTTGTCCATTTTCAACCCTAACTCATTCTGCAATCCTATTTCAATGCTTCTAAATTCGTGAACTCAGAATAGGAAAACCAAGTTATAACATCATACCTTCAATCGTTTTCCTCGAACCGGTCTAGTTTCTCCATACGGTTTTCATGGCTCTGGCCATCCCCAGCCGTGGTTCTGGTCCCAAAAGCTTGCTAGTAACTCCAGAAACCTCGTGCAAATGACCAATTTGATCAACACTCATCACAACTAAAACTGCCATTTTGAAACGTAACTGAAGGTTTCATGGGACGTGTTCTTACCGTTACATTTAGGCCTCGAAAGTAGGCTCAAACGACTCCTTAACCCTCATTTTCACTTTCTCAATCAAGGATCAAGAACTAGAAGCATGTTTAAGGGATTCCAAGAAGCTGGTTTGTGACAAACTCTTCTCTGTCTCTGTTTCTCCCTTGCAACCGACTCCACGTCCTCTTTGTTTCCTTCACTCTCACATATGGTTCCACTTAAACACATACTTTCTCAATCCTTCCTCCCTTCCCTGTCAACTAAAACCCAAAACACACACGGCCTCCCCTGTTTTTCTGAGAACCAACTATTTAAAACGGGTTCGATTTAACTGGTTGCAATCATTGAGTTAGGCGGTGGGAAGGGTCTCCTGCCTTCCAGAGAAGGACAGGTGTCCCAAACTCAGTGGACATCACTCCCAGAGCAGCCGTTTGTCCATTAGTCATTGGGCACATATCCCAATGCAGGACAATGACCAAAATACCCTTTGAGGTAAAATTACCAAAATACCATTCGCACGTTTAGACCCTTAAATCTCTCTCCCGACCTCCGAATGACATGTGCCGCTTGTCGTAGTAACCAGGAGATTGAGATCTTCCTTATGGTTCTCGAAATACGTGAAAAGTCCATGTCGTTTGAAAAGTCAAAAAATTGCCCATATTCAACGAAAGTACCAAAGTACCCTCAAACTTCCGAACGTCATAACTTTCTCCTCGGATGTCGGAATCGGACGTGCCACCTGTCTATGAACGCGTGACGTCCCAAACTACATCACGGTCATCGGTCAAAGTCCATTTGATTGTCTGATTGAAAAGTCAATATTTTGCTCAATTCCAGGGGCAAACTCGTCATTTCGCATCGTCCGTCCGAACGCATCCAACTAATCACTGATTAAATTCACTAATCCGTCATTAACAACTAATCTAATCCCGATTCTCGGAACTGGCAGTTACAATCTACCCCCCTTAAAGAATTTCGTCCTTGAAATTCCGAATCTCCTACTTCCGTAATCATCTGGGGGAATCCAACTGAGCTCACACCTGGGTCTCTTACCCAGTGTTCGTCATCTACCACTCCAAAATAGCCGGACAGTTCGCAAACTCTCATCCTAACTCGGCCAAGTGAACCATCTGTCAAGGTTCAGTCGGTCTAGCAAATCCTCCCTTCCTTACCGGGGCAACACATTTCTAATCCGTCTCCAAGGTATCACTAATGTCTTCACCAGCCGATGCTCACGGCTCAACTAACTCGAGATACACTATATCACTACGACTACTATCAATTCCAACATTTTCAACTCTTCCTCGAGTCGAGCGTACCTCGTACCAACGTCTCAGCACATCAGGCAAAACTACCGTCAACAGGCACAAATCTTACCTTGCCAACCAATTTTCCGGTCTCGGTACTCTTACGAAGTAAGATTCACACCACGATCCATACCACTTCTGTCAGCAATTCACGCTGACCTCACCAGAGTCACAACATACTCGTCTATTCCCTTAATTTGACTAATCATCTCACCTGTGGTTCCACTAACTACCAATATAGTCAATCAGTGACACACCGACCATGTCCCATACCACCTGTCTGCAACCGGACCCTATCACAGATCTAGTAGCTTACAATATTAGGGTCCTACTAGCCACTAATGACTCTGAGCCTCTAGCTCAAGTCAGTAACCATCAACAGATCACTCTGAATCACCAGATCCAATCCACATGCTCTGTCAAAACTATGATATCGAAACTACGCCGATCCTCATTTATCCACAACGTCCCTCGGCACTACGCTAATCACCAACACCTCTACCAGAACATCACGACGCACATTCAAGGCATCGGAATGGTTCCAATCACTGAATAATCAGTACACACATCTTCCCAAGACATGCACCACTCACCACTAACAGGAACCACAATGCATACCACTACACACGCGTAAGAACAACCCTATGATCTTTAAAGAAACAAAGATATTGCAAAATACCTCAACCACAGCTCATAAAGTATATCCTTACATGCTTCCAACGTCATTCTATGGTACGTCCACTAATCAACCACAATGGCATCAACTACGCTCTCTAACACCCAAACTACAACCAAAAAGTACCCTAGTGTACCCGTCACCCTCACAGTGTAGCTCCAGAGTACACAAAATCTCCTCGTGACCCTACTGAATACCACCGAAGGACGAGCCAATCTAATTTCACCTTGTAATCTGTCGGTCCCATCCGACCTCTAAACTGAAATATACCTCTTCCGGGGAAATCCAACTCAAGTCCCGTCCGCATCTCCCGGTCTCCTGGGTCTCCCGACCAATCTGAAAGCTAAACACATTTCCATAACGTATACAGGACATACCCAACACTAGATTCAAAACCAAAACTCATATATGCGAGATGGACCACACGCGTCATGTATGGTCAAAATCTTCAGCTATGTCCACTACTACAAGACAGGGCAATTTCCTCATCTGCATGTCAAACATATCCAACCTCTGTCTTGTCATCTTATCCGCCTAGTCCACCATACTTCAATCCTGAGTCAGAAGCTATGTAATCCCGATCCACTTACTCCTGAGTGAATCCCACTTCTCACCCATACGTCCCTTAGCTTCAAACCTTCACACCGATCCCACAGTACCACACATCTAGATTGTGGGTTCTCTTCAATAACCTCATATCGATCAGTTATAGTCACTCATTCTCAACTTCCTTCCGTCATCCCGCAACGGAACTTATAATGGTCCTCAATCGGGTCATCACAACGACCATAACCCATTTAATGCCTATTCCTAACACTCACTCCACACAGCAACATCCAGTACTCTTCTTACTCATGAACACAACCGCAAGAGTCCACGATCAAGGGGGGGTCACAAATCCTGACGTCTCAACTGTGAGTCTCCTAACTCAACTCCAGAGTATCTACCACACAACCTATTCACCACCTCGGAACCAAACACAGTATCTCATCGTCTCAAGCTCAACATTCTTCATCCTCAAATATACCACCTCCAGACTACCTATCCAAACGTCATCTCACGTACTACACTGAGGTAGTCCTCAACTCCTACGGATCATACCTACGTAACCAAAATCAAATCAGCTCACCGACCACTCACATGTCGGTTATCCTTGTTTTCGCATGTCCAAACGGGTATCAATCATCACTCCCTCGAATGATCGCATTCCAACCTTTCCGAGGTTTAACTCCGGGCACCTGATAGAACACAAGTCACCAACTCTCGAAATCCTCAATCACTGACCTCAGACTACTCAAGTACCACCCTCGAAATCGCCACTCACCAAGTGCCCACCTCGGCACCGACCGACATATGCCAGCACGTCAGGGGGAAGTCTACTCAAACCAACCTCAAGAGCGGTCAACCCCGACCATACAAACCTAGCTCGATCCAACACGAGGCATAGGTCCACCGCGCTTCCGCTGCCCTACTCTGATCAGACTCACGGTATCCTGACTGTTCATCCCAACCATGACCTAGCAATGGTCATTACCTATACCCATTCAGTTAATAATTCCTACCAGACACTAGCACCTCACCACCGGCTACAACCTCCATTCACGATGTGCCCATCGTACCAAGTCAAGCCTCCCGGCCCGTGGCACATCCTCTCCTATCTCGGCTCACAACATACCAGTCTTCAATCTTTGCACAAAACGGGCTGAGACCCTCAATCCATGCTAAGGTCGGAGGAACTGACACCCTTCAATATCCACAACTTTAAGCAACCAAATGCTCAACCACACCACCATCTCACTGGACTCGACCAGAGTCATCTACTAAACACCCACTCCCTTGGCTGCACCTAGCAGCGCCATCTCCAATCCGGCCGTAAATCGGCCCAACCACCACAATGATTTAATCACAAACCCCGACTCAGGTTTCCAAACCTAAATACTTCCTCTGGGTTCCTCTCCAAGGAACTCATAATCCATACCTAGTCATCCCACGGGGTTTCTCAAATTAGCCCCGTCATACGGGTTATCCAAACCCGAAACAGCCACTAATTCGTAAACCGCTAGTCGGGTCGTCTCACCCGACCTACCAAAAAGTCTACACTCCAACGTCAACTAGTATCCATCACCAGGGAGGGATTTTCAAGTTGTTTCAAATACCCTCATCTTGCGGGGCATCCGGCTACTCGTAGCCACCCTCAAGGCCAAACTCAACCAAATCGTCCAAAAGATCACCAATCTACTCTATCCTCATTCGGCCTAACTCGGCCCACGTATACCACCAGCTCACAACCAACTACTATCGGCCCCAATGACCGACCAGCGTACTCAAACGTAGCTCACTGGCTACCATCCAACTTAGTCCTGCTGGCATATTTCCGACCCTATGGTCCAACCGGCGAGCATATCAAATGCCAACACACTAACTGTTCCGGCCCAAAGCTGACATACGTCATACATTGTACCGCGTATCGAGGGACTATCACCGTGGCACTAACAATCACCACTAACTAACTACAACCGAACGTACTCTCACTATCGCGTCCAGGTTGCTGACGGGCTATTTTGAGTCGAGACATCACATCCACAGTAGCAGCACAATACCCAAGTCTACGAATCAACGACTCTGGGAACCAAACCTCGCGCAGAGCACACGAAACCTGCTCTGATACCAAATTGACAGGACCCATCCCCAATCCCCCGGGATTAAGGGCTAAATCCTGCTCCCATGTAACTTACGCATGACACGAAGGCTAAACCGACGTCCAACCTCCATGTGACACGTAAGTCGGACAAGGGATTCTCGATCCAACTATCCTAGACGTGTCCAAACTTCCCAGAGTGTGCCAAATTTACTGTGGATCACGGGTGTGATGTCTCCGTCTCTCTCGACCAACATCCCGCTCCAACACGACCTGGAGAGTATCAAAAACACGAAGTGACTGTGAGTGGACAAAAATAAAGTATAAGTTTAAAAACACTTCATAAAAACAAGTACATTTAAACCTTCCATGTAAAAACAATGCATGCATATCAAAGCCAAGTTATAAAACCATTATATATTCAAGTTATTCAAACCATGTAAGAAAAACCGAACACATTTTCCTTTGCTCAAATCCCGGGCCTCAGCTCCAAACCATCGAAAACCATATCATCCGGGCAAAGCCCAAAACATTGGAAAACCATTATTGAAAACCGCCATCATCAAATCTCAGTGAAATCCAAAACATATTTGAAACCACATATCCATCCATCGAACCTACTGGATCTATCCGAGTCTTTAAACTCAATCCAGGCCTCAATATAATCTGAGTCTTTAAACTCCCGAGTCTTTAAACTCAATAGGCCTACGGGGGAAATATAAATATCCGAGTCTTTAAACTCCCGAGTCTTTAAACTCAATCCGGGTCTTTAAACCTAATCTAGGCCCGCCCCCGTCATAACATATCCGGGTCTTTAAACCCAATAACCAGATCCAGCAAATCCAATCCATAACTACTATTCATATCCGAATCTGAATCCGCAATCTCATCAGGATCCCGGATCCAAACCCGGAACTCATATCCATATTCATTTCCAAATCCAGGTTTGAAACCTTCATTTCGTAAGCCGGCATCTGGAATAACCATTCTGAACCCAAACCCGGAATCCACTTTCAAGTTTCCAAAATCGAATCCAAAATCGTCATTTTGAAATCCGATTAAAAAACCCGAAATCATGTTCTTTAAAACCACTTTTCTGAACTGGGCTTCAAACCTGAAATCACTTTCCAAAAATCCATTTTTAAATCATTGATATCAAAGCATATTTCAAATCCCGAAATCCAATCATTAAAACCAGGTTCAAATCACAACATCCATCATATTCTCGTAAAACGTATAATCCCGTATTTACCTTGAAAACGTGCAAAACCGTAAACCATCAAGATCATAAATCAAATCATAGAATCACGTATAGAAAACATATAAAAACATATATGCATGCGTCATAAGTTAGAAAGCAAAGTCCACTCACAGACCGTTTGCGACACCGCCTCGATACGCGTGCAATTACTCTTCCCGGGCTAATCCACTATCGCCGGCTTTCCCGAACCTGTCAAAATCCTATAATAAGGTCACTAACTACTTCATAATACTCATATTAAAGCCCCGTAATTTTCCCAAATTTTTAACTATTTTTAACCGAGGCCTAAAACCTTCGGACATCCCAAAAACTATGGACACGATGTCCGATTGACTCGAAACCAATCCCAAAATGTTCGTTACAACAAATACTTTAAAAGTCGTGTTGGAACCATCCTGCAAAAGGGTCCCAAACGCCCTCACTCGCCTCCCAAAGGGGCTGCGCGTGGGAGTCACGCGCCCAGCACAATTATCGTCTACCTTGGGTAAACCGCGTCCGACTGGTTCACGGTCCAGCCCGAACCGGCGTGGTCGGTTCACGGGTCTATCCTATCCAATTTTGTCCGTTTTCAACCCTAATTCATTCTGCAATCCTATTTCAATGCTTCTAAAAGATCCGTGAACTCAGAATAGGAAAACCAAGTTATAGCATCATACCTTCAATCGTTTTCCTCGAACCGGTTCAGTTTCTCCATAAGGTTTTCATGGCTCTGGCCATCCCAGGCTGTGGTTCTGGTCCCAAAAGCTTGCTAGTAACTCCAGAAACCTCGTGCAAATGACCAATTTGATCAACACTCATCACAACTAAAAATGCCATTTTGAAACGTAACTGAAGGTTTCATGGGACGTGTTCTTACCGTTACATTTAGGTCTCGAAATTAGGCTCAAACGACTCCTTAACCCTCATTTTCACTTTCTCAATCAAGGATCAAGAACTAAAAGCATGTTTAAGGGATTCCAAGAAGTTGGTTTGTGACAAACTCTTCTTTGTCTCTGTTTCTCCCTTGCAACCGACTCCACGTCCTCTTTGTTTCCTTCAATCTCACATCTGGTTCCACTTAAACACACACACACTCTCTCAGTCCTTCCTCCCTTCCCTGTCAACTAAAACCCAAAACACACACAGTAAGACTACACGACCTCCCCTGTTTTCTGAGAACCAACTATTTAAAACGGGTTCGATTTAACTAATTGCAATCGTTGAGTTAGTGTCAGGACCGGTCCCAAATCCCTCGGGGTTAACGCGGGACCCGCCTGATCCCGTCAGTGTCAGACCAGGGAAAATTCCAACTCTCGCCTTCACCTGGGCTATCAGGTGCATCAGGATCGTAGGAGGAGGGGAGTGATGTCTCAGTCTCTGCTATAGCCCGCACCCGCGATCAACCTGAAGGGCATTAAAACATTAAAAGTCGTGAGTGGACAAAAAAAATCATTCCATTTAAAAACATATTCGCATAAAGACATTTATGCCCTTCATAATACATACGCATGCATTCAAAAACCGTTTATCAAGACGTTCATAAAAACCTTTGTCAAACATATCAAAAACCTTTCAAGGGTTCATGCCCGGCCCCATAAACCGTCATGACCCATAAATCCAATTGGGTCCTCGACCCGAAATTACAAACACCCGTAAATTCATATATGTGGGAACTCAGCCCAAATCAACATATGTGGGACTTAGCCCAAACCATTCTCAATGAAATACCAAAACATACAATACGGGGTCTCCGCCTCCAAATCATTTCTAAAACATCGAATATGGGGTCTCACCCCAAAACACTTTTCGAATCATAAAACACGGAATACGGGGTCTCTGCCCCCAAATCACTATCTAAATCATAAAACACAGGGTCTCCGCTCTCAATCACTTTTCCATAAAACCGCATACGTATCAACATACGTATAACCCATCCTAGGCACTTCTGGAGAAGATGCCAACTCGGGGCACACAGCCCCTAGGGAACACATCCCCGATAAATGTCACGATATCAAATCTATCTAGTGTGCACACTACTCGGGGTCTCACTCCGAGTCTTCTCCCAGGAATCTCCATCTGGGAAGCTCAATCACTGGATCTAGTCCGAGCTCTCTCTTTGGATCTAGCCCAAACATCTCTCCGGAATCTGGTCAGGGACCACAATATTATAAGTAACCTCCACTCCTGGAACGGGATCCTTATGGGGATACCCACTCTGGTCTGTGGATCATGACTCTCCAGGTCGACGTCTGGAGGAGACCATATAAACATATGGAGGGTTCATAAACCTTTCAAATATTTTCTTTCTTTCTAAAAATACATTTCAACTGGGTCTCATGCCCGAATACTCATTTCATAAACTGAACTGGGACTAAAGCCCGATTTCACAATCAACAGGGCCTCAAGCCCGATACCACCACTAATTGGGCCCTAAGCCCGAAACCATAACCCAATAGGATCTCATGTCCGATTTCGCAACCAACGGGGCCTTAAGCCCGAAATCTCAACTAAATGGGTATCAGGCCCGATATCATAAATTAACGGGGCATCAAGCCCGATAGTATCACTAACTGGTCCTCAAACCCGAATCGTAAACCAACTGGGCCCCCGACCCGATCGTAGAACACAAATAGACCCTCGGTCCGATTCCTCATCAATTCAAATGGACTCCAAGTCCGAGAGTTGTAAATCAAATGGGTCTCGTGCCCGATTTCATATTTCTAAATCCAAAATCCGTTTATTAAAGCCTTATCGAAAACAAGGTACGCGAAGGTACGACATAAAGCCGAAAACCTCGAAAAACGTGCAATTATGTCGATCCTAAGTTACCACAAACAATTGCAGTCATGGCAACATAAAATACGTATTAAAAGAATTTATAAACATTTATGCATGCATCGAATTCATAAAACAAGTCCATTCACAGACCGTCCGAAGCCGCGCCTCGATACGCGTGCCATAACCGTCTCCCAGGTCAATCGTCGCCTCTGGGATTCCCGAACCTGTCTAAATTCATTTAGAGGGTTATTAACTACCTAAATAACCCCTCATTAAAGCCCCGTAATTTTCTGGAATTTCTAACTATTTTTAAACGCGAACCTAAACCTTCGGACATCCCGAAACCTATCGAAACAATGTCCGATTGACACGAAACTAGTCCCAAAATGTTCATTACATCGAATAGATGATTTCGTATGTTGAACACTTCCCCAAATTATGGACCACGTGCCGTCACGCGCCCCTAGAAGTCCCTATGCACTATTCATCATCTTCACCACACAGCCGACCGGTCCGGCCGGTTCACCTGGTTTGGCCGGTCCAGTTGGACCGACGTGACCGGTTCATGGCTCTAGACTCCCCATTTTTCATCCTACTTCTTCCTTTTTGATTCCTTTCTTCCTAATTTGATGTTTTCTATCATTTCCAATCCCTAAACTCAACTAAAAACGTCTAAATCCCATGGTTTGATTTTGAACCAAACGGTTCAATGTTCCTAACTTCCTCCCACGGCTTCACAGCGGTCCTAAGCTTCCTAAAAGAATCCTAACACAATCCTAGGAACCCATTTAATTCATTAAAACCATCAAAAACAACCCATAACAACAAAAATGGAAAATGGATCAAAATGGGCTTAACCGGGTACCAGTTCGGGTTCAAGGCCACCGTCCACAGCGGCGTGGCTTCCAACCGGCCACCATCATCCTCAGTCCTCCTCTCACTCTCCTGGTTCCTCAGATGGCCATGGTTGAAGGTTTGGATTGGATTGGTTTGGGTTCAAAAGGGTGAGATCGGTTTGGTGGGTTTGGTTTGCACGAACAAAGAAATGGGGGATGCATGAATCAATTTGGGTGGGCAATGGATGGATGACAAGTGTCATTCATCCATTGGGCCTGCCCCAAAATATCTGGGCCCACTTAAGTCCAAAAGTCATCTGTTTCGTAAATCGTGCAATAGTACCTTCGTACTTCCGTGAACCGTAACTTTTCCGTCGAACGTCCGAATTCGAGGTGCCACCTGTCTACGGATTCGTATCATCTCGATCTATGTAACGGTCTTCGGCCCTAGGCCATTGGACCTCTCGGGTCAAAAGTCAACTTTTGGCCCAAATTACCAAAATGCCCTTGAACTTCCGAACGTCATAACTTCCTCCTCGAACGTCGGAATCGAGCGTGCCACCTGTTTATGAACTCGTGACGTCACGAACTACGTCACAGTCATCGGCCAAAGTCCATTTGACCGTCGAAACGAAAAATTCAACAATTTGCCCAATCTAGGGGCAAAATCGTCATTTCGCCCGAACGCCCGCTAATCCTCGTCTAATCTCTGATTAGTCTCGCTAATCCGTAATTAATCCTTAATTAATACCGTTAATTCGGGATGGGTCGTCATAGTTAGGCAGTGGGAAGGGTCTCCTGCCTTCTAGAGAAGGACAGGTGTCCCAAACTCAGTGGACATCACTCCCCAGAGCAGCCACTTGTCCATTAGTCATTGGGCACAGATCCCAATGCAGGACAATGACCAAAATACCCTTTGAGGTAAAATTACCAAAATACCCTTCGCACGTTTAGACCCGTAACTCTCTCTCTCGACCTCCGAATGACATGTGCCGTCTGTCGTAGTAACCAGAAGATTGAGATCTTCCTTATGGTCCTCGAAATGCGTGAAAAGTCCATGTCGTTTGAAAAGTCAACAAATTGCCCCTATTCAACGAAAGTACCAAAGTACCCTCAAACTTCCGAACGTTATAACTTTCTCCTCGGATGTCGGAATCAGACGTGCCACCTTGAACTCGTGACATCCCAAACTATGGCACGGGCATCGGTCAAAGTTCATTTGACTGTCTGATTGAAAAGTCAATATTTTGCTCAATTCTAGGGGCAAACTCGTCATTTCACACCGTCCGTCCGAACGCATCCAACTAATCAACGATTAACTTCACTAATCCGTCATTAACAACTAATCTAATCCTGATTTCCCAGGACGGGCCGTTACATTTTATTTGTTCCAAAATGCGTGTCCTATCTATCTCAGAACTAATTCAGTGTGTTTCTCGTTCTGTGATTATCTTCCTACATGCGTCACGGTATCTCTTGGTCTCATTAGTGTGCAAACTCTATGTTGTGATGTTTGTGCCATCTATGGTTGAGCTTGCATCTCAGTTGGAATAATTAGAATTGAAATGATGTTTTCCCAGAAATGCCAAAGGGGGAGATTGTTAATGTAAATTGGCATTTTCCTTCAAACATGTGAATTTGGCTGTAAACTCAATTGGGGCCTTAGTGTTATTTTAATCTTGTTGTCTAGCCCATTTCAGCTGTTAGTTTAGGTCCATTCCTCTTACGTTCAAGCTCCTATTTCCCGCCTCTGAATTGGGTGTGCTTGAGACAGTCGTCGAATCCTAAGGCAAATCGAAGTCCTCCTTGATTAGTTCTCTTGGTTTAGCCGAAGTCTGCTCTTCTTATACTTCTTCAAGGTATTTATGGTGCTTGATAGTAGCAGATCGAGAAGGACTCCTCCAGATCGAAAAAACCAGATTGTGGAGGGCAAGGAGCATTGAACAATTGTTATACATTGCTGGTGATTGACAGTCGTGACCAGAGCTGTGCCACCTGAAGAGATTCTGAAAGAATCATTGCCATCGTGAAGAGTTAGTACTTGAAGTTTGGAAGGATGAACTGCCTTTCTTGATCGGTTAGTAAGATGAGTATCATATATGTCCGCTCATGTACTTGACTTGATTTCATAATGGATTGGTTATTGACTAGAAAAGTGCCCGTGGATATTTCCCTCTTGAGGGTTTTACCACGCTAAAATTCACGTGTGTGATTTATTTTCAGCTTCAACTATCTTGCTTGATAAACTGTTATTCGAGTTGTTGAAATTGTGCTGTGATCTAGTGTTTGGAAATTGGACAGATTGATGTGTTCATTGTTCGAGTAATTTGTGTTCTGGTTTATACGTGTCCGGTCTTGAGTTACGGTCCTTTAGACAACTGCATTTTCATTTAAGATGTAAGATAAAATAATTTAAATTAATAAAAGCACATTCATCGAAAAAAAAAATGCCTGCTTCTTCTGTTCCTCTTCCTCTCCTATCTCCCCCAAAGTAGATGCCATGGCTATAGAGGACTGTACTATAGGGTAGCATGTAGACAAAATAAATTTTAAAATAAAACAAAATAACGCAATTTTAGAAATAATATTCTAAAATTGAAGAAAGAAATTCCAAAGAAAACATCTTCTCCACCGTCTTTTCTACCTTGTCACCCCAAAGTTCCAAACCGCAATGCTGCATGTCGCACACCTCCTCATTCCACTGCCTTCACATACCTTCTCCCTCTAAGATGAAGCCGTCTTGGAGCTCGCCTAAAATCCACGGTTGATGTGCATCGATGGATCTGATAGTTCATTTGCTTTTCTTGGTTCGCTTTATGAAGTTGAAAATTTTTTATGGTAGTTCGATTATGGTAACACTGTGTATCGATTAAATGGTGATGAAAAATTAATCGAGTAAGAATTGTTGAGGGATGGTAGTGATTGAGTTTGATTAATTAATAAATTCCCATCAACTTATGGTTTGCACTTATATTCCAAAACAGTGGAAGGAAAGTAAGGTACGTGACAAAAGACTCTGGAGGTTACGACGAAGGTGGGGTGGCCGCGGAAAACGCTGGTTGAGATTTGGAATTTACAGAACCCAATTGTCTTGGTGACATCTCAACCAGCGAGGCAGCATGCTAGTGAGGATATGCCAGTTCCTCATGTTAGTATTTCTGAGTTCTAAAACAAACCAATACCAAGAAATCAGTCCCTAAATGGCTAAATCACATTCGATCATGTTGGAGATTTCACTGAAAAGGAACATAGAGAGAAAAATGCTTACTTGTGAGAGAAACCATCGATGAAAGAGATGTTCGATAGTGATGAACATTGCAATTTGCTGTTCTGCAAGAAAGAGAGATTGATAATCTCTTTTCTCTATCCTGGATGATCAACCTCAATAGAAGAAGTGTAGTGTATGATTGATAATAGGAGAAGAGGGACCAAGTCTCTATTTATACTTAAAAACCAAAAACTGCCAAAACTATTACTTGACAGATTTGGTTCTATGATAGTTCCACAATGTAACCGTCCCATTTGAATTCAAAAGAAATCTGATTTACCTCCAATGACTAGTCTTGTATTCTTTAATTCTTCAAGTAGGTTTGTCTATTCAGCTCAATCAACCTTACATTTCTTACAATTTCCCACATGAGTTTGATTGAACTAGCTGCACAAAAATAATCAAACACGTGATCCCATATCAGCATAGATGTAACATTCAAATTCTAGCATCAATATAGTGTATCAAATGATAGAATTTCATATGACATATGTAAGCTGATTCACATTAGCATTCCAAAATCACATATAACTCATACTAGCAATGTTTGCTATCAAGGTTGGAAATCTAGTTTATGAAGGTTGTTGGTAAAAGAACAACCTTCCCTCATAAGTTTGGTCCTAGAACAAGAACTGTTCTTCAATGGAACAATATATTTGTCTAAACAAAATGACAATTCAAATTGATAATTCAACACGTAAGTCTATTACTTCGTCAAGTATACAACTTATAAGTGAATATGTTGAAACAATGTTCAAACAGATTCTTATCCAACTATAATATTACTAATGTAGATTGGCACATCAAAAGTTCATTCCCACGTTTAAATATTAATTGAGTTCAGTAAACTCATCTAATCAATAAGTCTATGAAAGGCAGTGACATGCAATGTTTTAGTGAGAGAACCTACAATCATTTTGAAGGTGTTGAGGTGCTCCTACTTTATCGTGAACAAGATGGTAATTAATGTCCATGAATCTTGACGATTCTGATTTTTTATTGTTCTTAGCAAAGAATATTGTTACAGTGTTATCACACTACATCTTCAAAGGCCTTTCTATGATATGGATTATCTTCATACTGAGAATTAGGTTTCCAATCTAGACAACATGTCTAGTTGCCTCAAAACAACCAATGTACTCAAATTCCATAGTAGAAGTAAACCTACTTGTTTGTTTCTTGCTTCTCCATGATACAGCTCTTCCTACAAGCATAAACACTTATCCACTAGTCGATATACGATCATCAACACACCCAACTAGATCAACATTAGTGTAACATATCAACTCCAAGTTTTGAACCTGTTGAAAAGTCAAAACATGTGACCGTGTTTTCTTCAAGCATCTGAGCACTTTCTTGCTAGCATTCAAGTGTGCTATTCCAAGATTCGATTGAAAATTTCCAAGTACACTCAGAACAAAAGCCAAATCAAGCTAAGTTCATAATTGTGCATACATCAAGCTTCTAACTAGTGATGCATAGGGTTTATCTCTCATGGCTATAACCTCAAACTCAGTCTTAGGACATTGATCATGAGAAAACTTATCACCTTTAGTTATTGGTACATCATTACCATTGCAGTTCTCCATATTAAATATGTTAAGAACTCTGTCAACATGGTTCTTCTAAGATAGCCCTAATATCCTCCTTAACATGTTCCTTTCAATTTCTATACCCAAAACGAAATGAGCAATTCCCAAATCTTTCATGTCAAAGCTATCAGACAACGTCTTATTAGTGTCATGAAGATGTTACTGATTTGAACTGGGAAGAAAGATGTCATCTACATATAGGACTAGAAAAATTAAATTTGACTTGACAACTTTCATGTAGATGCAGTTGTCAAATCTGTTTTCCACATAACCATGGGATGCGAATACTTCATCAAACTTAAGATACCATTGCCTTGAAGTATAAATCGACCTATTCAATTTGCAAACTAATTTTATTTCTACCTTTCAATGAATCCTAGAGGTTTTGTTCATGTAGATTCTTTCTTGTAGGGTTCCATTCAAGAATGTTGTCTTAACATCCATCTGATGCAATTCTATATCAAAATGAGTAGTTAATGCCATTATGATTCTACATGAATCTTTACTCAACACAAATGAGAATGTTTCATTGTAATCCAAAACTACTTTTGATTGAAACCCTTGGCAACAAGTCTTTCTTTTAGTCTCTCTGCTTTCACTTTTGCATTTCTTTTGGTTTTATGAATCCATTTGCAGCCAATTGCTTTTCTATCATCTGATGCTTCCACCAAGGTCCATACTTTGTTATTGTACATTGAATCCAATTCTTCTTGAATTGCCTCAAAACAGGAACTGACATTTTGATTATCCATTGCTTCTGAGTAGGATACTGGATCAGAATCATCCGCAATGTCATATTCTAGTTGATGCAGGTAAACTACATAATCACTGAATATATCATATTTTCTTGTCCTTTGAGATCTTCTATTGGCTTCTCCTTCTCGACTCTGAGAAGGCATTGTAGTTTGTTATGCTTCTAATTCAGGTGCTTCTGCAATTTCTTCTATCACTGTATTACAGTTGGGACAATCTGCTGTTTTATGACACGACTGCCTAAACCAGAATTCAAGTTTGGAATCTGCATTGGCAGTAATGTAGTTTTACCGAAAGATGGAACATCATTTTCTCTATTAGCTGCAAGTTCATCAAAAACAAATATTGTGTAACACCGCGGAAATTCAAGAAAATAAAGAAGAAGAAAAAGACAATTTTGCCCCTATAGGGTCAAAATGTTGACTTTTGATCGGGAGACCTTCCCAATGGTTCGTGAGGACCGTTACAAAGGTCTCAAATCTCTGAGTATGTAGGCAGGTTGTATGCCAAAAAAAGGAGTTCGACTAAGTACACTATAATTCGAAATAATATAGAGGCAGTTTGGTCATTTTGGTCACAGGGGTATTTTGGTCATTTTGAATAGGAGCCTATACTATTATAGAATACTCTTAATTTTTCCTCCCATTTTCCATAAACTGACATACCCCACTTTAAATTTGAGTGTGTGATTGAGTGAGGGTGTTCGGTAGTGGTTGATCGAAAGAAAAGAAAATGGTGAGAAAAGAAAGGAATCAGTGATCTGAGAGGGGGAAAACTAGGAAAGAAAGAGAAAAAGAAAATAAGGGGAGAAAGTGAGGAGAATTGGGAAAGGAAAGGTGCCCTTGGCCTGTGGCCATGATCAACCCGTGAAGGTTTCAAAAAATGGTGAGTAGGGAGTTAAGTTGTTCGAGGGTTGGTAGCACGAACTGAGGACCTTCGGAGGCCGTGTAAACTCTCAGAATTGTTTTGAGCTAAGAAAACGAAGACCTGGACATCATAAACGCTACTGGGCAGTTCTGGAAATCGTGGCCGAGAGCTAGAATCTTGGACAAGGCTTTCGAGATAAGGTTTCATGGTTTTTATGTCATAGATGTTCTCTTGGACTTGCGTAGTTGAGATTCGATGGATAGAACATGGAAAATGATCGAGAAAACTAAGATTTAGAACCAGATCAAGGTCGCTGGTCGGGCGACCCGAAACTAGGACCCGTCTGGAGCTTGAAGACAATCATTATGCAGGCACATGGACCTCACGTGCAGGGAGCTTCTGCTGGCGCGTGAGGGCGCATGCGGTGTTTTCTGGAGGAATGATCAACATGAAAAATGATCCTCTTGGTATTCTGAATTTGTTGGTATAAAGTTTTAGTAAATTGGATATCATTTGAGTATGTTTATGAAATTATGAACTTATGTATTAAATTCAGAATTAATTTGGGGAAATTAAGGACTTGGTTATTATCACACTTGGGTACTAGTAAACTGAATTATGATAAAAGGAAATTCTGGGGATTAAGCCCATAGTTTATATTGGTGTTAGTGAACCATTTTGGTGAGTTTTGGTGGAAAGAAAGGTTGTGGGAGTTTGACTACATAAAAGGTGTGTAGTAACTTGTTTGTTTTGCTTAAGATTGATTATGCACATTGATCCTATAATTATGTGATAATCTATTATTGATGATCTTATTTTAATTTATGTAACTTGTAGACATTTTCTTTTATTATTCATATTATTGGGTGAATTAAGAATTTATATCAATTTCAATAATCAATTAAATGGGTATAATGACATTAGACTTTTATAAGGCAGTTAAGGTTAATTTGATCCTTAACAGCCCTGAAATGAAAATTATCTTCATGGGAGAAGGTTATGAAGAACTAATGAATGATTAGTATTTAACCTAAGGATATTGGTAAATGAAATAGGATGATATTGTGATGATGATACGTGTAGGTTTTTTATGATGTTTACTATGTTATGAGATCATGTTATAATGAATGAACCATTTCCTTTATGAGAATAAGTTACATATGATTATGGTTTATGATGTACAAGGAAAAAACTTTTATAAGACAGTTAAGGTTAATTTGATCCTTAACATCCCTTAGATGAAAATTATCTTCATGGGAGAAGGTTATGAAGAACTAATTCATGATTAGTATTTAACCTAAGGATATTGGTAAATGAAATAGGATGATATTGGTAAATGAAATAGGATGATATTGTGATGATGATACATGTAGGTTGTTTATGATGCTTACTATGTTATGAGATCAAGTTATAATGAATGAACCATTTTCTTTATGAGAATAAGTTACATATGATTATGGTTTATGATGTACAAGGCAAAAACGTTAATAGTATGAAAAATTTGTAAATAGTTATGTATTTATATTTTCTTTATGATTAATTTGACATTTCATGTAGTGTAAATTATAACAATAAAATAAGACCGAATGAGGTCAGATTAGTAATTTAACTCCTTGATGGGGTATAATGGGTTGGATTTGGGCAGTACCCTACATGAGATAGATTTTTTTGGTTAATTAATATGTGGAATAAAACAATTAATATCCATTTTTTTTTAATAAGAATGGCTAGACGGGAGCAGGATCAGCTCAGTTATTCTGGTAATTTGGGGTTCTCTAATGATGATTATCCATGATTTTTGAGAATTTTAAATGAATCTCGAATATACGTTTTACGAGGATTGTATTTGAGTTATGTTATCGAATTTGGGCATAAATTGTGATTTGGGCTAGCCCCGAGTTTCGGATGGTGGATTTGATTTAAAAAAATTTATATGTGGTAGAAGTATGTAGTTTCTCGATATTCTTGATGTCTGATGGTTTTGTGTGATTTTGGTGATATTTGGTTGAGTATGGTTTCCATATGATTTTTGACGTAATTATGAAAGATGTTAATTTTGCACATTTTACGAGAATTTACAAAAGTTGTTTTGAGATTAAAATTCGAAATTTGAAATGATAAGTTGACTTCTAAGGAATGTAACTATGTGGTGAATGTGCAGTTGATGTTGAGGAATCTATAAGTATACTATAAACATATGCCCTTTGAGATCTGTGTATTATTATGTTATGGATAGATGCGGTTTTTGAATGGTGGTTAGTCTCGGACGTCGAGCGAGGCTCGAGATCCTGAGACTGGTAGTGTCATAGTTAATCTCAGACGTTGAGCAGGGCTCTGTATCCTGAGTTAGTATACACTTGGACGTCGAGCTGGGCTCTGTATCCCGAGTGGTTTATATGTGGATATTGGTTAGTCTTATACGTCAAGTTGGTCTCTGTATCCTGAGACTAGCATTATGTTGACGACTCAGACGTTGAGTTGGGCTCTGTATCATGAGACTAGCATTATGGTGACGATTCAGACGTCGAGCTGAGCTCTTTATCCTGAGTCGGTTCCCACATGGACAGTGGTTTACCTGCTAGTAGTACTGATACCCCCGAGGGAATATTTGACTAGATGAGGTGTTGGTGTTGTTTTCGGATTTGACCGAGACAAAAGTGTTGAAGTTGTCTGATTATGAACTGGTGAGATATAAGTTATGTGTGATATTTTTGTGGTACTAAAGATAACTCGAAGGATTCCTAGAGTAAGGAGGTTTATGTGAATTAGTTGAGCTTACACGGGATCCCAACACTATCTATTTGTGCATGAAGTTGTGAGTAGAAACAAAAGAAAACGGTAAGTTGATCGTTTTGAGCAACTCGGTTATCCAATTTGAGAATGGAATTAAGATTAGTTTGTTTTAAATTTTGAGGACAAAACTTTTTAAGGAGGGTAGATTGTAACACCATTCAAGAATATGAAAAAAGACAATTTACCTTTATATGGTAAAAATGTTGACTTTTGATCAGGAGACCTTTTGAAAGGTTCGTGAGGACCGTTACAAGGGTTTCGAATCCCTCAGTACGAAAGCAGGTGATATACTGAAAAAGAGTTCGAATAAGTACGTTTTAGTTCAAAATAATATAAGGGCATTTTGGTCATTTCGAAGAGGAACCTAGATTATTCTAGAATGCTGCCAATTTTTTCTGCTATTTTTCATACACCGACTTACCCCATTTGAAATATGAGTGTGATTGAGTGGTTCATATTTTCTAATTATTGTACTGTGTACAACCTTACTTTTCATTTATAAATTATCTTTAATATTAATGAAAAAATAAAATAATTTATTACAATAAATTATATATAATATGTTTCATGAATTTCCTAAAAGAACTCTTGCTGACGATCTCCTCATTTATGCTGCCCTCTTTGGCACTATCATTTTCTTCAAACTGAGATGTCATGGTCTCTTGTTCCAACCTTAAACAGATGTCAAAACATTTCAACCACCGTATGAAAGTCAAGTATAGGAGAATAATTAGAGCGTAGTGGAGAACAATATAGAAACTTTTGAATGGGAAGAAAGAATACTAACAATACGTATTAATACAGCCCCAGAAGAAAAAAATACATGGAAGATCAGGAAAAAAAAAGACAAATAAAAATGCAATAGGTAAAAATAGAACAATCACAGAGATACATTACTAAGATGATAAACTCTAAATCCAAACATCAGATGAAGCTGTAATCAAATGGAGTAGAATTCGAACAAAGATTAAATTGGTTTCTTACACCATTGATTTATGTGAATAAATGAAGCTTGAAAAGGCCATTGGTTGTTTAGTTGTGGAATTAGAGTTTGTTGATACTATATTGGACCGGATTTGATGGGTCTAATACCTCAACCCAAGTTCAATAAATAAGCCTAAAGATTACTTACAAGTTTATGAAACATATGGGCCCAAGCCCACATCACCAAAGCAACCCCAACAAGGCTAACTCAATAGATGACAAGTGGACAAATCTTTACCATCCATCCAGAGTGCCACATGTCAGCTCCACAACAAAAGTCCACTCATCCCACATCGAAACTATTCATCAAGACTCCTTTCGACATCAATATAAATAGAACACATTTCCCGAGAAAGGTAACTAAATTTTACTTACTCTAAGAATTATCATTCACCACAAACTTTTTATACGCACCGATCTACAAACAATGACTTGGACATTATAGCATTCTTAGGCTGCCACACAGAGTATCATATTTAAGTTGACACATTTTGTACATCAACATACCCAATATCCAAAAATTAGATCTCAATTCTATATTAATTGAATTTGAAGAAATTCCATTACATCAACATGCAAGATAATCAATCAACAAAAAATTCATCCCAATAACATGATTGAATCATGAACAAAGCTCAAGATTCTATTTCAAGTTACTGAAATTAAACTTGTTGGGAGAACAAAGCTAAATATATTGCCTCGAAGTCTCAAAGTTGTGGGTGAATGCAAGAATTTGGAGGATCGATGATCAGCGGAGGTCTACAAAATCCAGTAGAAAATGGAGTTTGAGAGAACAAACCAAAAACTGATTACAACCCAAGTATGCAATGCAAGGTGTCAGAACCCACTAAATTCACGAAGTTCTTGTTTGATTAGAGTTTTAGTCTTCTCTCAAGTATCCAAATCCTTCTCTCTCTCCTAAAGATAGTTGTGCATGTATAGAAGTATGCATAATAGTTTAGGTATAGTTTAGGTGTCCAAAAACTATTGAAAGAAAAGAAAGGTTCCGAAGTGAGACAAAGTCATGGGCGAGATGTCAAACAAATAAAGAAGCATCTGTCATGTTGAAGCTGAATTCGTCCTTTAAACTCAAAAGACTCAAGGATCCCTACAAACAAGCAAACAGTAAGCTATCGTTCGTTCAATGATCGAGACCCGGGGGGTGTTCGATCAAGAACGCTCCAATGCTTAAGTCAGCTTCGAAAGAGAAATCTCAAGAACTTAAGTAGAGTTGAACAGAATTACCTTTATTTAGAAATGTGTTCCCTTTATATAGGGGGTGAGTGAGATGCTCAATTTCCATAGTTCCGATGTGGGACAAATGCTCCTTGATTTGTGCGCTAACACATGTTACACAGATCGAGGGTGAGAGGCTTCCACGTATCATCCCTGTTTGGGCCCAATATTTGGGCTATGTAAGCATTGTGGGCTTGAGCCATGTTCGGTGCTTGGGCTTTAAGTATTATTGCTAGGGGCAATTTTATCATTTTTGGAATTATGGGCCACGTGGTAGCTCCACATTCTTCCGGTGATTTTGGGCTCCACAAATGCCCCCACATCCCTTAGGAATTCAAGGAATCCTAAGGGATGTAATTTGTATTGTGGTCCCGATAAATTATATATGGGAGTAGGACTCCGCTTGATCTTCAATTTCATTGTACCTGAGAGTCTCTGATGTCGCAGTAAGCTCCACGCTTGTTCGAGAGACTTTTGAATATTTCTTTAATTGTTGAGCTTTACATTTTTACACATTCGGAGAGCTGTATGAGTCCAATTGTAGCAATTTAAGTGGTGTTAAGCTCTATTTTCAGAGACGGTCATTTCAATATGCGTCAAGGCGCACTTCTGGTGAGACCTAGTAGGCTTGCATTGTGGGAGCAAGGTGGCTCGCGTAGTCAAAATCTGTTCTGTGGGAAGTATACAGACTTCGAGGGACCTGAAGAATTCAAGTCCTGACCAAGGCGAGGCAGGGGAAGAAATTTGAAGTCCAACCGATGGACAAAATTTCATCCTTTGATCGAGGCGAGGCATGGCTCAACTACAAGACGAGACATGCTGCAAGTATGATGCGAGGTATTCTACATCCAAGGCTTGGTGTGCCACAATGCAAGGCAAGGCAAGGTTGGAGCAGGAGGTGATGCGCTGAATGACATGAGGTGTTCTTCCCAGTGACCATTCACTCAGTGCGTGGTGGACAGAAGAGTTCGACACATGGGCAGCAAGGTGCACCATGACCTGTCTAGGCTTTCATCCACAAGAGGCGAGGTAGCCCATGACTTGAAGCTAGACATGTTGCAATGCAAGAGGATACGTTCCAAAGTGCATAGTGAGGCAAGGTATCCCATGACGCGAGGCGAAATGCATGTGGTGCCATAAAGTGAATGAAGCGTCTCGAGGAGTTTTTTGGCTGACAGTGGACCTTCTAGTGACCTGACATTCTAGGTCATGTTGAGCTCGAAATGGAGTGGCTACAAGGTGGAGCATAAAGACGGATGATCGATCTTGCCCCCTGTGAAGCTCCAGATGGTGTATGCCACTACGTAATTGAAGAAAGAAAGCTTGTAGGTGGACCATGGATATGGTACTTCGAACATAGGAGGGCCTGACACACGAGGATCAAGGCACGACATAATGTAAGGCAAGGCCTAGTTGGAGTTCAAAGTGTTGCACTAGGCATACTTCCAATGAACATGCATGTGGTGTCTGGCAGATAGAAGAGCTCAGTGTGTTTACGGACTTGTCATCTTCAAGTGCAGGTGAAGCTAACATCGAAGCTTTTAGCAAAAAAGGCAAGGAGTCTCATCACCTAGTATGAGGCATGTCACAACCCAACATGAGGCTTGTTCTAGCTGTGCAAACGCTTACATGATTCCAAAGAGGAAGTCAAACGGTTGGATGTTGAAATCAAAAACTTGAGCGATGGGTGCTTGCTACCCTCACATGCCTCTACAACTTTGTGTTTTTAAGGAAGATGAAGCGCAAAAGTTGGATATGGAAAGCCGGAGCGGGATCACCACCAAAGAGCTGGAGCTTGAACTAGAGATGGAGCCTGAACTGGAGCCTGAATTAGAGGCTAAGAAAACAGATGTTCCTGAAGCCGACGAGTCTCCTGAAGACGTTTCTCTACTTTCAGCAGAAGAATGGGCAGAGTTTTGAAGGACCATGGGCTTTGAAGACTTGCAATTGCATCTACTTCATCTTTGTATGTTGATTATCGCATTTGCATTTTTGTATTGAATAACTGGTTTGAGCGATCGAGATGTGATTAGCCAAACACCCTTCAAATCAATAAATGAAAACGATAGTTATGAGAAATTATGAGCTCCCGTATCTTTGTCTAATTATACTAACTGCCTTGATGTATCCAAACTTGTTTTCTCATCAAATGCCCCCGTTGTGGCCATGGGCGTCCAATTTTGGGTTTCAACTAACTTAGCGTTTGTTTTAGTGTTGCCTTCAAGGAAGGGCTTTTGCTTCTTATTAGAAGGCTTGAAGTGCTTCCAAGAGGAAGAGTTTGAGTGCTTCCTAGTGGAAGGCTTTGAGTGCTTCCTGGTTGAAGGCTTTGATTGCTTCCGGGTGGAAGGCTTTGAATGCTTCCGGGTGGAAGGCTTTGAATGCTTCCGGGTGGAAGGTTTTGAGTGCTTCATAGCGGAAGATTTTTGCAAAGCGTAGGTTGAGATGCATTGCATGGCATAAGCATGGGTCCTTTGAAGGGAAAAGTCTTGGTCGCTTCGCATGGCAAATTCTTGGTTGCTTCGTAGGATGAAGGCTTAGGACCTTCGCAAGGCAAAGGCTTGGATGCTTCGCAAGACAAAGGCTTAGATACTTCGCAAGGCGAAGGCTTAGGTGCTTTGCATTGCGAAGGCTTAAATGCTTCGCAGGGCGAAGGCTCGGTTTCTTCGCAAGGTGAAGACTTAGGTGCTTCGCAAGGTGAAGGCTTAGGTGTTTCGCATGGCGAAAGCTTGGATGCTTCGATGATGAAGGCTTGGATGCTTCGCAAGGCGAAGTCTTAGGTGCTTCGCATGGCGAAGGCTTGGATGCTTCGATGATGAAGGCTTGGATGCTTCGCAAGGCGAAGTCTTAGGTGCTTCGCATGGTGAAGGCTTGGATGCTTCGCAAGCCGAAGGCTTTGGTGCTTCACATGGCGAATGCTTTGATGTTTCGCATGGCGAAGGCTTGGATGCTTCGATGAAGAAGACTTGGATGCTTCACAAGGCGAAGATTTGGATGCTTCGCGGGACGAAGGCTTGAATGCTTCGCAAGACGAAGACTTAGATGCTTCACAAGACGAAGATTTGGATGGTTCAGTTAGGGTGGCACGGAGGAGACTGATCAGAGTTTGATCAATCTGAAACCACTGGTTATAGGCAGGATTCGGCAGAGGAACATAAGGGGAAGTAAGAACAGATTCAGAACCTTCAGATTGAGGGGAAGCAATGACAGGGGTCTGGGGTGGCAGAGTAGGGGAAGGAGGAGGGTGAGTTCCATCAATGAAACGCCAGTAATTGTGACCAATGAGGAAGGGTTTGATCTGGCTTTCCCAAAGAAGATAGTTGGTCTCATTGAGTTTGACAGAGACCAGGTTTGAGACTTGGTTAGGGGAGATTGAAGGGGAAGAACAGGAGTCAGACGCCATAACAAGAAGGGAAATTGAAGGGATCGGTTTATGGTGGTCAGACTTAGAGCTCTGATACCATGTAGAATTTCTGGAATGTCTCATCTACATTCATAGCCGAAGGGCTTATTTATACAAGTCTTTGAGAGAGATAACTCTGAACAGTTATCTCTCTTTATCCAGAAATAACTTCCTAAAACTGTCTAGGTAACTAACTATGAACATCTGTCCGAAACCTGTCCTAACTGTCTACATGTGTACAAAGTGTACAAGTGTACTGTCACATAAGCCTAACTAGTGTATGCAGCTAGTGTATACATATATCATCTTACACAGCGGACTGGTTCTTTCCCAGGTCGCCTTGGAGCACTCTCTTGTCTTCCTCGTGACGTGGAATGTCTGTCTAGCTCTTGGACTGGTCTTTCTGCCAGGAGTCGCTGCAAGAGCTCTGACTGAAGTTGAACTTGGCTGCTCAACCTTTCAACTTGCTGCGCCAAGTTTTCCTGGGGAGGTTGGTGGTGATTTCTCCCTGAGACGTCATGTTGCCCATCCAGAAAGTCCCTTAGGTCCATATTTGTTGTGATCTGATCACGTCGTGATGCACTTCCCATCAACTGCCCGCCTGCCTGTTACAAAGCCGAAGTTCTTTCCCCTAGCATGGGCACTTGGTTAGCTGGTGAGGAGAATGCACTGAAACTGAAGGTTGACCTCCCTCCTAGCATCTCCATGGGTGCTTCTATGGACACCCGCTTGGGTCGAATTGGACGCTCCTCCGGTGTCTCTATGCGAGCCTCATTCCTCGTCTGAGCAGTTGAGGCAGAAACATCTTTTCCAGCTGAACGAACAGATCGTCGAACCCTAGCCATGCTTGATCAACGAATCTTGAATGGAAATTTGTCGAACGATGAACACGTTCAAGATCTCTGAATTAACGTTAAGAACGATGATCGAAGTAGGATGAACGATGAACAATCGTGAGAGCTTCTTCTTGAATATCTTCAAGCTCTCAATGAAAGCACCAATTGTTGAAGCTGAATTCGTCATTTAAACTCAAAAGACTCAAGAATCCCTGCAAACAAGCAAACAGTAAGCTATCGTTCGTTCAATGATCGAGACCCGGGGGGTGTTCGACCAAGAACGCTCCAATGCTTAAGTCAATTTCGAAAGAGAAATCTCAAGAGCTTAAGTAGCGTTGAACAGAATTACCTTTATTGAGAAATGTGTTCCCTTTATATAGGGGGTGAGTGAGATGCTCAATTTCCATAGTTCCGATGTGGGACAAATGCTCCTTGATTTGTGCGCTAACACATGTTACACAGATCGAGGGTGAGAGGCTTCCACGTATCATCCCAGTTTGGGCCCAATATTTGGGCTATGTAAGCATTGTGGGCTTGAGCCATGTTCGGTGCTTGGGCTTTAAGTATTATTGCTAGGGGCAATTTTGTCATTTTTGGAATTATGGGCCACGTGGTAGCTCCACATTCTTCCGGTGATTTTGGGTTCCACATGTCAATTATGAGTGAATCAATAGTATTTTGAGCAAAAGACTAAACAAACAATAAAAAGAAGGAAACAAAATGGAGGGAAAAATCGGAAATATACAACCTGTAGGTTAAAATGGAAAATCCACTATCCGTGAACAATGTTGGATGACTCCGTTAAAGTGAGACTGAATCATGGGCGAAGTATCAAACAAATAAAGAAGCATTTATCAACAACGAGTAAATTAGGAGTAGTATATTGTACAAAAGACTAAACAAACAATAAAAGATGGAAACAAAATGGAGGGCAAAATAGGAAGTTTACAACTTGTAGAACAATGCTGGATGACTCCCTTTCAATGAAAAGCAAGGTGTAGAAGAGACTAAATCATTGGCGAGGTACCAAACAAATAAAGAAGCATCTATCAACTACGAGTAAAACAAGGGTATATTGTACAAAAGACTAAATAAACAATAAAAGAAGGAAACAAAATGAACGCAAAATTAGAATTTACAACTTGTAGGATAAAAATGGAAATCCACTATCCATTATCCATGAACACCGACTCACTTTCAGTATATAGATAATGTTAGGAATGCTTCGAAATGGAATGTGCATATTTAATTTTCCGCTTATTAGACTAAATGCATCAGGAATAAGTTAGCTTGTCTCAAAATGCACAAAGGATTGTAATTTGCCTCATTGTGCACCAGGAACATTTACACCGTCAATACCGTTGCACCATCCATTTATCTCTATTATTAATACCGTGAAAATTGATGATGTGACAGTCATATTACATATTTATAAGGATATTTTAGACATTTGATATCTTTTATTAAATTTCATATTAATTTTTTTTTAAATTAAAATAAAATCTCAAAATCTCTCCCCTAATCCCTTTCATTCTTTGATCCAAAAAAAAAAACCCCCCTCTCATTCTTCGCTCAATTTGGCCTTAGTTCCCACTCCCTAAATCCCTCTTGATCTCCCTCATTCTCTGTGCATGGTAAGGGACCCGATCCCAAGATCAATCAAAATTTCAATATGACGTTTCCGCCCATCGGCGTCGGTGCCTTCGTTTGAAGAACCCATGATTTGAACTTTGAGCTTAAACCCATTTCTCTGTAATTTGATCTCATCCTCCCCTTTGATTGAATCAGAAAGTCTGAGTCAATGTCGCCCATGTCAAGATTTGCTCTTAAGAATTTGAAGTTAAAACCATGTGACGCTTTCTACTGTTTGTTAGGAAATTAACGAGTTAATTCCTAATGATGTGAATGGAAATTAAAAGGACATTTTCGTTGGACTATTACACCTTTTGGAATTAAGGTTTGACCTTAAGATTTGCTTAATAACTTTCTAGATAAATATTAATTTTTATCAAATTAATATTTGATTAGAATTACAGAATATACGTACATCGTATATGTGAATGAAGGTGTGATTGGATCAGTTGCAAGTACATTGAATTAAATGTGAACTTGGATGTTTGCTGTTAATGTGCATTGAATTGGTTCATGGCAAGCACCATGCCGCTTGCCAATTGAAAGGGCATGTTTAGGCATGCAATCAAATGGTGCAACCATTTGAAGAAACGGTGCAACCAATTTCAAGCACTATAATAGATCCGATGAATCCTCGAAGCAACGCAACCTTTCGTTCCAACGAAATTTATTTGCTGCATATTTTTTGCAGACACATCCTTTCAAGAAATGGGTATCAAAGTATTATTTTAAGAGATGCATTTCTTGTGAAAAGAAACATCTTTTATGAAGAGATGTTAACACATCTATAAATAGAGATACCCACAACACTTTTCATTCATTTAATTCAATCATCAATAAAGTCATTCTATTTTTGGAGAATTAGTGCAACAAAATATTTATTCTTAGAATAGTTTTCAGAGAGAGTTTTAAACACAGTTTGCGTTCGCTATTTTTGTGGATTTAAGTGTTACTTCCACAAGAAGCCGATCATTGTATCTTGGGAGACGTTTGCCAAGAAAAATCTTTGAGCACCGGTGATGAGGTAATTTCGTCTTAAGAAAATAGAATCAAGTTCTAAACTCAATCATACATGTAAAGTGTCTCGTACTCATTTTCTTTTTAATTCATTTATTCGAATATAAAAGTTATTTTATTTTCATATTTATGTGAATATAGTAATTATCAATATTTTTACCAACAATCTTAAGAGGATATTTGTTTTATTTAGTAATTGCTATATTTGATTTTGGGAATACTTAAATTCCTTTTGGTCGTTAGTTTTATTTTATTTATATTGAATTGTGTGTTTTCCTCTTTACTGAAGGGAAAATGATGGCTAGTAATCCTAGTGATGATGTTACTAGTAATGATGGTACTAGTAATGACAAGGGAAATCGTGTGGCTCATGCCCTACCTGTGGTGATCCCTACTTCCTCTTCTTACGGAGAGAAACCAGAAAAGTTCAATAGAACAGAATTTAAGAGGTGGCAACAAAAAATGTTTTTTTTATTTGACCACTCTTAATTTGGCCAAGTTCTTGAAGGAAGATACTCCTACAACTAGTTCTACTACAGAAGCAGTGGCTGCTGCAGATGCATGGCATCATTCAGACTTTCTATGCAAGAACTATATCCTCAATGGATTGGAAAATTCTCTATACAATGTATATAGTCCAATCAAAACTGTTAAGGTCCTGTGGGAGTCGCTTGACAAGAAATACAAGACTGAAGATGTTGGCATGAAGAAATTCGTGGTCGGTCGGTTTCTTGACTACAAGATGATAGACTCCAAAACGGTTATCAACCAAGTCCAAGAACTCCAACTTATTCTCCATGAGATTGAGGCAGACAACATGGTTATAAGTGAGACTTTCCAAGTGACTGCTGTAATTGAAAAATTGCCACCTTCTTGGAAAGACTTCAAGAATTATCTCAAGCATAAGCGCAAAGAGATGGGACTTGAGGATTTGATCGTGAGGTTGAGAATTGAGGAAGACAACCGTGGTTCTAAAAAGAAAACCAATGGAAATTCCATGGTGGCTAAGGCACAAGTTGTGGAAGATAGGCCAAAGAACAAGAAAAAGAGGAAGCATGGAGAAAGCTCTAGTCAATGGAACTCAAAGAAAATTGGAGAATTCAAAGGCAAATGCTTTAAGTGTAACAAGCCTGGACATAGGGCGGCAAACTGTCGTTCTAAATAATGGTCTTTTCAAGATGAATGTAATGACTGTTCTACATTCTATTAATAATAATAACACAGTTTGTTCTGCTTATATTATTGAATCCCCAAATATTTGGCATGGTAGATTAGAACATGTTAATTATGACACTATGTGTCGATTAGTTAACATGGATTTACTACCTAAATTTAATATTGATGCAAGTCACAAGTGTGAAACTTGTGTTGAAGCCAAACAAACCAGAACATCTTTTCATTCTATAGAAAGGAGTACAGAACCTCTAAAATTAATTCACAGTGATATCTGTGATTTAAAGTATGTGGAAACTAGAGGTGGTAAAAAGTATTTCATTACTTTTATCGATGACTGCACAAGATGACAGGACCCGCCCCGATCCCACGGGGACCACAAGGGGACGTGCCCTGCTCCCGTCTGACACCCAAAATAACATACCAATTTTAACCTCAAATGTTCAAATTAATAAATAACCAAATAAAGTTATACATAAAATCCAAGTTTAACAGATGTCAGACAAGGGATGAAAACCAAATTACAAATTGCGAGCACGACTCTAAAATAATCCTGCTGGTCAAACCACCTGATAGGGGTTCAGATACGCAGAAGTAGATCTATGCCTCCGCCTCAGGATCCTCCTCTACCTCAGTAGCACAGCCTGGAGGGGTTACCAAAACATTAAGGGTGAGTGGGCCGAAACTCAAGTTTATAAAAACAGTTTAATAAGTAAAACATATAATTTACCCCTCCGTTTTCCAAACATGCATGCATCAGAATTTAAAACCATAAATCATATAATATGAATCATAAGGCATGTAATAAAACCATAAACATAATTTTTAACCACTGCACTATACACTCCAATCCTGACATCCTCGATGTCTGACGTCCCTGACGTCCAATAAGGTCACAGTCCCAAGGCTACGCGTGCCACTCGGGGTCTCAATCCCGAATCCAATCCCCGAACCCTGTCCGGGTACGGCATCTCAAATGCCTAGCGTCCTAGACGCTCGATGTCCCCGACGTCCCTGACGTCCAATTATAGCAATCCTGCTCCTGAGTCATTTTACGGTCCGGTTCCTCCGTAGAATGACCCCTCGCAGGCAATGCGCCATGACCACTCCGGGGTACCACATCTAGAGGAGACAGTATCACAAGAATGGATCTATACAGTGCAGTACCAAATACATTTTATTGATATCCACATGCAAAATATATATATATACAAGATAAAATCCAAACCGATCTTTAAGTTTCATCAGACGGGTTTCAAACCCAAATACCGTGAAACGTGCCATAACCATAATTCCAATATCATCAAAATCGTTTCATGATTCCAGCATGTGAATATAAGTAAATCAGAAAACATTTAAGCATGCAAGAGTTTAATGAAATCGGGCCCACTCACAGTACGATCCCGCGGTGAATCTGCGCGTACGGAACTGTACCGGGCTTATCGTACAATTCCTGTCAGTCCAAATCACACGTAAGGGTCACTACAAGTCTTAAACATTTAACCAAAAAGTCCGAAACAGAAACCGGCTCGGGGAACCCGTCCAACACGTTTCCCGAGGCAACCGGCCCTAAACTGACCCATCAAAACTATCTCAGATCAACATGGTTAATTCACCAAAAATGTTCAGAATGATGAGGGGAATAAAAGTCATGTTGATCGTGATCATAGATGAGGTTCAACGCGCCCTCACGCGCCGCCCAAAGTGGCTGCGCATGAAATTCACGCTCCTGACACTGTAGCTACAGTGTCACCACCTTCACCCGTTTGTCTGTAATACGGGTCTGCCACCCGCAGCTTGACCCGGTTAATTGACCCTCAATTTCCACTCGATTTCACTCGTATTTGATCCTAACATGTTCATTAACTATCCAATTTAGGTTCTGAGTTAAAAATCAACCTCACTGGTCCCTTAAATGGACCCTCGACCTGTGATCAACCAAACGGGTCAATCACCAGAACTCCCTGGTTTCAAACCCATTCTCCAATTAACTTCACAGGAAACATAATAGGATCAAAACGAACTAAAATGAATGATCAATTGTGCCTGAAGGTTGTCATCCCAAGCTCTGCAATTTCTCTGAAAACGGCAGCCTCCGTCCCAGCTCAACCGTGGCTGGTTCCCCTCGATTTCGATGTGGTTGAGTTCTAAATACTCCCAGAAGACTAAACCAGGCCTTGGTTTGGTCCAACAATCACCAGAAATCAAAACCCGATTTTCCCTCCAATTTTCCTGAAATGGTTTTCTCTGGTTTTCCTCTCCAATTCCCAGTCCTCACTGCAGCAGATTGAAGCACACTTAAATCCCATTCAGTTTAAACAATCCTTACCAGACAACAGCTCGTGGAAGCCTCACTGTCCACTGAGAAATGTTTCCCGCAAAAGTTCGAATCTTGAATTAACAAATGGTGTCCATGATCAGCCATGTTCTGATGTCTATAGGGCTTTAAACAATCCCAGCTTTCCAACTCACACACTGATTAAATAATTGGGACTCAGAACCACCGCACACGGTGGTGCAGCAATTGTTCCCCCGCGGTTGCTACAGTGACCAGGGGTGAAATGACCAAAATGCCCCTAGTTCAATAATTACCAAAATGCCCTTTACTTTCTAGACCCGTAACTCAGCCATACGAAGTCCGATTTCGGCATGCCGCCTGTCAACAGACTCAGGGCATCGAGACCTACCTAACGGTCCTTGAGTCGTGTGAAAATTAGTTTCCAAACAAAAAGTCAACATTTTCGCCCCTATCGTCCAAATTACGGTAATGCCCCTGAACTTCCGATAGTCATAACTTTTGCCCTGATCCTCCGAATTGGACGTACCACCCGTCTATGGACTCGTGACGTCCCAAACTACGTCACCTTCATTGGTCAAAGTCCATTTGACCCTCAAATCAAAAAGTCAACAATTTGGCAATACCATTCATAGGGGTAAAAACGTCAATTCATACATTAAATTACATTATTATAATCCTCGAATTTCCGGGGTGTTACACAAGATATTGCTATGTTTATTTGCTTAGAAGCAAAGATGAAGCCTTAGTAATGTTTCAACATTATAAGAATGAAGTTGAGAATCAACTTAGTAGAAAGATTAAGGTTTTAAGAAGTAGGGGAGGTGAATATGTTACACCCTTTGCAGAGTTTTGTACTCAACATGGGATTATTCACCAAACCACTGCTCCTTATTCACCATAAAAAATGGTATTGCTGAACGTAAAAACCGAACATTGAAAGAAATGATGAATGCTATGTTGATAAGTTCTGGAGCTATCCAGAATTTGTGGGGAGAAGCTTTGCTTTCTGCAAATTATATTCTCAATAAATTACTTCATAAGAAGTTAGAAAAGACGCCTTACGAGTTATGGAAGGGTCGAAGGCCTTCTTACAAATATCTCAAAGTTTGGGGGTGTCTTGCTAAGGTAGCGGTGCCAGATCCTAAAAGGGTTAAAATAGGATCGAAAACCATTGATTGTGTATTCATTGGTTATGCTTCTAATAGTAGTTCATATTGATTCCTTGTACATAATTCAGATAACGGTGATGTACATGCGAATACAATTATTGAATCAAGGAATGCAACATTTTTTGAGAATGTGTTTCCTTGGAAAGATGCACATGAACAAAGTTCTCATAAAAGAACTTATGATAGCAGTAATCTTGACAATCATCAAGATCAATCAGATCAAGGATCTGAAGGACTTGAAAATAAGGTTGAACCTAGATGAAGTAAAAGGGCAAAAAACTTCTAAGTCGTTTGGTCCCGATTTTCTAACATATTTGTTAAAAAATGAACCTCAAACCTACAAAGAAGCATTGTCATCCCCTGAAACGCCTTTTTGGAAAGAGGCTATTAATGCTGAAGTAGATTCCATTCTACTAAACCATACATGGGAATTAGTGGATCTTTCTCCTGGGAATAAACCTTTGGGTTGGGTTATAAATGAATTTTTAAAAGGAAGATGAAAGCTAATGGATCCGTAGATAAGTATAAGGCGAGACTTGTTATCAAAGGTTATAAGCAAAAAGAAGGCTTAGACTATTTTGATACTCACTCACTAGTTACGAGAATAACATCTATTAGAATGTTAATTGTGATAGCTGCTTTGCATAATCTTGAAATACATCAAATAGATGTTAAAACGGCCTTTCTAAATGGTGATTTAGAAGAGGAGATTTACATGAAACAACCGGAAGGATTCATTGTTCTTGGACAATAGAAGAAAGTATGTAAGCTTGTTAAGTCTCTGTACGGCTTAAAGTAAGCACCAAAGCAATGGCATATAAAATTTGACAATGCAATGATGTCAAATGGATTCAAAATTAATGAGTGTGATAAATGTGTCTACACAAAAGTCACACCAAATGGTTATGTCATTGTGTGTCTTTATGTAGAAAACATGCTCATTATTGGTAGTAATAACGATATAATTAAATCTACCAAGAGAATGTTGACCAGTAAGTTTGATATGAAAGATATGAGAGTTGCAGATGTTATTTTAGGAATTAAGATTTCTGGAACTCCTGATGGATTAATATTGTCTCAAGGCCATTACATTGAGAAAATACTTTCCAAGTTTGGAAAGTATGATAGTAATCCAGTAAAAACTCCATATGAAAATAACATTTATTTAACTAAAAATACTGGTAAAGGCATATCACAAGTTGAATATGCATGTATAATTGGTAGTTTAATGTATGTCACAAACTGCACATGCACTGACTTAACTTACTCAGTTAATAAGTTGAGTAGATTTACAAGTAATCCTAGAAGAGATCATTGGAAAGTTATAGTCAGAATTGTTGGGTATTTAAAATATACCAAGAATAATGGACTGCACTACACAAGATATCCATCTGTTTTAGAAGGCTATACAGATGCGAACTGGATATCAAATGAGAAAGACTCAAATTCCACAAATGGATATGTTTTTACCTTAGGTGGTGCATCGGTTTCTTGGAAATCAACTAAGCAAACATGCATAGCCAGATCCACTATGGAACCTAAATTTATCGCTTTAGATAAAACTGCAGAAGAAGCCGGGTGGCTTTGTAATTTCTTAGAAGATATTCCAAATTGGTCGAAGCCTATGTCTGCTTTATGTGTACATTGTGATAGTCAATCGGCTATTGGAAGGGCACAAAATTTTATGTATAATGGTAAGTCTCGACACATACGTCGAAGACATAATACCATTAGGCAACTGCTCAAGTGGTATTATTACCATTGACTATATAAAGTCAAAAAAAAAATAATAGTGGATCCGTTTACAAAAGCTTTGACAAGAGAGCAAGTTTATAAATCATCAAGACGAATGAGACTAAAGCCTATTTCTTAATAGTTTGCATGATAGACACCCAACCTAGTTGACTCGAGATCCCAAGATATAGGTTCAAAAGGGACAACTAAATTATGTATAACTGAAACATGAGTATTATGGGGATATTCCCTTTGCCTATTCTTATGATGAGACAATGCTACCTGCATCATGTGAGGTTAAGCTCAGTTTTTAATGATTCCTATGACTTAGAAATCTAAGTAGGGTATAGCAGGATACTCTTAATAGGAATACACCTATATCAGTACGAAATGAGGCCGTTTCTATGAGAATTTTAAGGCTAAATTCTCTAAAGTATTGACGAATACCAGGAGTGTCCATGGCCGGAAGGACACAACATAGAACCAAACGTATTAGAAAAGGTATTATGTGAGTAAGATTGTCTTGGTTTACATAAACGGCTGGGCGGTTCAAGACATCGCGTTCATTGGTGAGCTAGTAAATTCGATCTTATTTCACTACGGAAGGTTCAAGGCCAAAAGTTACCTATCTCGATGTAGTATCTTTTCGATTAAACTCTCTCAAGTGTCTGCATTATTGAACATTTGCATTTTCAAGCTAATTTCCATTCATGTGGGGAATTGTTAGGAAATTAACGAGTTAATTCCTAATAATGTGAATGGAAATTGAAAGGACATTTTTGTTGGACCATTACACCTTTTGGAATTAAAGTTTGACCTTAAGATTTGCTTAATAACTTTTTAGATAAATATTAATTTTTATCAAATTAATATTTGATTAGAATTACAGAATATACGTACATCGTATATGTGAATGAAGGTGTGATTGGATCAGTTGCAAGTACATTGAATTAAATGTGAACTTGGATGTTTGCTGTTAATGTGCATTGAATTGGTTCATGGCAAGCACCATGCCGCTTGCCAATTGAAAGGGCATGTTTAGGCATGCAATCAAACGGTGCAACCATTTGAAGAAACGGTGCAACCAATTTCAAGCACTATAATAGATCCGTTGAATCCTCGAAACAAAGCAACCTTTCTTTCCAATGAAATTCATTTGCTGCATATTTTTGCAGTCACATCCTTTCAAGAAATGGGTATCAAAGTATTATTTTAAGAGATGCATTTCTTGTGAAAAGAAGAATATTTTATGAAGAGATGTTAACACATCTATAAATAGATAGAGATACCCACAACACTTTTCATTCGTTCAATTCAATCATCAATAAAGTCATTCCATTTGTGGAGAATTAGTGCAACAAAGTATCTAGTCTTAGAATAGTTTTTAGAGAGAGTTTTAAACACATTTTGCGTTCGCGTTCGCTACTTTTGTGGATTGAAGTGCTACTTGCATAAGAAGCCGATCGTTGTATCCTGGAAGACGTTTGCCAAGAAAAATTCTTGAGCACCGGTGAGGAGGCAATTTCGCCTTAAAGAAATAGAATCAAGTTCTAGACTCGATCATACATATAAAATGTCTCTTACTCATTTCCTTTGTAATTCATTTATTCGAAGAGAAAAGTTATTTTATTTTCATATTTATGTGAATATAACAATTATCAATATTACTACCAATACAGGCCCAACTCTTTGTTATCTGCAAGGAGGTTGCAATCTCATCTGGGTAAATTTGATCAATTCGTTTCAATTTTTTTCCTTTGTTGGTAGTGATTTCGCGCTTTTTGGCAGTTGGGTATTGTGTATCTTGTTGTTTTGTTTGTAAAGTTTTGTGCTTTAGGACCTCAAATTTGCTTACTTTCGTGTTCCCATTTTGTGGGGAGATTGTTTTTCAGATCTAAGAGGTGAGCTTTATGTGCATGAGAAGAATGTAAGATGTTGTGCAATCCAAAGTGAGGTATGGAGTCCCATCGTTGCTCGGCATTCTTCAATCATTCAAAAATCAAGGTGTATGCTTCCACTGTTACTCTTCTTTTTGTCCTCCCTTCCGATAGACCAAGACCAGTTCGACTCCCAATTCATAAACACTCCAACCCATCTTCTCCATCGTCATCTTTCTCCACCGTAGCTCCGCTGCTCGCCAAGAGTTAGACATCGACCACAAAACCAAGATTCAACGACCCATGATCCAAATCTAAACACCCAAAATTCCAAAAAGCCATCCAAATTACCCAAAATTCCAAACACTCAAATCCAAATGCATGCGCTGAGAATGAGGGAGATGAAAAGGGGTTTAGGGAGTGCGAACTGGGGCCAAATGGAGCGAAGAATAAGATGGATTGGGGAAGAGATTTTATTTTAATTTTTTAAAGAAATTAATATAAAATTTAACAAAAGATATCAAATGTTTAAAATACCCTTACAAATTTGTAATATGATTGACACATCATCAATTTTCATGACGTTAATAACAAAGATGAATGAATGGTACGATGATATTGATGATATAACCGTTCCTTGTGCACACCAAAATAAATTACAGTCCCTGATACATTTTAAAATAAAATGACTTGTTACTGATACGCTCAGCTTAATTAACCTTCTTCTGCCATTGTACTCTCGAGAAGCTGTTGTTCCCTGCTGTTTTTATTTCCTTAGGTTTTGATGCTTCCCTCTCTACTTGCAGGTTGATACATTTTTATTTAACAAAATAAAATACAATTTCTCAGTAGTCAGCATACTCCGCACCAATGCACCATTATACTCATAATCCTGAAGTTAATATCTTTACAAGAGAAGAAAGAGTAAAGAAAGATAAGAAGCAAAGGAGACGAATGATTAACATGAACCCCTAACTTTCAAGCTATACATTCAAAACATTTTTTGTACTAGGACGTCCATATGTACATTACAAAACTCGAGACACTGAAAGGAGTTTATGCACGCACGAAGTGAAGAAATGTTTCAATCTTCTGCTGTGACATCCATCTTCCTTGTTTGAGAGCGAAACATTGCAGCAACATATTCAGACGTGCTACATTCATCTGGTTTTCGACCAGTGACAGTGGAGACGTATCTTGGGAATCTGATGGAAATGCCTCGTGATGGATGAACCAAACCTACAGCAGCCTGGTGAACAGGCGACACTGTGAAGTCTGCACCTCTTATTTCCCATACAAGCTCTGGAGAAAACCACATATCAGGCACCTCATTGGTTTTATAGTAAGGTGGTTTTCTGGACAGGATCATGTCTCCAGAAAAGAAACCTTTCATCTGCAGTTCAAAACATAAAGGAAACCTTGAAACATGACGAGCTCGCAGGATCAAGGTCAACTCAACAAGGAAATAACCCGCACAGTTTAATTACATCACTATAAAAGTTGAAGAAAGTCCAGGGTTTTTGGGCAAGAGAGTTCAAGTGCAACCCTGTCAAACATGTACGTGGTATAACATTCTAAAGCTAGTCTTCACTAACAATGAGAAGCCATGACAGCATAACTTTCAGAAGATTCTCCATCCAGAAATGACAAATGGATTTTATCCAATAAAAAGTTTGTCAAGTAACTCAAGAATCCTGTACATGAAACTTTTTCTGCCCCTGAGCCTACAAACTGGACATTAAAATAGCAGAAAAGCCAAAGCAATAAGCACATTAACTTTTGACAGGACATGTGTGAGCAAGTACAAATTAGAAGCGATCTTTTTTTTTAAGGAAAATCTAAGATCTATTTCACTTGACAAGAAAAGACAAAAGCCCAATACCTACAATTCGAGCTTGATTTCGACTGGAATCTAATGTAGGACAGAATAGAGTACTAGTAAATCACAACTTAGTGGAAGCAAACTTTAGAAAACACAAACATAAAAGATAAGGTCTGAATCACTCCAGGGGCTTATTGACTTCACACCAAAACCTAATGTGAGCAACCACATAACTTTAATCAACACCTGGATATAATTTTAATACTGGAAACCACTTAGTTTCACACAGCCACAATTTATCTTCTACCAGTCACAATATCTTCAGTAATTTCCCAAATGAAATTACTTTGCACATCAGCAATAGACTAACCTCAGTGTAAAATGCATCTGAGAAGCCAGACATGACACGGCAGATGCTTTGGAAATCTTCAGTATCAGGATCATAACAAGCCATTAGAAATGGACTGAACCTGAAAGCAAATACATCCGCTATCAATAAGTTGATACTATTTTAATTTATAAGACACTCAAAATGCATTTGTGGTTACTTTTGAGTTTGCACACCTGTGACAAAGATACTAGGTAATCAAACATCATAAATTGATAAATGGAAATGAAGATTTAGTAATTACCAGCCCGCCTTTCTCCCGTTTCCATGCCAAGCTCCAATTGGGACTAAATCCAGAGAGTCATTCAACCCATCTATGTAGTCTCGCTTCACCTAAAACAGAAAAACAGTTCAAATCACAGATGAACGTTTTCCTTATGTTTTTTTTATATCAAACTTGAATGACATAAAACCTTTAGCCATGAATCTGTACGCTTTGATGGACAATATCCAGCATCAACATCTAAAGATTTGACCATAATCCCTTCACATGAGGAGAGGAAGGCATTTTTGAGAAAAGAGTTGATCTTATTTAAAGTAGCTTCACTGGCTAAACAAGCATCATCTGCTTCAACCTACCAGCAGACAGATAATACAAATCAAAAATTGAAAAAAAAATTAAAATAAAACATCTGCCAGAAGCACTTACTGTCATTTCCTTGGCATATTCAAAATAGCCTAACTTCTCACCATAAAACGTATCTTTCATATCTGCAAGTTTTTAGCAAGAAATCTTTACCATATAATTACAGGCGATAGGAGGCACTCTACATTAAAAAAATAAAAAAATCAAATATTATAGAGCATTGAAGCTACTGTGAAATAGTGTCTGCATACATTTTCTTCTTTTTCGCAAAGGAGAGTCCAACAACCTGTGCATAAGTGTATTAGTTTACCTCGCATCCCTCTTAAGATAAGCAATCAATCACTCTAAGTAAAAATAGATAATAAGAAACAGACAATGATATTACATAGTATAACTCTACTATTACAACCTGTGACGACAAAAAAACTATATGAACATTTTAAAAATGATCAACAACTCTTTTGATTTTACAAATGTAATGCTTGAAAGGAATTTGGTTCCTATTAAATAGTGAGCCGCAACAATCAAACAAACCCCACTACAGAATTAAATTTATAGATATCAAACTCAGACAGCCGATTCCTATATCTGGTAATAAACCCAAACCATTGTGGAAGGCCTAAGGTGTAACCAAGAAACTTCCACCACGAAGGTCTTTGACGTCCTTTAGTCAAGCCACTGATGAAGAGTCTTTCTCTGACATTGGGACACGCATACATATTGGAAGGAGAGAAGCAAGGCTCCAGAGAAAAAAAGGCACCAACCAACAAGTATTCTATAAGTTCTGGAGTCATGAGTGCAGGATAGAATTGTCCGATTATTCCGATTATTCAGGTTTATATGGAGATCACAGCCACAAGACTTACGTAAACTGCGCCACTTAAAAATCAGCAAGACCTTGACTTGCTGAAAAGGTAGCTTAAGATTTCCCCTAGTTAATAAAGATGAGCTAAAATGCCAGAGTTTATACCACCACACAAAGTTTAAGCAAGCCAAGGAAAAACACTTCTATATACTTGTACGAAAGTATAATCCTAGAGCTGTAGAACAGAACACTACTAGACCTGTATAGGTAGACATACACGTGTACAATAACATTAGACATCTGTCCTAGGTAGTTACTGGCAGTTAGTCAGTTACTAACTGCTGTTAGGATAAGATTAGGACAGATATAACTGCCTGATCTTATCTCCCTACACTTGTGTATATATATACAGCCATTTGGCTATGTGAATGATATCAGAAAATTCACCAATTCTACATGGTATCAGAGCAGAACGTCTGACCACCATAGTTCGATCCTCTCCTTCATGTCATGCTAGTGACTCATGTGCCTCCCCCTCAATCTCACCAAATCATGTCTCAACCCTAGTGTCCATCAAACTCACTGAATCAAACTATCTTCTCTGGGAAAGCCAGATCAAACCATTTCTGATCGGCCATAAATACTGGCGGTTCATCAATGGAACTCATTCTCCTCCTTCTCCTACCCTTCCCTCTCCGGTCCATGATGAATCCTCTCCCCAATCCGATTCATCATCCTCTCCCATTACTGGGTCTTCTGTTCCTCTGCCTAATCCTGCGTACCACCAGTGGTACCAAATTGATCAAACTCTCATCAGCAATCTTCGAGCAACACTGATGGAACCTGTTCTATCTCAGGTTGTCGGACTGAAAACTTCTCGAGAAATTTGGGAATGCCTACGGAAAAATTTCTCCCAACAATCCCTAGCAAATGCCACTAACCTCAAATTCCAACTCATGTCTCTCACGAAAGGCTCCCAATTTGTCTCTGACTACCTCAACCATCCCAAAACACTCGCAGACTCTCTTGCTGCCATCAACGAACCATTCTCTTCCCGGGACTTGGTCACTGCTGTTTTACGAGGGCTTGGCTCAGAATACAGCATGCTTGTGACAGCCATGCTCAACGTTCCTCCTCTGCCTCCCTTCACTGATCTCAGAGCCCGGCTCCTCTCCTTTGAAGCCCAACAAGCCTCCACCCTCCAACCTGCTGCTGTCAATCTACCCACTGCCCTGTACACTGCCCACCCTGGACCTGCCATTCACCGTGGACGTTCTGGTTTTCAGCGAGGCCCTCGACCAAGTCGTGGAACCCGCTTCCCCAACCGCCGCAGTTCTCCACGCGTCTACTCCCCAAATCCATCCCCTGGTGTACTCGGATCCTCTCCATAGTCCTCCAACCGCCCCACCGGTCCTCAACGCTGGTCCTGCCACCGCCATGGCCACCTTGCTGCTCACTGCCCCAATCTGTCCCAGTCTACAGATCACAACCTGTCCCAAGCCTTCGTTGGTCTCCACCTCGCCAACGTTTCAAACCCAAATTGGTACCCGGACACAGGTGCCACTCACCATGTCACCATGGATCCTCTCTCCTCCCCACAACCTCCAACTTCATCCCCTGAACAAGTCATGATCAGCAATGGCACCACCCTCCCCATCCACCAAACTGGTACAGTCTCCTCCTCTGGTCCTTTCAATTTTCAACTCTCTGACGTCCTCTATGTTCCCTCTATCCAAAAGAATCTGCTCTTAGTCTCTCAATACACTAAAGATCACCAAGTCAAAATTACCTTCTTCCCCCACCGCTTTCTTATTCAGGATTTACTCACTGATCAAGTTCTGTTTCAAGGCCCCTGTAAAGATGGTCTTTACAAGATCACACCGCAATCCGCACCACCCCAAGCCTTCCTCACCAGTGCTGCCCCGTCCCTATGGCACCAGCGGCTTGGACATCCCTCTTCCCAAGTCCTTCGCATGGTGACAACCAAAAATAAATTATGCACTCCTGTATCTTTAAATTCCGCACCCTTTTGTAATCAATGTGCTCTCAATAAGAGTACTCGCCTGTCTTTTTCCTCTGTTGTTCATCAATCAATAAAACCATTTAATTTAATCCATTCAGATGTTTGGATGTCCCTTGTACTTTCTGTCTCTGGTTTTCGGTACTATGTACTGTTCACTAATGATTATACTCGATTTACATGGATATTTCCCTTACGACAAAAATCTGAAGTATTCATCCATTTCACAAAATTCTATTCCTATGTTCAAACTCAATTCCACACAAATATAACTCAGTTTCAGAGTGATGGTGGCACCGAATACACTAATCATCAATTCCAAGCCTTTTGCTCCGCACATGGCATTCACCACCGTTTTTCCTGCCCTCACACCCCTCAGCAAAATGGGTTAGCTGAACGGAAACACCGTCACATCTCCGAAATGGGACGAACCCTCCATACAGCAGGTATGCCTTACTCTTACTGGGCAGATGCTATCACCACTGCTGTTTTCCTCATTAGTCTCCTCCCCACCCCTACTCTTTACTGGACCTCTCCCTACACTAAACTATACGGTAAACCACCACCATATCATATTTTCAGAACCTTTGGCTGTTCGTGCTTCTCCTTCATTGGACCCTACACTAAACACAAGCTGGAACCCCGCAGCCTATCCTGTATTTTCCTTGGTTACAGCCCACACCATGCAGGGTACCATTGCTTACATGTACCCACAGGTCGAGTCTATATCAGCTGCCATGTTGTCTTCAATGAGCATGACTTTCCTTACCCCAAGTCCTCCCCTCCTAACCCTCCCCTATCCTTCACCCCAATAATTTCCTTCGATCTTCCTGCTCACTCACCAGTCCCAGCACCACCAGCCCTCAATCCTTCTTCCTTCCCTCCACCCACACCACCATCCTCACCATTACCAGAATTCCAATCGGACCAGTCCTCTTCCATCAGTTCTGCAGCGTCTCCAGGGGTCTCCTCAACCCCCTCTCACCCTACAAGACCCCCCCAATATTCACCCTATGACTACCCGCAGCAAGGCTGGGATTTCAAAATCCCGAAACCTCCTGTATACCTCCAGATATCCCCTGCCCCAGGCCTTCCACACTACTAAACTTACCACACCCAAACCAACCTCCTACACACAGGCCTCCAAATCTCCTGAGTGGACAGCGGCTATGCAAACTGAATACAATGCTCTTATGAAGCAACACACCTGGTCCCTGGTTCCCCTTCCCTCTCACGCCAATGCCGTGGGGTGTAAATGGGTTTTTCGCCTAAAACAGCGTGCAAAGGCTCTATTGAACGCTATAAGGCCCGCCTCGTTGCCAAAGGTTTCCACCAACAAGAGGGACTTGACTACAATGAAACCTTCAGTCCCGTGGTCAAACCAACAACCATCCGCATAGTTCTAGCCATTGCAGTTTCTCTTGGTTGGCCCATCCGTCAAATGGATGTCACTAACGCCTTTCTCCATGGCACTTTACATGAAGAAGTCTACACGGTTCAGCCCCTTGGCTTCACTAATTCCCAACACCCTAATCATGTATGCCGCCTCCATAAGGCTCTCTACGGCCTAAAACAAGCTCCACGAGCATGGTTTGACCGTTTCAGCACTTTTCTCATTCACTATGGATTCTGTCAAAGCAAGGCAGACCCTTCAATGTTTGTTCTTCATCAACATAAATGCATCATGTATCTGCTACTGTATGTTGATGACATCATATTGACAGGAAACTCCCAAGAGGCACTGTCTACCTTCATGACCGCCTTAGCCCGTGCCTTCGACATCAAAGACTTGGGTCCCCTACACTACTTCCTAGGTGTTGAATCTCGTTCCACTCCCACTGGCCTCACTCTAACACAAAACAAATACACTGTTGAGCTCCTAAACCGTTGTGGACTGGCTGATTGTAAACCCGCCCCTACCCCTGTAGCAACAAAACAAGGTCTTTTTGCCACCATTGGACAGTCTCTCCCAGATCCCTCTATCTACAGACAACTGGTGGGTGCCCTTCTTTACTTGACACTCACCCGACCGGATATCTCATATGCAGTTCAAAATGTCGCCCAATTCATGAGCCGGCCCACAGATGCCCACCTTACTGCTGTCAACCGCATCCTACGGTATCTAAAAGGCACAATAGGCACAGGACTTCTCCTGCAGCACTCCCGCTTCCCCCTAAGCCTACAAGCCTTCTCGGATGCTGATTGGGCAGGTTGCCCTGACACACGCAGATCAGTTACTGGTTTCTGCATCTTTCTTGGTCCAAATCTAATCTCCTGGTGTGCTAAGAAACAGAAAACTGTCTCTCGTTCCAGCTCCGAGGCGGAATATCGTGCCCTGGCCTACACCTGTGCAGACACAATTTGTATCCTAAGACTCCTACAAGAACTTCGGATCCTGCCTCAGCTGCCACTTCGCCTTTATTGTGACAACATGAGTACTGCACACATGACAGCCAACCCGGTCTTCCATGCTCGTACGAAACACATAGCCATTGACTACCACTTTCTTCGTGAAAGAGTTGCTGCTGGAACACACAGCGTACTCTTTGTCCCATCAGCTCATCAACTGGCAGACATCTTCACCAAAGGACTCCCCTTTGCTAGTCACCGTCAACTTGCTTCCAAACTAGTCACCTATAAGGTGCCTAGTTTGCGGGGGGATGTACGACAGTATAATCCTAGAGCTGTCGAACAGAACACTACTAGACCTGTATAGGTAGACATACACGTGTACACTAACATTAGACATCTGTCCTAGGTAGTTACTGGCAGTTAGTTAGTTACTAACTGCTGTTAGGATAAGATTAGGACAGATATAACTGCCTGATCTTATCTCCCTAAACTTGTGTATATATATACAGCCATTTGGCTATGTGAATGATATCAGAAAATTCACCAATTCTACAATACTATTTAAGGACAACAAATTAAGTGAGATATGACTTACTGGTAAGGAATTTCACAAAAAGAAAGAATACATTTCAGCAGTAAGAAAATAAAAACAGGAATCATTATGAAACAGATGCTGAATCAGCCAAATTTTTCCCTTTTCCCAGGGAATGAAGCATGCCACCTGAGCATTATATCTAAAGCAATAGCTTGATCTTAACATGAAGTCAACCAATATCTTTACATCTCTACAGAACTTGCAGAACAGGAGGATGCTATTCATGCAAAAATGCACTGAAAGATGTCCAATCATCATTCTATAAAATATGCTGCCATATAGGTTACTATTGTTTCCAAAATCATTTCCGACGTTATATAGCTAACAGTTAAATTAACATTAATTTCGCTTGTCCATAAAAATCTTTGCAAAAATAGGAACAAAACTTCTGTCCTTATTTGGTTAACAATAGATTTCTACAGATTGTTTACATCAATAGCGTGGATCAGTGTACTCGTCCTTTTGTAGCGGCACAAAAAATCAACAAAATCCATAAATTGGGGTCAATAAGCATCTCTACACTATGATAAAACCAGATGGAGAAAAACAAGAGTTGTAGATATTTACAGTTGTCCATTGGCAAACATGATATCAAAGACAAATACGCAGATGTCAACCTGCAAAAAAAGAAAACAAATGAAAACATAATCAGTTACTCAAATACAAAAAAAAAAAAAGGAAAAACAGTGAAGGCCAATACAATAACTGGAAGAAAATGAAATCTATATCGAACAAGAACCTGCTCGGATAATTTATCAACATAATTCTTTTTTATTCAACATGTTATGTCAGAACGTTTTAGCATGAACATTTTATAATTCCCACTCAGAAATGGATTGGGCAGCGCACAATAGATCATAAAACCTTTATGCTATCCAATGTAATTGATGTGTCTCTGCTTCCTCTCCCTCTTGAAGACAATTCTTGGAAAGACAGTAACTTGCCGTTCTTCCTATCAACTGCAACCACCTGAAACCAGAAAAGAGCCATACTAAAGACTAAGTGAAGTATAATTGTTACCTCACTAAAAGATGATGATATAAATCAACGTCAGAATGTGTCCGTGTATTCTCGTGTGAATAATTGGTATGATGTTAAGGGGTTCATACCTCCGCATCTAGTATGAAAGTCAGCGCATCAAGCTTACAAGACTCATTAACTATCTTTATCAGATCTGGAAATCTGGATGTTGATTCATCCCCATTTCGTGAAAAAACACGCACTGACCCATCATTTAATTTGTGAATTTGGGCACGCTGACCATCGTATCTGAAATTATGGACCATATGTAAATAAGTAGTGGTTTCAAAACCTAAAGGTTCAGCTTGCTTAAGTAACTTCACATGAGGAAGTGTTTGGTGACTGCACCTCTGCTTGAGCACCTATCGCAACTAATGATACTTCTTTTTGGAATAAAGTAGAAGGGGAAAACATGAAGACAGAGACCACCCAATTAATACTTCTTACATACCACAATGTAACCAACAAAAGTAAAGAGCAACACAGCCAGCCTCCAAAGAAATCTAAGTCCAAGGTAGAACCTTGGAAGTAACCACCCTTAAACATTTTATCAAAAGGAGAGTTACTGGAACAAAATATAGTTCAAAAGCCTCCAAAAACTATTTGGGTTGGCCCGTATTTACTTATAGTTCTCATCAGAAGACAAAAAGTGAGATTGCATATAAAATTTGAAGATAAATTGTTTCACAGGTTTAAGGGCTTTATAATCCTAAATTATAAGATGATTCACTAAGATATGAAGACGGATATCGATAAAGAAAAAGAAAAGAGATTGGATGTACCGGTAAGAGATGACCTTACTTGTATTCACATGTAAAAGCTTTACTTTCAAAGAGCTTTAGTGCTTGCTGAGCACCATTTGTGATCCTATCACAGGAAGCAGCATAGGAAATAATGAGCTCCAGCATATTTCCATTCTATTTAAATTCTTCAATACAAAGCAAAATGGTTTTCAAAAGAATATACTTTGCAAGCATTGGCTTAATAGGAATTCCTGGAACCATTGACAAAGTTGATGAAGAGAATCCAATGCCTTTTTCAATGAGGGAAGGAACGACCAAATCCTGCTTACAATTAATGACAATGCACATTCTGACATCTAGAGATGATAAAACCAGGATGGAACCTTGAGAGCAAAATAAACTTGAAAGAAAATGAAAGCATTAAATGAGAAAAAATCTTTCTTCTATGAGATGGGATACTAGATTTGGATTTAATGTACTGTGAATGACGCTGAAAATTATAGTGTCTGTTAATAAATTTAATGTACTGTGAATGACGCTGAAGATTATAGCGCCTGTTAATAATTAGGCACTTACCAAATTGGGTAGTACATTGTATGCTTCGACCACAGCTGCTGAATGCCGCTGACAATTTAAAATTAAGTGAGGAAAAAACATATGAGCATGCAATTAAAATATTCTAGAAAATAAGTATCACCTCCTTATACAGATAATTTTTTAAAAAAAAAATTCTAAAGAAAACAGTGATAACATTGTCTACAACTATGGAACTCATAATGAAAAGTAAATAGATACTAAAACCTGAAGGCGATCTTTCAAACTTTCTACTGTTCCTCCATGAGTGAAGTTATGAGAGGAATTCATGACAACAGCTTGAGCCAAAGCAGGTAGAACAGTTTTCATCATTGCTCCAATCCGTAAATTCCTAACCTATACAAAAAATAATGTACAACATATGTAGTGATACGCAACACTAGAACAGCTAAATTAAACTCATTCAAAATAACATGTCCAGTATACCTCCTTTCATACTAAACATTCATAAGTCAGTGAAATTGACAGGACAAAAAGAAAGAACAAAAAACATAAAGCATATCAAGATACTTAAAACAATGTTATATGTAGAAGCAAATACATTTAAGGTAAGTATAGTACTGCCACATCCAAAACTATCAACCATCATTTCCCCCTAGTAGAGCAACTGTTGTATTTTTCCTCCTCTCCATGAGATGCTGCTCCATATACTGAACTAAAAGAGCAATCTTAGCCCCTCCTACCCTATATATTAACCTGATGGTTTTACCATAATTCATGTTAAATGACCCAGGGGTGCACTGAATTCACCAACCAAAAGAACAAAAACCAAAAACCAAAACCCAAAACACCATGTTCCTTAACCATATAGAATTGTTTCCACTTGACCGATATTTAAACCCTCATTGTAAGACCAGGGCAAAAATAAAAAGAAGAGGTGATATTAGAAATGTACTCCTATTACAAAGGAATTCACTTTCATCACTTGATAGACGATGCTTTCCGTTTTTCATGTTGCCAATATGTAAAAAGATGACTTTCTCATGTTGCTGAAATACTATGAAAACAGAAGGAAATTGCCAGATCCAATTGTACAAAGATACAAAACACACGCATTGAGAGACTGCTAACAACTAACCAGCCCCAACCCGACCACAGAAACAAAAGAAAATGAAAACCAGCTCATACATAGGCAAAGAAAACTTTTAGATGTTGAGTACTATTAGTTTTTAAATCCTCAGTTCTTCCATTTGAAACGGTCGGGTCATCAAACTTATCCAGGCATGTATAGGAAAAAAATAGTAATTTGAGAACCAAAGCTCTGTCAGAGTGTTACCAAAGTTCTAACAAGAAACTTCATCTCTCTCTCCCTACAAGAGCGCATGAGATTCACAATGAGGCTTTTCTTTCGACCAGTGCTGCCACTGCCTGTTTGTAAACTGATGAATACTACATGAGGAAAGTATTGAGGAGCAAATCATTTAAGAAGATAAAACCAGTGGCGTGCATTGTTAAGCATAAGAAAATAACTCAAGAAAGTCACCTTAGTTGAGAAAGTAGAGCTTGACGTCGAAACTCAAGTATAAGATGAGCAAAAAAGTGTTCGGTATCCTACTTTCTAACAATGATAAACTGTTTTAAGTAATCAAAAACTCCCTGTTCTTTTTCTTCTCTCCAAACAACAATGCAGAAAATTAGGGGGGCCATCAGCCAACATTTGGAAACCTAAATCTCCATTTTTAGTGATATGAAAGTTAATGCTAATTTCAGTCAAATTCTTCAGAGACTAAACCCATGCACCAAACATCACCAGTACAGGTCATCAAACCAGTCCTCTCTTTACTGGCAATCTCATATATTTGGCACGAACCAAAAACAATCTGAACTGCCTATACCTTATCTTTTGGAGTGCCGAAAAAACATCTTTAATTAGAAGTGGTGAAGGAGGGGCAAGTAACTTCTGTGTCTGCCGGCATGCTTGAGCGACATCACCTTTAAGCATAATACACTATTTCAATATATATTCATTATTCAGTGAGCATGGAAAGACCCCCAACAAAAAACCAAAAAACTCTGACACAATTTAAAAGTAAAGAATAATACTTAGAACTTCGAAGAGCAAAAAGAAAGTTGTGCGAGGAATGGTCCATTCCTACCTAGATCGCCCAACTCATTGTACATCTCCCTTATTTTGGATCGGCTTGTCCCGCATGCATCTTCCAGCGCTGATGTGACCAAACTTCCACCTATATTTAGCTCCTGTATCATTCTTATCAAAAGTAATACTCACAACTGAAACTGAGTAAACATTTACCCATTGACTAATAGAAGCTCTTGTATCATTCAACCTCTCCATAATTTTTTTTTTCTTTGGTATGTAGAAAATAAAAAGATGCAAACGTAAAGCCAGACATGCAAAAGAGTATTATATATCTGTACAGAGAAGATTATAGCAGAACCACCTGGACTTTACCTGTTGTGACACCTGACCACCTAAACTTTCTTTTTGGGATAAATAACCACCTACTGTAAAATCTGTTAGTTTTTCCGTAAAATAAAATAAAAAAATAAAAATCATGTGCAAGACATGTGGCATCTTTTTCAAGGGAATTGGACCTACTGGATTGTTAATGACAGGAACGATATAGTTGGGGCTGCTAGCTATTGGGAATCGCCATAAGAACTAGTTTCCCGAAAATAATCTTGAATTAGATAGCACATGATTCGCACATGACTGTTTAACGATGGAAAACTAATATAATTTAATGGTAGGTACAAAGGGTAAAGTTCAGATGGCATTGCTAAAATTTTCCCATTTATATACATATAAATGAATAAGATGGAATTCCACTAACCACATTTTCATGGTCAGCAGCAATCTTATTTGTGCACAGATACACTGAAGGAAGCACATCTTCAGGAGACAAGGCAAGCAAACTGTATAACAAGAACATCACGAGCAATTATGGGCCACATTTTTTCCTTTTGCAACAGAATAAAATAACACATTAACCAAAGTGAAGTGCAACCCCAAAGGCATCACAAAGGATCTTACTCTATACCTTCTGAACATATTGCAGAGCATAGAAGTAGCCTTTATTTTTCCCTTTTCATTCTCAAGTAAGTCAAAAGTTCGTGCAAGATGTAAATATGGAGCAGGCTGTCCGTTCCTCCAGCACCCTGCATGTGTTAACTTAATGTTATTCATGTTACCACTCTGTAAACTATTAAAATGATATCTTTTAATACCAGAGAAAAACAAAAAGCTTTCTAGAAATCGAACAATTTGTTCTAACAAAATAGACACTAACCATGTTGAATAGGACTGTACTTTTCAAATGGTAGTGACACAAAAGCTGTATTTACAATCTCTGGTAATGAAACCTCCACAGGAGAATCAGCTGTTGGTCTCATTTTCCTTGACTCGATTTTATTTTGGCCACAAGAGTTGCTTGCATCAATCACTAACCCTGCTTCATTCTCACCAGAGACACCCTCTTGATTACAGTAATATATATTTAGTGCCTTATTGATATCTCCATTTGTCTTCTTCAAAATTGTGGCAGCATAGCTTTCCAATGATGCATTGCTATCTATTATCTGAAGAAACTGATCTATCTCATCCCTGTATGTTTTTGGGTCATCATGGGGACAATTTTCAACTTTAGGGTTTTGATCATCTATTGATCCAATCTCTAAAGCTTCTGGAACATCAGGCAAGACTTTACTAAAAAATGTTGTTATTGCCAGTTGCTTTGGCCCACGTGAATCCAATTTCGAATTTTTTTTTGATTTTTTGCTTAGCTTATCATTAATGTTCCTCGCCCTTTTTCCAGGAGAAACTCCACTTTTAATACTATTCTGTGGCTTGAGTGAGATATAATCTTGACTTGAAGGAACGTCAGTATTTCCAAATGGACTGCTCTTAACAGAACCTACCATTGGGAGTGGAGCTGACTCACAAAGTGAGCTGGTTAAGGATACAGAAACATCAATCGTAGAAGCAATTACTTGCTGATGAAATTCTGTTTCATGCTCATAAAAATTTGAAACTGCTGCAATAATGTCCCCTCTTGAGCTTTCGATCATATCCAACATCTGCTCTCGAGTGACCCATGTGGGTAAAGAATCACGAAGTTCTTGAATGATTTTCTCTGCTTCTTCATCATTTAATAAATTCGAATTTTTTGGATCAGGTTCTTGTTGAAATGATGATAATTCCATACCAGAACCTATAACCCTATTTCCCACAGTGTCGTTATCAAATGACATTGCCTGTTTATGCAGATCCAGCCCCTCAATTGAGTCATTGCTGGACTCATTTTGAACATAGTGACCTGCTTCTTTTATGCCTAGACGAAAGCTCCTCAAGAACTCTTTCCTGTTCGCCATTTCATCTACTAACCCAGAAAAATGCTTTTGCATTTTGTTGGCATGCTTACTATCAAGATTTTCGACATCCAAACCCACTGTAGGAATAACACGCTTTGGTTTCAAAAACCTCACATATTCCCTCAGTTCATCATAGTTTGAATGTTCACTATAAGGTACCAGATGTATCTCCAAAAAATCCTTTGACCTCACTGAAAACTTATTGTGCTTCACTTCATAAGTCCAGCCGGTAGGAACAAAACCCACAACTTTAGAGTATCCTTTCTCAACCATAATCTCCTTCATTTTCAAAAAATTAGGCCTAAAATAAGGCCAAGTCTCACCCAAGACATTCCACCCAACAACATGTACATCACTTTCACATTCGTCCTCTGTAAATACCCCACTCTCTCCAAAACCCAACACACGCAATACCGTCATTTTCCGAGCATCTACATGTACCTTACGATTACATCTGCTAGCAATTTCCAGTAAAATTTTCTCTTTCCCAATAACATAAGTAGCTACAAGAAACAAAACATTTTTCATGGAGCTATTATATTCACCCCCCACTCTTTCTATCAAGCTAGCAATATAATCAACAGACTCTTGTTGGGATGGAAACACAAATTTCGGATTACAATAAGTGGTGTCCAAGAAAATTGCATCCGAACGTACAAATTCACACAAAAAAGGGTCTAACTTCATGGAACCAGAAAACCGAAAATCGCCTGTATGAACATACCTCTCAAACTTTCCGTTCAATGCCGGAACTTTAAACAAGAATTGAACCGCACCCGGACAGTGGTTCGCGTCAATTAGCACAACCTCGCAGCCATCTACTAAGACAACTTGGCCGAGCGGCAGAGCAACCACGAAGACAGACGAGACCTTGAGTACCTCTATGACAAGACGAGCGGTGGTCTGTGAACAAAAGACAACTCCTCTAGACCAATTCGGGGAGAGGCCGCCATAGTGATCGGAGTGGAAATGGGAGAGAAAGTAGGATACTGAGTGATCGCCTGCATGGCGAAACGCGTCCACTGCGAAACGGGTGTTGGGAATGAGTTTGGAGTGAGGGAATGTGGGAATGTGGAGGGAATTGGAGGGAAAGAGGGTCGGGGAGGATTGGGTTGGTGGGAAAAGGTGGTGAGAGCAGTGAGGAAAAGGTCGGTGGAATCTAGGGTTGGTGTTTCTGCTATGGAGGAAGAGGAGGAGGCCATGGGAGGTTTTACTTCTTTGACATGTGTGCACATACGTTGAAAGCTTTTGGTTTCAATTCCAAATTCTTTTGCCATACATTTGGAACGAGCAACGTCGTCGAAATCAAATTTAAGTTTTTTTTAATAAGTAAATCATTGTTACACAATTAATCATTTTTATTTTTATTTAAATTTTTTAATATTTTTATATTAAATAAAATAATACTTTATTTTAAACTTATTTTATTTAAAAGTTTCTAAACATAATTTGTAAGTAATAAATTTCAGATCTACTCTTTTGAGATGAATGAGTTATTGAGAATTTCTTCAAATAATTAAAAATAATATTATCTTTTTTTGTCTTTTTTGCCTCATCTGCTCTTTAGTGTTTGATTTCTTTGGTCTCTTTGACCCTTTATTATATTATGTATATAATAAATATTATATATATATACTATATATATATTGTATATAGTTATAATTGGGTTCAACGGTAGGGTATAAAATTTTATTTTTTTGGGAGGGGGGCTTGAGAAGGTGGTAAAAATCGTACGATATAAGGTTTAATTCTTGAATTGTGGCACAAAATTTAAGAATTAAACCCTAAATTATACGAAATTAACCAAATTATTTAATATCGGAAGATAACGAATTTTAAATTTTAAATTTTAAATTTTAAATTTTAAATTTTAAAGTATTTTTGAAGAATTATTGTTTTTAATTATCTTACTTTAAGTGAGATTAGATACTCATATTACTTTTAAAATGAGCAAGTGAAAAAAAATTATAAATAGGAGTAATGTTTTCATAATCATCAATAAAATCTTATAATAAAATATAAAAATAAAAAGTAATGTTGAAATCATGATAAATTTTGGTAAGTACTTTTTAGATTGTTGTTGTACTAGCTTACAATTGAATGTCATTAGTTGTAATTTATATAAAAATTATGGTCTATTTTTAATTGTATAGTTCTTTGACTAGTCAAAAGACGTATGAGTTTAATTTTTCTAAATATAAGTTTTTGAATAAACGTATATATTAATAAAGACCTATGAGTTAATTACTTTTTTTTTTTCCTAATTGGTTTTTTCGGGTATTGTCCAATGAAAAATATTTTTGAAATATCTTTTTTCTAAAAAATCAACCAAAATTAAACACTATTTCTTTATATTTATAAAAATGACTCAACTTTATACCGCGTTTCATTTTTGCACAAAAAAAAAAAACCTAAGTAGAAATGAAGAAATTGAATCAAAATTGGAATAAATTTGGATAGTAATATGTATTGAATAATAAAACATATTTATAATATACATATCAAAAAATAATTTATTATTTCTAAAAAAAATTAAACTAAAAAAACAAATTGGGTTAAAAAATGCACCAAGGAAGTCGTTGAAGGATTTGAAAATGCCAAAATTATTTTCCTCTCTGCAATCTCGGAAGAGCAAGAGGGAGAAGAAATTTAATAATAATAATAAAAGAAATAACCGCGGCTTTTGTTGCAAAGTTTTGCTGCGCTCTGTGGGGTTCACCACACTTTTGTTTTAGTCTATCCAAAGGGTCAGTCAATTATATAGCTGGCTCTCTAACACAATGCAAAAAATTTGACCTCCTTGTCCATATCTAGAATATTTAAAAATATGACATCTTAGTCCATATTTAGAATACTTGATGGAGATGATTTTTGACTCAAAATTCCTAAGTTGTGTGCTTTAGAGCAGATTCAGTCCATTGCTAGAGATGACCTTATTCTCTCCGATTCTTGGATTGAAATGTTGTATTTGTAGGAGCTGTTTCTAATTTTAGCTAACATGTATGGGTGATCCTGCAGTTAGATGTATATTCGACTCATCAAGTCATAACATTTGATAGGCAGTGTTCGGTTGTAGTTATATGGATATTGCTAATTGAGGCTGTTCTAGAGTATGTAGTGGCTTAAGAATGATGGTCAAGATCCTTTCATTCAATAGCAGAACTTTTGCAGTAAGTGTCATTAGAACTTTGAAGGGCTTGCTTTTGTGAACAGGTTGTGTTGGTTATTAGTTAGTTATGTTGAAGTACGGGGGAGAATACAAGGTTCCAAATAGTTGTAGATTGGAATGCCAAGTATGAAGCATGTTAAATAGTTAATTTGGGGTTATAGTTTAGTTTACGGTTATTCCATGCTGCACCAATGGTTAGACTACTGGATTCCAAAGAGTTATAGATTGAACTGTTTGGGATGAAGCACGTTTGATAGTTGGTTTGCGGTATTTTTTGGCCAGTGGAATTGCTTCATTCCTTACAACTATTTGTTAGGTAAATGACCAAGCAAAATTATTGTGTTCAAATGGAATTGAACCCATCACAATCCAGGAAAGTAGAAAGTAATGGAATTCAATTCCATTGCTAGTCTCTAATGCATTGCTATAATGATTTGTCCAATGCTGTTCTAGTCTATTATAATGCTTTATTTGGTTCAATTCCATGCTTTTGTTGTATTTTAGATCCTAGGCTATGAAAGTAAGGGAATATATTGAACCTTACAAAAAAATAAGATAGCCCGAGGTCTATTCTTGGGATCATATTTTGCTGAGGCCCTAATTAAGAATTTACACCTCTAATTGGGGTTGGATTTTCCCTAATTCAGTTTCTATTCTAGTGTTAAATTTTACTCTGAATTCACTTATTCTAAAATAATGACTTTGAAAAAAATTTCATCTCTTTGGTCTCTCTCCTTAAGAAAAGAAAAACAAATTCCCAAATTCTAGCCGTCGGCCCCTTGTGAGGTCTACGGCAGCCCCTACTCCCTCCTTCCTCTTATCTCCTCTTTTTCCTTTCTTCCCCTCTTCTCCCCCTTCTTTTCTTCACCTTCTCAGTTTTTTTTTTCCATCTTCTTCTTCTCCATCTTCTCCTTCTCCATTTTTTCTCCATCATTTCCTTCTTTCTCTCTATATTCTCCTTCACCATTTTCTCCATATTCTCTATTTCCTCTTGTTTTTTTCTCCTCCCTTTGTGGCTTTTATAGGCTCCACCTTTGGGGTGGCTTCACTTCACTTTTTTATGACTCTGGATATTTCTCCTGATTGGAGTCCTCATTTTCTCTTCTACTCTTACCAAATGTCATTAGTTGCGACTCACCTTGGATTTCAGCCGCAAGGTTCCACTCCACGACCTCTCCATTACACATCTGCCTGTGTGGTTTTGAGTTTATGTGAAATTGTATGATGCACTCGTTGAATTGATTATGGGAGCATCTTGTATGCAGGTGACTAGCGCACCCTCATTTTCCAGTTGGTTATTCTGTTTTTTCTTGTAAGGACCCGTCCCAAATCTACGGGATTAATTAAGGTTAATGATGGATTATCAAGAATTAATTAAGGACTAATCGATGATTATTGAATGATTTTGGTAAAATGACAATTTTGCCCCTAGAAATTGCAAAAAGTTGACTTTTGGCCCAGGAAGTCCAATCTACAAGGACCGAGAAACATTACGTAGATCAAGACGATACGAGCCCGTAGACAGGCGACACGTCGAAATCGGATATCGTACGGGAAAATTACAGGTCACGAAAAGTTCCGAGAACTATTCACGGTTGCACGGTTTTCAAATTGGTTTGTCTTTAGTGGGACCCAAAATATCTCCTATGGGTTAATAGATGAGTGACACTTGTTACTCGTCCATTGATCAACATACATGCAACCATCATCAACTTCATTTTTCATCTTTTTCATTCATCTTCTTCACCCAAAACCGTACCCACCCCAAACCCAAACCATTGCTTCATCTTTTGGACCAGGGAGAGAAAGATAGAGTGAGGGAGGATGAGACGATGGCAGAGACGGCGGAGTTGTCGCGAGGTGGCCAGAAACCCGCAAAAAACAAGGTAACCCACAGGTTCTTGGATTTGGGTTTTTGATTTTCGTGTCTTGGATCGATTATAAGCTCATATTCATGTTCTTGGAGCTCATACAAGCTTATAGGTGCAAAAATGGAAGGTTTTGGACGACGGGAGTGGCCGGAACATCGATTCAAAGTTTCGCCAAAACTTTGGGAAGCCATATCTTCAAAACTGTCACAATCCAATAGCAGAACTTTTGCAGTAAGTGTCATTAGAACTTTGAAGGGCTTGCTTTTGTGAACATGTTGTGTTGGTTATTAGTTAGTTATGTTGAAGTACTGGGGAGAATACAAGGTTCCAAATAGTTTTAGATTGGAATGCCAAGTATGAAGCATGTTAAATAGTTAATTTGGGGTTATAGTTTAGTTTACGGTTATTCCATGATGCACCAATGGTTAGACTACTGGATTCCAAAGAGTTATAGATTGAACTGTTTGGGATGAAGCACGTTTGATAGTTGGTTTGCGGTATTTTTTGGCTAATGGAATTGCTTCATTCCTTACAACTATTTGTTAGGTAAATGACCAAACAAAATTATTGTGTTAAAATGGAATTGAACCCATCACAATCCAGGAAAGTAGAAAGTGATGGAATTCAATTCCATTGCTAGTCTCTCATGCATTGCTATAATGATCTCGTTGGAATTTTTGTCCAATGCTGTTCTAGTCTATTATAATGCTTTATTTGGTTCGATTCCATGCTTTTGTTGTATTTTAGATCCTAGGCTATGAAAGTAAGGGAATATATTGAACCTTACAGAAAATCAGATAGCCCGAGGTCTATTCTTGGGATCATATTTTGCTGAGGCCCTAACTAAGAATTTACACCTCTAATTGGGGTTGGATTTTCCCTAATTCAGCTTCTACTCTTCTCCCCTTTCTTTTCGTCACCATCTCAGTTTTTTTTTTCCATCTTCTTCTTCTCTATCTTCTCATTCTCCATTTTTTTCTCCATCATTTCCTTCTCCTTTCTCTCTATCTTTTCCTCCTCCACTTTCTCCATATTCTCTGTTTCCTCTCGTTTTTTTCTCCGCCCTTTGTGGCTTTTATAGGCTCCACCTTTGGGGTGGTTTTACTTCACTTTTTTTTTTGTCTCTAGATGTTTCTCCTAATTTGAGTCCTCATTTTCTCTTCTACTTTTACCAAATGTCATTAGTTGCGACTCACCTTGGATTTTCAGCCGCAAGGTTCCACTCCACGACCTTTCCATTACACATCTGCCCGTGTGGTTTTGAGTTTATGTGAAATTGTATGATGCACTCGTTGAATTGATTATGTGAGCATCTTGTATGTAGGTGACTAGCGCACCCTCATTTTCCAGTTGGTTCTTCTGTTTTTCTTGTAAGGACCCGTCCCGAATCTACGGGATTAATTAAGGTTAATGACGGATTATCAAGAATTAATTAAGGACTAATCGAGGATTATAGAACGATTTGGGTAAAATGACGAATTGGGTAAAATGACGATTTTACCTCTATAAATGGCAAAACATTGACTTTTAACCCAAGAGGTCCAATGTATGAGGACCGAGAACCATTACGTAGATCGAGACGATACGAGCCCGTAGACAGGCGACAAGTTGAAATCGGACATCATATGGGAAAATTACGGGTCACGGAAAGTTCTGAGAACTATTCACGATTGCACGGTTTTCAAATTAGTTTGTCTTTAGTAGGACCCAAAATATTTCCTATGGATCAATAGATGTGACAGGACCCATCCCAATCCCCCCGGGATTAACGCGGGATGACCCTGCTCCCGTCTGACACGGAGTGTCAGACAAGGGATATTTCCGACCTTTGCCCTCCCGGGCTATCAGAGTACGCTAGGATCCGGAGGAGGTATGCGATATCTCGGTCTCTGCTACAGTCCACATCCGATGTCAACCTGAAGGGCAGTCAAAATATTAAAAGCTGTGAGTGTACAAAACCAAAGTTTATAAAAACATTTCATAAGAAGACATTTGTACCCTTCACTAAAAAGCATGCATGCATTCGAAAACTATTTAACCAAATGGAACCATATGTGGGAACTAAGCCCAAATCAGAAATAAACCAAGGTCGAAAGGACCACAATGAAATCGACCCTACGGGCCACTGCCCAAATCCATAAGAAACCAATAGGGACTCAGCCCAAAACCATAACCATACTGAAACCAAATACACGAGCCACTGCTCGAATCCTGTGCACACTTGTGCATACCACATATCACATATCATAATCCATATATATACATATAATTCACACAACCAATCCTATCACGGTTTCCAAAGCTACGCACGTGCTACCCGGGTCTCATTCTGAGTCTTCCCAAAGTCAAGGTCAATGTTCGCAGACCACTGATCCTACCCGAGGTAATAGTAACCATAGCCTTCCTGAGAGTAAGGAACCCAACTGGGGGGTGACTCCACTCAGTCGGTGCTCCCCGTGACTACTTCGGGGTCCACCCATGCCAACGACCCTCCCCGGAGGAGATAATAGAAGTAAAGGAAGGTATATGAACATATATATACATAAGACAAACATTCATGCCCGGTTCCCCTGAACTGTCATGATCCATAACATCCAGTTCATATACATATAGACCATATCCTCCATGTCCGGTTCCCATAAACCGTCATGTACCATAATAACATAACCAGGGTTCATGCCGGTTCCCATAAACCGTCATGTACCATAATGACTAACAAGGGTTCATGCTGGTTCCCATAAACCGTCATGAACCACGATACCATAACAAGGGTTCTTGCCGGTTCCCATAAACCGTCATGAACTGGGAAATCCATTTAAGGTTCCCTGACCAGAAATCAAAACCGTAAAGTAACCTGAGTCTCGTGCCCGAACATAGGACATCAGATGGGCACCGTGCCCGATATCTAAGGTCATATGCCCGAGACAAAACCAAATGGGTCTCATACCCAAGTTTATCCTTTTAGAAATCCAAAACCATGTCATTTAGACCAATAAAGACATACAGACCCGTATAGGCACCGTATAATGCCGAAACCTCGAAATACGTGCCTATACGTAACCACATACAAATGCACCCATGGCATCATCAAACATGTATGAAAACATATAATAAACATTTATGCATGCACTAATTTAGAAAACAAGGTCCACTCACAGACCGTCCGAGCTGCCGCCTCGATTTGCGTGCCATATGCTCTCCCGAGCCGATCACTGTCACCGGGACTCCCGAACCTGTCCAAATCGTAATAGAAGGTTACTAACTACTTAATTAACCTCCCACCAAAGCCCCGTAATTTTCCCGAACTTTTAACTATTTTTAAACACACCCTAAACCTTCGGACAGCCCGAAACTTATCGAAACGATGTCCGATTGACGCGAGACCAGTCCCAAAATCTTCGTTACATCGAATAGAAGATTTCATATGTTGAACACTTTCCCAAATTACTGTTCACGCATCCCCACGCGGCCTAGAAAGCCACCTGCGCGTGAAGCCCACGCGCGGGGGCACTATTCATCGTCCTCTCCGATGAACTGAACCGGTTTTCCCTGGTTCTTAGACCGGTTCAGGGTCCATTTTAGGTCCATTTCATCTCCTTTTTATCCTAATATCATCCTAATCCTATTTCCTATCATTTAGACATTAAAAATGGAAGGAAAACCATCGCAAAACCGTCCATTTTCGATCGGCCATGGTGGCCGGATTTTCTCCCGCCGTTCACGGCTCTTCCCGGCCATCCCAAGCCCCAAAACTAATCCCATTTGACTCCTAGAGTTCCCAGAAATATTTCCCAATCCTTAGAATCGAATAAAAAGCAATAAAACCGATTTTTGGATTTTGAATACTTACCCAAGGTTTTCGGGTTTCCCTCGCCATGTCCTCCGTCGCCTGCCACCGTCCAGCCCCTCATTCCTTCCTCTCATTCCCTCACGTTCACACACAAGCATGGAGGAGGATGAGCTAGGGTGATGGTGGTGGTGTTTGTGTGTTTGAAGAAAAATGAAGAAATGATGCATAAGGGGGGGTTTCGGGTTTGTGAGAAAATGCAAAGAAATGAAGATGATGAAGAGGGTTTGATCTGATGAGAGAAGAGAGATTGATTAGATGATTAGATGAGTGGTGAGGATTTGAGAGATTAGAAGGAATAGATGGTTATGATTTAAAGTTGTTAGGATTAATTATATAATAATAATTATAATGTTATTTAATTTACTTAGATCCACAATTTAGGGGTTTGCACCAATGGGATGAGTGACACTTGTCACTCATCCATGGGACCCACTCAAAATATCTGGCCAATCAGAAATTGCCAACTCAGCCCCGCCTCGAAGTACGTGCATAGTGAAATCGAACTTCCGTGACCTATAACTCTCCCGTTCGAAGTCTGATTTCAGCGTGCCGCCTGTCTATGGATTCGTATCGTCCCGATCTACGTAACGATCCTTGGCCCTCGGCCATTGGACCTCTCGGTCAATAAGTCAACATTTGACCTCATTTAACTAAAATTACCAAAATGCCCCTAAACTTCCGAACGTCATAACTTCTTCCTCGAACGTCGGAATTGAACGTACCACCTGTCTATGAACTCGTGACGTCCTAAACTACGTCACGGTCATCGGTCAAAGTACGTTTGACCGCCGGAACAAAAAGTCAACGTTTTGCCACGGCTAGGGGTAAAACGGTCATTTTGCATCGTTCGTCCGATTTCGCCTAACTAATCACCGATTAACCTCACTAATCGTGATTAGTCACTAATCTAATCTAGGAATTCGGGACGGGTATTACAAGATGAGTGACACTTCCATTGATCCACACATATACACATACATGCAACCATCATCATCTTCATTTTTCATCTTTTTCACCCAAAACCGTACCCACCCAAACCCAAACCATTGCTTCATCTTTTGGACCAGGGAGAGAGACAGAGTAAAAGAGGATGAGAGACGGTGGCAGAGACGGCGGAGGCAGCGTGAGGTGGCCAGAAACCCGCGAAAAACGAGGTAACCCATGGGTTCTTGGATTTGGGTTTTTGATTTTCGTGTTTTGGATCAATTCTAAGCTCATATTCATGTTCTTGGAGCTCATACAAGCCTGTAGGTGCAAAAATGGAAGGTTTTGGACGACGAGAGTGGCCGGAATATCGATTCAAAGTTTGGCCAAAACTTTGGGAGGCCATATCTTCAAAATCAGATATTTTCTCTCAATTCTGGGTTCAGATTTGGATTCATTGGCTCAAGTAGCATGATTTTCATATATAGAACGTAGGATTTGGTTGGAAAATAAGGAAGTTATGAAGGTTTTAAAAATTGGACAAAAATGGCAGATTTTGGTCACTGGCAGCCGAACCAGACGGTGGCGCCGGCCGTCTTCTCCGGCTAGCCATTGACCGTTGACAATGACATCATCAATGACATCAACGTTGACTATGATGATATCAGCGTTGACCATGATGACGTCATCATTGACCATGATGTTAGCGTTGACTTTGCTGACGTCAACGTTGACTTTGCTGATGTCAGCGTTAACTAATGTTGACAGAAAGTTTGACCAGCGCGTGTGCACGAATTTCAAGGTCAAACTTATCTTGTTCAAAATTTTTCTACATTCTGAATCCATTGGTGATGGTTTCAGGTCGATTAGAGATCGTTTGATAGATCATTTAGGAGTTTTTAGCCTCAGGAAGCTTGTTCGGGACACGTTGACCGTTCCGGGAGTTTTTGAGGGTCTTTGATATGGACTTGTAAAGGTTGGTAGTAACCTTTGGGGTATGATTTGGACAAGCCTGGACGTCTTAGAGATTGTGGATTAGCCCTGGAGTGGCTTACGGCGCAAGTTTTGGAGCACGCACCACAGACAGTCTGTGTGTGGACTTTTTTTAATGAAATGATGCATACATAACTGTTTTATATTTTTTATGAACATGATTTGAGATGCATAGATTTCATATGAATTAAATATGATTTGTTTGAAATTTTCGTAGAAAATGCTATATTGCACGTAGTTCGATATTTCTATTTTATATGATCTTAGGCTTAGGTCAAGTGGTCTACGTGCATGCTTTATGTGATTTTGATGGTTTCATGGAGATCACGTGAAACCGAGGATTGATTATCGGTTTCGAGTTATTTCACAGAGATGCTTGAAATCGGTATTTGGGCATGAGTCCAAGTTGGATGTTGACTTTGACTTGGATGATAGTCAAAGGTAATTGGAAAATGATTTGAATAGTGAAATGGTTTTCGGATTTGGAAATGATATTCGGGCATGTGTCCTAGTTGATTTGTGGTTTGACTTAGAGTATAGTTAAACGTAGAATATATCGGGCTTGTGACCCAATTATGATTTATGAGATTTTGGGTTGTGACCCTGTTGTGGATTTACGAGTTTGGATTTGGTAGGATTCGAGGAATCCTGGATTTGATAAATGTTTTAAACATTGTTTTTATGATGGTTTTGAGGAAATTGAGTTGATGAAATTATAACCCGGCGTAGACCCTATTGAGATGATTTTGGGCTTAGTCCCTACAAGATTTGACTACTGTTTTCACTGAGACCATCCTCTTGAGATTGATATGGTTGAGGGCCTACGGTAGAAATGTGTTTCCCTGGAGAAGTCCTGGTGATAATGCTCGCCTCCGGGATGGGATGTGTTTGCTTAGAGAGGTCACGAAACACTGCATGTTGTCGTGTAGCCGAGGGAAGCTCGACTCAGGAGTGCTGGTATTATATGATGATCGGTCGGTGATGTGTTCACAACGATCTGGAACGTTGGCCGGTTATGTGTTCACGGTGACGTGCTCGGATTGGAGCAATCCTAGAGCTATTGGGCACGCGTTGCTGGGATATCATGACTGGTGTTGGATACAGGGATTGGTTATGTTTGTTTCAATGGGTGCTGTGTGCACAGAGATTTTTCACTGATGTGATATGAGATGGGACAAATGTTTTTCACCGGGTGATTTGAGATGCATTTTTCATTGATTATGGATTTGAAAAGTAATATGATTTGATTTAAAGAAAGTATTTGTTATAACCTTTTTTTTTAATGCATGCATATTTTAAATGATGGATATAACTGTCATTTCTAGAAATTGTTTTATAATTGATTGTTTTTGTCCACTCACAACTTTTAATGGTTTTTGATACCCTTCAAGTTGATCGTGGATGCGGACTGTAGCAGAGACCGAGACATCACATGTTGTTGCGCACTCCACAGATCTCTATGCACTTTGGATAACCCCGAACGGGTTACGATTTTATCCCTTGTCTGGGACATTACAATCTACCCTCCTTGCAGGAATTTTGCCCTCGAAATTTGCACATACTCCTTCCAAAACTCCAGACATCAAATCCTGGCTAACCTTCCAGTTAACCCCAACAGTCAACCAACCTACGTCTACCAAGATGTACCATGTCGAACCCCACCAACACTCGAGCAACCAAATCTAGGAGAGAAAATCTACATGTTTACGTAAAAGTGAACACACGTACTTACCCACATGCGGTTCCACTGCGACCCCTTTGGCTACCATCTGCTCTTCTGGTTCCCCGAGCCTAACTCTTTGATGCTATAATCGAAGACAATGTCGTCCTCTAATGACCATGCCACACAGTACCTTGACTAGTAGCACCACCGTCTGAATGATGACACTCCCACTTGACTCGACCATCGATCACCAAAACTCGAATGGTTACCAGCGGAAGAACCAGAAATAGTAACGTATATCTTCTGAACTCCCTGGGTAATCGAGTCTTCCCCATAATGCCCTCGTGCGTCCCCCAGAATCACCATGGCGTTGCTGCTGGGATTCCACTAAACTTAACTCCACTCAAGACACCACATCCGACAAAGTTCGGAGTGTGGTTAATCCTCCAACTAGCACCAATGCTCGAATCTCACTCCGAAGACCACACGCAAACCGATGAATCCTCATCACCTCAGTCGTCACCGCCCCATGTGTGAACCTGGACAAATCTAGAAATCTTTGCTTATATTGAGCGAGAGTCATGTCCCCTCTCTAGTCGCAGGAACTCCGTCTCCCTAGCATCTTGATAAGACTAGGGATAAAACTGATGCAAGAAGCATTTCTTGAACGTCGCCCAAGTCTCGGTAGTCTCATCCAAACCCGTTGACAACAAGGTTTTCCACCACACATGTGCAGAACCATCAAAGAATAATGCAGATGTATGAACCATATGCTCAGAAGGGCAATACAACATCTGAAAAAATCTGATCAAATCGTGCAACCCACTAGTCGGCCACCCAAGGATCTGATCCACTAGTAAACTCAATTGCTCCAAGTTGATGGGCCTTCTCAATATCCAGCCCCGCAGGATCCTACCCCTCTAAATCACGACATCCAATGCGTGACCAAACCGGTCCATTGTGTTTTCCCATTTAGCTTCCCTATCCTCATTCTCGTTACCAGGCTGATGACGGGAATGTCGTCGTTGAGGCATAATGTCTGATAAGAGGCAAACGTCAAAAATAAGACTACCATGCACCATACGTGTGCAGCCCCATATGAAATAGCCTAGTGCTCTGATACCAAATTGACAGGACCCTCCCCGAAAGCACCCTCGATTCTCGTGAGAAGACATGCTCCCTTCTGACACAAACACACTAAAATTCTCAAAATACCCTCAGTAGCAATATAATACCAACCCAGTGTCAGACAAGGGATAACTCCTCATGCCAAGCGTAAACGAAACTCAAATAATAAATATACACAAAGCACTAGACACGAAAGTAAATGACAACAAGAACTTAAACAGATTAATTAGAGCGTGCAGACCCACGGAAATGCCTCAGCCTTAATACAACCCATGTCCTGAGATCAACTTGAAGGGTGTCAAAACTAATAAAAACTGTGAGTAGAAAAAAATAAAGTCTTTGAAAATCATTTTCTGAAATCATCCTTTACCTCCGTTTTTATAAAACATGTATGCATAAACATATAAAAGACATAATTGCCAATGACCCACTTTTTTTTTTAAAACCCCGGTTGTAAATCCTTTTGAAAATCCTTAGAAGCACCACAAGTCAATACAAGCCAAACCTGGTCCCCAATGGTCCAACCAACCACAAAAGTCAAACCTCGTCCTGCTAGTCTAACTAGCTCGCTAGTTCAACAAGCTTTCCATCTGTGCTACTGGTAGACAACCACGGATCCTATAGATTCTAACTCTATCGGCAACTCAGACCACGTCTGACTCTGTCCTTGGGAATCATCAAGTCCAACTTCGGAATAGCGATCCAATCGCCTGAGGTTGACCAAACCAGAAAATAGTTACCAAAATACCTCTTCCAACCCAGGCACTAGCATAAAACATTTAGCTCCCAGGCACCAACCCAAAGTTCGATTTACAAAACCACCATAAAAACCCGTGTTTAGAACAAAACTGAATATCCATATATATATATATATATATATATATATATATATATATCAAAACCCAACATTTATCCATAAATCATTTAACCAAATTGTAATAATCCAAACCATAAAATAAAACATATAAATATGTAAATATGCGTGCATCATAGCTATGAAGGAAAATGTCCACTCATAGTACAACTGATCGCCCCAAAACCCGAGCTGTAATTAATCCGAAGCCTCCGGGGCATCTTGGCCAATCAAAGTCACATCTGAGGGTTACTAACAATCCATACAAGTTTAGACGTAAACACACACTAAACCCCAGAATCGAAAACACGTACCAAAAACGCTTCTAGGAGAGAAACACGCCCAAAACTACCACCAAATGACCTCCAATCGACTTGAAACCACCACTATTGGATTCAGGATGTCAAAATCTTTCAAAAAAGACTGACCTTGCCTCAAAACTCGAGCCAATGCACTGCCATGTATCGGTCAAAGTTCGACGGTCAAACCCCACGCGCCGCCCACAAGCGTGTTGTCAACCGCTGATGCTAGCTCTAGTTGACTTAGCCTGCCACATATCCCTGACAACCAGACAACTCAGCCACGTGGCACCTCTGACACGTGTCATGTGGAACAACTAGCCACTTTCCATGTGGCACCCTTGCCACGTGAACCACTAACAACCTGCCCCGTAGCACCCTTACCACACGACCCCTGGCATTTGACGTGGCCCCTACCATATGGCACCCCGCCATGTGGCACTCCTACCACGTGGTACCCCCGCCACATGGCAACCCCTACTACGTGGCACTAATCGACAACTACCGCGTGGCATCTTACCACGTGTCATTGCTGACATCATCATGATGTCATGTTGATGTCACCCTCGATGGAGAAGACGACCGCGCTGCCGTGGCCGCCACTTCTTCAATTTGACATTAGAGCCATCAAATTTGCTTTGGTCATTGTTTATGAAAATATTTGAGACCATTAATAATTGGGTCACTATTTATGGTACTATTTGTGACTAATATTAATTTTGTCACTAATTATTACACTTGTAACTAATATCGATTTGGTCCCTAAGAGACCCTTCTTGTTGTCTTCATGGGAATTAATGGCATAGTGGAATATATAATGGGTAGATGGATGATTATGTGGATGGTTCCCCCTTTTTCCAGTTGATCTATGCCTCGAACTTATAAGCATGGATGAAAATATCGAACATTATGATCGATATTCCGAACTATCAGAATTTTGGGGGAAGGGGGGGGGGGGGGTAGGGGGGTGGGGTAGGGGGACACTTAAAAGGGATGAAGGAAATTGACCGATATTTCGCTAAATGTTCTTGTTCTGAGCCCACAGATCTCTTTATGAGATCAAACGATCAAGATAGGATGTTAATTAGTGAAAATTTGACGTAAAATGAAGGAGTTTGAGTCAGGTCAAGTCGCCAGGTCGGGAAACCCGAGTTGTAGACCCGCTGGAGGAAGAAGATAACTGTCCCTATTTATAAGTTATATATTATAAGAGCTTTAAACCTGTAACACACGTGGCTTAGCTGAGTTGGTTTTGTGGCTAACTTTCTTTCCTAGGATCGAGGCCAAAGAATGGTAGTCGCTGATTGGTTTTTTTTTTAACTATTCTTTCCAATTTTTCAACAAACTTTGGCCTTTTTTCATTTTTTTCTCAATTTTAAATATATCAATTTCTTTCAATTTTTAAACAAAGCTTGGCCATATTTTTTCATCTTTTTATTTTATTTTAAATATATTTGGACTTATTTTATCATTTTTCTTCCATTGGAATTTGTGTGTAATTATTGTTATGTTTTTAACTATATTAACATTCAATTATAGTAATTCACTTTAATTTATGTTTAAATATAAGATTTTATATTATTAGTCATCGTCAGAATCATATTGTATCATATTATTCATCATATATTTATTATATCAAAGTCATTTTATAATTTTATTAGTCCTATACAAGGATTGAAATATCGATATCGACGGATATCTCGCCCCAAATATCGATATCGATATCGATATCGTTTACGGTCAACAAAAATGACGGAAATTAAGTCCAAATGATGGAAATTTGGAATGAAACTTTGGGAAAAACTTAAGTACCCAATAATGGTTATATATGACTAACAAAAACTATAAAAATGACTTTGATATAATAAATATATGATGAATCATATGATAGAATATAGGTCTGCCGATAACTAACAGTATAAAATCTTAAAGATAAGCTTAAATTAAAACATAATTCTATTGATGATATTGCACACCAAATACTTTACACATTGAACTTCATAAAAAACAAGTAGAGTGTCTATCAGATTGAAAATGAGATTGGTCTTCATCTACCAAGACACAAAAGTTTTGCCAAGTGATGCTACTTGACCAAAATGAAATGTATTGTTGGACATAGAATTCGTATATCTCCTTTGAATGACCTACTTTTCCTCCATAGATAGGGTAGTTTGGATTTACCCAACTAACTTCTCCATAATCTTCATTAAGATGAGGATCTTCATAGCCTTCATAACCATGTGGCATTTGAGGGAGATGGCTGTCTAACTGGTGGTAACCATATGGACCATAAGCATATGGATCATTTGAGTTGTTACTGGGATCGGTGCCTAAACTCATTGACTCAAAACTAATTGCCATGGAATCCTCAGAAGCTGGGTTTCTATAACCTTCATATATGTTGCGTGTCCGAGTGTAATCTTTCCCAACACCACCGATTCCTACTCCTCCTTCTCTACAGCCATAATCATAATCTTGGGTGACATGAGTGAAATCCACCTCTCTAGTAAATGGGCTCAAGGGTGCATATGTTTCGGTTACATGTTCATTTCCCTCGTCATCATCCCCTCCGTCATCCTTGTCTTCATCGTTTGTCTCAACATCATCTCCTCCATCATCATCATTATCATCATCATCTGGAGATTTATTTTGATGAATTCTCGTACTAGTAGCATCAGCTCGCAATTCACGTCTAACGGTAGCACCAAACGTTGATCTCTCCCATGAAGACATCTCCTGCTCACTTCCTACTTCCTCACTCCCCACTTCTTCAGATAGCACTCTATCGACATTAACATCGTGTTCACTAGCAAGATGGGCTACTCGAGGGCCAGGCCTTCTACTATCATCATCCAAGTGAGCTAGCATAATCCATGCTTGAAGGGGATCAGCCTCATTGCCTTCCACGTCTTGACTAGCAATTTCCAAAAGGTCAACATAGTCTTCTTCCACAACTTTACTTGCTTCAGCTTCTTCATCTCTTAACTTGAGTTTCATGTCGTAATAACAGAAAACAAGTTGTTCTAACTTTGAATATGCGAGACGATTTCTTTGCTTTGTATGAATTAAAGCAAATGTACTCCAATTTCTCTCACATGTCGAAGATGATGCAGTTTGTGATAATATACGAACTGCAATTTGTTGCAAGACTGGAGAAACTTGGCCATATAGTTCCCACCACTTAACTGTCAATATCAAGTTTAATGTAAGAGGCATTATAAAATGCTTATTCATACAATATCAAGTTAAATGCAAGCATATATCTGGGGGCATTTTCGTTCGTGATTGTACAACCATAGGTGAACAAAATGTTTTCCGCCCATCTCTAAAGTTGATAAACTACATTAAGAATGGTGTTCATATCATGTCATAGATGTACATATTCCAAAATATCAAGGTTCATATATGGTAGTGAACTTACGTCTATTCCAAAATTTTGTAAACCCAATTGCCCATTTGGATTTAGTTTGAGGAATACTTTTTGAGCTGATTGGACGAGGTAGGAGTCATGTCAGGACCCGTCCCAAATCCCCCGGGATTAACGTGGGATGCCACTGATCCCGTCTGACACGAAGTGTCAAACCAGGGATAATTCCGTCTCTAGCCCTCACTAGGGCTTCCAGAGTACGCCAGGATCGTAGGAGGAGAAGTGTGATGTCTCGATCTGTTACAGCCTACATCTGCGATCAACCTGAAGGCATTAAAACCACGAAAACCGTGAGTGGACAAAATAATATTTTAATAAAACGTTTTAATAATAAAACATTTATGCCCTTCACTAAAAGCATATGCATGCATTAAAAAATCAAAAAAATCATTTACCAAAACGTTCATAAAACCATTTGAAAACATTCTCAAAACCTTTCAAGGGTTCATGCCCGGTCCCCATAAACTGCCATTAACCATAAAAACCCGTCATAAACCATAAATCCATTTATGGGTCCCCGACCCGAAATCACAAAAAAAACGTAAATCAATACATGGGAACTCAGCCCAAATCAAGCACAAGTGGGTCTTTGCCCAAATCCTGTAAACGTGGGTCTCAACCCAAAACTGTTCTTAGTGAAATACTAAAACATCGAATACGGGGTCTCCGCCCCAAACCATTTCCAAAATATCAAATACGGGGTCTCCGCCCCAAATCACTTTCTAAAACATGGAACACGGGGTCTCCGCCCCCAAATCACTTTCCGTAAACCTCATACGTATGCATACGTATAACCCATCCGCGGCACTTCCGAGAAGATGCCAACTTGGGGCACACAGCCCCTAGGGAACACATCTTCGATATATGTCACGATTCATCTCTATACTAGTGTGCACACTACTCGGGGTCTCACTCCGAGTCTACCCCCAAGAATTCTCCATCTGGGAGGCTCTATCTTCGGACCTAGTCCGATCATCTCTGCGGAATCTGGTCCGGGACCACATCATAACTCCCACTCCTGGAACGGGATCCCTATGGGGATACCCATTATGGTCTGTGGATCGTGAGTCTCCAGGTCAACGTCTGGAGGAGACCAAATAAATCACATGGAGGGTATAATACATTTTCTTTCTCAAAACATATTTCAACTGGGTCTCATACCCGATTCATCTCAATAGGATTCCTCGAATCCGATTCAAATCAATTTCACAGGCCTCGGCCTAAATCCTTAGTTCAACAGGGTCTCATGCCTAAATTTTCATTTCCAAATCCAAAACCCATTTATTAAATCGTCATTGAAAACACAGTACGCAAAGGTACGACATAAAGTAGAAAACCTCGAAAAACGTGCAAATATGTCGATCCTAAGCTACCACAAACAAATGCACTCATGGCATCACAAAACATGTTCTAAAACAATTATAAAACGTTTATGAATGCATCAATTTTGAAAGAAAGGTCCACTCACAAACCGTTCGAAACCGAACCTCGATATGCGCTCCATAAGCCTCTCCCGAGCCAATCGTCGCCTCCGGGGTTCCCGAACCTGTCCAAATTAATTTAGAGGGTTACTAACTACTTAAATAACCCCTCACTAAAGCTCCGTAATTTTTCAGAATTTTAACTATTTTTAAACGCGATCCTAAACCTTCGGACGTCCCGAACTATATCGAGACGATGTCCAATCGACTTGAAACTAGTGCCAAAATGTTCGTTACATTGAATAGATAATTTCATGTGTTGAACACATCCCCAAAAGGGGTCCCACGCGCTGCCACGCGCAGCCCAAAGGACCCTACGTGTGGGCTCACACGCCACTGTTCCACCGTCTCTGTCCTTCGGCCAGGCCGGTTCGAACCGACCGACCTGGTTCACTTTGCAAATCCAGTCTGGTTGGACCGGCGTGACCGGTCCAAGGCTCTCCTCTCTTCATTTTTCCAATCTCTTCCTAATTGATTCCATTCTTCCTATCTAATCTCTAGAAACCTATTTAGATGATCAAAACAAAGAAAAATATGAAAAACCCAATGGTTTGATTTCTTCCCTCACGGTTCACATGCCCAGATTTTCCCCAGGGTTCTTCAGTCGTGAACCACCCTTCAAACACTCCTCTATACCTTCCTAACAACCCATTTAATACTATCCAAACATCCAAAATCGTCCATAATGTCCTAATCGAATTTTGAATTCAAAATAACAAAACCGAGCATACCTCCTCGCTGCCGTGCACGGTGGCTCGGTCGATCCTGCCACCATCCTCATCATCTCAACCTCCTCTCTAGCCTTCCTTCATGGTCCAAAAATAGTAGGTGAGGATTGGGGATGGTGGGTCTGAGTTTTCGGATGGTTTGTACGTGGGTTTCGGGTTTGGTTGGAAGAACAAAGAAGATGGTCAATGCATGTATGTGGGAAAGTGGGCAATGGATGAGTGACACTTGTCACTCATCCATTGGGCCTGAGAAAATATCTGGGGCCCACTTGAGACAAAACCCAAGCCGTCTCGTAAAACGTGCAATAGTTCCTCAAAATTTCCATGAACCGTAACTTCTCCTTCGAACGTCCAAATTCTACGTGCCTCCTGATAGGATCCGCCCCGATCCCCCCTGGGACCACAAGGGGACTTGCCCTGCTCCCGTCTGACGCCCGAACAAACATACCAATTTTAACCTTTAAAGTTCAAATGCATAACTATCCAAAATAAAGTCATACATAAAATCCGAATTCAAAAGATGTCAGACAAGGGATAATGTCCAAAAATACAAGTTCTGAGCACGACTCTAAGCTATCCTGCGGGCTAGCCTACCCAACAGGGGGTTCAGGTGCGCAGTGTAGATCTATGCCTCTGCCTCAGGATCCTCTTCAACCTCAGTAGCACGGCCTGGAGGGGTCAACAAAACATCAAGGGTGAGTGGGCCGAACTCAAAGTTTATAAAACAGTCCAGCAAATAAAAACATATACTTTTACCCTTCCGTTTTCCAAACATGCATGCATTAGTATTTAGAACCATAAAATCATATAAGATACCGCAAGCCGTATAATAAAACCATAAATATAACCTCAGCCACTGCACTATAAACCCCAACCCTAACATCCCATATGTCCGACGTCCCTGACGTCCAATAAGGTCACAGTCCCAAGGCTACGTGTGCCACTCGGGGTCTCAATTCCGAGTCCAATCCCCGAACCCAGTCCGGGTACGGCATCCCAGATGCCGGATGTCCCAGACATTCAATCGTAGCAATCCTGCTCCTGAGTCGTCCTACGGTTCGATCCCTCCCTAGAATGACCCCTCGCAGGCATTGCGCCGTGACCACTCCGGGGTACCCATATCCGGAGGAGACAGTATCACACGGATAGATCTATACAGTGCAGTACCAAAGATCGACATCCACATACATAAATATATATATATATATATATAATCCAAAACAATCCTTAAATTTCACTAGACGGGTCTCAAGCCCAAACATCGTAAATCGTGCCATAGCCATAACTCAAGATAATCGAAACCTTTGCTCGATTCACACACACATATATATATATATATATATATATATAAGTGAAAATAGTTATGCATGCAAGGGTTTAATGAAATCGGGGCCCACTCACAGTACAATCCTACTGCAAAACCGAGCGTATAACCTCGTCCTGGTACTATTGTACGATTCCTGTCATGTCCAAAACACACGTAAAGGTCACTACAAGTCCCTAACATTCAACCATGAAATCCTAGACTGAAACCGGCCCGGGAAATCTGCCCAAACACGCTTTCCGAGGTAATAAACCCTATTTTGACCAACTTAACGATCTCCGATCGACTCAAAATTTAACTCAAAATGTTCAATAAACTAAAAGGATGAAAACTCAAGTTGACCGTGACCAGAGATAAGGCCTTACACGCCCTCATGCGCCGCCCAAAGTGGCTGCGCGTGAAAGCCACGTGCCATGTATTGTAGGTACAGTGTCGTCTTCCTCGCCTGTAAGTATGCTAAACGGGTCCCAAACCTGCGACTCAACCCGGTTTAAACTCCATCAATTCTCAATCGAATCCCTTCCTTTTACCACATAAAACCTTCCTTAACACTTTAATTTAGGTTCCCACTCATTAATTAACCTCAACAAGCCCTAAATCGACCATTCGACCCGTGATCAAATAGACGGGTCAGCCGTTGTAACTCACTCGACTCAACTCCATTTCCAAATTAAATTAAGAAGAAGCTTTATAGGACATATACGAACTCTAAAACACAACCAATTTCAGGAAAGCTTACCTGGAAGTAGTCGTCCTCAAACTTGAAAATTTCAAGAACCGGGGACTTCTGTCCTTGGCCAAACCATGATCGATTCTCTTCAGGAGTGATACGGTTGAACACCAAATGGTCCCAGAAGGCTGTTTCAATCCTTGGTTTTGTTCCTCTCGACTCACAAGTCAAAATTCGATTTTCCCTCCAATTTTCTAAATTTCTCCGAACTCTGTTTTCTCTCAAGCTCTCAGTCTCTCCTCATCAGAAATGACTCTCCCAAACTCTTCTATCTCTCTATCGAACCGTGCAGCAAGAAACTCATGGAGTCTCTCAGTCCCACTGAAATTCTTTTTCCTGCAAAACAGACCCAAACCAATTTTAAAAAATCCTCCCGTGCCTGGTTATCTGTTTCAGCCACACTTCTGTGTTTTCCACTCCCTCAAAGCCATTAAACAAATCTCCTGTCCAACCACTAACAAGGTTAAACAATTCCTTGATCATATCACTCACGGCATGGGTGTTTAGACCCTGTTTTCCACGGTTTCAAACAGTACCCCCTGCAAAATTACTATTTTGCCATTCTGCACAAAATTACCAAATTGCCTCTCCTCTTTCTTGACCCGTATCTCATTCGTCCGATGTCCGTTTTCAGCGTGTCGCCTGTCTACGGACTCAGGGCATCGAGACTTACCTAACGGTCCTCGAATTGTGTGAAAATTAATGGTCAATCAAAAAGTCAACATTTTCCCCCTTTTCATCCGAATTACATAAATGCCCTTGAACTTCCGCACGTCATAACTTCTTCCCTGATCTTCGGAATTGGACGTGCCACCTGTCTATGGACTCGTGACATCCCGAACTACATCACAGTTCTCAGTCAACGTCTGTTTGACCTACCAATTAAAAAGTCAACAATTTGACTATACTATTCACAAGGGTAAAAACGCCATTTCATTTATTCTTTTACAAAATTACATTCTTCAAATTTCCGGGGCGTTACACCGCCCGTCTAAGGATTCGTATCGCCTCAATCTATGTAATGCTACTCGGCCCTCGGCCATCGAACCTCCTGGAACAAAAGTCAACTGTTTGCCCCATTCAACCAAATTACCAAAATACCCCCGAACTTCCTCACATCATAACTTCTTCCTCGAACGTCGAAATCGGGCGTGCCACAGTGTCTATGAACTCGTGACATCCCGAACTACGTCACAGTCATTGGCCAAAGTCCATTTGACCTCCTGAACAAAGAGTCAACGTTTCACACATTCTATGACAGGACCCATCCCAATCCCCTCGAGATTAGTGCGGGATGACCCGGACCTTTCCTACGTTCATGCCGGTTCCCATAAACCGTCATGAACTTGGAAATCCATCTAGGGTCCCTGACCCGAAATCATCAGTGTAAAACAACTGGGTCTCGTGCCTGAACATATGACTCAACTGGGCACCGGGCCCGATATCTAAGGGTCAGTTACGACTCCGATCATAGTGATGCGTGCAACCATCCATCCAGGACAGCCCTCAATCCTGGTATGTCGCCGTGAACGTATCCACCGACGCAACCACCACAAGATCATAGTGCACTCATCACCGATCGATATCCTGGACCATCAGCACTCCGAAGTCGAGCCTCCCCAGGCTGCCCGATCACGAATCGTGCATCGTGACCTTTCCGGAAGGAACACATCCCAATTCGGAGGCGAGCGTCGTATCGTCGATCGTCGTGCACATAGCACTCGCCGCGACCACGATTTAGACCCGAAGGTCATAAATAGCGTCATATGCCCGAGAAAAAACCAAATGGGTCTTATACCCGAGTTTATCCTTTTAGAAATCCAAAACCATTTCATTTAGACCAAGAAAGACAAACAGACCCGTATAGGCACCGTATAGGGGCGAAACTTTGAAATACGTGCCTATACGTAACCACAAATCCAAATGCACTCAAGGCATCACAAACAAGTATTTAAAACATATAATAAACATTTACGCATGCACCAATTTAGAAAAGAAGGTCCACTCACAGACCGTCCGAGCTGCCACCTCGATTTGCGTGCCATAGGCTCTCCCGAGCCAATCGCTATCACTGGACCTTCCAAACCTGTCCAAATTGTAATAGAGGGTTACTAACTACTTAATTAACCTCCTACCAAAGCCCCGTAATTTTCCTGAACTTTTAACTATTTTTAAACTGATCCTAAACATTCTGATACCCCGAAAACTATTGAAACGATGTCCGATTGATACGAGACCAGTCCCAAAATCTTCGTTACATCGAATAGAAGATTTCTTATGTTGAAGACTTTGCCAAATTATGGACCACGCGCCCTCACACGCCCCAAGAAAGGACTGTGCACTGTTCATCTTCTCCAGCAGCCGCACCGGCCGGTTCACTGGCTGGCCAGTCCAGTTGGACCTGCATGATCGGTTCATGGCTCCTCCCTTCTCATTTTGGTCCGATTTCAACCCTAATCAATCCTATAATTCCTATTTCTTCCTTCCCTATCATTTCCAATCATTAAACCTAGCTAAAAACACCTAAATCCTATGGTTTGATTTTGAACCAAACGGTTCAAGTTTTCCAGAATGCAGCCATGGCTTCACAGCCATCCCTAGCTTCCTAAAATCGTCCTAATGACTTCCTAGCAACCTAATGGACTCATTAAAACCATTAAAAACGACCCATAACAATAAAAATGGAAATTGGATCAAAAATGGCTAACCAGGTGCATTCTCGGGTTCGTGGCTCCACCGCCCATGGCGGCGCCATCCTGGGCCGGCCACCACATCCTCCTGTCTTCCCTCACTCCCTAGTCCTCCCAGCTGATCATAGGTAGAAGGTTGGATGGGTTAGGGTTGCACAGAGATGGAGAGAAATGAGATCGGGTATTTGGGTGTGGGTTTTGAAATGAAGAAATGGAATGATCGATGCATGAATCAATATACGTGACCTGTGGATGGGTGACACTTGTCACTCATCCATAGGGCAGGAATTAAATATCTGGGCCCACAAGAGTCCAAAAGTGAACTCATCTCGTAATTCGTGCAATAGTGCACTTGAACTTCCGTTAACCGTAACTTCGCCGTTGAACGTCCGAATTCGACGTGTCGCCTGTCTATGGATTCGTATCGTCCTAATATACGTAATGGTCCTGGCCCTCGGCCATCGGACATCCCGGTCAAAAAGTCAACTATTTGGCCCTTTTAACCAAAATTACCAAATTGCCCCTAAACTTCCGAACGTCATAACTTCCTACTCGAATGTCGGAATTGAACGTACCACCTGTCTATGAACTCGTGACGTCATGAACTACGTCACTGTCATTGGTTAAAGTCCATTTGACCGCCAGAATGAAAAGTTAACGTTTTGTCCACGTCCAGGGGCAAAACGGTCATTTTGCCAACGCTCAGGGGCAAAACGGTCATTTTGCATTGTTCGTCCGATTTCGCCTAAATAATCCCCAATTAGCCTCACTAATCGTGATTAGTCACTAATCTAATCTAGGAATTTGGGACTGGTCATTACAACCTTCCCTCCTTAATTAATTTCGTCCTCGAAATTCCAACCGACCTAATTCTAACCGTTTTTCTCTCCTTAATTTAGTTTCGCTCTCGAAACTCCAACAATCCTGATTCCACATCCACCCCGTGGAAAGTAGAATCGACCTCAAAACTTGTGTACACTCGTACACCCACTAACCAGAACGATATTCGTCTGCAACCAGACGTACCACTAATACTCATGTCGTATCGACTACATTCGACCACATCGAATAACAGTAGTCATACGTTCCGAGTTGACACCACTTGTCAAATCTACTATTTCGTTGACAAAAACAATTAGACAGTTCCTTTCTCAATCACCAATCTATCCTGACATCTACTCCCACTGGGAGTCATCGGACCTCACACAACGATCCACGTTGTCACATCCGACAAACCGTCACCACTTGACAGTCGCCAATCAAAAACTGACATGACACACACTCGTGGTTACACTAACCACAAGCACGCTCAACCTGAGTATACGTATACTAACCAAGCATTTCACTCGACCAGTGTATAACTGGACCCACCAGAAATACTATGACCCAATGAACAGTATCCAATGTCCAGTCCACGTCCTCGACAAATCCAATGGTATCGGAACCAATCCGACTACCAACACGCTCACCAACATACCTCTGGTATAACCTAAATACCGTCACCAGGCACGGTAAGTCTGCCCGGTATCGTACCTCGAACAACGTACAAGGTACGTACATCTATCTACCAACCTACCACAACAACACGACCACCTAGGTCGTAGCCAATCACGTTTCAATAATGGAGTCCATTTGTCCAATCCAGTACCAGACAGATCAAAACTCCGACCTATTATCCATTTCCAGATCCGAATCCGCAATTTCGTAAGAAATTCCGTATCCAAACCCAAAAATCATATCCATAATCATGTCCAAATTTGAATCCGGAATCATCATTCCGTAGACTTGTATAAGGAATGACCGTTCCGAACCCAAATCCATAAAAGAAAATCCACTGCCAAGCTCCAGAATCAAATCCTGAATCGTCACCCAAAATCCGATTCCAAACCCAAATACAGAAATCCTCTTTCAAATTCCAAAATCAAATCCTGAATCGTCATCCAGCAATTTGATTCCAAAACCTGAAATCTCGTTCATGTCTGCCAAGACGCACCAATCACGAACCTATCGGTTACCTGCTCAACCGATTACCACAATACAATCGATTGACTTAATAGGAAAGTCAATCCCAATATCCACACATCTCTAAGGCTGACCATATTCGACCACGTTGGAAAACTACTCACCTGAGTAATATACCATATGGAATTCACTTCGAAAAGAAGTTCAGTCCCATCATGCTCAACTCAAACATCCAAGTAAGAGCGATAAACTCTCCACCTATCTGGATCATTAAGATCAAGATCCAGATCCATCACTACGTCAACCGACCATAGACGTCACGATCATCGATCATCACAACGCCCAAAGTTCACAATCATTTCCCACATCTAAACAGATCAGTCAACGACGAAACACACCGAGACTGTGGGTTCTCTCCAATTACGTCGTATCGATCCTTGTCATTCCACCGAGGAAAAACCAAGGGTGATGCAATACAATAACATCAAAAACTCATCCTATGTGAATGCAACCAAAACTCGCTGCACTCACCACACCACGTAATCAACATCATCAGCCACCAAGTAGAAAATGAGAAATATCAGTCACCTAACTTTGATACACTCAACTTTACTTGATGACCTAAAACAAATCACGGGTCCACCAACCAATACACGATCAGCGTACTAGTGACGCAACCATCGTCTACCGTCATCTACCATCATCTACCACGGTAGAACCTGAGAAGTCGCCCTAATGACTTCGAAATACCCAATATCAATGCGGAAAACCCGGATTCCATTCGTCACCTCAATCGCAACTTCTCGCAATTTCGAAGTTCCAACCATATCGGAACCATCACACTCGGACATCAACCACGTGTCCCTAACTATCCGTGATCCACTCCCGAACCACAGATACCGAACACATGCCCATCACGACGGATGTCACATCCCGAATCGTAACTCACCATTATCACAATCACCGGCACCAGCACCAGCACCAGCACTAGTACCAGCACCAATGCACTATCATCAGTATCAGTATCAGCATTGGCACACAGGCATCGGTATCAGTATCAGCACCCCGTATGCAAACTTACAACCCTGGATCTCCGCTCATACCGAGCGACGATCCCGTACCTCTGCTCGAATAGGAGAAACTCCGTCTCCGTCGTACCCAACAACTCTGGGTACAGTCATCCTGACAACACATACTAGAAAAGGAAACGCTCCCCGATCGTCCCCGATTCCCAACAACCATACACATCCTACCTTAGGATTCCACGACCACGCCTAGGGTTCCCCTGAACCCAACTGCGAAAAGTAGTAAAATCGACAATCGGACCGACTGCGCGGTCCCGACATCGTAAAGACGTCAATCCAATCCTACCGGCAAATCAACTAGGATTCCACAAATTTAGCTGCCAACTGCCATAAGTTCAACCAGAGTTCCACGAACTCGACTGCTAACTGCCATAAGTAGTAAATCCATTTAACTCACCAATATCCGATCAACGGATGGTCACAACATCCAACCAGTCGTCGGAACCGATCCTACGACATCGTGAAAGACGATCCCAACTAACCGTCTCACGACTAAAACCCTTAAGTACTATTACATTAATCCCTTCGTAGGGTCCCACACTGTCAACCTTGACCGAACTATGGCAACCCCGACATCAATTGCCGAACCAAAACATCCGACAAACTATCGTACCGGCACCCCAATATCAGGTTGATCACAAACTGTAGCCCATTGAGATATCACATCCTCGACCTGTGTACCACGCCAAGAACTCCGCGGTTGCTCGAATAGAGACAACCCCCGCTCTGATACTACGTTGACAGGACCCTTCCCAATCTCCCCGGAATTAGTGCTGGATGACCCTGCTCCCGGCTAACACGAAGTGTCAGACAAGGGATATTTCCGTCCTTTGCCCTCCCGGGCTATCAGAGTACGCCAGGATCCGGGGGAGGAATGCGATATCTCGGTCTCTGCTACAGTCCACATCCGATGTCAACCTGAAGGGCAGTCAAAACATTAAAAGTTGTGAGTGGACAAAACAACCAGTTTATAAAAACATTTCATAAGAAGACATTTGTACCCTTCACTAAAAAGCATGCATGCATTCGAAAACCATTTATCCAGAAAAACCATCGGTGGGAACTAAGCCCAAAACCAAGATTGAAAGAACCATAATGAAACTGACCATACGGGCCACTGCCCAAATCCATAAGGGACTCGGCCCAAATCATAAGAAACCAACCATACGGGCCGCTGCCCAAAACCTGTGAAAACACAACTCATATATCATATCATATAGCATACATCATATATACATATAATTCACACAACCAATCCTGTCACGGTTTCCAAAGCTACGCGCGTGCTACCCAGGGTCTCAAACCCAAGTCTTTCAAGTACCAAGTCAATGTCCGAAGACCAATGACCCGCCCTGAGGTTATAGTACAAGCCTTCCTGAGAGTAAGGAACCCAACTAGGGGGTGACTCCACTCAGTCGGTGCTCCGTGACTACTCCGGGGTCCACCCAGGCCAACGACCCTCCCCGGAGGAGATAATAGAACAAGTAAAGGAAGGTAGATGAACATAAATATACATAACATAAACATTCATGCCCAGTTCCCCTGAACCGTCATGATCCATAACATCCATAACAAGGGTTCATGCTGGTTCCCATAAACCGTCATGTACCATAATGACCTGACAAGGTTTCATGCCAGTTCCCATAAACCGTCATGAACCACAATGACCTTTCCAAAGTTCATGCCGGTTCCCATAAACCGTCATGAACATGGAAATCCATCTAGGGTCCCTGACCCGAAATCATAAGTGTAAAAAACCTGGGTCTCATGCCCAAACATATGACTCAACTAGGCACCGTGCCCGATATCTAAGGGTCAGTCACGACTCCGATCATAGTGATGCGTGCAACCATCCATCCAGGACCGCCCTCTATCCTGGTATGTCACCGTGAACGTATCCGCCGACGCAACCACCACAAGATCATGGTGCATTCATCACCGATTGATATCCTGAACCGTCAGCACTCCGAAGTCGAGCCTCCCCAGGCTGCCCGACCACGAATCGTGCATCGTGACCTCTCCAGAAGGAACACATCCCAATTCGGAGGTGAGCGTCGTATCGTCGATCGTCGTGCACATAGCACTCGCCGCGACCATGATTTAGACCTGAAGGTCGTAAATAGCGTCATAGGCCCGAGATAAAACCAAATGGGTCTTATACCCGAGTTTATCCTTTTAGAAATCCAAAACCTTTTCATTTAGACCAAGAAAGACATACCGACCCGTATAGGCACCGTATAGGGCCGAAACCTTGAAATATGTGCCTATATGTAACCACACATCCAAATGCACTCAAGGCATCACAAAAAAGTATTTAAAACATATAATAAACATTTATACATGCACCAATTTAGAAAACAAGGTCCACTCACAGACCGTCCGAGCTGCCATCTCGATTTGCGTGCCATAGGCTCTCCCGAGCCAATCGCTATCACTGGGACTCCCAAACCTGTCCAAATTGTAATAGAGGGTTACTTACTACTTAATTAACCTCCTACAAAAGCCCCGTAATTTTCCTGAACTTTTAACTATTTTTAAACTGATCCTAAACATTCCGATATCCCGAAAACTATTGAAACGATGTTCGATTGATGCGAGACCAGTCCCAAAATCTTCGTTACATCGAGTAGAATATTTCGTATGTTGAAGACTTCCCCAAATTCTGGACCACGCACCCTCACACGCCCCAAGAAAGGACGATGCACTGTTCATCTTCTCCAGCAGCCGAACCGGCCGGTTCACTGGTTGGCCGGTCCAGTTGGACCGGCGAGACCGGTTCACGGCTCCTCCCTTCTCATTTTGGTCCTATTTCAACCCTAATCAATCCTATAATTCCTATTTCTTCCTTCCCTATCATTTCCAATCATTAAACCTAGCTAAAAACACCTAAATCCTATGGTTTGATTTTGAACCAAACAGTTCAAGTTTTCCAGAATGTAGCCATGGCTTCACAGCCATCCCTAGCTTCCTAAAATCGTCCTAATGACTTCCTAGAAACCTAATGGACTCATTAAAACCATTAAAAACAACCCAATAACAATAAAAATGGAAATTGGATCAAAAATGGCTAACCGGGTGCATTCTCGGGTTCGTGGCTCCACCGCCCACGGCGGCGCCGTCTTGGGCCGGCCACCACATCCTCCTGTCTTCCCTCACTCCCTGGTCCTCCCAGCTGATCATATGTTGAAGGTTGGATGGGTTTGGGTTGCACAGAGATGGAGAGAAATGAGATCGGGTATTTGGGTGTGGGTTTTTGTTTGATCCTGAAATGACCAACTCGATGAGACCCGCTGGGGGTTCTAGGACCAGCGACGTGGTGTCTCGGGCTCGCCGGGGGCGTTATGGTTCGGCAGGGATCCTGCAAAACTAGACACCGGTGTGGTGTCGGCCAAAGGGGCTCCGATGCCTAAGTTAGTATCTGAATGCCGAGGGGCAAGTAAATACAGTGCTCTGGATCGGTTCTGAGTGTCTTACCTTTGTGAAGGGTTTCGGGGTATTTATAGTACCCATAACTGCGGTAGGTGGGCTACTGTTACGGGAGCAGGTGGTGCTTTGTGGCTGAGAGCCGTCTGACAAGCCCTGGACATCCGGAAGAGGCGCCAGCTGGAGTTCCAACCTGCCTCCGTCAGGGAGTTGGTGTGGCAGAGTTGGTTAGGTGACTGTCGCAGCCAGCTGTTGTCTGTTCACTGTCAGGTGCCGAATGGCGAGTCTGCAGTATGGTGCCGATCGGCGGACCGTGGGTCGTGAGGGTGCCGATCAGGCGATCAGTCGGCGGCCTTCATGTCCTGGTGGGACCTGTGCTAGGGTGGTCGGTCGATATGGTATCAACATAAGTCCCCTAAGTCTTTGACTGAGGTGGGGTTCCTCGGTCGAGGACTTGAGATGACGGCCGGTGCCTGTCGACCGACCAGGGCGCTGCGCCCGGTATCCCTAGTAGCCCCCCAAGTCGTGGAGCGAGGAAGTGCACCGTATGTCCGATGTGAAAGGAGTCCCCGTTGCCGAGGTCCGCAAGCTGCCCACCGTAAAGACCAAAAGATCGTGGAGAGGCGGCCGTGGGGAATGGCGGGGAGACGTCGGTGGCAGTGTGCTTGCCGACGAAGAGAGGAGGCGTGCCGTCGGGAAAGATGCCGAGAGGCTCCGGTCGGCAGGCGGTATGGATGCATACCGGTAGCGATGTACGTATGTACGTCTGTACGTATGTAGTTGAGAATGTACGATACCGATGGGTATACAGTACAAGGTATTCGTAGCCGAAAGGTGGCCGTATCGGCCTGGCGACCGTCAGATCGGAAGCGCGCATCTCGAGGCGGGCCAGGGGCCTATAAAAGGGGCGAAAGCTTTTTGACTTTTTCACTTTTTACTCAGAGCATCTGTGGAATAACTGCAAGTGCCGACTGAATTGGAGACTGCCGAGCCAAAAGAAGACACGGGAGACCAATTCGACCGAGCAAAATTTTGAAAGGTATAATCTCTACCGTTCGGCATCTCTGCTCAGCATGTGTTCCGTAGCGTAGGTGCTTAGTTGTAGCTTCTTTTCTTTTGGTAATTTGTAGATGTCAGAGTCAGAGTCAAACAGTGGATCTGGGGTTAGGTCCCCTCAAGCTTTTGGCGGGGAAACACCGTCTAGTTCGGCAGACGACGTGCCGAGCGGGCGCAGTGGGTCAACGTCTACTAGTGGGTCCACTAGTAGCACCTCGTCGTCCAGCAGTGGTGACAGCCTGGATGAGGCTCTCAGGTTACCGCGGAAGGAGGTGAGGCAGCAGGGCGGGTGCAGTACATCGGGTGCCGATCGGCCAAGTGAGAGGAGGACGTCTCCCCGTACTCCCCCCGTCGCCACCGTCCATTCCGAGGCTGAAGGTAGCGGTACGGAGACGAGCTCGCCGATGGAACTAGATGCCGACGGCGTGGTAAAGGTGGAGTACGTCGTGGACTACGAGATGAACACCATTCGGTAGTCCGACTTGGACCGGTTCCGGGAGCTATACAACGTGCCGGCGGAGATTGAGTTGACGGTACCCCCGCACAGCAAGAGGCCGAGTAGTCCTCCTGAAGGGTCGACGCTGTTTTACGTCGATTGCTTTGAACATGGAGTGAGGCTACCTTTGCACCCGTGGCTCCAGGACATGATGGCGAGGGCGAACCTAGCCCTGGGGCAGCTGAACGCCAACGGCTGGATCATCCTGATCAGCCTGTATACGGCGTTCCGACTGGCGGGACTACCGGAGCCGACCTGGGGGCAATTGTGCGCCCTGTACCGCTTCAAGAACCTACGGGTCGGGGTGGTACTAGATGGAGTGCCTGCACAAGAGTGCACGGGGTGCGTTCATCACGGATGTGCCGACGTCGCAGAAGAGCTGGAGGCATCGGTTCTGCTGGGTATCGGGGCCGTGGGAGGGGGACGTCAGTGGGGTCCGCTCGAGGATTCCCAGCTACTTCCAGTCTGGAGGTTGTTGGTCTACCGTTCGGCTAGTAGTCATAAGGCGTCAATTGTGGGTACCGAGGCGGAGACTGATGGTGTTTGTTGTGTGTGCAGGTCCGTCCAAGGCAACGGTAACAGCAGAGGATTGGGACGCGTGCAACCTGGTGCGGGAGAAGCTGTCCGACCTGGAACGCAGCCGGTGAGTCCTGAAGTTGCCGTCGAACCTGCTTGCCGTGGGTCTCATCTCGCCACCTGGTAAGCAAGTAGTGTTGAAGTTATAGTCTGTAGGCATGCCGAGGCACTAACAGTTTGTTTTGCAGTGCACCCCCAAGTTGAACAAGCCGCTCAGAAGAAGATGAGTGAGGCGGTGGCGAAGCACGGCTCGGCTGCCGAGGGAAAGGGCAAGGAGCCGGAGGTAACCCCCCAACAGCCGCGGAGGCAAAAGACCGCGGCAGTGAAGCCCAGGGGTGCCAGCCGAGAGGAGCCCCCGTCGGGGTCCAGTTTGGGCGTCCGGCCAAATGGGCCGCCAAAGCCGACGAGGCCTGATCCACGGCAGGGTGCCGAGCAGGCGAAGAGTCCCGTCCGGGGACTGAAGCGGCCCCTCATCGGCGGGCTGGACCAAGCCCGGGAGCGCCAGAGGAAGCTGAAGGCGGCGCGGCTTAGGCAGTCTCCTCCGGCGGCAGGGGTGTCGGAGGGAGAGGGCTCCGACCGCCGACGCAAGAGGGAGGAGGCCCTCAAGGCTCCCGAGGCGCCAATAGAAAAGGCCAAGGAGGCCAGGGTGGAGATGCCGCCGCCGGCCAAGCAAAGGGTGCCGAACAGCGTACCAGGCATTGCTGCCGTCTTTATGGATCCCGTGGAGACGGGGGAGGTTGTTCGGTCGGCAAGGCCCGGGGAGGCGTGGGTGCCGGTCACACAGCAGGTGCACAGGTCATTGGCGCCGGTTGTCAATGCCTTTGTGCTCGGCTCCCAGGTGACACCGGCAGAGATTGAGCAGATCGGCACCGGCTCCCACCCGGGTCGGTTCGCGGCCCTGCTCGCCGAGCAAGCCCATGTGAGTATTTGTGTGAGTTGGCTTTTTGTTTTTGTTTGTGTATTTAGTGGATATATGTTTGCTGACAAGTGTGCATGGTTCGGAAGTGCTTTGAGCAGACCTACGTGGCCCTGCAGAAAACCTCTCGGCGCATGCAGAGGCTGGAGGCCGAGCAGCAGCCGCGCGGCAGAGGGAGGAGAAGCTGCGTGCGCGGGAAAAGGAGGGGTATGCTGCTCGGCGCCATGTGGCTGAGCTGGAGGCGGAGCTCCAACGGGAGAGGTCCCGAGCGGAGGTGGCCGAGCGGGGCATCGCCGAACGGGAGGAGACGGCACACGCGTTCTCCCTGCAGCTGAATGAGCAAGAAAAGATCCTGGGGGAGCTGCAGGGAGAAGTGGAGAGGTTGAGGGGCCTGCTCGCTGCCGACCGGCAGAAGACCCTGGAGGATTTTATGGCCGACCCGGTGTATGCCAATCATCTTGACCTGGCCTTAGCTGAAGTGGAAGATGTTTGCGTGCAGCGGGTGCTGTACTTCAACCCAGGCGTCACCCTCAACTTCCCATGGCTGGATGAGCCCCCGGCGCTGACCAAGACGTTCGCCCTAGAGGGGCAGGACCCTGAAGTCGGTCCGGCTGCGGGTGAAGGGGAGGTGCCGAGCGCTGGCGGGGAGGATGCCGTTGCGTCGTCCTCTGGGAAGGACCGAGCGGGGGAGGAGGAGGTGGAGGTGGTGGCTCCGATGCCTAAGTTAGTATCTGAATGCCGAGCGGCAAGTAAATACAGTGCTCTGAATCGGTTCTGAGTGTCTTACCTTTGTGAAGGGTTTCGGGGTATTTATAGTAGCCATAACTGCGGTAGGTGGGCTACTGTTACGGGAGCAGGTGGTGCTTTGTGGCTGAGAGCCGTTTGACAAGCCCTGGACATCCGGAAGAGGCGCCAGCTGGAGTCCCAACCTGCCTCCGTCAGGGAGTTGGTGTGGCAGAGTTGGTTAGGTGACTGTCGCAACCAGCTGTTGTCTGTTCACTGTCAGGTGCCGAATGGCGGGTCTGCAGTATGGTACCGATCGGCTGACCGTGGGTCGTGAGGGTGCCGATCAGGAGATCGGTCGGCGGCCTTCCTGTCTTGGTGGGACCTGTGCTAGGGTGGTCGGTCGATATGGTATCAACAGTTTTGAAATGATGAAATGGAATGGCCGATGCATGAATCAATATAGGTGGCCTGTGGATGGGTGACACTTGTCACTCATCCATAGGGCAGGAATTAAATATCTTGGCCCACTAGAGTCCAAAAGTGAACTCGTCTCGTAATTCGTGCAATAGTGCACTTGAACTTTGTGAACCGTAACTTCACCGTCGAACGTCCGAATTCGACGTGCCGCCTGTCTATGGATTCGTATCATCCTAATCTACATAATGGTCCTCGGCCCTCGGCCATCGGACATCCCGGTCAAAAGTCAACTATTTGGCCCTTTTAACCAAAATTACCAAATTGCCTCTAAACTTCCGAACGTCATAACTTCCTACTCAAATGTCGGAATTGAACGTACCACCTGTCTATGAACTCGTGGCGTCACGAACTACGTCACGGTCATCGGTCAAAGTCCATTTGACCGCCAGAATGAAAAGTCAACATTTTGCCCACGCTCAGGGGCAAAACGGTCATTTTGCATCGTTCGTCCGATTTCGCGTAACTAATCACCAATTAGCCTCACTAATCGTGATTAGTCACTAATATAATCTAGGAATTTGGGACGGGTCGTTACATTCTAGGGGCAAAATCGTCATTTCGCCATGAACGTCCGTTAATCCTCGTCTAATTCCTGCTTAGCAAAGCTAATCCGTCATTAATTCTTAATTAGTCTCGATAATTCGGGACGGGTCGTTACAAGTCATGCCTAAAACTTGCTTAATATTGATATCGGGGATTCAAGTAATAAGCTGTAAATCATGAATGAAATTTGCCTAGTAAACAACAATAAAATAAAATATTAACAAGTTCAATAAGATAGAAATAAACCAGCGGCATGTAAGGGATGCACTAATATTTTTTCCCATCGTTCCTGTATGATTTTTAGGACCCAATTTTTTCCTTTAAGATGGGTTATCCTTTCTTTCATTCGATTGAACATATCATACAGGATTGGCATGGTTGGGACTACCTCTGTATCAACAATTCGAAGGATGCTGTATAAAGGTTCATATATTGACTACATCATCTCCAAGGACTCCCAGAATCTTTGGTCGAGGATATGAGCCTCAACCCTCTTGCCTTGCACTTTCCTACTTAGTGCGCTACCATGCCATTGATCACTGGTAAACAATCTTCTAAGGCCAACTTTATGCTTAACTATACTGTTTATACAAATATAATTGGTTGCGAACCTTGTTGCACCGGGACGAACCAAGTCTCCTTGATAGAATTCATGCATCTGAGCTAGTAACCATAGATGATTATAAATGTATTTAGTTACCTGCCTAGCATTTTTTATGATGAGCGTCATTGTCTCATTCTTCCAAATATCTTCAAATATTAGGTTTATACAATAGGCTGCACAAGGAGTCCAATAGATCGGATACGTCTTCATCAGTTCTTTTCAAGCCTTCTTGAAGTTTGACCCATTATCAGTAACGATCTGTACAACATTTTGTACTCCAACCTCCTGAACAACTTCCTTCAACAAATTTTGTATGTACAAATAGTCTTTATGGAATTTTGAAGAATCAACTGACTTGAGAAATACAGTTGAACCCTTACTATATACCATGAAGTTAATTATGGATAACTTCGTTGGACCGGTCCAACTATCACACATTATGGTACATCCATAAGTTTCCCAGTGTCGCTTTTGTTGCTCCACATACGCCGTCATATCTTCATACTTCATAGGAAGAGATTTATTTTTCACTTCATATGGAGAAAAAGTGGACACACCTTCACCTGCAAACCAAAACATAAGTTAGCATTTAATGCTATTTCATAAGCTAAATAAAAATGTATCATAAATAAATTTGTTAAATACATGCTCGTTGGGCTTCAATAATCATATTCTTAAAATGATGAGAGTTGGCTTTATTTGGAGCCACACCTTCATATATAAAAAATTTGCTTATGTATCGACCCAACTTCTCTTCCGTCCCTTTCCACATCGATTTTACAGTCTTTTGTTAATTTCGTGCAGTTTTGTAGAGTTTTGGTTCTGGAGGAATTGAAAATGGATCATGCAAACTTTGTGACTGACGCATCTGTTGAGGTTGTTAACGACTGCTACTGCCTCCTTGAGGTTGTTGTCGCCGTGCCTCATCCCTCGATGCATTTACAGCAAAGCGATAAACTGTTCTCTCTGATCTATGCAAATCTGGTGGATAAGTGAATTCATCATCATCCTTTTCATCATCGCTATCATTAACCTGAATGCTCTGTTGAGTGTCTAGTGGATCTCCTCTCAAGCCAGCTCGTATGTTCTCACCAATCATATTCTTATTCTGTTTAGCAGTATCTTTACTTTTGATCCATGCTCTGACCTCATCCCTAATAGCTTTAGGTACATCTTTACATTTTTGAACATTTTTTTTTCGGATCAAAACTTGCTAGATGAAACTTTAATCGCGTTATGCCTCCACTCTGGAACTGATGTTGACAAAACGAACATATGACATCGTTTTTATTTCCAGGAATCGTAATGGCAGATTTCCATGTTGGGTCAATTCGTCCAGGTCTTGGGCGGCTTTCACTTGCACTAGCCATATTTTACCGTCTAATTGACATGAAAAATAATTAGACTTTGATAATGACAAATAATTATAATAATAAAAATACAAATAATAATAATAATAATAATAATAATAATTCTAAATTATAATCACGTTATTTAAAATTATTTGAATTAAAACATATATTCCTACATTAAAACATATATTCTAAATTATAACATATTTTACCGTCTAATTTAAATGAAAAATAATTAGACGTTGATAATGACAAATAATCATAATAATAAAAATAAAACTAATAATACAAATACAAATAATAATAATAATAATAATAATTCTAAATTATAATCACGTTATTTAAATTATTTGAATTAAAACATATATTCCTACATTAAAACATATATTCTAAATTATAACATATTTACCGTTCAATTTAAATGAAAAATAATTAGATGTTGATAATGACAAATAATCATAATAATAAAAATACAACTAATAATAAAAATACAAATAATAATAATAATAATTCTAAATTATAATCACGTTATTTAAATTATTTGAATTAAAACATATATTCCTACATTAAAACATATATTCTAAATTATAACATATTTTACCGTCTAATTTAAATGAAAAAAATTAGATGTTGATAATGACAAATAATCATAATAATAAAAATAAAACTAATAATAAAAATACAAATAATAATAATAATAATTCTAAATTATAATCACGTTATTTAAATTATTTGAATTAAAACATATATTTCTACATTAAAACATATATTCTAAATTATAACATATTTTACCGTCTAATTTAAATGAAAAATAATTAGACGTTGATAATGACAAATAATCATAATAATAAAAATACAACTAATAATAAAAATACAAATAATAATAATTCTAAATTATAATCATGTTATTTAAATTATTTGAATTAAAACATATATTCCTACAAAAAAAAAACGTTTAAGGCTTCATTTTTTTAATACATATTCATAATTAAGGAACAAAAACACATTCATAATTTCAATACATATTCTAAATTAAAACAAATATTACCAAATATATGAATTAAGCCATATTTTATATTAAAACATACATTACTAAAACATATTTTAGTAATAAATGATAAATTTATTATTAATAAATGATTACCAAATATATTACCTGACACGACCCACCCTCAATCTCCCGGGATTAAGGGTTAAGTCATGCTCCCGTCTAACGTACGCATGACACGAAGGCTAAACCGACGTCCAACCTCCATGTGACACGTAGGTCGGATAAGAGATTTCCAAACGAACCCTTCAAAACTTCCGGACTTTCCAGAGTGCGCATACTCTACTGTGGATCGCGTGTGTGATGTCTCTGTCTCTCTCGACCAATAGCCCGCACAGCAACCTAGAGGGTATCGAAAATATGAAAAGATTGTGAGTAGACAAAAATAAATAATAATTTCAGAAAAACAGTTATCAGAAAACAAAATTGCAATTTTACCCTCCATTTAAAAACCAATGCATGTATATCAAACCATTCCATAAAACCATTCTATATTCAGGTGATTCAAACCGTTTAAGAAAAACCGAACTCATTTTCCTTTTCTCAAATCCCGGGCCTCAGCCAAAACCATCAAAATCCGTTCATCTGGGCATAGCCCAACATCGAAAAACTATTATTGAAAACCATCATCATCAAATCTCAATGAAATTCAAAACATATTTGAAAACACATATCCATCCATCGAACCTACTGGATCTATCTGAATCTTCAAACTCCTGAGTCTTTAACTCAATCCAGACCTCAATATAATCTGAGTCTTTAAACTCCCGAGTCTTTAAACTCAATAGGCCTACGGGGGAAATATCAATATCCGAGTCTTTAAACTCTCGAGTCTTTAAACTCAATCCGGGTCTTTAAACCCAATCTGGGCCCGCCCCCGTCATAATCATATCCGGGTCTTTAAACCCAATAACCAGATCCAACAAATCCAATTCGAAAACCATTATCTGTTTCCTAATCCGAATCCTCAATCTCATTAGGATCCCGAATCCAAACCCAGAACTCATATCCATCATCCATTTTCAAATCCAAATCCACAATCTCATCAGGATCCCGAATCCAAACCTAGAACTCATATCCATCATCCATTTCCAAATCCGAATCCACCATCTCATCAGGATCCCGAATCCAAACCCAGAACTCATATCCATCATCTATTTCCAAATCCGAATCCGGAACCATCATTTCGTAAGCTGGCATCCGGAATAACCATTCCGAACCCAAATCCGGAAATTCACTTCCAAGTTCCAGAATCGAATCCAAAATCGTCATTTTGTAATCCGATGAAAAAACCCGAAATTATGTTCTTTAAAACCACTTTTCTGAACTAGGCTTCAAGCCTGAAATCACTTTCCCGAAATCCATTTCAAATCATTGAAATCAAATCATATTTCAATTCCCGAAATCAAATCATCTAAATCATAGTCAAATCACAACATTGATAGAAATCTCGTAACACATGAGACAAACCCGGTTTGAACCGGTTCGAACCGACCCGGTTCGACCGAACCAGCGCAGGCGATTCAGGACTGTTTTCAATGTTTTTCCAAACTGATTTCCCTCCTGTTAAATCCTACATGTTTTTCTCTTAATCTACAACTGATTTAATACCTAAACACAAGAATCTAACCCTTGGAACTTACCTCCCAATTCGAAGGACAATTTGCAGAAAAATCAGCTCTCTATTCCCGGCCACTGCGATGTCCTCCGGCCACGGGTTCACATTTCAAGCTTAAAAGCAACCTTTAGAGGCTGAAAGTAGCACCATAGACATTCATTGTCTCACCAAAACTCATATTTTCCATCTTGAACAAAACAGAAAAATAGAGACGTCGCGATGGCTTACCTACCTTCAATCCTCTGTCGTGGCCTCCACCGTTGTCCTCTCATCGTCCTGGCCTCCTTCTAGCTTATTGCCCAGTACCAATAACCGATTCCCAAAAATTGAAGGTTTGTTATTTGATAGTCACAGTTCTTTCACGATCTCTGTTTTCTTACTTCCACACAAACACTCAACTCACTCTAGCTCAGACCACACTCACACGACTCACCTGTGTTTCACCTTACTCACAAACACACCCTAAACTTCTTACTCCTGGACACAGAGCACGGTTACACACAGCCTTCCCCTGTTTTAATCGATCATCGTTGCTTAACTGAGAGAACACGGTGGAACCAACCAGAAGCGGCCCACGTGTCCTCACCTCCCAATATCTGGTGGAAAACTCCATTACAGTAAGGACATATGTCCTCATCCTACTGAGCACAGATCCCTAGACAGCAAAAGACCATTTTGCCCCTATCTTAACAATTTACCACTTTGCCCCTCATGTTCTTAGACCCATAATTCCGTCTTCCGAACTCCAATGAATACATGCCACCTGTCGTTGCACTCAGGGCATCGAGACCCATCTAACGGTCCTCAAAATACGTGGAATTTTCTTGTCGTCCAAAAAGTCAACATTTTTCCCCTATTCGATCAAATTACCAAAGTACCCTCGAGCTTCCGAACGTCATAACTTTTTCCTCGGATGTCGGAATCGGACGTGCCACCTGTCTATGAACTCGTGACGTCCCGAACTATGTCACGGTCATCGATCAAAGTCCATTTGACCGTCCGAATGAAAAGTCAACATTTTTTCCCATTCCAAGGGCAAAATCGTCATTTCGCACTGTCCATCCGAAATCACCCAACTAATCACCGATTAACTTCACTAATCCGTTATTAACAACTAATCTAATCTCGATTTCCGGGACAGGCTATTACAATCTACCACCCTTAAAGAATTTAGTCCCCGAAATTTCGTATCTCGTACCTCCGTAGCTAGCTGGGGAAAAACTAACTGTGCTCACACCGGGGTCTCCTACTCGGTGTCCATCACCTGCCAATCCAACTTATCCTGACAGTGCCTAACTGTCACCACATCTCACCAAGGGAGTTAATTCAACCAACTTTTAGTTCATCGGGAGATCATCCCAATTGTACTGGGGTCATCACAAATCCATCTCGTTCCCGCGATATTTCCAACGTCACACAAGCCGACACTCACGGCTCAACTAGCACTAGATACGCCATAACACACTGCTACCAAGTTCAACACTCCCGACTCCCTTCGAGTCGAGCATACCTCGTACCAACGTCCCAGCACATCTTGCGAGTTTTCCGTCCATAGGCACAATTCTAAAGTACACCGATTCTCAAGACGACATCTATCTATCCCGGTACTTCTGTTCACCCATATCCATTTAACAATCCATACTACTTCCGTCAGCGATCCTCACCGACCTCACCGGAGTCACAACGTACTCATCTATACCCCTAATTTAGCCAATTCTCTCACCAGTGGTTCCCCTGACCACTTACTTCGTCAACCTGTGGGAACACCACCTGTCTGTAACCGGAACCTATCACAGATCTGGTTAACCGTGCTTACATATCTCAATATCAGGGTCCTATCAGCCACTCATGGTTCTGAGCATCCAGTTCATGTCAGTATTGACTCCTGCCATAACCAATCAATCACTTAGGATCACCCTGATCCAGTCCACATCTCAATCCTTCAATCACATCGAAACTGTTCGGATTCACCAAGACAACCAACATCATATCTCGGCACCAAGCCAATCACCATCATCTCCACCAAAACGTCACAATGCACGTCCAAATGCATCGGGACACATCTCAAATATATGTACCAGTCACAATCAACCAGAATCACGGTACATACCACCAAACACAAGCAAATACTACCCTACAAACTTGAATAAAACAAAGATATTTTAGAATACCTCAAATACAGCTCGTAGAGTATATCCTCACGTACTTCCAATGTCATTCTACAGTACGTCCAGTAAGCAACCACATCGGCATCAGCCTAGCACTACTAAGCCCAAAGTCCATCCAACAATGCCTTAGTGTACCCGTCACTTTCACAATGTCTCTCCAGGGCACACGAAACATCCTCATATCTACACTGACTACCACCCGTCGATGAGCCAAACATGCTTTACTTTTGAATCCCATTGATCCAATCCAATGCTAGGCCAACACGTCTTCCGAAAAACACCAGCCCAAGTCTACTTCCGAATCTTCGGGTCTCCTGGGTCTCCCGGCCAGTATGAACCTCAAGCTCCTCTCATTATGTACACAGGGCAGACCCCTCACTAGATCCAAGTCCAATACTCATACGTCTGCGAGATGGACCACACATGCCCTGCACAATTCCAGGTGGTCAAGCTATCCAACTTGTGTCTCACAGGCGATCCTACTACTCCACAACTACTCAAATCCAATCGATCTTATACACCGCACGTCTAGATTGTGGGTTCTCTTCAATAACCTCATATCGATCAGTTATAGTCACTCCTTTTCCCATTTCCTTCCTTCATCCTCCCACGGAACTCTCAATGGTCCACAACTAGGACATCACAAGTCATCCTGCCTTAATCCAACTTAATATAATCCTACGACACTCGCCACACAGGCCACTCCTGGCGTCACCAAGTACTCTTTCTACTCCCGAACACATCCACCTGTGTCCATGACCGTGCGCCGGGGGGGGGGGGGGGTGTCACAAGTCCTAAAGTTCCTTCGAGAATATCCAGCTGGATATGCTCCATGACCGCGCGTGCGGGGGGGGGGGGGGGGGGGGTCATTCATTACTCCTTCTGATGATCGCATCTCAACCTTTCCGAATTTTAACTCTGAGCACTTACTAAAATACAAGTCACCAACTCTCTCACTGACCTCAGACTCCCCAGTTACCACCCTTGAAGTCGCCAATCACCAAGTACCAACCTCGGAACCCGCCGATATATGCCAACACATCCGGGGAAGTCCACTAAAACAAACCGCACAAACGGTCAAATGCGACCATACAAACCTAGCCCGATCCAACACGAAGCATAGGTTCTCCGCGCTTCCACTGCGCTACTCTGATCAAACTAATGGTATCTTGACCGTTCATCCTGAAACATGACCTACCAAACACCGGCACCTCACAACTGGTCACAATCTCGACTCAATGTGCCCATCCTACCATTTACAAGCATCCCAGCTCGTGGTACATCATTCCGATCTAGTGCTCGCAGCACACCAGTCCCGAGCCTCTGCTCCTATCGAGCCAAACCCTCAATCTTCACTCGAGTCGGGGAGACTAACCTCCCTCGTAAACCAATATTCTAAGTACCCAACTCTGGACTCGTCTAAAGTCGTCCACCAATCATCCACTACCTCGGCTGCACCTAGCAGCACCATCTCCAAGCTGGCCGTAAATCGGTCCAGACACAACAACATCTAACCACAAACCCCAAACGCACGGTTTCCAGACCAGTCTATCCACAGGGTTCCTCAAATCATCCTCGTCATATGGGTCATCCAAACCGTGACAGTAAGTAGTTTACAACAACCTTACCACCCGGGTCGTCACACCCGACTAAGTCCATCCCTCCAAAACTCAAAGTAATTTCCTATACCCCATAACTCGAGGCATCTAGCTACTCGTAGCCGCCCAAATCCGATCTCAACCATGCTGACCAAGATTTCACCAAAAGGTCATCTGACCTAACAAACCACCGTCAACCGGCCTCCTCGGCTCACTTGTACCACCAGCTCAACAGGCTGACATTGGGCTCCACATACCGACCCTATGATCCAACCATCGAGCATATCCAGCGCCAAACACGCTAACTACTCTGGCCCTAAGCCGTCATATGTCATACCTTGCACCGCGTATCGAGCGACTATCACCCTGGCATTAACAATCGCCGCTAACTACCCACTAACAAACATACTGTCACTATCGCTTCTAGGTTGATGACGGGATGTTCCTGTAATGACCTGTCCCAGAAATCGGGATTAGATTAGTTGCTAATGATGGATTAGTGAGGTTAATCGGTGACTAGTTGGGTACGTTCGGACGGACGGTGCGAAATGACGATTTTGCTCCTAGAATGGGCAAAGAGGTTTACTTTTAGATCAGACGGTCAAATGGACTTTGACTGATGATCGTGGCGTATTTTGGGACGTCACGAGTTTGTAGACAGGTGGCACGTTCGATTCCGACATCCGAGGAGGAAGTTGTGATGTTCGGAAGTTTGAGGGCACTTTGGTAATTTGGTTAAAAAGAGGCCATTTGTTGACTTTTCAAACGACTTGGACTTTTCACGTAATTCGAGGACCGTTAGGTAGGTCTCGATGTCTTGAGTACAACGATAGGCGGCATGCCGTCATCGGACGTTGGACGGATTCGTTACGGCTCTAAGTATGTGAGGGGTAAAATGTTAATTTGGACTTTGAGGGGCAAAATGGTCTTTTGGCATCTTGGTTACTGTGAACAATCAGGTGAGGACACCTGGGGCTGATGGATTGGATATTTGTGAGCTGAACCACAGAATTGAGGACACATGGCCATTCCTAGAGGCTTCTAGCCAAGTCGGTCTCACACGTTTATGTTTTAAAATTTGGTTTATTCGATTAGTTGAGAGAACAGAGACAAAGAGCACATCGATCTTATTCAGTGTGTGAGGTGCCTGAGTTCAAGTGGTACTTGTGTCTGAGATCAGAGGGTGTGGGTGTGCTGGTATTTGTGTGTGATAGTGCAAAGAAAGTGCTCGGGTGAGAGTGAGGTGAGGTACTAAGAAATGGAAACAGGAGAAGGCTGTGTGTAACCGTGCTCTGTGTCCATGAGTAAGAAGTTTAAGTAAGGTGAAACACAGGTGAGTCGTGTGGGGCAATAGGCTAGAAGGAGGCCAGGACGATGAGAGGACAACGGTGGAGGCCATGGCGGAGGATTGAAGGCAGGTAAGCCGTCTCGACGTCTCTGTTTCTCTGTTTTGTTCAAGATGAAAAATATGTGTTTTGGTGAGACAACGAATGTCTGTGATGCTACTTTCAGTATCTAAAGGTTGCTTTTGAGATTGAAACGCGAACCCATGGCGGGAGGACATCGCAGTGGCCGGGAACTGAGGGCTGAATTTTTCTGCAAATTGCCCTTCGAATTGGGAGGTAAGTTCCAAGGAGTAAACTCATATGTTTTGACAGGACCCGTCCCCGAAGGACAAAGTTAACCGTGCCCGGTCCTGCTCCCGTCTGACAAGTCAACTGAAAGTCCGAAACTACCCTTCAGCACCTGCCAGACAAGGGATATTTGCGTCGGTGCCCGCTCATACCTCCACCTCTCAAATAGCCTCGATCATTGCGCCACGACCTGAAGGGTCAATAAAACAGAAAAGGTGTGAGTGGACAAAAATGACCTCTTATAAAAACATTTATCAGAATACATTCTTACCCTCCAGTTTTCACAAACTTGCATGCATATCGTAAAACATGAGTAATAGTATGAAATCATTCAAGTATAAACAGTGGACCGATAAAATCAAAACATATTTTCCCATGGTCCATAAAACTCATGTTCACCAAATCAGTTCATGTTATAAAACATCAAATCCCGGCTCTTAGGCCACAACATGTGAAAACATAATCACCTGGCCACAAAGACCAAAAACCCATACTCAATACCAGTACGTCATCACAAATAACATCAATCAGCACTAATCACAAGTGCACAATAAATATATCAATCCAATCAATCCGCACTACTCACAAGTTCATAAAATATCACAAATCACATCTGCACTACGCGTAGGCCAATATCCAGTCACTCTCTCGGGAACATACACCTCTGGGCTCAACCCCCTCGGGCTCAGTCACCTCTGGGCGAACACATCCCCATGCTCAGACCCATCCGAGTGGTACATCCAGGCTCAGTCTCATCCGAGAAGCTGACTACCATAGGATCAACTCCGGATCCTACAATCACATCCCCCAAGCTCTGGTCGTCTGGGTAATCCCCCCCAAGCTCCGACCGTCTGGGAATATCATAATCACAATGAAAACCATCTCGGGAATTACATCCCAAATCATTTCAATCAAATCTTGTCTTCATACAAAGTCAAGATCATTTCCGACTGGGTCTCAAAGCCCAAAATACCATTTACACATACTTCTTTAAAATCACCTTTTAAATCAATAAAATAATTCGGAAATTATCATTGACTCGGCAACAAAGCCAAAATATCATTTTAGAAATCATTTAAACTCCGGGCCTAGCCCAAAACATCATTTTCACGTTCCTCGTAAAACGTGCCCGAAAGACTGATTAAAATAATCATAAAATCACAATAAATCATTAATTTCACAAATTCACAAGTGACTCCAAATCCGAGTCAAAATCACTATTCACTTGGGTTCTCATGCCCAAAATAACATTATCACGCAAATCCATGCGTTGCAACCTCCGTTGTCATTTTCACGTAAATCCACGAAATCGACCATTGACTCATTCCCGAGTCATCACATCATTTTTCAATCCATGACTCAATAATCCGAGTCCAAACATTATTTTCAATCAATTTCAATCTCGGACTCATAAAACAAGTCCAAACATCATTTTCACCAAATTTCGTAATTTCTCGAAAATCGCCCAAAATAATAATATAATAATCATAAAATCGAGAAATTACCGGATTGAAACATAATTCATGCCCAAGCGTATAAAATCATATAATAAGGCATTTAAATAATATATGCATGCATCATGGTTAGAAAACAAAGTCCACTCACACACACCGTCCAAAACGGTACGTTTCCGAGCTGCACATTTTTCCGTAAATTCTGGAAATCACAACTCCTGCCCAAAATCATTATAGAGGGTTACTAACATCTCAAATTACATCATATAATTTTCCCCAATTTTTCCGGAATTTAAATACGTATTTAACTCGTAAAACGAAACATCGGATACGCGGAACATTATCGAAACAATATCCGATTTTCTAGAAATCAACGTCAAAATGTTCGTTACAATGAGAGGATCAAAAGTCTTGTTGACCTCACCTTGAGACTAGGCCGGACGCGCCCTCACGCGCCGCCGTGAGTGGCTGCGCGTGAAACCCACGCGCCTGCTACAGTACTGTCTCCCTCACCCGTTTGTCTGATAAACGGGTCCTTTAACCCGCGAGACGACCCGGTTCGTTTTCTGTCAATTCGACATTAATTCCTTCAATTGAACATTCACACAGCTTCGTTACAAGTCTAATTAGAGGTCTAAAACATCAATTACACGAAACCTTACCTTAATCATTAAGATCAAATATGAACATTCAAAGAACATTCCGATCACTGTTCATCATCTGAAATCCTCCCATGTCGATCGATTCCATCAATTGCTGCATCCATTAGCATCGTGGGATCATAATGAACACAATCCCCAGTTCAATTGCATCAATCCAAGCCACAAATCCCGCGACTCAGGCTCGAAATTTCTGCAGCTACAGTCCTTCTGTTCTACCTCAAACGGGCCTCAATTCTCTTCGTTCTTTTGATGTAAATGATCGTGACAATCCCAGAAGACTCAATCTAAACTCCATTTTGATCGTCACTGCTCAGAACATCCATTTCGAATTTTCCCTCCCAAAATCCAAATTTTTGATTCTCTGTCTCCCTCACTCAATCAATCCCCCGTGTAATCCCAATTCGATCTAATCTCACAAATCTTTCAGTTTCACACTCTCTGGCTCAGAATTAGAAGGGAAATGGTGGACAATTTCAGACTCTCTCTTCTCTGCGTTTTGCTTGCACACGGGTTAAGGACAGAAGAGATTAATGAAGGATTTAACAATAATTAAACATAATTAATTAATAAAACATCATAATGATGTTTCCCTTAAGACAAGGATCCTGGTTTTAAGCCTGAATTTAAGGGATGAGTGACACTTGTCACTCATCCAAGTATGTTCAGTCACCGGGTACTGTTCATATTAAAATATTATTTTAATTCCGGTTCGTTCGGTTAATCGAGCCCGATTCCGTGACCATAACTTCGTCGTCGGATCTCCGATTTTGGCATGCCCCCTGTCATTGGATTCGTATCGACGAGACCTACGCAACGGTCCTTGGCCCTCGTCCATCGGACCTCCCGATCAAAAAGTCAACATTTGGCCCCTAATATGACCAAATTACCAAAATACCCCTCAACTTCCGAACGCCATAACTTTCACCTCGAATGTCGGAATCGAACGTGCCACCTGTCTATGAACTCGTAACGTCCCGAACTACGTCACAGTCATCGGTCAAAGTCCGTTTGACCTCCCGAACTAAAAGTCAACATTTTGCCCACGCTAGGGGCAAAACGGTCATTTTGCACCATTCGTCCGATTTCACTCAACTAATCCCCGATTAGTCATTCTAAATCATAATTAATTAATATTCGATCCCGATATTCGTGACGGGTCATTACAACCTTTCCCCCTTAAATAATTTCGTCCCCGAAATTCCAACTATCCGTATTCCACTACTATCTCGTGGAAAACCAATGGGCCTCACAACATGTGTACACCTGTACACCCACTAGCCAATGCAGAACTCGTCTGCACTCAGACGTCACATCATTGATGCACGTCGTACTGACTACACTCGACCACCTCGAGTGAAATTGATCACCGAAATTGGCAAGGTCACCATTAAGCTGACTCCTTCAGCTTGACGGCCCCTCATACTCACTAATGTGCCCTGACCTTCGCTCTCATCGAGAGTCACCAAAACTCACTTGTCAGTCCATGCTGACACTACAAGCCAAACTGTCACTACCAAGCTTTACCACTCTAGTAAAGCGCCAATCAGTAACAAATCAGTGACAACACATCATACTACAACGTCCGTCAATGTAACACAAGATCAACAACATGATCTCACCTCGCAGGGCAAATTCAATCCTGCGACAAATACCAATAGCAGTAACCACAACTGTCACCCCCTCAGCGATCCCAGATGCTAGTAAGGTCACGACAAGGTAACATCTCGCCGCAAAGCAACTTGCGGTCATACTAACCACCAACTCACTCATCCTGAGTATACGCATACCGTCATCACACTCAATCAGAAGGTGTAACTGGAACACGTTGAACACCAGCCTAGCAGTGATCACACAACTCAACACTAGAGTTACACTAGCCAACCATGGCTAAGAGCACCTGCTCAAACAATCACTGAATGCGTTAGAATCACTCTGCCCAGTGCATCGTGTTCAATGTCCAGTTCACGTTCACTAGGTATTAAGTACCCCAAACCATGTACCAGGTACATACATCTATCCCTTGACCAGACTACAACCACCTAGGTCATAGCCAAACACGTTCCAATAATGGAGTCCATTTGCCCAAACCAGCTGTAGACAAATCAAAACTCCACCCATCCTCTAGTTCCAATTCCAAATCCGAATTCGCAATCCCGTAAGAAATCCCGAATCCAAACCCAGACATCACATTTTTTTTTATCCATGTCCAAATCCGAATCCGAAATCATTATTCCAGAAGCTAGCATTTGGAATAATCATTCCGCACCCAAATCCAGTATTCCACTTTCAAGTTCCAAAATCGAATCCTGAATCGTCACCCAGAAATTCGATTCCAAAACCCGAAATCTCGTTCACGTCCACTCGGACACACAAAAACCGAACCTATCGGTTACCAGTTCAAACGAGTAACACATTACATCCGATTGACTTCATAAGGAAGCCAATCCCATCGGTCACAACTCTAAGGCTGACCAAATTCGACCCCGTCGGAAACCTACTCGCTCGAGTAACATACCATAAGGGGCTCCACTTTGAAAAGAAGTTCAGTCCCGTCATTTACGACTCACATACCGGAGTAAGAGTGACAAACTCTCTACCCAACTGGATCATCAGGATCACGGTCCAGATCCATCACTACGTCAGTCGACCATGAACATCACGATCCTAGATCGTCACAATGCCCAATGCCCACAACATCACAATCCCGATCCATCTGGGAGCCACACATGCTCACCGAGCCAACCAATCCCCTCATCTAAATAGATCAGTCAACGACGGGATACGTCGAGACTGTGGGCCGACTCGTGACTCATCGTCAGCACAACACCGGCACCAACACTAGCACACGGACAACAGTATCAGTATGAGCACACCGTGTGCAAAACTGACAACCCTGGATCTCCGCTCATAACAAACGACGACCCTGTACCTCTGCTCGAATAGAAGAAACTCTGCCTCCTTCGCACCTAACAACTCTAGGTACAATCACCCTGACAACTCATGTGAGAAAAGGAAACGTCCCCCAATTCTCAGCAACCACTCTCGGTAGTAGTGCCTGCCACAGACTTGTGCAGACCTAACCACCAGACATCACTATCGAGACTCCACATCCAATGGAATCAAGTACCCGTACAACTACTCGGTATCCTCATTCTGGGATTCCATACATGTACCAACCCCGACTGTGGATTGCAGTTCCACCACTAAAGTTGACATGACTAGACCTGACACAATCGTCACTCGGTCTCGACTTCGAAAAGTCATTAAGAGTCAAACCACTCGCCAGCACACATTTCCGCACAAGGAATTTACTGAGAATATTCTCATCTTGGGTCCAACCTACCCAATTGTGCTACCTTCCAAGCCTCTGGATCCAATAAATTCTGGGACCCACAAGAATACTGATTCGACAATTAGTAAGCCGTAGTTACACAAATTAATATCTGGCCCACAAACCAAGGTCAATTACATTCCGAGATTAATCACAAGGTCTCAAATACCCTAATATACCCATCTCACTACCAGGTCGCGCACGAGGCTCCCGTTCCGGAGGTATGGCATGGCAACAACATCACCAACCTAGTGCTCTGATACCAATTTGACAGGACCCGTCCCCGAAGGACAAAGTTAACCGTGCCCGGTCCTGCTCCTGTCTGATAAGTCAACTGAAAGTCCGAAACTACCCTTCAGCACCTGCCAGACAAGGGATATTTGCGCCGGTGCCCGCTCATACCTCCACCTCTCAAATAACCTCGATCATCGTGCCACGACCTGAAGGGTCAATAAAACAGAAAAGGTGTGAGTGGACAAAAATGACCTCTTATAAAAACATTTATCAGAATACATTCTTACCCTCCAGTTTTCACAAACTTGCATGCATATCGTAAAACATGAGTAATAGTATGAAATCATTCAAGTATGAACAGTGGACCGATAAAATCAAAACATATTTTCCCATGGTCCATAAAACTCATGTTCACCAAATCAGTTCATGTTATAAAACATCAAATCCCGGCTCTTAGGCCACAACATGTGAAAACATAATCACCTGGCCACAAAGACCAAAAACCCGTACTCAATACCAGTACGTCATCACAAATAACATCAATCAGCACTAATCACAAGTGCACAATAAATATATCAATCCAATCAATCCTCACTACTCACAAGTGCATAAAATATCACAAATCACATCTGCACTACGCGTAGGCCAATATCCAGTCACTCTCTCGGGAACATACACCTCTGGGCTCAACCCCCTCGGGCTCAGTCACCTCTGGGCGAACACATCCCCAGGCTCAGACCCATCCGAGTGGTACATCCAGGCTCAGTCTCATCTGAGAAGCTGACTACCATAGGATCAACTCCGGATCCTACAATCACATCCCCCAAGCTCCGGACGTCTGGGTAATCCCCCCCCAAGCTCTGACCGTTTGAGAATATAACAATCACAATGAAAACCATCTCGGGAATTACATCCCAAAACATTTCAATCAAATCTTGTCTTCATACAAAGTCAAGATCATTTCCGACTGGGTCTCAAAGCCCAAAATACCATTTACACGTACTTCTTTAAAATCACCTTTTAAATCAATAAAATAATCCGAAAATTATCATTGACTCGCCAACAAAGCCAAAATATCATTTTAGAAATCATTTAAACTCCGGGCCTAGCCCAAAACATCATTTGCACGTTCCTCGTAAAACGTGCCCGAAAGACTGATTAAAATAATCATAAAATCACAATAAATCAGTAATTTCACAAATTCACAAGTGACTCCAAATCCGAGTCAAAATCACTATTCACTTGGGTTCTCATGCCCAAAATAACATTATCACGCAAATCCATGCGTTGCAACCTCCGTTGCCATTTTCACGTAAATCCATGAAATCGACCCTCGACTCATTCCCGAGTCATCACATCATTTTTCAATCCATGACTCAATAATCCGAGTCCAAACACTATTTTCAATCAATTTCAATCCCGGACTCATAAAACAAGTCCAAACATCATTTTCACCAAATTTCGTAATTTCTCGAAAATCGCCCAAAAATAATAATATAATAATCATAAAACCGAGAAATTACCGGATTGAAACATAATTCATGCCCAAGCGTATAAAATCATATAATAAGGCATTTAAATCATATATGCATGCATCATGGTTAGAAAACAAAGTCCACTCACACACACCGTCCAAAACGGTACGTTTCCGAGCTGCACATTTTTCCGTAAATTCTGAAAATCACAACTCCTGCCCAAAATCATTATAGAGGGTTACTAACATCTCAAATTACATCATATAATTTTCCCCAATTTTTCCGGAATTTAAATACGTATTTAACTCGTAAAACAAAACTTCGGATACGCTGAACATTATCGAAACAATATCCGATTTCCTCGAAATCAACGTCAAAATGTTCATTACAATGAGAGGATCAAAAGTCATGTTGACCTCACCTTGAGACTAGGCCGGACGCGCCCTCACGCGCCGCCGTGAGTGGGTGCGCGTGAAACCCACGCGCCTGCTACAGTACTGTCTCCCTCACTCGTTTGTCTGATAAACAGGTCCTTTAACCCGCGAGACGACCCGGTTCGTTTTCTGTCAATTCGACATTAATTCCATCAATTGAACATTCACACAGCTTCGTTACAAGCCTAATTAGAGGTCTGAAACATCAATTACACGAAACGTTACCTTAATCCTTAAGATCAAATATGAACATTCAAAGAACATTCTGATCACTGTTCATCATCTGAAATCCTCCCATGTCGATTGATTCCATCAATTGCTGCATCCATTAGCATCGTGGGATCATAATGAACACAATCCCCAGTTCAATTGCATCAATCCAAGCCACAAATCCCGCTACTCAGGCTCGAAATTTCTGCAGCTACAGTCCTTCTGTTCTACCTCAAACGGGCCTCAATTCTCTTCGTTCTTTTGATGTAAATGATCGTGACAATCCCCGAAGACTCAATCTAAACTCCATTTTGATCGTCACGGCTCAGAACTTCCATTTCGAATTTTCCCTCCCAAAATCCAAATTTTCGATTCTCTGTCTCCCTCACTCAATCAATCCCCCGTGTAATCCCAATTCGATCTAATCTCACAAATCTTTCAGTTTCACACTCTCTGGCTCAGAATTGGAAGGGAAATGGTGGACAATTTCAGACTCTCTCTTCTCTGCGTTTTGCTTGCACACGGGTTAAGGACAGAAGAGATTAATGTAGGATTTAACAATAATTAAACATAATTAATTAATAAAACATCATAATGATGTTTCCCTTAAGACAAGGATCCTGGTTTTAAGCCTGAATTTAAGGGATGAGTGACACTTGTCACTCATCCAAGTATGTTCAGTCACCGGGTACTGTTCATATTAAAATATTATTTTAATTCCGGTTCGTTCGATTAATCGAGCCCGATTCCGTGACCATAACTTCGTCGTCGGATCTCCGATTTCGGCATGCCGCCTGTCGTTGGATTCGTATCGACGAGACCTACGCAACGGTCCTTGGCCCTCGTCCATCGGACCTCCCGATCAAAAAGTCAACATTTGGCCCCTAATATGACCAAATTACCAAAATACCCCTCAACTTCCGAACGCCATAACTTTCACCTCGAATGTCGGAATCGAACGTGCCACCTGTCTATGAACTCGTGACGTCCCGAACTACGTCACAGTCATCAGTCAAAGTCCGTTTGACCGCCCGAACTAAAAGTCAACATTTTGCCCACGCCAGGGGCAAAACGGTCATTTTGCACCATTCGTCCAATTTCACTCAACGAATCCCCGATTAGTCATTCTAAATCATAATTAATTAATATTCGATCCCGATATTCGAGACGGGTCATTACATGTTTAGGTGATCAATCACTTGTGGATAAAGAGGTAAACACGTAGGAATTAATAGGAGGGAAATTGGAATTAGAAAACGTTGGAAATAGCCGTGAACCGCCTGCGCCGGTTTGGTCGAATCGGGCCGGTTCAAACCGATCTGAACCGGGCTGGCGGGAGGTTGAAGGAGATGAATAGTGTAGGCGCGTGGCTCCCACGCGCAGCCTCTTTGGGCGGTGCGTGACGGCTCTTTTGAGGAAGTTTCCAACACGACTTTTAAAGTATTCGATGTAACGAATATTTTGGCACTGGTTTCGAGTCGATCGGACATCGTCTCGATAGGTTTCGAGATGTCCGAAGGTTTTAAGCCTCGGTTAAAAATAGTTAAAAATTCGGGAAAATTACGGGCTTGAGTATAAGCTTTATGAAGTAGTTAGTGACCTTATATTGGGATTTGGACAGGTTCGGGAAAGCCGAGGACAATGGTTTAGCCGAGAAAGTATACGTGCGACGTATCGAGGCAGTGGCGGAAATGGTCTGTTAGTGGACTTTACTTTCTAACTTATGATGCATGCATATATGTTTTTATATGTTTTCTATACGTGATTTTATGATTTGATTTATGATCTTGATAATTTACAGTTTTGCACGTTTTTCGAGGTATTTACGAAATTATACGTTTTACGAGAATATGATGGATGTTGTGATTTGAACCTGATTTTAATGATTTGTTGTCGGGATTTGAAATATGATTTAATATCAAAGATTTAAAAATGGATTTCGGAAAAAATGACTTCGGGCTTAGAGGCCCAGTTCATAAAAGTGGTTTTAGAGAAAGTGATTTCGGGTTTTTGAATCGGATTTCGGAATGATGATTCTGGATTCGGTTTTGGAGTTGAAAGTGAATTTCCGGGTTTGGATTCGGAATGGTTATTCCGGATGCCAGCTTACGGAATGATGGTTTCGGACTCGGATTTGGAATGGATGATGAATATGATACTGGGTTTGGATTCGGGATCCTGATGAGATTGCCGATTCGGATTCGGAAAATGGAAAATGGTTTTCAAACGGTTTTGGATTGGATTTGCTGGATCTGGTTATTGGGTTTAAAGATCCGGATATGATATGACGGGGGCGGGCTCGGAATGGGTTTATAGACCCGGATTGAGTTTAAAGACTTGGGAGTTTAAAGACTCGGATATTGATATTTCCCCCGTAGGCCTATTGAGTTTAAAGACTCGAGAGTTTAAAGACTCGGATTATATTGAGGCCTAGATTGAGTTTAAAGACTCGGATAGATCCAGCAGGTTTGATAAATGGAAATGTGGTTTCAAATGTGTTTTGAGATTTCACTGAGACTTGATAATAATGGTTTTCCAATGTTTTGGGCAATGACCCGGATGAATGGATTTTGATGGTTTTGGGTTGAGGCCCTGGAATTGAAAAAGGAAAATGAGTTCGGTTTTTCTTAAATGGTTTGAATGACTTGAAGATAGAATGGTTTTATGACATGAATTCTGATATGAATGCATTGTTTTTTTTAATGGAGGGTATAAATGGTGTTTTATGATAACTGTTTTTTAACTTATACTTTATTTTTGTCCACTCACAGTCTTTTTGTGTTTTCGATACCCTCTAGGTTGTTGCGGTGCGGGCTGTTGGTCGAGAGAGACGGAGACATCACATACGCGGTCCACAGTAGAGTCTGCGCGCTCTGGGAAGTCTAGAAGTTTTGAGCGGTTCGGTCATGAATCCCTTGTCCGACTTATGTGTCACACGGAGGTTGGACGTCAGTTTAGCCTTCGTGTCACTCGTAAGTTAGACGGGAGCATGACTTAGCCCTTAATCCCGGGGGAATTGGGGGCAGGTCGTGTCAATTGGAATGGATGATGAATATGATACTGGGTTTGGATTCGGGATCCTGATGAGATTTCGAATTCGGATTCGGAAAATGGAAAATGGTTTTCAAACGGTTTTGGATTGGATTTGCTGGATCTGGTTATTGGGTTTAAAGACCCGGATATTGAGACTTGAAATCAAGTTGTTGTATGATCAGGAAGCAAGGTCACTTGCTCTTAGTGAACGAGAAGAGAAAGATAGGATCATGTTGATGGATCCTATTGGAATGCCTGAATTACAAGCAGGGTATATTAGAAGCCGTCAAATGGAAGTCATAATAAAAAGAGCTAGTTGGTAATGGTAAGAGTGTGTAGAGAGTTCAAATAATGGTTGTTATTTTTTTGTTTCTATTAGTGGTTTGCAGTAATAGATTCCAAAGTTGGTAAGATATAAGCAAGCACCTAATGTGAACCCGGTTATTATTGACAAACTTTTATTTTGAATTTTAGATCAAATTGGGGTATTACTTTTATTGACGAAATTTTAGGATTGGACGGGTTTTAGATCTGAAACTTCCCTTAGTGCTTTGAATTTCATGTTCTTCATAGTATTCTTCAGTTTGCTTCTGTCACAGCACCATGGTGTTGAAGTTCATAGCATAACTTTTCACAACCATTATCACAGAATCAAATTCTTGTCTCCCCTGGGAGTATTTTGAGCTGGGTTTTTTCAGTCCCAATATTTCTGATAAAAAGTATGCGGGAATATGGCACAAGAATATATCTCTCACAAAAAGTTGTATGGGTTGCCAACAGAGAAAAGCCTATCGCATTCCTCAGCTTGTTCTTGTACTCAATTTCATGACTAAGAGAAAAAGTGGCTTGTATGTAGAGAAAATGAAAGTGCGAAAACCACAAATGTTCAGAGTAAAAAAAAGCACCAAGGAGGAAAATGTACTATGTTGAAAGGATTTAGGGAGGATCTTCGTATGCTTAACAAGGTTGGTTTTGTAAATTCAACTGAAAATTTAGTGAGAATGTTTTTAGGGTACGTTTGGTACGCCGTATAAGGAACTGGATAAGATAATATAATACAAAAACCAGTATTTGGTACTAATTATATTAATTAGTCACCTTATAAATTAATATGGTTAAATATCTTTATACAGTTCAGACACGCTAAAATAATATTCTCAAAATTGTCTATATTAAATAGTCGGATAATTAGTAATCTTGAAAAGTGTAAAAATAATAAAAATAAAATAACAATTAATAATAATTTAATAAATACTACTAATAATAAAATAATAATTAATAATTAATTATAATTTATTAAATACTAATAATGATAAAAATAAAATTTAATATAGTAATAAATTACTATGATATAATCCGGCCAGTATAATATAGTCGACATTCTAATCCGGCAAAATACTAAAAATCCGACTAAATAATCAATCTATCTGGTGGACTAATTAGTTTATCCGACTGAAATAATCGGTACAGTATATCATACCAAACGAGGCCTTAGTGAGAATACACTCTATTTTTTTTTTTTCCTTTTGTAAATGAAGAATCATCATTTTTGAAAAACTAGCTATTGAAAACTAACTATTAAGAACTAGCAACTATAAGAAAATTATGAATATATTCAAATTTGGAAAATTAAATATGATATTCAAAGTTAGTTAAATATAAACCGTCTTATTTTGGTAGTTGTAAAAATTGACTAGTTAATAATAACTTTTTTGGTTATTTTATGTTAATTTGCTATCAATTAATCCCTTGTAAAATAAAAAATAAAAAAATTGCAAGGATTAGTGTCTTGCAGGGGCATAATAGGTAAAACCCCTTGAATTTTCAACAATGCTAAATTTGGAGGGCTTCCGTACTTTCGGTGGATGGCCACCACAACAGGAGAAGACAAGCAGTGACAGTCTTGATTTAATGATACACAGCTCTTCCTATTAAATCTTTGAAGCATCAATAAAATCTGTAATCTTACGGGAAAAGGAATAACCCCAAAATTTGATTAAGTCTTTGAAAATTTTAATTGAATATATGTTTGAGTTTTAAAATTTCAACTGAATCTACAGACTCCCTCGGAGCATCTATATTACACTCTTCAAATGTAGTTTTTGAACTAATTTGATCTAAATTTTGTTCAAAAATATTAAAAAAAAATCCTCCAAACGACTCACCATGTACATTTAGTTTCAAATTTATCCAAATGAGGAATAGTTGGCTATATGTAGCCTGCAATGCTCATTATGTTAAATTTATGAGCAAATTACAGTTTACTACTCTGTAATTTATACTCAATTGGAAAGTGTAAAATGTGTGACAATTGGAAATGGAAGATGATGAAGTAACAATGTTTTAGGCATGCCATGCTGCTACTATACCTGAGGAGACGAATGTTTGGTAAGTGGATAGTGCCTACAGCAATCACATGACCTTACAAGAGTCATTGCTGAATAATGTAGACAAGACATTGACATCAAAAGTGAAAATGGGCACATGAGGTAATGTTGGTGAAGACAAATTTGGTATTAAGTACCAACAATAGTAAGAAGCGTATTCATAAGGTAATGCTGGTTCCTGGTTTGGATGTAAATCTACTTAGTATTGGTCATATGGTAGAAAATGAGTATTACTTGACATTTGGAAATGGAAGAGTTGAAATCCGTGAAAATTATGAGTTAACTCAGAGAGTAGCATCTATTCCAATGCTTGAAAATATGTTTTCCTCTCTCCCTATAACATGTGAATGCAGTAGCTAGAAGAGTCACTGTAGAGGGAAATGATTGGCTTTGGCATGGGAGGTTTGGTCATTTAAACTAGTTTAATGACTTTTGAAATCACAGGATATGGTCCGTGGTTTACCTAGTTTGGCTGAGAATAATGAAGTGTGTGAAAGGTGTATTTTAGGAAAAAAGGACGTGGAAAATTTTGGCAAGGAGTAAGCATGGCGAGCATCAATTTTCCTTGAGCTCATCCACACTGATGTAAGTGCCCTATGCAAACTGAGGCTATGAGAGGTAAACAATACTTTTTAACATTTGTAGATGATCTACCTAGAATGTGCTGGGTTTTTTTTCTTCAAAAAAAAAAGTCATGGGTATTCAACAGTTTCAAGAAGTTCAAAGCTATGGTGGAGTTACCATGTGGATTCAAGATTAAAAAAAGTGAGATGTGATAAGGGAGGTGAGTTCACATCTTAAGAATTTAATCAATTATGTAGAAATGAAGGCATTGAGAGCCTTCTCACAATAACATACTTTCCTAAAAAAAATGGAGTTGCTGAGAGTAAAAACATGACAAAGTGGTGAAAATGACCAAGTCCATGCTTCATGACAAGAAAATACCCTATGATTTTTGGGTGAAACTAATTACAACTATCTTACTAAAACTGTGGTGAAGAAAACAACATTTGAGGTTTTTAGTGGAATTATACGCTATTTTAAATTCGCTTAAAAATCTCAAAAACACGAGGGATAAAATGTAAGTATATTTAAGACGTTAGTAACATTAGAAGTGATTTATGATAGGCGGAAAAGGTCCCAAAAATTACAGAAAGGTGTACAATCTGGTATTCGACTGCATGGACGGTGTGTGTGAGTGGACTTTGCCTCTCTTTAAATTATTATGCATGCATATTTAAGTATTTAAAATGCTTTATTATGTATTTTATGTGATCTTGTATTTTTTATGATTTTACGGGAATTATGCTCATTGCATGTTTTACGATGTTTGGGTATATGGTGTTTTGGGCTTAGGCCCGGATTCTGAAATGCAGATTTGGTTTAAGGAATTCATATATGTTTTAAAAATGTGTTTTCTCGATATGCATGATGTGAAATGTTGTATTGTGGATAACACTTCTCGGGATGCTGGTTGATTGGTTAGTCTCAGACGTCGAGTTGTGCTCCGTTTCCAAAGACTAGTGACTCCGGCATCGAGCTGGGCTCCGTCTCCTAAGTTGGTTTTCACTCAGATGTCGAGTTAGGCTCTATTTCCCTAGTGGTATGCCTACAGGTAGTGCGGTTTGATTATGTAGTTGGCGCTCAAATGATGTATTCCTAAGTGGTCACTTGGATAATGTATCCCCGAGTGGTTAGTTGATATGTTGGTTTGCATATAAGCATCGAGGATGGGTTGGTTATGTATGAACATGGTTACGTTATTTTGATATTGTTGCAAATAGACTTTTTTTTCTTGATGTTGGTGGATTTTCCCATATTTGCACATGTTTCAAAACTTTCTATTACTATTCGTTTGTTTTAGATTGATGATTTCATATGCATGCATAATTTTTTTATAAAACAGAGGATAAATTACTTATGTTTTTCAAACTATATTTCTTAAAGTATTTTTTTTCCACTTACACATTTTCTTGATTTGGTAACCCTCATTCGAGGTTGTTTGAGAAGCGGAGGCATGGATTGATGAAGAGTACGAATATCCGTTATCTGATAAGCGCCGAAGGTACATTTGGTAATTTGGGTTGATTATCATACGTGAGCAAGACCGGGTGTGGTTACCAAGGAAAATTAGGAATTTGAAAGCAAAAACGACTAGATGGCATGATGGTTTCGATATTGCTTTGGTTTTGAGTCAAAATTTTATAGAAATATGAAATATTATTTTCAACCCTCTCCTTGACCAAAATTTCTTTCATATATATATATATATAAAATTTGATTCAACAACAACATCATCAAGTCATCAACACATTAACAAACACAATCAACATATAATCTAAATGATAAATTATTAAATCTATCAATGGAGTCAAATGAACTAAATGGATTGAACTGAAACAAATTAGTATGGTCCTGTATGTGGTAGCTAAGTCACGCATTGAACAAGTAGAGGCAGAGGTGTCCAGAACCACAAAGCCATTGAGAATTTGTGAAGCTCGAAGCCTTAAAGGTGAACCGAAAGGTGAATAAATAGATTGAGTCGGTTCACCAATAGATTGAGTACTAGCCATTGTACGTGGGTGGAGAAAATGGTAACGAATCAAGCATGCATATCAATACATCATGTCGTTGGCTTGGTGCGTCGGATTTCAAATTAATTTCAATGGATTTGGTAATCATTTTGGCTTGGTGAGTAGAAAATTATGATGTTATTAAATTAAAAACGAAAAAGAGAACAAACCATAAGCTCTGCTTGTGCGTCTGTGCCTCTGCCTCCCCTGAAGGTAGCAGAATTGAGAAGACAGAATGAGTAGCAGTGAAGAAGAAAGAAGAGTTGGAGTAGCAGCCGCCGAACAACAAAGAGAAGGAAGAAGAGTAACATCCAGCTGAACCTTAGTTTTGAGTTATAACTTTTGGGTATTTTGGTTTTGATTAGATTGCCCAATCAACCAAAAAGAAATAAATTTAATTATTAAAAGAAAATTCTTAATTTGGTTATGTATCGGTATGAGATGATTCTTCAAAAAATTGATAATGAAATCGTTCCGAACTATATCGGTACGGTTTCGATACCGTACCAATTATACAACAATTTTATTATTTGTTTTTTTTGGGTATGATTTGATCTGGAATAGTACGATTTCGATATTTTAGTTCCATATGTCTAGCCCTAGAAAATATAAACTGGTTACAATGTCCTAAGGCCACCCACAATAAGAGGTTACATTTAGGGTTGTATTTGTGGTGGATGTACGTAGCTCCAAATGTAGCCCCAAAAATTATATTATGGGCTATAGCTAACATATCGATTACAATGAGAGTATATTTATGAGGCTGGATATGGGGCTACATTTTTAATTCGCATGAAATCTCAAATATGTATTAAAATAATTTTTCCTTTTAAAATTTTTAATTTAAGTTTATTATGTAATATTTAATTTTTTTCATAAACATTTTAACCTAAAAAAAATCTAAATTTCGAAAAGATAAGATTTATGGAAGGAATGTGCAACTAAAACATTTGTAAGCATAAGTTTGAGAAAAAAAAATATTGAGAATATTATGGCTATTGTAAAATTTAGAGTGATATTTATAGGAAAAAAATTGAAAATTGGTGCCCATGTTTTTGTGTCTGTATATGTATATGTATATGTGTATATACATATATATATTACTATTGCATCAATGATAGGAATAAGAATGACCAAAATCATTGTTTCCACATAATTTGATATCATCATTCAAAAAGAAAAATTAAGTGGGTTCTACATAATTTTTAATAAAATTTTAAGTTTTGGTGGGTCATGATGGTGCTGGTAGTTGAGCTTGAAAATTAAAAATAGTAAGTAAGACCCGTGAGCTTGGGAAGCAAGACCCGTGAGCTTGGGAAGCAAGACCCGTGAGCTTGGGAAGCAAGATCCGTGAGTTTGGGAAGCAAGATCCGTGAGTTTGGGAAGCAAGACTCGTGAGTCTTGGGAAGCAAGATCCGTGAGTTTGGGAAGCAAGATCCGTGAGTTTGGGAAGCAAGACCCGTGAGCTTGGGAAGCAAGATCCGTGAGTTTGGGAAGCAAGACCCGTGAGCTTGGGAAGCAAGATCCGTGAGTTTGGGAAGCAAGACCCGTGAGCTTGGGAAGCAAGATCCGTGAGTTTGGGAAGCAAGACTCGTGAGTCTTGGGAAGCAAGATCCGTGAGTTTGGGAATTAAGAACGGCGATCAATCCCACATCGCTCAGGGAGGGAAAAGTGAAGTGCCTTGAATTTATAGATACGTATTTTCCTAGTACGAAGCCTTTTAGGAGTGTACTAGCTTTTGATTCCTTTAGAACTCTATAGTTAAGCGAGATTGGGTTGGAGCAATCTTAAGATGGGTGACCCACTTCCACATCGCTCAGGGAGGGAAAGATGAAGTGCCTTAAATGTATAGATACGTATTTTCCTAGTACGAGGCCTTTTATGAGTGTACTAGCTTTTGATTCCTTTAGAACTCTATAGTTAAGCGAGATTGGGTTGGGGCAATCTTAGGATGGGTGACCCACTTGAAAGTTATGCGTGAGTTCCTAGAAACAAATTCATAAGGGCATGCGCCCAAAGCGGACAATATCATGCTAGGGGAGTCGGGTCATGACAGAATAGTATCAGAGCTGAACCCCCACTGGAAGTGTGCCAGTGAGGACACTGGGCCCCAAGGTGGGTGGATTGTAAGTCCCGTGATCTTGGAAAGTAAGAATGGTGAGCAAGACTCGTGAGCTTGGGAAGCAAGGATGGTGAGCAAGACCCATGAGCTTGGGAAGCAAGACCCGTGAGCTTGGGAAGCAAGGATGGTGAGTAAGACCCGTGAGCTTGGGAAGCAAGACCCGTGAGCTCGGGAAATAAGAAGGGCGAGCAATGCCACATCCCTCGAGGAGGAAAAAGTGAAGTGTGTTATATTTTTGGGCACGTATCTTCCTAGTACAAGCCTTTTGGGAGTTTACTAGCTTTAGGTTTGGCAAGAACTCCAGAGTTAAGCGAGGTTGAGTTGGAGCAATCTTAGGATGGGTGATCCACTGGGAAGTTACGCATGACTTTCCAGAAACAAAGTCGTGAGTGCATGGGCCTAAAGCGAACAATATCATATTAGGGGAGTTAGCTCGTGACAAATAGAGCTGTATTTAGTGACAGGACCCGCCCCGATCCCACAGGGACCACAAGGGGACGTGCCCTGCTCCCGTCTGACACCCAATAATTCATACCAATTTTAACCTCAAAACATTTAGGAGCATAAATAACCAAATTAAAGTAATACATCAAATCCGAATTAAACGAATGTCAGACAAGGGATGAAATCCAAAATTACAAATTTGCGAGCACGACTCTAAAGTAAACCTGCGGGTACACCGCCCAGCAGGGGTTCAGGTACGCAGAAGTAGATCTATGCCTCAGCCTCTGGTTCCTCCTCTACCTCAGTTTCCCGATCTGGAGGGGTTATCAAAACATTAAGGGTGAGTGGACCGAAACTCAAGTTTATGAAATCGTTTGATAAGTAAAACATATAATTTACCCCTCCGTTTTCCAAACATGCGTGCATCATAATTCAAAATCATAAACCATATAATATGAACCATAAGGCATATAATAAAACCATAAGTATAATTTTAGTTGCTGCACTATACACTCCAAACCCGACATCCCTGATGTCTGACGTCCCTGACGTCCAATAAGGTCACAATCACAAGGCTACGCGTGCCACTCGGGTCTCAATTCCGAGTTCAATCCCCGAACCCCGTTCGGGTGCAGCATCCCCGATGCTTAGCGTCATAGACGCTGGACGTTCTAGACGTCCGTGACCTCTCCGGGGTACCTCATCCGGAGGAGACAATATAATATGGAAGGATCTATACAGTGCAGTAACAAATGCATTTTATTGATATCCACATGCAAGGCATATATATATACATAGATAACATCCGAACCAATCATTAAGTTTCATCAGACGGGTCTCAAGCCCAAATACCGTGAAACGTGCCATAACCATATTTTCCATATCATCAAAACCATTATTGTTTTAGCATGTGAATAAGTATAATAAAACCAGAAAACATTTATGCACACAAGGGTTTAAGAAAATGGCCCACTCACAGTACAATCCTGCTAGAAACCGAACGTATACCCTCGTCCTGGTACAAATATACAACCCCTGTCATATCCAAAGTATTCGTAAAGATCAATACAAACCCCTAACATTCAACCATGAAAACCTAGGTCGAAACCGGCCCGGGAAAGCCGCCCGAACGCGCTTCCCAAGGCATTAAACTTTAATTTGACCAACTTAATGATCTCCGATCGACCCGAAACCACCGCCATTGGATCCGGATCGTCGAAACCTAAAGAATGGTGGTGGTCCCACCAAAAACACTGTTCACACGCGCCCCCACGCGCCGGTCAACGCGCCGGTCAACGCAGGAACAGTTCCTGCTGACGTCATCTGACAGCTGTCAGGTCTGACATGTCAGACTCTGACAGGTGCCACGTGTCAACATCTGATTGGTCCACCACACTGATCTGTCAGGCCACGTGTCGGATCTGACATGTGCCACATGTCAGCACGGCACTGGTCCACGTCACTGACATGTCAGTGACACGTGGCAGTCCCTGACTGGTCCACGTCACTGACATGTCAGTGCTGACTGTGCACTGACATGTGACACGTGTCGGCTCACGGTTGGTCCACGTCATCTGACAGACTGACATGGTGCCACATCAGCACCACTGTCATCAGACGGGTTGACCCGAATACCTGCAACTCGGGTCGATCAGACCCGCGATCATGACCCGGTTGCCATTTCTTCACTTCTCGTTCATTTTCGTCCAGTTTGATCCCTATTTACTCGTCTTAATCCCTAGAATGGTTCTGTGTAACTAGAGTTAGGTTTTAGGTCTAAGAGGTTACCTGAAAATCGACGGGAAGTCTGGTGGCCGGTTCTGGTAATCCTTTCTGGCGAGTCGACGGTTGTTCAGTCCCGGTCCTGGGTCCAAATTGGTCGTCAAGGTCTCCTAGACGAGTCCTAACAAAAACCAAATGATGTCAACGTCACAAACAGGCGTTTCGAAGCTGGGAAGGAAAATGGTTACCTACGGGTTTATTGTCCAATCGCCGCCGTGTCGCCGCCGTACACAGTCAGGGTCAGTTCCTTGCCGTCCAGTCGTCACGGTGATCCCAACCGTACGTTGGTTCAAGTCCTAGATTGAAGGTTGGATGGTTTGGTGACTTGGGCTGCTCGGGTTTTCTTCACGGGTTTGAGAGAATGCCGCCGTGCAGGGCGGCCGTGGAGCGGTGGCCGGCGTCCGGGGGTGGCTGTTGGCTGCCTGGGAGTGTGAGGTTGAGTGGTGAGGGCTGCTGGTTTGGTCCCAAGTGGAAATCGTGCAAACGGTTGGTGTGTAACACCCCGGAAATTCGAGGATTCCCATATTGTAATTTAATGTGTGATTTGATGATTTTACCCCTGTGAATGGTATGGTCAAATTTTTGACTTTTTGATTGATGAACTAAATGAACTTTGACCTATGACCGTGACGTAGTTCGGGACGTCACGAGTTCATAGACAGGTGGCACGTCCAATTCGGACGATCAGGGTAAAAGTTATGACTTTCGGAAGTTCAGGGGCATTACCGTAATTTGGACTCTCGGGCGAAAATGTTGACTTTTCTTTTGACAACTAATTTTCAGTTGACTCAAGGACCGTTGGGTAGGCCTCGACGTCCTGAGTCCGTAGACAGGCGGCACGCCGAAATCGGACTTCGTACGAGGAAGTTATGGTCAGAAACGTGAATTCGGGAAGTTCGTGTCTCGGTTTTCGTGTCGAATATTATATTCAGGAAATCTGATTGGAGGACACCTGGTGAGTGACAAGTGTCACTCACCCATTGGCTAGATTGGATCAGATCCACTATTGGATTAATTAACATTTGAATCAGCTTTAAATTCCAGCCTTTGGATTGAAAACCCCAGATCTGATCTCAGCCCTTGATCTCATTCTGAGATTCAATCTGGGCCGTTCATTTCTTTGAGCAGCTTTCCCTCCATTTCTATATATTTCCATACCCGACACCCACATGCTGCCATTTCGATCATCACACCTGCGTGCACCTGACCCTTTTGCTTCAGGCGTGGCTGAACTGAGCTGGTGAGGGCTGAGGCAAGGCGGTGAACGGCGGCAGGCGGCGGCGAGGTGAGCGGCTTAAACCCGAAACGGTTTTAAAACCCAGAATTTGGTAAATCCTTTTTCCCACGTTTAGTTTGTTTTTTATGGATCCTAATCGACTCTAGGGACTGCCAGGAACCTTCTGCGATTGAACTCGTGGCCGGAGGAGCTCAGGGCGGTGACTAAACGGCGACGGAAACCGGCTCTGTTCTTCGAGGTAGGCCCTCGATCCTATCAGTTTTTCTCCATTCTTTTTACACTGAACCAATCTAGGGACTCAGACGAGTAGTTAGGAATTGAAAGGAACGAAATTGATCCAGAAATGAAGTTATGGCAACCGGGTCATGATCGCGGGTCTGATCGACCCGAGTTGCAGGTTTTCGGGTCAACCCGTCTGAGGACAGCGGTGATGACGTGGCACCCTGTCAGCCTGTCAGATGACGTGGACCAACCGTGAGCCGACACGTGTCACATGTCAGTGCACAGTCAGCACTGACATGTCAGTGACGTGGACCAGTCAGGGACTGCCACGTGTCACTGACATGTCAGTGACGTGGACCAGTGCCGTGCTGACACGTGGCACGTGTCAGATCTGACACGTGGTCTGACAGATCAGTGTGGTGGACCAATTAGATGTTGACACGTGGCACCTGTCAGAGTCTGACATGTCAGACCTGACAGCTGTCAGATGACGTCAGCATGACGTCATGCTGACGTTAGCAGTGACGTCAGCGATGACGTCAGCAGGAACTGTTCCTGCGTTGACCGCCGCGTTGACCGGCGCGTGGGGGCGCGTGTGAACAGTGTTTCTGGTGGGACCACCACCATTCTTTAGGTTTCGACGATCCGGATCCAATGACGGTGGTTTCGGGTCGATCGGAGATCTTTAAGTTGGTCAAAATAAGGTTTATTGCCTTGGAAAGCGCGTTCGGGCGGCTTTCCCGGGCCGGTTTCGACCTAGGCTTTCATGGTTGAATGTTAGGGGTTTGTATTGATCTTTACGAATACTTTGGATATGACAGGGGTTGTGTAATCGTACCAGAACGAGGGTATACGTTCGGTTTTCGGCAGGACTGTACTGTGAGTGGGCCATTTTCTTAAACCCTTGTGTGCATAAATGTTTTCTGGTTTTATTATACTTATTCACATGCTAAAACAATGATGGTTTTGATGATATGGAAAATATGGTTATGGCACGTTTCACGGTATTTGGGCTTGAGACCCGTCCGATGAAACTGAATGATTGGTTCGGATTCTATCTATGTATATATATGTTTGCATGTGGATATCAATAAAATGTATTTGTTACTGCACTGTATAGATCCTTCCATATTATATTGTCTCCTCCGGATGAGGTACCCCGGAGAGGTCACGGACGTCTAGAACGTCCAGCGTCTATGACGCTAAGCATCGGGGATGTTGTACCCGAACGGGGTTCGGGGAAAGAACTCGGAAATTGAGACCCGAGTGGCACGCGTAGCCTTGTGATTGTGACCTTATTGGACGTCAGGGACGTCAGACATCAGGGATGTCGGGATTGGAGTGTATAGTGGAGTGGCTAAAATTATGGTTATGGTTTTATTATATGCCTTATGGTTCATATTATACGGTTTATGATTTTGAATTATGATGCACGCAAGTTTGGAAAACGGAGGGGTAAATTATATGTGTTACTTATCAAATGATTTCATAAACTTGAGTTTCGGTCCACTCACCCTTAATGTTTTGATAACCCCTCCAGGTCGGGAAACTGAGGTAGAGGAGGAACCAGAGGCTGAGGCATAGATCTACTTCTGCGTACCTGAACCCCTGCTGGGCGGTGTACCCGCAGGTTTACTTTAGAGTCGTGCTCGCAAATTTGTAATTTTGGATTATATCCCTTGTCTGACATTCGTTTAATTCGGATTTGATGTATGACTTTAATTTGGTTATTTATGCTTTTAAATGTTTTGAGGTTAAAATTGGTATGAATTATTGGGTGTCAGACGGGAGCAGGGCACGTCCCCTTGTGGTCCCTGTGGGATCGGGGCGGGTCCTGTCATGGTGAGAATGAACACATGGTTGCTTGATTCCATGTAGTTTAATACAGAACAGGAACAAGGATCAAGGGCCAGGATTGAATCTCAGAATGAGATCAAAGGCTGAGATCAGATCAAGGGATTTCAGATCTAAGGGCTGTAGTTTAAAGCTGATTTAAATGCTATTTAATCCTATAGTGGATCTGATCCAATCTAGCCAATGGGTGAGTGACACTTGTCACTCACCAGGTGTCCTCCAATCAGATTTCCTGAATTTAATATTCGACACGAAAACCGAGACACGAACTTCCCGAATTCACGTTTCTGACCATAACTTCCTCGTACGAAGTCCGAATTCGGCGTGCCGCCTGTCTATGAACTCGTGACGTCCCGAACTACGTCACGGTCATAGGTCAAAGTTCATTTAGTTCATCAATCAAAAAGTCATCAATTGACCATACCATTCACAAGGGTAAAATCGTCAAATCACACATTAAAGTACAATATGGGAATCCTCGAATTTCCGGGGTGTTACAACCTTCCCCCCTTAAGAAATTTCGCCCCGAAATTTCAAAGAAACAAATGAGGAAATTGTTCTCGCATCTGAGCCTCGGGCTCCCATGTGGCTTCTTCCACATACTGGTTTCTCCAGAGAATCTTCACGAGAGGGATCGTCTTTCGTCGTAGTACCTTGTCCTTCCGATCCAAGATCTGTACTGGTTGTTCTTCAAAGCTCAAATCCTCCCGCAGTTCGACAGGTTGTTCCCTAAGTACATGAGAAGCATCACGTACGTACATCCGCAACATCGATACGTGGAAAACATCGTGAACTCTTGATAGTTCTGGAGGTAGCGCCAATCTGTATGCAACTCTGCCAATTCTCTCCACGATTTCATAAGGTCCGATAAAACGCGGACTCAGTTTCCCCCGTCGGCCAAAACGGATAATCCCTTTCCACGGAGACAACTTCAGGAAGACAAAATCTCCCACTTCAAACTCCAAGTCTCGAATCCGTCGGTCGGCATAACTCTTCTGGCGATCCTGTGCCACCCTCAATCTCTCCTTGATCACGCGAACAGTTTCCATGGTTAAGTCCATCATCTCCGGCCCTACAGCCGCTCGCTCTCCTACCTCCGTCCAGCAGATAGGTGTCCTGCACTGTCGGCCATACAGTGCCTCATATGGTGCCATCCCAATGCTCGCCTGATAGCGGTTGTTGTAAGAGAATTCCATCAATGGCAAATGAGTATCCCAAGAGTCTTGAAACTGTAGTACACATGACCTCATCATGTCCTCCAGGGTTTGAATGGTTCTTTCAGACTGTCCATCGGTCTGTGGATGGAAAGCTGTACTGAAACGTAAGGTTGTTCCCAAAGTAGCTTGCAAACTTCGCCAGAACCTGGAAGTGAAACGCGGATCACGATCGGACACGATCGATTCCGGCGTACCATGAAGTCGTATGATTTCCTTCACAAACAACTGAGCCAGTCGGTTAGGTTTAAAGGTTTCCTGAACTGGCAGAAAATGGGCTGATTTGGTTAACCGATCCACGATCACCCATACTTCGTCCACTCCACTCTGAGTCCTCGGTAACTTAAAGACGAAGTCCATGGTGATGTGATCCCACTTCCACTCAGGAATCGGAAGTGGCTGCATAGCCCCATACGGTCGCTGCCGTTCCGCCTTAACCTGCTGACAGGTTAAGCATTTGCTCACGAACTCAGCAATATCCTTCTTCATTCCTGGCCACCAATAATGGTTCCGGAGGGTACGGTACATCTTTGTACCTCCCGGATGCATGGCATAGGCCGAACTGTGGGCCTCCTCAAGTATCTCGGCCCGTAACTCTGCCACTGCAGGTACGCACAAACGGCCCAATTTCACCAGTGCTCCATCGTCCCGGATGGTAAAATCCTGTCTCCCATCCGCATCGACCTCAATTCTGTAAATACAGAGTATCGGATCCTGAAGTTGTGCTTCAATGATCCGATCAATCAGTACTGGTCGCACATGGAAGCTGGCCAACAAAGCTCCATGCTCGTCCGTACCCAAAATAACTCCCGCCTTTCGGAGTTCCACCAGCAAGGGAAGATACACCATCCCCAGGTGTGCAATAGTTCCCGCTGATTTCCTGCTGAGTGCATCCGCCACCACATTGGCCTTACCCGGATGGTACTCGATCGTACAGTCATAGTCCTTCAGCAGCTCCAACCATCTCCGTTGTCTCATGTTAAGCTCCTTCTGAGTGAATAAGTATTTACGACTCTGGTGGTCGGTGTATATCCGACACGTTGCGCCGAACAGATAATGTCTCCAGATCTTGAGAGCATGAACCACCGCCGCCAACTCCAAATCATGGGTTGGATAGTTCAACTCATGGGTCTTCAGCTGCCGGGATGCATAGGCGATAACCTTGCCAGTTTGCATCAACACGCAGCCCAACCCTTGCAGTGAAGCATCACTGAAAACCACAAACTCTCCACTGTCGTCCGGCAATGCAAGGACAGGTGCAGTGGTCAATCGATCTTTCAACTCTTGAAAGCTCCGATCGCACTGCTCGTCCCAGATAAACTTTACTCCCTTCCGAGTCAAACGAGTCAATGGTGCAACAATTTTGGAGAAACCCTCCACGAATCTCCGGTAGTAACCCGCTAATCCGACGAAACTCTGCACCTCGGTCACTGTTGTCGGTTTAGCCCAGTTGGTCACCGCTTCTGTTTTCTGGGGATCCACGCAAATCCCATCCGTCGATATCACGTGACCCAGAAAACCAATACTGCTCAGCCAAAACTGACACTTGCTCAGCTTGGCATACAATTGTTCTTGTCTCAGCCTCTCCAAGACCAACCGCAGATGTTCTTCATGTGCACGGGCACTCCTCGAGTATACCAAAATATCATCGATGAACACAATCACGAACTTATCCAGGTAGGGTCGGAAGACCCGGTTCATCAGATCCATGAATGCTGCTGGAGCATTCGTCAAACCAAATGGCATAACAAGGAACTCGTAGTGCCCGTAACGGGTTCGAAAAGCAGTTTTCGGAATATCCTCCTCCGAAATCCTCAGTTGGTGATACCCAGACCGTAAATCAATTTTCGAGAAGCACTGAGCTCCCCGCAACTGGTCGAAAAGGTCATCGATCCTGGGTAGAGGATACTGGTTCCTCAGTGTCACCTTGTTGAGTTGTCGATAGTCAATACATAAACGGAGACTTCCTTCCTTCTTCTTTACAAACAACACCGGTGCTCCCCACGGTGAAGTACTCGGTCGGACATATCCCAAATCTACCAACTCCTGCAATTGAGTCTTGAGTTCTCGTAACTCGGCCGGCGTCATCCGGTATGATGCCTGGGATATAGGTCGGGTACCCGGCAGTAGTTCAATAGTAAACTCAATCTCCCGCGATGGCGGCAAACCAGGTAAGTCTTCCGGGAATACATCCGGAAACTCACAGACCACCGGTATTTCGTCGATAACCGGAGTATCGACCCGTTCCGACACGACATGCGCCAGATAACCCTGGCATCCCTTCCGTAGAAGTTTGGTAGCAGTAAGTGACGAAATCACTTCAGGAGGCGAACCATCACGTTCCCCCTGAAAGATAACTTCCGGCAAACCCGGGCTCCGCAAAATCACTTGCTTACTACAGCAGTCGATGAGCGATCCGTGCTCCGACAGCCAATCCATCCCTAGGATTATATCAAAGTCGTGGATATCCAGAATAATTAAGTCTGCTGGTAAATCCACATCCTCAATTCTTACCGGGCACCTCCGAATCACCTGATTCACAAGGTACACGGTACCCATCGGGGTGCCAACACCCATTTCGTAATCTAAGGCTGATACCACACAATAAAGCATACCAGCACAACTCCTCGAAATAAAAGAATGTGTAGCCCCCGCATCCATTAATACACGTACAAGAAAATTAAAGATATGTAGTGTACCTGTGACCACGCCTGGAGCAGTCCTCGCCTGCTGCTGGGTCATTGCAAACACTTGGGCCCTCGGCCCTCCGTTCCGTCCGCGCCCACGCGCGCCACGCCCAGCACCACGGTCACCTCCCTGACCGCGACCTCCATTAGTGTGGGAAGCCGTGCTCTGCACCACACTCGAGCCCCCAGCGTCGTTGTTCTTGGACAACTGCGGACAATCACAAGCATAGTGGCCTTCCTCTCCGCAAGCAAAATAAGTTACTGGCCTTGGCCTGCCCGAATGCCCACCAGATGCACCGTTCCAAGATGAGTGCTGCCCAGAGTTGTGTCTAGATCCTCTGCCCTGAGAGCCTCCACGTCGACCCGACCAGCCACGACCCTTGAAGGATGAGGGTGCTCCCCTGTAGCTCCCTCCCCTGTTGTTCTTACGGCCCGATGGCCCATGATGTGGGCGATCCTGACGTCGCCCCTCCCCCGAAGGTTGTCGTGATTGGTGTGCCGCCAGACTGGCCTCGACACGCACCGCTGCGTCGACCATATCCCTCAGAGAAGCATGAGTGGTAGCAGTCACACTGGCCCGGATCTCCCCTCGGAGTCCAAGCTCAAACCGCTGGCATTTGTCCTCCTCCGTGCTTACGAATGAGGCAGCGAACCGGGAAAGTTTCCCGAAGGTTTGCTCGTAGTCTGCAACAGACATGTCACCCTGCTCCAGCCGCAGGAATTCCGCCTCCCGCGCCGCGCGAAAGGATCGCGGGTAGTACTGGTCCAGAAACCTGGAACAGAAAGCTTCCCAGGTAGTGGTATGGACAGACCACCCAGACATTTCGAGTCCGTACCACCACTGGTAGGCTCCTCCTTCCAGCAAGAAGGCCGCCAAAGTCACTCGTTCGCCCGGAGGGCAGTGTATCACCGAGAAGATCCTCTCCCACTTGGTGATCCAGTCGTGAGCATCCTCGGGGTTTGATCCCCCGCAGAAAGGAGTGGCGCCCAAACGTTGAGCCCTTTCGATGCTCGCGCATTCCATCTCTCTTTCTAGATCCTCGTCCGTTCGAGTATGAGGAATTCTCCTAGGAGGCATAACCAACTGTTAAGAAGCATAGATCAGAAACAATATTCTTAAAAGTCGAAAAGTAACTAGTACTAATCGCTAGTCTAGCATGCAGACCAATACCCTAGTACTGACCACAACCTAGTGCTCTGATACCAAGCTGACAGGACCCGCCCCGATCCCACAGGGACCACAAGGGGACGTGCCCTGCTCCCGTCTGACACCCAATAATTCATACCAATTTTAACCTCAAAACATTTAGGAGCATAAATAACCAAATTAAAGTCATACATCAAATCCGAATTAAACGAATGTCAGACAAGGGATGAAATCCAAAATTACAAATTTGCGAGCACGACTCTAAAGTAAACCTGCGGGTACACCGCCCAGCAGGGGTTCAGGTACGCAGAAGTAGATCTATGCCTCAGCCTCTGGTTCCTCCTCTACCTCAGTTTCCCGACCTGGAGGGGTTATCAAAACATTAAGGGTGAGTGGACCGAAACTCAAGTTTATGAAATCGTTTGATAAGTAAAACATATAATTTACCCCTCCGTTTTCCAAACATGCGTGCATCATAATTCAAAATCATAAACCATATAATATGAACCATAAGGCATATAATAAAACCATAAGTATAATTTTAGTTGCTGCACTATACACTCCAAACCCGACATCCCTGATGTCTGACGTCCCTGACGTCCAATAAGGTCACAATCACAAGGCTACGCGTGCCACTCGGGTCTCAATTCCGAGTTCAATCCCCGAACCCCGTTCGGGTACAGCATCCCCGATGCTTAGCGTCATAGACGCTGGACGTTCTAGACGTCCGTGACCTCTCCGGGGTACCTCATCTGGAGGAGACAATATAATATGGAAGGATCTATACAGTGCAGTAACAAATGCATTTTATTGATATCCACATGCAAGGCATATATATATACAAAGATAACATCCGAACCAATCATTAAGTTTCATCAGACGGGTCTCAAGCCCAAATACCGTGAAACGTGCCATAACCATATTTTTCATATCATCAAAACCATTATTGTTTTAGCATGTGAATAAGTATAATAAAACTAGAAAACATTTATGCACACAAGGGTTTAAGAAAATGGCCCACTCACAGTACAATCCTGCTAGAAACCGAACGTATACCCTCGTCCTGGTACAAATATACAACCCCTGTCATATCCAAAGTATTCGTAAAGATCAATACAAACCCCTAACATTCAACCATGAAAACCTAGGTCGAAACCGGCCCGGGAAAGCCGCCCGAACGCGCTTCCCAAGGCATTAAACTTTAATTTGACCAACTTAATGATCTCCGATCGACCCGAAACCACCGCCATTGGATCCGGATCGTCGAAACCTAAAGAATGGTGGTGGTCCCACCAAAAACACTGTTCACACGCGCCCCCACGCGCCGGTCAACGCGCCGGTCAACGCAGGAACAGTTCCTGCTGACGTCATCTGACAGCTGTCAGGTCTGACATGTCAGACTCTGACAGGTGCCACGTGTCAACATCTGATTGGTCCACCACACTGATCTGTCAGGCCACGTGTCGAATCTGACATGTGCCACGTGTCAGCACGGCACTGGTCCACGTCACTGACATGTCAGTGACACGTGGCAGTCCCTGACTGGTCCACGTCACTGACATGTCAGTGCTGACTGTGCACTGACATGTGACACGTGTCGGCTCACGGTTGGTCCACGTCATCTGACAGACTGACAGGGTGCCACGTCAGCACCATTGTCATCAGACGGGTTGACCCGAATACCAGCAACTCGGGTCGATCAGACCCGCGATCATGACCCGGTTGCCATTTCTTCACTTCTCGTTCATTTTCGTCCAGTTTGATCCCTATTTACTCGTCTTAATCCCTAGAATGGTTCTGTGTAACTAGAGTTAGGTTTTAGGTCTAAGAGGTTACCTGAAAATCGACGGGAAGTCTGGTGGCCGGTTCTGGTAATCCTCTCCAGCGAGTCGACGGTTGTTCAGTCCCGGTCCTGGGTCCAAATTGGTCGTCAAGGTCTCCTAGACGAGTCCTAACAAAAACCAAATGATGTCAACGTCACAAACAGGCGTTTCGAAGCCGGGAAGGAAAATGGTTACCTACGGGTTTGTTGTCCAATCGCCGCCGTGTCGCCGCCGTACACAGTCAGGGTCAGTTCCTTGCCGTCCAGTCGTCACGGTGATCCCAACCGTACGTTGGTTCAAGTCCTAGATTGAAGGTTGGATGGTTTGGTGACTTGGGCTGCTCGGGTTTTCTTCACGGGTTTGAGAGAATGTCGCCGTGCAGGGCGGCCGTGGAGCGGTGGCCGGCGTCCGGGGGTGGCTGTTGGCTGCCTGGGAGTGTGAGGTTGAGTGGTGAGGGCTGCTGGTTTGGTCCCAAGTGGAAATCGTGCAAACGGTTGGTGAGAATGAACACATGGTTGCATGATTCCATGTAGTTTAATACAGAACAGGAACAAGGATCAAGGGCCAGGATTGAATCTCAGAATGATATCAAAGGCTGAGATCAGATCAAGGGATTTCAGATCTAAGGGCTGTAGTTTAAAGCTGATTTAAATGCTATTTAATCCTATAGTGGATCTGATCCAATCTAGCCAATGGGTGAGTGACACTTGTCACTCACCAGGTGTCCTCCAATCAGATTTCCTGAATTTAATATTCGACACGAAAACCGAGACACGAACTTCCCGAATTCACGTTTCTGACCATAACTTCCTCGTACGAAGTCCGATTTCGGCGTGCCGCCTGTCTACGGACTCAGGACGTTGAGACCTACCCAACGGTCCTTGAGTCAACAGAAAATTAGTTGTCAAAAGAAAAGTCAACATTTTCCCCCCGAGAGTCCAAATTACCGTAATGCCCCTGAACTTCCGATAGTTATAACTTTTACCCTGATCGTCCGAATTGGACGTGCCACCTGTCTATGAACTCGTGACGTCCCGAACTACGTCACGGTCATAGGTCAAAGTTCATTTAGTTCATCAATCAAAAAGTCATCAATTGACCATACCATTCACAAGGGTAAAATCGTCAAATCACACATTAAAGTACAATATGGGAATCCTCGAATTTCCGGGGTGTTACATTTAGGGTTAGATTTTGAAAGCCTTTGGAGAAAGCTCGTTAGAGGCTTGGGCGGATCTAACCTCAAATTTTACCCATTGGAGATGTTTCTTTTTTCCTTGGAGACTAAATTATGGATAGCTTAGGGAGTATCTAGCCTCCCATTATGGGTGGCCTACTAGGAATGAAATCAAGCTAATCTAATATAGGAAGTTTGAACCTTACATCAAAGGTGATTGCACCAATTGAGAGATTTTCTTTCCAACACTCCCTCTTAAGTTGGAGAGTGAATATCATGAAGTTCGAACCTGTTACTTAGGGTATGGAATTGATCTTTTCCTAAAAGTTTGGTGAAGATGTATGCTAGTTGTGCTCGGGAAGGAACATGGGTTCGTGAGATGATGCATGTTTGTAGTTTTTCTCTAACAATGTGACAATCGATATCAATATGTTTTGTACGCTCATGAAAAATTGAATTTGCTGCTATGTGCATAGCTTTTTGATTGTCAAGATCCAATGGTGCGAGACATTCAAAAGTGACTTTTAAATCATGTAATATATATCGTAGCCAAGTTATTTCCAAACAAGTACTTGCCATGGATCAATATTTTTCATGAGCAGTCGGACACCTAGCTTGATCTGAATCACAATAAGCTCGTAATAAAAGTTCATTTTCTGCGGGAAAAAATAGACCTTAATCTGGAGATCCTTGAATAAATCTCAAAACTCATAAGACAGCTTTCCAATATGGCTTTTGAGGATTGTGCATAAATTGACTCAGGATTTGCACTGAATGCACAATATCAAGTCTGGTTATAGTCAAATAAATCATTCTTCCCACCAATCTTCTATATTTGGTAGGATCGTAAAGTTAATCACCATCATCGGGATTGAGTTTTAAATATCCTTCCATTGGAAAAGTATGTGGATGAGCTCCTAATAAATTGGCATCTTTGGGAATATCTAAGACATATTTCCTTTGAGAAATGAAAATTCCCTTTTAGGATTGGATGGCTTATAGATCTGAAACTTCCCTTAGTGCTTTGTATTTCATGTTCTTCATATTATTCTTCAGTTTGCTTTTGTCACAGCACCATTGTGCTGAAGTTTATAGCATAACATCTTCACAACCATTATCACAAAATCAAATTCTTGTCTCCCTTGACAGTATTTTGAGCTGGGTTTTTTTCAGTCCCAATAATGTTATTTAGACACAACGGTTTTTGTCAGCACCATTGTGTCTAAATAAAATTATTCTAATTTTTTGACTTAAATTTATCCAAAATCAAATTTGAAGATTCTGAAAATGCTTTTAGAGATTTCAAACAAAATTTGACTTTTCTTTTGAGATATAAAGAATATCGATTTTACTAACATTAAAAATTTTATAACTATTTTTAATTTTTTGTATTATTTAAAATTAAATTTACCGAAATATTTAAAGAATTTACTGAGAATGCTTTCGTACCCAAACCGATGAATGTTGCCAAATCCCCTATCCCCAACACTTTAAGACAGACCACTACTCTAAATGGGGTCAAGCACAGTAGGTACTGGGTGGCCCTAGGTGATAAGTGACACCTTTTGTCTTGTGAACGGGAGAAGTGTAGTCTATTCTGGATTGCAGCTTTTTCGAATGAAGCCGAAAAATATTAAGTGTATATTAATGCAACGGAGCCAGGACAATTAGGTATAAAGTTTTTTTTTTTGATAAATAATTGGGTAGAAAGTTACAAAACCAGAAAGTTTCAATAACAGAAGGACCATTAATCCTTCCTCTCTCATCAATTATGTCTCTGCGTTTTTTCCCTGCCATTCTATTATCTTCTTCGTCTGCATATGTACGTGTAGGCATACTATTATCCATATATAGAAATTATAATTACTTCTCCGTTTATTTTTCTTTGAAATAGATATGTCTGTATACACATGCATGTACAGTCTTTTTTCAGACTGGCATTCACATTTTTGGGTGGATATATTCGTTACGTTCCGATCAAAGTGTGGATGCAAGATATATATATATATATATATATATATATATATATATAAGCCGAACTTTTTCTTTTTTTGTCTATTTTGTCAGTTCTCCACCTTGGCGTGAGTCACGCCTTGCGTGATTGCATGCATATATGATGTGGTGCGGGGTATTAGGAAAGGATCCTATATATTTGCATCACACGTATTATGATGGTGCTTCTTTATGTTATTATTTAGGCTTATCAAATTATTTATGTATATATAATAATCAGAACAATTTATTATCTAAATTATTATTTTAGAATTACCTTTTTAAAAATGAACAAAATTGAGCTTGATTAGTCATTGATGTATATAAAATAAATCAACAGTTTTTATAATAATTAAGATTCTCACAACGAATCATTCATTTGGTTAATACATATGAATAGTCAAATGATCTTCAATTTGGTTGATCTTTTTTTCCGTAAATGATTTTGAAATAAATATTTAGAAGTTGAACGGTTTCGATTATGATATATGTATAATAACAATTCGATAAATCGAAAAGATGACACAAGGAGGTGCCTTCTCATACTACCCTCTCAATATATGGAATAATTCATAGACTTATATTATATATAATTAGAACGGTTCATTTCCTAAATAATCATTTCAAGATTATCTCTGTAAAAAATTAATAAACTTCGAGACCATTTAGTCTTTCATATGTACTAAACAAATTAATGGTATTGGTAATAAGGAAGATCCCTAATTATATTGAACAATCCATTTAATTTACACATATAATAGGTTAAATATTCTCTAATTTAGTTGATTTTTTATATAAATTAATGATCGTGAAATAATAATTTAAGAATAATTTCGTGATTTCGATGATGAAATATGCATCAGAGGTAGAATATTATCCTTTAGTAAATGAATGGTTGATTCAATAAAAGGAAAAATATTTAGACTATGGATCATATGATGAAAGCACATCAAAGTGTGGATGCAAGATATTTATTATAGTCTTTTTCTCTTTTTGTCAGTTCTCCATCTTCACGTGAATCACGTTTAATTTTTTATTTTATCTATTTATCTATATATACTAGTCTTGTAATTGGAGTTCAGGCAACTTAACCAAAGCAACGCCAGAGGTATCGAAACTCAGAAAATGGCCGCAAAACAACTACCAACTTCTTTTGCTCTGAAATCAGAAGACACCAAGAAATACGTGCGCTACTTACTCGAAGACGTGGAGAAGCTGCATGGGGTTCTCCAAGCCTCTGCAGAAGTCTTGAGCCCGTATACAAAGCTTCAACTGGAGAAGGCAAGCACCGGCGATGGCCGATTCGTCCATATAAGATTCTCTTACAACAATAAGTACTTGAGACGGGCCGACGAACATCACTGGTGGATTGTGGCTGGGGCCGACAAGCCAGATGAAGATCAAACCGCCTGGTCGTGTACATTGTTCGAGCCCCAGGTCATCCGACTGGACGAAAACACCAGCAACCTTGTCCTCCGGTTGCGTCACGTGCAACTGAACCACTATGTAAGGTCATTCTCGGCAAATGACTTTCACTCATGCCTCTTTGCCAACGGAGTTGCGACGGACCCCAAAAAGACGGATATCTTCACCGCCGTTGACTGGGAGTCGCTGGTGGTCTTGCCCAAATATGTTGCCTTCAAAGGGGACAACAATTTGTACCTCCGTGCCGCATTCATCGACGGGAACCACTACCTGCAATTTTCAGCCACCGATCCTACTGATCCGGCGGCGGCGCACGAGGTCATCACCAAAAGTGACGGAATCGTCAGCATCAAGAATACTAGCACTCAGAAGTTGTGGAGGCGTAACAGTAGCTCTGAAAAAATTTTGGATAACTGGATTTGGGTTGACGTTGGATCGGACTGTGCCGTCGGCGTGGACTCCAACACGTGGTTTTGGCCAGCCAAGGTGGACATGCTCCATGGCATCGTAGCTTTACGAAATCTGGGAAACAACAAGTTCATTAAGAGACTCACTTATTCTGTGACAAATTGTCTTAGTGCTGACGTCTCTACAATTACCACGGAGGCGCGTATGGTGGTTAAGGAGCTTGTTCTAACAAGGAAAATCTTTGATGTCAATTTCAAGCTCAATGACGCCAGGATCAACACCATCGAAACAGACTTTCCGTTGGCCACCGCGAAAGTCGAAAACCCAAGCAAACAGTCAGCCTACATTGCCATCTCACTTTTGTATTCAGACAATAAGACAAGTACTTGGAATAAAGTTGTCGACGACTCCGCTTTCACTTCCCTCACTGAAACCACCATCAGCTCCGCCACTCCATTCGTCGTTGACGGAGACATCAAAGTTCTCGGTGAATTTACCGGACCCTACCATTGGGGAGAAGCTCACGCCACAAACACTAGAGTAGAGACTCAGACCTCGATTACTGTGCCGCCGCAGACGAGGGTGAAGGTGACCCTGGTAGCAACAAAGGCTTCAGTCAACATTCCGTTTGCCTACTCTCAGACCGACACTCTTAGTCAAGACAAGAAAAATATTACCTACCATGAGGAAGGTGGCATTTATACTGCTGTTAGTTTTTACAATCCCAAACACAAGATTGAAGAAGAACCAATTAACTAGTATTCATCACATAGATGTTTGTCGCTGTCCACAGCGTCTTTGAAAACCCTGCTAAGTTTCACTCGAGGACATTCCGTACGAATAATGTTGAATAATGTTGTTGAATAATGTTGTTGAATAATGTTGTTGTATAATGTTGTGGTATAATAATGTTGTTCTGAATGTGAATCACGTTTATTTTTAGAATAATATTTACAGTTCATTAATTATTCTTGAAGTATTTCCTTATTCTAGCTATTGATAATTTTTTACAATTGGAAGATGGGTTTTGGTATTACAATTCAAAGAGGTAAATGTCTTAATTTCCTTACCCTTTTTGGCTAAATGATATATAGAACATACTCAATGATATATATAATAGAGACCGAAAGGAAATATAAGAGAATTATGTTTTATTCATAACGATTACTCCTCATCAATTTGTTAAATACATCACAAAATTGCGGTATTCATGCTTAACCCATTCTTCCTAAAACTACTGAGAGAATGACTGGTAATTCTTGTTAAAACGTGTTAGAGAGGGAGAATGAATTGAGAGAATGTTGAATCAAGAAAAGTTTCCTTTCATTTCCTTAGATTTTCAGTGGGATTAAGACAGGTTATATAGTTCACACCATTTCTTAGAGTCTAAGGCATTGCACACTCATTCCTAGCTATCGGGTTGATCTTCCAATACAGTTGGAGACTCTCTTCAGCTGTTAGAAATCTGTTACCTAGAATCATGGTGACAAGTGACTTGTCACAATCACATACCTAACTAAACAACGGTAAAACTATACTGCGGGGAGGATCACCTGTGCACTTGTGCAGCAGCCCGTGTACCTGCGTTGTTGATCTCCATAAGGACCCGTGCATGATGACCTGTGATGACCTGTGCTTCTGTACTGCTAACTCCCCCCTAAAGTTGATGTTCCATCAGGTTGAACACATGGACATTGAACATCTTCTTTTTGAGGGACTTTGTAAACATATCAGCCACTTGATCACAGGATGAGACATGTTAGACATAAAGGTCCCCACCAATGACACGCTCCCGTACAAAGTGATAGTTAACCTCAATGTGCTTGGCCCGTGAGTGGAACATTAGATTAGCGGATAGGGAAGTGGCAGAAGTGCTATCACAGCATATGAGAGGAGCCTTGAGTAGAGGAACATGAATGGCACAAAGAAACTGACGGATCCAAGTGAGTTCAGCAGCAGTAATGGCCACTACTCTATATTCAGCCTTTGTGCTGGACTTAGAGACGGTTTGGTGCTTCTTGGAAGACCAGGAAATAGGATTGGGACCAAGGAAGACAACCAAACCCGTAGTGGACCTTCGATCATTAGGGTCACCTGCCCAATCTGCATCTTTGTATGCAGTAAGTTCAAGGGAACCAGGTATATACCTGATGCCACGATGAGAAGTGCCTTGGAGATACCTGAGAATCCTCTTAACAGCCATGAAGTGGGATTCACACGGTTCTTGCATGAACCGACAAACCTGGTTGACAGAGAAGGATATATCAGGCCTAGTGAAGGTGAGGTACAGCAGTTCTCCAACAATGCTTCCATAGTTGGAAGGATTGTGATAAGAAGGGCCATCATGCCTGCGAAGTCTGGTACCTGGGGCACTTGATGTATCAAAACCATTACTGTGAGTCATGGCAGTTTTAGCAAGAAAATCATGGATGTACCTCTCTTGTGACAAGAAGAAACCAGAGGGAGAACGGGTAATCTGGATCCCAAGGAAGTAGTGAAGTTCCCCTAGATCCTTCATGTCAAACTCTTAGCAGTGACAGCCTGTAGAGCAGAAGTGGAACTACATGTGAGAATAATATCGTCTACATAGAGTAAGAGGATCACTAGATCAGCAGATGTGTGCTGCACAAACAATGAAGCATCAGACCAAGTAGATATGAACCCAAGACTGGGGAGAAAACTTGTAAATCGATCATTCCAAGCACGATGGGCCTGCTTCAACCCATACAAAGACTTGTACAGGAGACAAGCATAGTCCTTCTGATGAGAACTTTCAAACCCTGGTGGCTGGGACATGAAGACCTCTTCTTTGAGAATGCCATGAAGGAAGGTATTCTTCACATTAAGATGCCTCAAGGGCCAAGAAAACTAAGCAGCCAAAGCCAAAACTAATCTAACAGTAGTAGGTTTCACAACAGGGCTAAAATTTTCACCATAATCAATCCCTTATTCTTGACTAAAACCTTTGGCCACCAACCTAGCTTTATACCTTGCAACAGAGCCATCTGCATTCTTTTAGACTCTATACACCCATTTGCAGCCTACTAGGTTTTTACCTACTGGGAGAGGAACAAGGGTCCAAGTAGGTTGAGCTTGAAGAACATCAATCTCTTCTTGCATTGCAGTCAACCAGACAAGAGAAGTAATGGTAGATTTAAAAGAGGCAGGTTCAACAATAGACAAATCAGCATCATCAGATGGACAAGTAAAGGTGGAGCTAAAGGCATTTTTCTTGATAATCCTTCTCGTGGATCTAGTCTGCATAGATGGCATGTTGACACCAGAAATTGGAAGAACAATTTGAAGAAGATCAGGATCAAAAGGGGAATCAGAATCCAGACTGGCCACTGAAGTAGAAGGCTCAGAGGGTGGAGCTGTTGAGGAAGCTGAAATGTCTGGTGCAGAATTGCTGGTAGAGGACTGAGGAACTGAAGACACCTCTAGGGTTACCCCAAGGACTGGAGGACCATCTGATACTGAAGGGAATGTAGAGAACTGAGGAGCTGAAGGGACCTCAGAAGATATGTCAAGTTAAAAGGACATGTAGGGGGGTAGCAGGTTCACATACAGAACTGTGAAGATGGACCTCAGAAAATGTGTCAAGTTGATAGTACTGGGGAATTGAATCAAATGAGGCTCTAGAGAACAGTGAGGGAGACTTAAGTGTGATGGGCTCTTAGGGAAACTCAGATTCATTGAATAACACATGTCTGGAAAAGTAAATTCTAGTGGAGACTGGATCAAAACAAATATAGCCTTTATATGATGCTGCATAACCCAGGAACACACACTTAACAGTCTTTGGTTAGAGTTTAGTCCTATTATAGGGCCTGAGCAAAGAAAAACATGAGCATCCAAAGATCTTCAAAAAGCTTATATCAGAAAATGAACCATATAGTTTTTCATAGGGAAACACCATTTGCAAATTAGAGCAGGGCATTCTGTTGATTAGATAGATAGAAGTGAGAGAGACATAAACCCAAAACTGTGCAGGAAGCTTAGCAGTTTGTAGCAATGTCATAGTGGTTTCAATTATATGCCTGTGTTTTCTTTCTGCTAAGCCATTTTGTTCAGGAGTGTGAGGGCAGGACTTCTGGTGCTTGATTCCTTTCTGTGAAAGGAACTGGTGCAACTTAGAACTGGAGTATTCTCCTCCCCCATCAGATTGGAGAGTCTTGACAGAAACAGCAAAAATATTCAATATAGATGCACAGAAGGAGACAAAGATGGAATAGAAATCTGATTTGTTCTTCATTGGAAATAACCAAGTAAACCTTGTACATTCATCTATCAAAGTAACATAATATCTATAGCCTTCAGAAGAAGGTTGAGGTGAAGGACCTCATACGTTTGTGTGAACAACTTCAAAGAAGCTTAGGGATTCTGAAGCAGGAAAGGAAAAAGACAGTTTGGTGAACTTTTCTTGTAGGCAAGGTTCACATGGATATTGGTATTTGTCAGGAGAAACATCTACACTAGATCTATTAAGGACTAAAGAAACTACATCATTAGCAGGGTGTCCTAATCGATGGTGCCATAGACTAAAGGGAACCTTCTTACACAGAAAAGCTGACTGAGGGGATTTCTGAAACTGGATGGCAGGGAGTGATGGCAACTGACATGGAATGGAGTAAAGTCCTTCATTACTCAGCCCTTTGTAGAGAATCTGTCATGTGATTCTGTCCTGAATTGCAAAGTAGGCATCATCAAGAACAAAGCTACACTGATTATCTCTACTGAACTTATTAATAGAAAGCAAGTTCTGTGTGATGTTGGGCACATGTAACACCTGATTCAGATTAAATGACTGTGGATAAGGGGAATTAGTGACAAGGGAAGTGTTTCCAATGTGAGCAATATGCAAACTTGTTCCACTAGTTGTGGTAACTGTCTCAGATGAAGTGTGTGGTGATACCATATTAAGTTGGGAAATGCCAGCTGTCATGTGAGACGTGGCACCTGTGTCAGTAATCCAGAAGTCTTGATTCTGGGAAATTCCTTGAGAGCTTGCCTGTGAAAATGAGAAACTTGGAGATGAGGCTATCATAGCTTGAAAATTGTTGGTCAGGACAGTGGAGGGAGGAGTGCCTTGATAGGAAAAATTAGCTATGTGGTAGCAGTTCAGAGCACTGTGGCCATATTTCCAATAGATTTGGCAAGGATCAGACATTTGGGGACCCTGGGAGAAAGATTCTGTGATAACAATCTGACGCAACATGTCCCCGTTTTCCACAAATCTGGTAGGTAGGAATTTGCTGTGAGTTTTGAGTATTTGAACCCCTTCCTTGGCTGTTGAACCTTCCACCATTGTAATTGTTGTAAGACTTGTTCTTTCTGTCTCTATAAGAATTGTTTTGTCCTCTCCATTGATTATTGAAAGGAGGAGCATTGTACCCCCCTTTCCATTGTATCCATACTGCTAGAAATTGCCACTGAACTATTGACAGTTACTCATCTGCTGAGCATTGTCTTGATGCTGATCAGGATCAATAGGATGATGAGGGGTATTAAAGGAAAGTGCGGGAGATAGGCCTCCTAAAGGACTAGTCACTCCAGGTTCAAAACTAGTACTTTGAAAGTGAGGAGCTGAATTTTGAGTTGCTGTTAATGCAGATAGGAAGGGAACTTGATTACCTCCTTGTTCTATGATTGCTTCTTCAGCAAGTAGTTGTGCTCTGAATTCTTTATGGGAAATAGTGCTTTCACGGCTTCTGATCACACACCTGAAAGTATTGTATTCTGCAGGAAGGCCCCTCAAAGCAAGGATCACCACATCATCAGTTTCGAAGTGGACACCATAAGACTCTAATTTGTCTTTAGCATCCTTGATCCTTTGCATATACTGAACCATGTTCTCAGGACCCTTCTTGATTCTTTGGAGGTCAGTTTTTATTTGAAAGATGGAAGCTTTGGTAATGGAAGCAAACCTGTCCCTGAGATTGGACCACATTTCTTGTGAAGTTCTACAGCCAATAACACAAGACATTGCAGATGGGGACAGTGTTGCTGTGATAAGTTACATGAGGGCTCTATCGTGTAGCTTCCAAACTTGAGCACACTGAGCATTCTGAGGGTCTGTATCACCAACAGCTTCTGGACAAGGGTTTGAACCATTTACAAACCCTGTTAGATTGTGCACACTAAGCAGCAACTCCATTTGGAAATGCCAAGTCATATAATTGTGATCATCAAACTTTACTTTAATTGAGTTTCCTACTATGGTTGTAAGACCTGCAATAGGTGATTGCAGGATTTGAAGTTGTGAAATGCTCACCATAACTGGACTTCAAAATTTCTTCAATTCACTAAGGTTTTTTATCAAACACCTGAAGAGCTTCTCTAGCTTCTTGACGTTTCTTCAATATAAGCTTCTTGGATCTACTTGCTTCTTTGAGCTTCTTGATCCTTGCTTTAATCTCTCTGCAGATTCTTCTGAATTTCTTCTTGGAAACGATTGTTTACATATAGCTTCTTTGAGCTTCAATCAAGATCAACTATGAAAAAGAAAACTAAATGGAAGGAAAGAGGGAAACAATGAAGTGGAAGAAGGAAGACAACATTTCCGGCATTGAAGATACTGAACCAGAAGCGGTGGTAACTGTTACATGATTAGCTGTTAACAGCTGTAAGTTTAGTTATAACAGATTTTGGTTAGCTAACTATAACTGTTTGGTGATGAGTTGTAAGTTAGTTAGGGTCCTATAAGTGTGTAACTACTTCTCTAAAGATTAACAAAAGTATATTTGAATGAGATAATGCTTTCCTCTCTGATTTCCTCTCTACGTTCTTAACCTTTCTTCATTCGTGAACTCTCATCAATGGAACCAAGATTTCCAAGATGGTATCAGAGCTTGCATGCTCGTCACTGCTGATCCTGGCTTCTGGTGCCGGTGATTCTTGATTGATCGTGCCTGTGATTCTTGATTCCGGTTCTCCCTCATCTCCTTGCTGTTTCGAATCCCTCATTTTCTAATTTGAACACCGTAGATCATGCTTTTACTGTGAGATAAGTGTGTCGTTCATTTCATATAGCTTCTTGTGTATCTTGCTTCTCTTGATTGATTAGATACGCAGAATCGAGTTTGATTTCTTGGTAAGTTGTGTATTTAATCATGTCTACCTGTATGGAACTAGATGATACAAACTATATGTCTTAGAGTGTTAAAATCTAGAGGCTTTTGAAAGGTTTTCATTTGTTCGACCATCTTGATGGAACCTCTCTTTGTCCCTTATCAACTGATGAAGCTTATCAAAGCTGGATAGATCAGGATGCTGCTATAATTAACATGCTCATTGCAACTATCTCTGAAGAGGCTTTCACCGAAACCATGAATTGTGAGTTTTCACAAGAAGCATGGCTTACGTTACAAGAAAGATTTTCCTCACTTTCCGAAGCCAACCTCATGTAACTAAAGACCAACCTCCAGACAATTCAGAAAGGCTCTAATTCAATTGAGGTGTTCTTGAGTGAGATCAGGACTACTCGACAACGACTAGCAAGTGCTAGTGCGATTGTAACTAACAAAGATGTTATCTTGATCGCACTTAATGGTTTGCCTTTTGAGTATCATCCGTTGAATTCACACATTAGAGCTCGACCTAATCATGTTACTCTCAATGAACTTATAACTCTATTTTTTGCTGAAGAGGCTGCTCTTACAAAGGTGTCCACTCAAGTTGTGTCACATACCTCTTTGCTTCCGGCTATAGTGGCTGCTAAGGACACTCAAGGCTCACAAGGTACATCTTCTGGTGCTTTTACAAAACCTTAATCTGGTTGGTAGGAAAAAATTGGCAATGAGGCAGTAATCAAAATTGGCACAATAATAGTGTTCGAGGAAGAAACAGCTTGAACAATGACCGTGGTCGCTGGAACAACAATTGGAATAATAACTAGAACAAAAATTGGCAGAATAACGAGGGAAATCGAGGACGCTACTATCGAGGGTACTACAATTATGTAGCACCTCAAAATCAAAGTTATGGTTATCAGGGTTATGGGAACTATGGGGCACCTCAGAATCAAGAATATGGCAATCAGGATTATGGGAACTTTTACTCTCAACAACAACAATATCCTAATTCTTTCCCCTCATCTATGTCACAAGGCTCAGGTGGTCAAGGATCCATGCTTCTCTCAGGTTCTGGAGTCCTTGGAACCTTTCCTCATTACATGTCTGCCTCATCACACCCTGTGTGTCAACTCTGCAAGGCTTCTAGCCATGAAGCCCCTGATTGCTCATAGAGGAGTACCTTTGGTGTATCTGTCACATCTGGCTCACAGCCTCAAGCCTATACAGCTAATGCGAACCCACATGCCTATTCAACTACTTCAACCTTTGAGTTCAATGACCCCATTTTTTGCCTCCCTAACTCTGGAGTTACCAATCACATGATCTTCGATGCATCTCAGTTACAACAAGCTCAACCATGTTCCACAACCTCAGGTATCTCTATTGGCAATGAAGCTACTCTTTCTATATCTAGTGTTGGTTCTCTTACTTTGCCGAGTCGTGATCAAGTTTTTATACTTCAACATGTGCTTCATTTTCCACACATTGTGTAACGACCCATCCCGAATTTTGGGATTAATTAACGATAATTATGATCAATTAAGGATAATTAGGGGTTAATTGAGAAGATTCCTCGACTAATCCGGAGAATCGCGGACAGATGGTGTGAAAGGATGATTTTACCCTTGGACTTGGACAAAATGTTGACTTTTGCCTCGGGAGGTCAAATGGACTTTCACCGATGACCATGACATTGATCAGGACGTTATGAGTCCGTAGACAGGTGACACGTCGAAATCGAACGTTCGAGGGGAAAGTTATGTTTCACGGAAGGTTTTAGGAACTATTCACGGATCGTTCGGTTTTTAAACAGGTTTGATTTTAGTGGGACCCAAAATATCTAAGGGGGACCAATAGATGAGTGACAATTGTCACTCATCCATTGATTCCCATACACATACACATGCATCATCACCATTATTCATCATTTTCATCTTCATTCTTTGTTTTTCCTTCTCAAACCCGAACACCCACCCCCACCCTCCTTCCATCTTCATCACTTCACCTTCTGGAGACCAAAGAGAGACAGGGGAGATGAGTAAGTGATTAGGGAACGGCCAAGGGACGGCGGAGCCACCACGGGGATGGTTTGAATCGCGAGAAACCAAGGTAAACCATACGATTCAAATTTTGGGTTTTTGATTTTGATGGTGTTGATCGATTCTAAGCTTAGGATCGATTCTAAACCGCCGAATTCACTCGTTGACCTGCGAGTTGACTCGTTGACCAGCGAGTTGACCCATTGACTTTTTAACCGCTGGCTTTCGTGTTAACCACGTATGTGGGGCAGCATGGGCTCGAATTTGAGGTGGGACCAGTGTCATTTTAAAGATTTCGGCGATTTGAATCTAATGGTGGTCATTTCGGGTCGATTGGATATCGTTAGGTTGGTCAAATCAAGAGTTTTTACCTTGGGGAACGTGTCCGAGACATGCCGACTTTTTCGGGAGTTTTGGGATTTTATCCTACGGACTTATATAGATGATTAGTGACCTTTGTGTATAATTTGGACAGGTTCAGAAGATCCAGAGATGGTGATTTAGCCTCGGGAAAGCTTCTAGCACGTGTATTGAGGCGGCAGGTAGGACGGTGTGTGAGTGGACATTTGCTTTCAAAATCTGATGCATGAATAAATATTTTATATGTTTTATATCTATGTTTGAAAGCCTTGAGTACGTATATTTTTGGTATTTGGTATTTACGTATTTTCAAGTATTTCGAGGCGTACGGTTTTATGTTGGATTTATATGTTCTTGTGTTTTCGTGGTGGATTGGAAACATGGAATCGGGCATGAGACCCATTTGATTTGGAAACTATCGGACTCGAAGTCCATTTGATTTAATGAGATATCAAGCTGGAGGCCCATTTGGTTTACATGATTGAGCTAGATGCCCAGTTGGTTATGATATCAGGCATAAATCCCATTTGTGGTTTACAAATATGATTTTGGGTTCGGAGACCCTAAAATGGATTTGGATTTGAGTACTTGGAATTATGGATTTATGGTGGTTTATGACAGGACCCATCCCAATCCCCCCGGGATTAGTGCGGGATGACCCTGCTCCCGTCTGACACGAAGTGTCAGACAAGGGATATTTCCGACCTTTGCCCTCCCGGGCTATCAGAGTACGCAGTTTATGGAAATTCTGGGCACGGCCCCTTTGAAAGATTTTGAAAGGATTTTATAAAATGTTTTCCATATACAATCCTAATACGAGGATATGTGGATGGTCTCCTCCAACTGTTTGGGACACTGGAAAGTCACGGCGCATTGCCTGCGAGGGGTCATTGCATTGAGCGAATAGACCGTATAGTGACTCCGGAGCAGGATTTTTATTATTAAACTTCAGGGACGTCAGACATCTGGGATGTCATAGATTGACCCGGAGAGACCCCGGGCGGCACGCGTAGCCTTAGATCGTGACATGACGTCTTAGAGTCAAGGACGCTAGGCATCTAGAATGCCAAGGATTGGTATTTGGATTAAAGATTTATTGGATTGATGAAATTGTATTTATGTATTTAATAAATGGATTTGGGCAGTGGCCCACACGATTGGTTTTACGGTTTTGGGCTAAGGCCCTAATGTTTTGCGAAAGGAAAAGGCCTTAGTGTTATAAACGATTTTATTATATTTGAATTAACTGGTTTTCGTATGCATGCATGGTTTTAAGTGAAGGGCATAAATGTTTTTTGTTAAATGAGTTTTATTAAATTGTTTATTTTCGTCCACTCACAACTTTTATGGTTTTTAATGCCCTTCAGGTTGATCGCGAATGCGGGTTGTAGGAGTGACCGAGACATCACACTCCGCCACTGATCCGGGTGCACTCTGGAAGCCCGAGTGGGCTATGGTTTGGGTATCCCTTATCTGGCCTTCGTGTCACACGTGCGTGTTACACGTGGATTAGACAGAAGCATGGTACATCCCGTGTTAATCTCGGGGGGATTGGGATAGGTCGTGTCAAGGTGGTATCAGAGCGAGGTTATCAGTTGGAATATGTGGAGCGCAGGTGCCGGGGGATGTGATGTCTCTATGTGGAATAGCCCGTCATCAACCTGAACGTTAGTACGAGAGTTAGTGGAAATAAATCGTGGATAGATTACATTTGGCCCGATATGCCGTGAATTAGTATGATTGGACCCGATGAGGTTGGATATGACGGATGATTGGTCATATACTAGGGTCGTCTCCGATGAGATTTCAGGGCGGATATGATGATATTGCAGAGTTAAGACCATTGGTCATGTCAGGATAGTGGTGTTGCAAGCCATAGCCGGGTGCGTGATAACCCTAGTTGAGTCTAGTTGAGACTGTTGAGAATTGGATGAGACGTCTTTTCTTAGTGTAGTCCTGTTAGAGTAAGGAAATCTAGTCGGATTTTTGTTGTGATGAGCTACTGAGTATGGGTACATTGAATCCTAGGTGGATGTTAATGGGCATGAGATGCCATGTTTCAGTCTGTCGAATCCCGGATGGATGTCAATTGGCATGGGATGCCACATTATAGATGCTGTGTGGCATGGGATGCCACAGTATAGATGTTGTGTGGCATGGTAAGCTGTGATTGGGACATGTAATGGTTGTGTAGTGTTAGGCACTGCATAGGGAAAAGTTTTTTTTGTGACCCCAATAGCTGGAGGCCGTAGAGTGTGAGAGGACGGGATCCTCAGATCGTGATTACTAGTTGGTTGAGTACCAGTTACCACCATAGGATGACTTTTTGGAGTCGAGAGCGATTGATTGGACAAGTTACCAGGAGTGTGGAACTTATGGACCTATCAGGAATATTACACGTTAAGTGGTTGGTGCTTGCGGTGAGTTGACCGCATAGGTATGGGTCTCAATAGCACAGTGTTTCTGGGATTGGTCTGCACGCGGTTGTGGTAGATGCTGCTATCGATAGACGTGGATGAGTCTTATCGAGTTGGATAGGCTCATGTTACGATGACGACTGAGACGATGAAGATTTGCAGTCGTGACGATGATACGGAGGGGTGTGATTGTCGCTCAGTATAAGTAGGGATTTATGGATTCGACTCGGTTACCACTGAGTGTGATTACCGAAAGAGATGTTGAGCTTTAGGTGTTGGCGAGTGTGCCACACTACCCCAGTGGAGGTGACTGAGATAAGTGGGAGATGCCAGGGATGAGTTGAATGGAATAAAATAGTGATCATATGGTTCCGAAAGACACTGAGTGTGTCTAAGTGATGTAGTGCCAATAAGGGCTTGGATTATGACTATTATGGTGGACGTGCCCTAGAGGGGCGCAAACAGGTGAGTTTGGTGGACACTGAGCGGGACAGAGAGGTTCCCGAGTGGCTCAGTACGAGGCACGGGGTATACCTGGTTTGGTGACTAGTTCCCTAGTAGATGCGAGATTTGAGGGACGGGTGTGTGCTCAGGAGGTGAACCCATAAAGTTTGAAATGTGAGAATCATGTAGTCATCCTATGCTACCTTTTGGATGTGCATAAATGGTATAAGTGGACAGGCGAGTTGGAGACTATGGTTAGGTTGTTTACGGGCCCGTGGATGGATGTTTGAATGAGTTGATGACTTGAGAGTCCAGTGGGAATTGGTGTTGGTCGATTACGGGTGACTATACCTCCTGAGTTTCATATAAGCTTGTTTGAGGAGAAATCTGATCGTAAGAAATAGATTGAGTTATCAGCAGATATTATTGGTTGGTGAAGGAGACTTCTTATTTTCTGCTCCTTAGCAGGCGATACTTGGTGTTTACGTTTCCGCAGGTTGACGTAGGATGAAGAGTGTTATGACAGTTAAAAAGTTCAAAGAGGGTGTAAAACTTAACTAAGAATGAGAGTTAGTGTGGATCCTAGATGGATCAGGTGATGCTAAATGGACTAGGATCGAGTTGTTATGGAGCAGGACCGAGTTGTGATGGGGCAGGTGGTACTAGTATGAGGACTAGTGTCGTGGATCGAGTAAGTCATGACGACAGAGGAAAATTGTATTGTAACGACCCCGAGGTAGGACGAAATTAATATCCAGCTTATGTCTTGGGTACATGAGTGAGTACGGTCTTGGATATGGGAATGAATATTGCTATTGGATTCACTCAGACTAGATGAGTGTCAGTGATTGTCGGGTGGAGGCTAGCTCCGTGTCTGTAGTTTGGTGATGGGATTGGCTTTCTTTCGGAATTAATCTGGTGTGAGATTTTAATTGAGGGAGCAGATTGTTGACTACTGCTTTCGGTCGGTTATTTCGGAGGTCAGTGGAAGCTTACCTCGAGGTGGACCGATGAAATGATACGTCGAGTATCAATCAGGAAAAGATGAATAGCCGATGCCTCGGGTAGGATGTTGGCAGGAAACCAAGAGGTTCGAGATTGATACGTCTTGGAGAGCGTGAGTAAGTTCGGACACACCTTATTTATTATTTAGGTGACTAGGAAACTCAGATACGACGTGGAATTAGAATGTAAGATTTTTCTAGAACAGGATCAGACAGACATGCTCCAAATTCGAAGCGTGATTGGTTGGTAACTAGGTAACCAGGTAGTGGATGGACTAGATCTGAGGTTGTAGTGATACGTGGACTGGTGTGCGGTTGTGTGGGACTGTGCACTTAAGCACCAGGTTGAGTCCGAGATGGACATATGGATAATGAGATGGGTTTCGATATCGTTGATTGGTTTGTTGAGTGCATGGACTGGACATCAAATACTATGCTTGTGGGCAGAGTGTTATTGTGAGGGTTCAGTGATTGTGTGAGCTTGGAGCTCAGAGCCGTGGTTGGCCAGAGGAACCCTAGAGTTTGAGTTGTGTTATCACTTCTAGAGCAAGTGTTCGATGGTGTCCGGATACACTCAGGTGGAGTAAGTTGGTGGTTAATGTAACCACAAGAAAAGTGAGGTGACATTTGAGACCATTCTCGAGTCAGGATTACAGCGTTGGACACTGAGTGAGACGAGTTTTGGTACGAGGTACACTAGTAGGACTCCAGAGTGAGTTGAGATGGTATTGATGACTCGAGTAGTAACAGTGGAGCTGTGAGTATTGGCTGAGTACGACAGGGTGTCGTGAGCGTGGCTTTCGGTTAGGAAACCGTCTAGCGACAGTGTGTCGTGAGAGGTGTCAGATCTTAGTGGGAGTACGTATTGCTACCCGACGACTGAAAAACAGAAAGGTGTCAGTTTGGTATGTCAGCTTGGTTTATCAGGCCCATAATCTTGATTTGTCAACCGAGCATAACGGTGAGTTAACTTGTCAGGTGGTATCAGTTGGACTCGGAGTGCACCTGTGTAACAACCCGTACCTACGGGAAGGGTAAAAATGTACTTTTGTGAAGTTTTGTAAAAAGGACGATTTTGCCCTTGTGAATAGTAAACGAAAAGTTGACTTTTTGTACTATCGATTGGATGAGTGTTAGCCCTTGACCGTGACGTAGGTTAAGACGTCACGAGTCCGTAGACAGGCGGCAGGTTCGATTCGGACAACCGGAGGAAAAGTTATGACGTACGGAAGGTTGGGGGCGTTACCGTAATTTCGAGTTAAGAGGGGAAATGTTGACTTTTTGGAGGATTTGTGGTTTTCACGTAGACCGAGGACCGTTGGATAGGTCTCGACGTCCTGAGTTCAACGACAGGCGGCACGCTGTCATCGGACGTCGGACGGAAAAGATACGGGTCTGGAAAGTCTGAGGGCAAAATGGTAATTTTGTGCAGGAGGGGCATTTTGGTCATTTTTCCTCAGCCCAATCAGATAAGGGCAAGTGGCAGATATTTTGGGCTGGCCAATAGCTGATGGACATGTGGGGGACACTAGATGGTTCTGGGAGAAACTTAAGTGTGCACGGCCACACTTGGTCATTTTTGAACCGTGCACAAGTTCGAAGGAAACAGAAAACAGAGAGAAGATTGGGGTGAGGCGGTGATCGATTTGGATGCTAGGGAGAGTGAAGAGTGAGTTGAGAGAGAGTGACATAGAGACAAGGAGGAGCTGGTGATCGTGGTCTGGTGGCGCAACCGTGCACGGAGGCAACGTGGTGGACTGTTGAATAATTGGAAGAAACAGAGGAGGCCGTGGACGGTGGTGGCTGTTGTGTTGTGTGGTGGACGGATTCAAGGTACTAGGAGACTCAGGAGGTTGAGGGGAGTCCCACGAGCACCGTGGTGGGTGACGGTTCTCACGGCGGCGCCGGAATCGAAAGGTAATTTCTTTTACCCTGTTTTTCGTGGATTTTCATTTGCAAAGTCGTGACGTTGGGCTTAGAGTCGAGGGATTAGGAGGTCAGGGTGTTGTTCAGTGAGGTCTTAGGATTGGTTTGTGATGGCTGCCGTGACGGGGGCGTACACGGCGGGGCTCAGTCGACGGCGAGTATCCAATACTCTGTTTTTGGCCGTGACTTCAAACTTGAAGTCGTGGACTTCGGGGATGAATCGACGGATTCTGTGAGTTGGGTAGGACTAAGTAGGGTCCTAGGATGGTGCTGGTATCACCACCGTGAAGGGGGAAGCAGTGGACGGCTGGGAAGGAAAACAGAGCTCACGGGCAGTGGGTTTCGAGGTTGAAGACGAGGGGTATCAGGCCGTGAGTTCTGGATTTTAGGACTGGGTTTGGTTGTAGGGGACTGGACGAAGCTAAGGGTATTGAAATGGGGAAGAATGGTGGAGGAACGGAGGAGAACCGGTCACGCCGGTTCAACACAGTTGAACCGGGTGACTCGAGGTTGAAGATACACTGTAGCAGGCGCGTGAGGCCCACGCGCAGCCACTTTGGGCGGCGCGTGGGGGCGCGTGGGGAGGAATCCGGTCAAGCGACCAACATGAGTTTAGCCCTAAATGTCCTAAGGAATCCAATGGTATAGTTTTCGGGTTAATCGGACGGTGTTACGGAATGGTTCGGGAATCCGTACGGTTTAGGGTTTAGGATTAAAATATTATTAAATTCCCAAAAAATTGGGGAAAATAGGGAAGGTATCCTTGATGTTATTGTGACCCTATTTGGTATCTATTGACAGGACGGGAGACACCAGAGACGGTTGAGGAGCGCACAGAGCGCGAGTGACGTGTTGTAAACTGTGAGTGGACTTTTTCTTACTTCCGAGCATGCCTAACTGTTTTTATTAATATTTTATGCTTTTATATGTGTTTATATGTGATTGAGATGTTTGCACGTTTTTCGAGATGTTTTTGGGATTTTGCACGTTTTTCGAGAAAAAGCGGGTTTTCAGAGTTTGATATTATCATTCAGAAATTTAACCTAAAAACGTCTTCTGATGATGGTAAATAGGTTGTGGAATATGATTTGGGATTTTCCTATGGTTTTCCGGATTTGGGTTCGGAATGTCGGTTCTGAACGCCGGAAGGGCTTCGAACCGGGGATTTCGAATTCGAATCTGGCGATGGATTTTGAATTGGTTTTACACTGGATGTGGATTGGATTTGCTGGATCTGGATATGGGTTTAAAGACCCGGATTGATATTGATGGGGGACGGGCCCGGATTGAGTTTAAAGACTCGGGAGTTTAAAGACTCGGATATTACGATATTACCCCCATAGGCCTATTGAGTTTAAAGACTCGGGAGTTTAAAGACTCGGATTTATATGTGAGGCCTGGTTGAGTTTAAAGACTCGGATAGGTCCAGCAGGTTTGATCGAGGAAAGTGATTTGATGTTTATGCTCTGGTTTCTATATCAGTATTATAGTGTATCTGTTTCTTATGGTATTTATAGTGTTTCTGTTTCTTATGATGTTTCATATTAAGACTTTTCTAATACTTCCTTGGCATGCCTGGTTTTAAACCGGAGGGAACAAATGATTTTATTTCCTTACTTTGATTTGCTGGTAAACGGTTTTAAAACTTTCATTCTTTTGGTCCACTCACACATTTTGTTTTTAATTTCCCTCCAGGTCGTGGTGATAGCGCTGGGGTGAACGTTGAGGCAGATATCGAGGCATAGGGCTTCCGACGTTCTTCCGTTGCGGACTTAGACTTGTAGGACTTTTGGTGCCCATTTTGTAGAACTATGCTCTAGCTTACTGTTGTATATATTTACTCCTTCGTCTGATGGTTATGCTTATAGTTGTATTAAGTTTCTTTTTGGTATTGTAAGCGTGATTGTCAGACGGGAGCAGGGTTCATCCCGAGTATCGAGGTGATATTTGGGACGGGTCCTGACAATTGGTATCAGAGCATAGGTTGTGTCAATTTGTGTTGGGTCTAGGTTGTTATACTAACTCTATGCCTCTTTCAGCGTACGATTGATCATGCCTCCGAGACGTGAACCCCCTCCACGACCTGAAGATGAAGCGGCAAGAGGGACTGAGAGCGCTTCGATTGAGAGAGCCCAGAGGCTTGGGGCTACTACGTTCAGCGGTGGGGCTGATCCCGAGGAAGCTCACCGATGGATCACCCGACTAGAACGTATTTTTGGGGTGATGCACTGTCCTCCCGAGGATCGGGTATTGTTAGCCACTTTTCTGTTGGATGGAGCTGCCTATGAGTGGTGGTACACGCTGGAACTGTCCGGCTGGGATGCACATACCGTGACCTGGGAGACTTTCCGGGAGCGGTTTCTAGATCAGTACTATCCCCGTTCTTTCAGGGATGCGAAGGAAGCGGAATTCCTTCACTTGAAGCAAGGAAACTTGACAGTTGCTGAGTATGAGCAGAGGTTCCAGATGCTATCTCGTTTTGCTCCGGCATTTGTGGCGACTGAGGCGGAGAAGTGCCGCCGGTTTGAGTTGGGTCTCCGGGGAGAGATCAGGGCCATAGTGACAGCCGGCGCTTTTGCTACATTCCGAGAGTTGTCTGATGCTGCTGTCAGGGTGGAGGCCAGTTTACCTGCTCGACCACAGTATTCGGGCAGTGTTCGACGCCGAGAGCAGTCATTTCCAGGAGCATCGAGTCAGAGGCCCCCGAAACGGGGTAATTTTGGTGGATCACTATCGGCTGGTGGAGCAGGCAGAGGTGCAGCAGAACCCGGGCGGAGTACTGCATCAGTATCAGGGGCGGCAGGCCCTAGGGGTGGCGGTGGTGCCACGAGCAGTTCTAGAGGGCGCGGTAGGTCATCGGGACCACAGGCGCGAGTTTTTGCGATGACTCAGCAGGAGGCTAGGTCAGCACCGGGAGTGGTGACAGGTACACTCACCATACTTGGTCACACTGTTTTTACTTTGATAGATCCCGGGGCTACCCATTCATTTATAGCTCGGAGTTGTAGTCTGGTTAAGGAGAGGGAGGTGTCTACTTTGGATTGTGCGTTAGGAGTGAGTACACCTACTGGGGAGGTGTTGGTAGTGACTCGGGTTTTGAGAGAGTGTCCGGTGATGGTAGGCCAGGTGGAGTTACTGGCAGATTTGTTACTCTTGGATTTACGGGACTTTGATGTGATCTTGGGTATGGACTGGTTGACGAGACATCATGCTTCTATCGAATGTTTCGATAGGAGAGTGACTTTTCGGAGTCCTGGATTATCAGAGACTACATTTCAGGGGGATCAGCGTGCACTTCCTACGGGAGTTATTTCGGCACTCGAGGCTAGTAAGCTGTTACGTAAGGGGTGCCAGGGTTACTTAGCTCATGTGGTGGATACGCGTGCTACGCCAGAAAGGGCGGAGGATATACCAGTGGTACGGGAGTTTCCCGATGTTTTTCCCGAGGAGTTGCCAGGACTACCCCCACACCGAGATCTTGAGTTTACGATTGAGCTTCTACCAGGTACACAGCCTATTTCTCAGACTCCTTATCGTATGGCACCTGCAGAATTAAGGGAACTTAAGGCCCAGTTGCAAGAGTTGGTCGATATAGGATTCATTCGACCGAGTATGTCACCTTGGGGAGCACCTGTTCTGTTTGTCAAGAAAAAGGATGGAGGATTGAGATTGTGTGTGGATTACAGGCAACTGAATAAGGTAACTATTCGGAATAAGTACCCCCTACCCCGGATTGATGATTTGTTTGACCAGCTCAAGGGAGCACAGTATTTCTCGAAGATTGATCTTCGCTCCGGCTATCACCAGTTAAGGGTTAAAGAGGAGGATATACCGAAGACAGCTTTCCGGACCAGGTACGGTCACTATGAGTTTGTGGTGATGCCTTTTGGTTTGACTAATGCCCCCGCAGCTTTTATGGACCTTATGAACCGAGTGTTCCGGCCCTACTTGGATCGTTTTGTGATTGTTTTCATTGATGATATTTTGGTGTTTTCGAAGAGTGCGAAGGCGCATGAGAAACATCTGAGGATCGTGCTTAAAACGTTGAGGGAGCATCAGTTGTATGCGAAGCTCAGTAAGTGTCAGTTCTGGTTGACCAGTGTTGGATTTCTTGGCCATGTGATTTCGGCCGAGGGCATTCGTGTGGATCCTCAGAAAGTTGAGGCGGTAGCCAATTGGGAACAGCCTAAGACGGTGACGGAAATTCGGAGTTTTCTGGGTTTGGCAGGGTATTACCGGCGTTTTATTGAGGGTTTTTCTATTCTTGCAGCACCGTTGACGAGGTTGACACGGAAGGGAGTTCGGTTTGAGTGGGTTGAGAACTGTGAACAGAGTTTCCAGGAGCTTAAAAGGCGGTTGACATCTGCTCCTGTGTTAGCCCTTCCAGATGATAGCGGGGAGTTCGAGGTGTACAGTGACGCTTCTTTGCAAGGTTTGGGATGTGTCTTGATGCAGCACGGGAAAGTGATTGCTTATGCTTCCCGGCAATTGAAACCCCATGAGGTGAACTACCCTACACATGACTTGGAACTGGCTGCGGTGGTTCATGCATTGAAGATTTGGCGACATTACTTGTATGGTGAGAAATGCAGGATCTTCACGGACCACAAGAGTTTGAAGTATTTGTTCACTCAAAAGGAATTGAATCTGAGACAGCGCCGTTGGTTGGAGTTACTTAAGGACTACGACTGTACTATTGAGTATCATCCAGGGAAGGCTAATGTGGTAGCCGATGCTCTGAGCAGGAAGTCAGCTGGATCTTTGTCGCATTTGAGGACAGTACGGTTACCTTTGCTGGTTGAGCTCCGTAGGTTGGGAGTAGAGTTGACTGTGGATGATCAGGGAGCACTCCTAGCGAGTTTCCATGTGCGACCCGTTTTGATTGATCAGGTGATTGATGCTCAGTTTGAGGACCCTATTCTGGGCATCATTCGGATTGAGGTCGAGGCTGGAGAAAGACAGGATTTTGAGATCCGTGAGGATGGAGCCTTGGTTAAGAATGGACGGTTGTGTGTACCTGAGGATGAAGTTTTGAAGAAGGTGATACTGGATGAAGCTCACTGTTCAGCTTATGCGATGCATCCTGGTGGGACCAAGATGTATCGTACACTTCGAGAGCATTACTGGTGGTCAGGGATGAAACGTGAAATTGCAGAGTATGTCAGTAGATGTTTGATTTGTCAACAGGTAAAAGCCGAGCGGCAGAGACCTTATGGAGCAATGAAACCTTTGCCGATTCCCGAGTGGAAATGGGATCACCTGACTATGGATTTTGTGTTCAAGCTTCCGAGAACACCGAAGGGACACGATGGTGTGTGGGTTGTTGTGGATCGACTTACGAAGTCTGCTCATTTCTTGCCAGTACGGGAGAACTTCAGGCTGGAACAGTTTGCACAGTTGTTTATTAATGAGATTATTCGATTACATGGGACTCCGGAGTCGATAGTATCTGATAGAGATCCGAGATTTACTTCTCGATTTTGGCAGAGCTTACAGGAAGCTTTTGGGACTAAATTACACTTCAGTACTGCTTTTCATCCTCAGACTGATGGGCAGTCTGAGCGGACTATTCAGATCCTCGAGGATATGATGCGAGCTTGTGTGCTTCAGTTTCAGGGTACTTGGGAATCACATCTGCCTTTGATGGAGTTCGCTTACAATAATAGTTTTCAGGAGAGCATTGGGATGGCTCCTTATGAGGCTTTGTATGGGCGGCAGTGTCGGACTCCATTGTGTTGGACTGAGGTTGGTGAGAGGAGGTTGACTACTTCTGAGCTAGTGGAGCTTACTCAGGAAAAAGTGGCACTGATTAGGGATCTATTGAAAGCAGCGCAGGACCGCCAAAAGAGCTACGCTGACCGTAGGATCAGGGATTTGGAGTTTGCTGTTGGAGACTGGGTTTTCCTGAAGCTATCTCCTTGGAAGGGAATTGTACGATTTGGCAGACGAGGGAAGTTGAGTCCTCGTTACATTGGACCGTATGAGATTTTGGAGCGGATTGGTCCTGTAGCTTATCGGTTGGCCTTACCAGCAGATTTGGAAAAGGTACATAATGTCTTTCATGTTTCCATGCTTCGGAAATATATTCGAGATGATTCGCATGTTTTGGAAGCACAACCAGTGGAACTGAGGGAAGACTTGAGTTTTGAAGAGCAACCTGTTGCAATCTTGGATCGGAAGGATAAAGTGTTGCGAAGGAAAACGGTTCCCTTAGTGAAGGTATTGTGGCGAAATCATCAGGTCGAAGAAGCTACTTGGGAACCCGAGGCCTTGATGCGAGAACAGTACCCTTATTTATTCCACTGAATTTCGGGGACGAAATTCTTTTTAGGGGGGTAGATTGTAACAACCCGTACCTACGGGAAGGGTAAAAATGTACTTTTGTGAAGTTTTGTAAAAAGGACGATTTTGCCCTTGTGAATAGTAAACGAAAAGTTGACTTTTTGTACTATCGATTGGATGAGTGTTAGCCCTTGACCGTGACGTAGGTTAAGACGTCACGAGTCCGTAGACAGGCGGCAGGTTCGATTCGGACAACCGGAGGAAAAGTTATGACGTACGGAAGGTTGGGGGCGTTACCGTAATTTCGAGTTAAGAGGGGAAATGTTGACTTTTTGGAGGATTTGTGGTTTTCACGTAGACCGAGGACCGTTGGATAGGTCTCGACGTCCTGAGTTCAACGACAGGCGGCACGCTGTCATCGGACGTCGGACGAAAAAGATACGGGTCTGGAAAGTCTGAGGGCAAAATGGTAATTTTGTGCAGGAGGGGCATTTTGGTCATTTTTCCTCAGCCCAATCAGATAAGGGCAAGTGGCAGATATTTTGGGCTGGCCAATAGCTGATGGACACGTGGGGGACACTAGATGGTTCTGGGAGAAACTTAAGTGTGCACGGCCACACTTGGTCATTTTTGAACCGTGCACAAGTTCGAAGGAAACAGAAAATAGAGAGAAGATTGGGGTGAGGCGGTGATCGATTTGGATGCTAGGGAGAGTGAAGAGTGAGTTGAGAGAGAGTGACATAGAGACAAGGAGGAGCTGGTGATCGTGGTCTGGTGGCGCAACCGTGCACGGAGGCAACGTGGTGGACTGTTGAATAATTGGAAGAAACAGAGGAGGCCGTGGACGGTGGTGGCTGTTGTGTTGTGTGGTGGACGGATTCAAGGTACTAGGAGACTCAGGAGGTTGAGGGGAGTCCCACGAGCACCGTGGTGGGTGACGGTTCTCACGGCGGCGCCGGAATCGAAAGGTAATTTCTTTTACCCTGTTTTTCGTGGATTTTCATTTGCAAAGTCGTGACGTTGGGCTTAGAGTCGAGGGATTAGGAGGTCAGGGTGTTGTTCAGTGAGGTCTTAGGATTGGTTTGTGATGGCTGCCGTGACGGGGGCGTACACGGCGGGGCTCAGTCGACGGCGAGTATCCAATACTCTGTTTTTGGCCGTGACTTCAAACTTGAAGTCGTGGACTTCGGGGATGAATCGACGGATTCTGTGAGTTGGGTAGGACTAAGTAGGGTCCTAGGATGGTGCTGGTATCACCACCGTGAAGGGGGAAGCAGTGGACGGCTGGGAAGGAAAACAGAGCTCACGGGCAGTGGGTTTCGAGGTTGAAGACGAGGGGTATCAGGCCGTGAGTTCTGGATTTTAGGACTGGGTTTGGTTGTAGGGGACTGGACGAAGCTAAGGGTATTGAAATGGGGAAGAATGGTGGAGGAACGGAGGAGAACCGGTCACGCCGGTTCAACACAGTTGAACCGGGTGACTCGAGGTTGAAGATACACTGTAGCAGGCGCGTGAGGCCCACGCGCAGCCACTTTGGGCGGCGCGTGGGGGCGCGTGGGGAGGAATCCGGTCAAGCGACCAACATGAGTTTAGCCCTAAATGTCCTAAGGAATCCAATGGTATAGTTTTCGGGTTAATCGGACGGTGTTACGGAATGGTTCGGGAATCCGTACGGTTTAGGGTTTAGGATTAAAATATTATTAAATTCCCAAAAAATTGGGGAAAATAGGGAAGGTATCCTTGATGTTATTGTGACCCTATTTGGTATCTATTGACAGGACGGGAGACACCAGAGACGGTTGAGGAGCGCACAGAGCGCGAGTGACGTGTTGTAAACTGTGAGTGGACTTTTTCTTACTTCCGAGCATGCCTAACTGTTTTTATTAATATTTTATGCTTTTATATGTGTTTATATGTGATTGAGATGTTTGCACGTTTTTCGAGATGTTTTTGGGATTTTGCACGTTTTTCGAGAAAAAGCGGGTTTTCAGAGTTTGATATTATCATTCAGAAATTTAACCTAAAAACGTCTTCTGATGATGGTAAATAGGTTGTGGAATATGATTTGGGATTTTCCTATGGTTTTCCGGATTTGGGTTCGGAATGTCGGTTCTGAACGCCGGAAGGGCTTCGAACCGGGGATTTCGAATTCGAATCTGGCGATGGATTTTGAATTGGTTTTACACTGGATGTGGATTGGATTTGCTGGATCTGGATATGGGTTTAAAGACCCGGATTGATATTGATGGGGGACGGGCCCGGATTGAGTTTAAAGACTCGGGAGTTTAAAGACTCGGATATTACGATATTACCCCCATAGGCCTATTGAGTTTAAAGACTCGGGAGTTTAAAGACTCGGATTTATATGTGAGGCCTGGTTGAGTTTAAAGACTCGGATAGGTCCAGCAGGTTTGATCGAGGAAAGTGATTTGATGTTTATGCTCTGGTTTCTATATCAGTATTATAGTGTATCTGTTTCTTATGGTATTTATAGTGTTTCTGTTTCTTATGATGTTTCATATTAAGATTTTTCTAATACTTCCTTGGCATGCCTGGTTTTAAACCGGAGGGAACAAATGATTTTATTTCCTTACTTTGATTTGCTGGTAAACGGTTTTAAAACTTTCATTCTTTTGGTCCACTCACACCTTTTGTTTTTAATTTCCCTCCAGGTCGTGGTGATAGCGCTGGGGTGAACGTTGAGGCAGATATCGAGGCATAGGGCTTCCGACGTTCTTCCGTTGCGGACTTAGACTTGTAGGACTTTTGGTGCCCATTTTGTAGAACTATGCTCTGGCTTACTGTTGTATATATTTACTCCTTCGTCTGATGGTTATGCTTATAGTTGTATTAAGTTTCTTTTTGGTATTGTAAGCGTGATTGTCAGACGGGAGCAGGGTTTATCCCGAGTATCGAGGTGATATTTGGGACGGGTCCTGACAACCTGTGTTTCAACGGTCAATACGTTCTCGGTGGACGTCGGTGGACATGTACGATTACATGAGAGTGCCCAGAGTTGGAGGTAGAATTGGATTTCCACAGTTTGGATGTGAATCCATGTTAGTTTGAATTTCGGGGACGAAATGTTTTAAGGGGGAAAGGTTGTAAAGACCCGTCCAGAATTTCGGGATTAATTAACGATAATTATGATTAATTAAGGATAATTAGGGGTTAATTGGGAAGATTTCTTGACTAATCCGGAGAATCACGGACGAACGGTGTGAAATGACGATTTTTTCCCTGGACTTGGGCATAATGTTGACTTTTGACTCGGGCAGTCAAATGGACTTTCACCAATGACCGTGACATAGATCAGGACATTACGAGTCCGTATACATCGAAATCGGACGTTCGATAAGAAAGTTATGGTTCACGGAAGTTTTCAGGAACTATTCACAGATCGTTCGATTTTCAAACAGGTTTATTTTTAGTGGGACCCAAAATATCTAAGGGGACCAACAGATGAGTGACAAGTGTCACTCATCCATTGATTCCCATACACATACACATGCAGCATCACCATCATTCATCATTTTCATCTTCATTCTTCATTTTTCCTTCTCAAACCCAAACACCAACCCCTACCCTCTTTCCATCTTCATCATTTCACCTTCTGGAGATAAAAGAGAGACAGAGGAGATGAAAGAGTAGCTGGGAAACGGTCAAGGAACGGTGGAGCCGCCGCGGGGATGGTTGGAATAGCGAGAAACAAAGGTAAACTGTGGGATTCAAATTTTTGGCTTTTGATTTTGATGGTGTCGATCGATTCTAAGCTTAGGATAATGTTTCTTGAGCTCCCACAAGCTTGTAGATGAATTTTGCACGGATTTGGAAGTCGGACGTTGTCAGAATGATGACAGGATGTGTGGCAGAAACTTTGAATGACCATAACTTTAAATCCAGGTACTTTCTTCAATTTCTGCGTTTAGATTTGGATTGCTTGGCTCGAGTAGATGAATTTACATAGGTAAAACGTCGAATTTGGTTGAGAAATGAGTGAGATATCGAAGTTTGAAGTTTAGGGAACAATGGAGTTTTTCGGCGAGTCAATCGGCGAGTTGACTCGTTGACTGGTTAGTTGACTTGTTGACTTTTTTGACCGTTGACTTTTGATCCGTTGACTTTTTCTGAGTTGACTTTCACTTTGACCATGCGTGTGGGGTCTCGTGGGCTCAAATTTCGAGGTGGGATTAATGTCATTTAAAAGGTTTTGACGATTCGGATCCAATGGTGGTGATTTCGAGTCGATTGGAGATCATTATGTTGGTAAAATTGAGAGTTTTTACCTCGGGGAACGTGTCAAAGACACGTTGACTTTTCCAAGAGTTTTGGGGTTTTATCCTACGGACTTATATAGATTATTAGTAACTTTTGTGTATGATTTGGACAGATCGGGAAGTTCCGAAGATGGTGATTTAGCCTCGGGAAGGCTTCTGGCATGCGTATCGAGGCGACAGCTAAGACGGTCTGTGAGTGGATATTTGCTTTCAAAATATGATGCATGCATAACTGTTTTATATGTTTTATATCTATGTTTGAATGTCTTGAGTACGTATATTTTTGGTATTTGGTATTTATGTATTTGCACGTATTTCGAGGCGTATAGTTTTATATTGGATTTATATGTGCTTGTTTTTTCATGGTGGATTTGGAAACATTGAATCGAGCATGATACCCATTTGATTTGGAAACTATCGGACTCGAAGACCATTTGATTTAATGAGATATCGGGCTAGAGGCCCATTTGGTTTACATGATCGAGTTAGAGGCCCAGTTGGTTATGATATCGGGCATGAGTCCCATTTGGGGTTTATAAATATGATTTCGGGTTCGAAGACCCTAAAATGGATTTGGATTTGAGTACTTGGAATTATGGATTTATGGTGGTTTATGCAAATTTCGGATATGGCCTCTTTGAAAGATTTTGAAAGGATTTTATAAAATGTTTTCCATATAACATCCTGATACGAGGATATGTGGATGGTCTACTCCAGCTATCTGGGACACTGGGGATGTCACGGCGCATTGCCTGCGAGGGGTAATTGCACAGAGTGACCGTACCGTATAGTGACTCAAGAGCAGAATTGTTATGATTAGACGTCAGGGATGTCAGACATCTGGGATCTCATAGATTGACCTGGAGAGACCCAAGGCGGCACGCGTAGCCTTAGACCGTGACATGACATCTCGGACATCAAGCGTCTCGGACGGTCGGCATCTGGGATGCCAACGATCGGTGTTTGGATTACGGATTTATTGGATTGATGAAATGGTATTTCTGTATTTAATAAATGGATTTGGGCAGTGACCCACATGATTGGTTTTACGGTTTTCGGGTAAGGCCCTAATGATTTGAGAAAGGAAATGTCCTTGGCTTTATAAACGGTTTTATTATATTTGAATTAACTGCTTTTCGTATGCATTCATGGTTTTAAGTGAAGGGCATAAATGTCTTTTTTTTAAATGAGTTTTATTAAATTGTTTATTTTTGTCCACTCACAACTTTTATGGTTTTTAATGCCTTTCAGGTTGATCGCGGATGCGAGCTGTAGCAGAGATCCAGACATCACACTCCGCCACTGATCCGGGTGCACTCTGGAAGCCCGAGTGGGCTAAGGTTTGGGTATCCCTTATTTGGCCTTCGTGTCACACGTGCGTGTTACACGTGGGTTAGACGGGTGCATGACACATCCTGCGTTAATCCCGGGGGGGATTGGGATGGGTCGTGTCACATTGCTCATAACCTAGTTTCCGTCCAAAAATTCCGTTTACACAAAAATTGCCAAATGCTTTTCGATGCTCACTCTCTTCATATCCAGGATCCCTTGGGGTGAGTTCTATACCACCTTCCAAGTGTTGATGGTTTGTATCCAATTCCAAAATCTGTCTCCAATTGCAACTCACTCTATTTCCTCTGTCACTGCTTGTGTGGGTAAAAAGATTTCATCCTCTATATGGCATCAGCGATTTGGTCATCCTGCCAATGTCATTCTATCTACCATGTTGTCCCAAGCTCGACTCGTGTGCTCACTAAATTAGGAGTCTCACATTTGTCAACCTTGCCTTAAGGGTAAATCGTCTTGACTGATTTTTCCCTTATATGATCATACTGTTTCTATCCCATTTGATAAAATCCACTCAGATGTGTGGGGTCCTAGTCCTTGTCTGTCTTCTTTTTGGTTATAAGTACTACGGTACCGCTAAAAATTCCCAATTTGCTGATCACCACTGTGATTTTGTGCAAGAACCTCTTCAGGCCATGTAAAAATGGGAGATGGAGTAAATGAAGCACCTCCTGATGAAATCAAATCTCCAGTCTCAAAATTGGAATTCTAGAAGACAGGAGCAGAACTTTTGGTTGCCACCATACTATATAGGAAAGTGACTTGCTAATTGACCTATTTAATGATTGCTTCTTCAGCATGAAGCTGAGCCCTGAAATATTTAAGATGTATAGTACTCTCTCTTCCCCTTATGACACATCTGAATATATTATACTCAGCATGTAGACCTCTTAAGGCAAGGATCACGACATCATCATTTTCAAAACGAACACCACATGACTTTAACATATCTCTACTATCGTTAATTCTTTGTAAGTATTGAATCATATTCTCATATCCCTTATTGATACTTTGAAGATCTGTTTTCATTTGAAAAATATAAGCTTTTTTAATTGAAGCAAACCTGTCTTTGAGATTTTTCCCATCTCTTGAGAATTCTTGCAACCAAGAACACATGACATGGCTGATGTAGATAGAGTTGTTGTGATTAACTGCATAAGTGCTCTATCGTGCAACCTCCATACTTGAGCATCTTGAGTGGTTGCTTCATCAATAGCTTCTGGACATGGATTTGACCCATTGACAAATTTGGCCAAATTGTGAACGTTGAGTAGTAGCCCTATTTGAAAATTCCCAGTCATGTAGTTGTGATCATCAAGCTTCACCTAGACTGAGTTTCCCACACTAGTTGTGAGACCTGCGATAGGAGTTTTAAGGATTTGTAACTGTGAAACATTCATCATTTCTAAACTTTTTTTTTCTTTGATTCACTGAGACCTTTTAACAAACACATGAAGATCTTCTTGAGCAATTCACGTTTCTCTTCTAAACCCTTTTGGAAAACACCTTTTGAGCTTCTTTGATTCTTGACACTTATTTGAGTTTTCTTTTCAGCTTCTTTGAGCTTAAGTTGAATTTTTTTTTTCAGCTTCTTTGAGCTTGAGTTTGGATTATGAAATTGCATGGAAAAACTAGAAGAACGAATGAGTGAAAGAACAGTAAACTGATCAGGCATTTCCCGGCTCTGATACCATGTTGAGAGAATTGAAAGAAGAGTAGGAGGGTTCTTGAAGAGAATGAAATTAAAACTTTTGATTGAATTTCACTTACTTGCACAATCACATTATACGTTTATATATCATTGCACAACTACACTAACTTAAGATCACTACACCAAAACAAGACTTCTAGGGCACGTAATGCACGTCTTAAAAGGGCTTTTAGGGTGTGCCTTAAAATGTTATATCGTAAAAAAATGTGTATTATTCATGGCATGCATTCTGCGCCGTAAATGCTGAAGCTTAAAGCGTGGTGCACACCCTAAATGCTCTTTTAAGGAGTGCATTGCACACTCTAAATACTCGTTTAAGGCGTACAGTGCACGCCCTAAATACTCTTTGAAGGCTCCCAGTGTGCACCCTAAATATTCTTTTAAGGCGTGCAGTGCACACCGTAAATACAACTTATGAAGGCCACATTGCACACCTGAAAACTTTGGTGCCATCTATTCAAGGCATGCTTTGCGGTCGTTGTAAATTTTTTTTTTTTTAACATCCATTCAATAATTTTTTTTTAATTTCCATTTGTAAACTCAATACATGTTAAATATATTGTATAGTAGATTCAATAAGAAATAAAGAACCAATTTAAACATGGGTATTCAGTAGAAAAGAAAATATATTAAAACTCAAAGAGAATAATTCATAGATATTAACTTGGCAAAGAAAATTAGCATAAATTATACTTATCACATCATCTCAACGTACACTTATCCAAATTTCTAAAACCCACAAAGATCCATAACGAAAAATTATTATAATAAACATTGACGATGGTTTAAAAAAAATACTAAATTCTTCCATAAACATATACCAAGTCACTAGTTGCAAGTTCTTCCTCTTAATTCTCCATGTGTATGCTGCATCAGCTTCCCTATTCCATACAAAATTCTTCCATAAACATATGCCAACTCCTGCAACATTATTATGAATAAACAAGCTTAATTTCACATTCACAAAATGAGTTCCAAATGCATGTGAAGAAAATATGAAGTTTGTGACAATTTAGAGTACGGGCTAATAGCATAGGATTCATTTTGCATGTTTTTATGCAAGAAGGCGGAAAAATTCAGTTGATCCTATAATTCAGAGTTACAATTCAGAGTTACATAAGAATCATCCCATCTTAACAACTTACGAAGTGGATTTAAAGTGATGCATGATATTGAAGATGAAGGCATGTTGATTGAAATATTAAAAAGATTAGCTGAAACTATAAAAAGTTAAAAAAGGTCCTTGTCAACCATATATATAAAATAATAAAATATCAAGTGGCTATCAAATCCCTTTACAAATTGCTACACTAACTAGCAAGAACGACAATAGTAACAAGATCTAAGCATATGGTGAATATAATGGAATCCACAATAAAGTCCAATTAATCACAATTCACGCACTTGCACACTTACGTTACTAATCCAATATGTCAAATAAGTTTGGCAAGTTACTGAATTCAATGTTTAATTTCTTGTGACTGCAAGACAAGGATAGTGAGCCAAAATGAGAATAATAAGATCTAGAAGTTTAGACTACCAACCTAGCTATAGTCAAAACAATGGAATAAACAAACAACAAGTGCACCAATCTATTTATCCACTTCAAGATATCATATCCCAAAAATTACTTCAAGATATCATATCCAATTCAAGACCCTAGGCAAACATGCTAAGATGGATGTATAGAGAGATTTTAAGCAGTGTAGCACAAGAGAAATGATCAAATAATCTTAATAGATTAGTACGATAAATTGCAGTGCCAGGAACCTCAACATGCCAAATTATACTTCATGAATAAGCCAGATTGTAAGAAATTCCATAACTTTCCAGCACCGGAGCAATTTAGACATCTCGCAGTTGTGGGCACTCGCAAGGGGCGGTCTGAGGCACTAGATGCTGATATAGGATTGAAGTTCAAGCACACTCCACTTGCGGAAAATCTAGCACAAGTCAGGTACCCTGTCGAAGGATGATTTGCAACAGAATTTTTGTCATGAGAGTGGGAGAGGAAGTTCTATAAATTTGCGAACGCCAGAAGGTGACCCCTTTTCTTTTTTTCTTTAGTTTATTTACTCCCATAAAATATCAAAATTTATTACCAGAAGTGCAACTTCATAAAAATGACAGTAAAAAAGAAAATTGAAACAATCCCATTCAGCAAATCATCCTTCTTTCGTCAAGGATATTCGAGGACCAAATGAAACAGTTGAGCATGGAAACCTGTTGGCACAGTTTTATTTAAGACAATTTGAAACATACCAGTTCCATGGCAATACCAGTTCCATGTCACAATTACATCTTTATCATGAGCTGGAGATACAGAAGGACACACTTTAAGGGCACACTCCTTCGTACTTTAAGGGCACACTTTGCACTCCTTAAAAACTATAATGCCTTAAAAACTATCTTTTTAAAGCACACATATAAAGCATGTCCTGATAAGCTATAAAAAAAGGCACATTATGATAAGCTATAAAAGAAGGCACACACATAAGTGGTATAAAATAACCTTTTTTAGGGCGTGCAAAAGTGCACGTCCTAAAAAGTACTCTTTTAAGGCGGCATTTTTGCACGCCCTAATTTACACGTCTTAAAAACCTTATTTTGGTGCCGTGGATCTAAGTAAGAAGGTTACAATAACTATTAAGCCTTCAATCCGTTAGTTAGTTGGAGATCACAACCTCTAACAACTGATTCTTGAATTCATGGTGATTGTGACACTTGTCACAATTACATCTTTATCATGAGCTGGAGATACAGAAGGACAACATTGTAGCACCAATGAAGTATTTCTTCATTCTATCATTTGATTCATAAAATTATTTTAAGAGTACATGAAGAGTATCACCAAAATTCAGAATAATCATTTCAAGATCATTTATATATTTAAAAAATGATTTTTTTTTATTATCCTTATAAATGAGGAATATCACTCATATTGTACGCTCATATCTTAACATATAGATTGAATGAGTCCTATTGCTCTAATACAGTACGTATCACCTAATAATCTCTGGTGAAATGACCAATTATTGTGATAATGGAATTGCAATTGCAGGCCAATTGGTATATGCCACTTCAATTTTGATAATTTTCAGTCCTGTAATTTTCTTTTAATTAGCAATGAAAGTCCTAGAAATCTAAAGAAAGGTAGGTGGCATATTTTATTTTAATTGATTGCAAATATTTTGAGGACAATACTAGGATATGGGTATAATCATATATATTTGTAGCGATATATTAATGCAGATATAACCTATTAATACAAGTAGGTAAGGATGGAGGCACATAACCAGACCCTTGTTGCAATTCTTTTGCTTCAATTTTTACTCGCATATGTATATACAAATTAACCAATATTCTTGAACTAACAATAATATATAATTTATAATTCCACTCATTGGGTAAATAACATTCGAAATGATTTATAGTAGAATTGAACAAGTGAGTGGCACTTGTGTCTGGCGTATAAATGAAGCCAAAAGTATGGAGAATTATGGTGCCAGCATTAAAAAATTACATGTATGGACCATTAAATCTTCATTTGTATGGCCTCTTTTTTCACTTTTCTGATTTCCAAAGAAAAAACGCATCAAGAGATAATTCTTCTCTTGGCCCTTTAAGGGTGTGTTTGGTATGCCGTATTAAACTCCAGATAGACTAAATAATCCGAAACCTGTGTTTGGTACCAGTCGTATTAATTAGTCACCGTATAAGTTAATACGGTTGAATATTTTTATACAGTCCAGACACGCTAAAATAATACGCTCGAAATTGTCCGTATTAAATAGTCGGATAACTAGTAATCTTGTAAAATATAATAATAATAATAATAATAATAATAATAATAATAATAATAAAATAGTAATCTAATAAAAATAAAATATTAATTTAGTAAATATCAATAATAAAAAGTAATAAAGTAATAAATACTAATAATAATAAATTAATAATTAATGATATTTTAATAAATAATAATGATAAAATTAAAAATAATTCATTAATAAAAATGTAATAAATAGTAATAATAATTATTATTAAAATAAATAATAAAAAAAATAATGACATACATAATTAATATTTAAGATATAAGTATTTCGTCAATTACTATAATATAATCTGGTCAGTATAATATAGTCGGCATTCTAATCCGGAAAAGTACCAAACCCCCGACTAAATAATCAGTCTATCTGATAGACAGATTAGTCTATCCGATTGAAATAGTCAGTACAGTACGGCATACCAAACGAGGTGTAACGACCCGAACCGAAAATAATAATATTTTAATGTAAAAAGACTATTTTGCCCCTGAGGGGGAAACTTTGACTTTTGACCCGGGAAACAATTGGGACTTTGACCCATGACTATGACGTAGGTCGGGGCGTCACGAATCCGTAGACAGGCGGCACGCCGAAATCGGAGTTCGTATGAAGAAGTTATGGTCAAGGAAGCGTTTTAGCGGAATTTACGAACCGAGAACAACAGAATAAAATATTAATTTATTACGGGAATCCGTGCCAACCTAATATTTAAATCAAACCAGTGGATTGGTGGCAAGTGTCACCCATCCAAGCCTACACTATTCCCATAAAGCAACTTACACTATTTAATCTATTTTTTTATATTATTTATTTTTCCCTCCAATTAACCCCAGCCCTTGGATCTACTGCCCAAATTCATCCCAGCCCTTCATTTTCATCTGCTTTCCTTATTCATGCACGATCATTCTCTGTCTTTCTCCCAAACACACACAAACACACATACAGCCCCCCCACGACCCGTGCTTCTTCTTCCATTTTCTCTAGACCAAGGCGATCAAACCAGCCATCCTTATCACACCAGACGACCACCCACAGCACCACCATTATCTGGTCTTCACCACCGTGCAACACCGGCAACCACCAGCCCGTTTTTCCCGTCCGAAATTCCGTCCAAAAACACGACCCGAAACACCAAGGAAACGGGTCCAAGAAGCAAACCGTGACAACCACACCACCTCGACGTAGGGGAAGCTCCAGTCTGCACCGTGAGGACCCCAGGAGCTTAACTGGACGACAGCGCGGCCTGCGGCGGCGACACGACGGCGGTAAGGTCGAAAACCCGAGAACCCGTTTTGATCCTCTGTTTCGAACCAACGTGTTTTAGTGCTAGGAAATTGATTGTGTGATGTTAGAAATGTCCTAGGGTGAGAGACGAGTTGATCAGGACCGGTTTAGACGACGGAGGCGGCGTGGATCACCGGAGAAGACGATCGGACGTTGGCCGTGAGTTTCAGTGACGAACTGGTGAGTTTTCTCCCGTTTTCTTTCTAGTTTGAGGTTGTAGAACCATAGAACAGACCTAGACGACCCTACAGGGATGAACCCCGTCGAAAATGGTGGCCAGAATTGTACGGTTGAATCGGGTCAAGCCGTGGGTCGACGGCGACCCGGTTCCAGTCAAACGGGTCTGACCCGATACTGTAGCATGATGACGTCATCATGCTAACGTCACTTCTGACGTCATGATGACGTCATCCGGTCAGATATTGTCAGACCAGGGACCAATCATAACATGCCACGTGTCACCTGACAAGTGTCAGTGATGACGTCATGCTGACGTCAACATGACGTCACTGTTGACGTCAGCAGTACTGTAGCAGCGTTGACCCACGCGTTCACCAGGTGCGTGGGGGCGCGTGTGAACAGTGATTTTGGTGGGGCCGGTACCATTTTCAAGGTTTCAACGATACGGATCCAATGGAGGTGGTTTCGCGTCGATCGGAGATCGTTATGTTAGTCAAAATGGGGTTTGAAGCACTGGGAATAGTGCCCGGGATGCGATTTTGAGGCGGATCTGTTCTAGGGTCTTGGTATTGATGTTATAGGGTCCTTAAGTGACCCTCAGGAATAATAATACAGGTTTATAGAGATCGTTGAGCAGCAAGGACCGAGTGTGAGTGGGCTGTTTGATTTATAAAAGGCTTGCATGCATAAACTGTTTTACTATTTCCACTGATGAGTCTTATGAACTGGTTATATCTGTTATTACAATGTTTTGGGCATGAGACCCGTCTGGATTATATGTGGAATTGTTTGGGATGTCCGGGGGACATAGGGTAAACTATACTGTTATTGTACTGTACTTTCCTACCTGTGTATATTGTCTCCTCCAGGGAGGGTCGTTGGCCTGGGTGGACCCTGGAGTAGTCACGGGGCTCTGACTGAGTGGAGTTGACCCCCGTTGGGCTGTTTACTCTCAGGAAGGCATGTTTATATACCTCGGGCAGTGACCGGGATACCGGGAGCTGATGTACCTAGAGAGTCTCGGGTGTGAGACCCTGAGTGGCAATAGAACCGTGACATCATTTGGGTTGGGTTTTACAGTGCACTGATATGTTAGTTTCACCTTTCGATTATTATTGTGGTTTATTTGTTATGATTTCATTATAATATTATATTTTCACTGCATGCAAGATTTGAAAAACGGAGGGGTAAAACCTTATGATTATTTTATTATTAAATTGATTTCTAAACTGTTATTTTTGGCCCACTCACCCTTGTTTTACTGACCCCTCCAGACCCTGACACGGAAATAGAGGAGGAGGACCCGGAGGAGGAGGCAGAGGTTTAGTTTGCCTAGCTGTGCACCTGTACACCCACTTGTGGGTAGGTTGAGCACCGAATAAATGTACTCTGACTAGTGTGCTCACATGTTGTATTTTACTTTCCCTTGTCTGACAGTATCGCTTTAGACACTATGGTTGTACGTTATCTATCTATTTAAGTATTCAGTTTGTATTGAAGGTTAATTTTGGTATGTTTAGAGTCATTGTCAGACGGGAGCGGGTCACGTCCCCGGGTGGTCCCAGTGGGATTGGGACGGGTTCTGTCAGCTTGGTATCAGAGCATTAGGATTAGTAGTCAGAGTACTAGGTTAGCGGTTTGTACTTTGTACATAGTCGCTTTCGATGTCTTTTAACCTGTTTGCCTCTTAACAGTTGGATATGCCTCCCCGACGTGAACCCCGTGCACGTGTTGACGAGGGCAATGGAGGAAATGGAGACACTGCGAGCATTGAGCGGGCTCAGCGCCTGGGTGCTACGCATTTCAGTGGGGGAACTGACCCTGAGGAAGCACACCAGTGGATTGACCGCTGGGAGAGGATTTTCGAGGTCATGCACTGTCCACCGGAGGAGCGTGTCGTACTGGCGACTTTCCTACTGGATGGGAGCGCATATCGATGGTGGCATAACCTTGTTTTGGCCGGCTGGACTGTTCACACCATTCCATGGGAGACCTTCCGAGAGCGGTTTCTCAACCAGTTCTATCCACGGTCGTTTCGCAATGCCCGTGAGGCGGAGTTTCTGCAACTCCGACAGGGAGATCAGACTGTAGCAGAGTACGAGGAGACCTTCCTGATGTTGTCTCGCTTTGTTGAGAACTTCGTGATCACCGAGGCAGACCGATGTCGCAGATTTGAGTGGGGCCTGCGACCTGAGATTCAGGCGATGGTGACTGCAACGCCCTTTGCTTCCATGAGGGATCTGACTGATGCGGCGACCAGGGTTGAGAACAGTATCCTGGCTCGTCAGCGAGCTGAGGGGGAGACACGGCGACGTGATCGCCCACACTTGGGATTCTCGGGTCGTCGTGGCTCGAAGGGAGGACATTCTGGTGGATCTTCGTCTTCTAGCAGCCGAGGACGTTCTGGTCAGTTCAGGAGTCCTCAGAGGTCTGGACAGCGTTCTGGAGCTTGGCAGCGGTCGTACTCACCGATGAGCATCTCACCGGGAGGATACTCGGGTCGACCTAGGGAGGTCACATGCTTCGCTTGTGGTGAGCCGGGGCACTATGCTTCTGAGTGTCCACTGATTCGAGGCAGTACTACGCCCGCACAGAGCTCAGCATCTCAGACCGACAGCAGCCGGACACGCGGTGTTGTGCGTGGCCGTGATCGAGGAGCTTGAGGACGGGGACGACCTGCAGAGTCTATGGCTCGTGTCTATGCTGTTACCCAGCAGCAGGCCAGATCCATTCCGGGAGTGTTGACAGGTACTGTACATATTTATGGCATGGTTGTTCGTGCATTGATGGATTCGGGGGCAACTCATTCTTTTATTTCACCGCGTTGTGCGAGTCTGTTGGGCCGTGAGGTGACCGCACTTGAGCACGAGATGGGAGTGGGGACACCGATGGGTGTGACCTACCAAGTGAACCAGGAGATACGAGCTTGTCCTGTGGAGATTGAGGGAGTCGAATTTCCGGCAGACTTAATTCTGATGAATGTTCACGACTTCGATGTGATACTTGGAGTTGATTGGTTGTCGGAGTACAATTCACTCATCGACTGTAGTAACATGCGGTTGACTTTGAGAGGTCCGGGATTACCGGAAGTGATATTTCAGGGGGAGTGTGGAGACGCATCACCCAAGGTAATATCTGCACTCACAGCTACTAAACTTTTACAGAAGGGGTGTCAGGGTTATCTTACTTATGTGGTAGAGTCTACGGATGAATCTTTGAGTATTGAGGATATTCCGATTGTGCGGGAATTTCCTGATGTCTTTCCAGGAGATTTACCTGGATTACCACCACCCAGGGAGATCGACTTTACGATTGAGTTACTCCCCGGGACTCGACCGATTTCACAAGCACCGTATCGTATGGCACCGGCGGAGCTACGGGAATTGAAAATCCAATTACAGGAATTGGTGGATCTAGGGTTTATCCGACCCAGTACATCACCATGGGGAGCGCCGGTCTTATTTGTGAAAAAGAAGGAGAGTAGTTTGCGGTTGTGTGTGGATTATCGGCAATTGAACAAGGCTACGGTAAGGAATCAGTATCCCTTACCCAGGATCGATGATTTGTTCGATCAGTTACGAGGAGCGCGATATTTCTCCAAGATAGATCTGAGGTCGGGATACCATCAACTGAGAATAGCCGAGGGGGATGTTCAGAAAACAGCTTTTCGAACAAGGTATGGGCATTATGAGTTCTTGGTGATGCCCTTTGGACTGACGAATGCACCAGCGACATTCATGGACTTGATGAATCGAGTTTTTCAAGCATACTTGGATAAATTTGTGATCGTGTTTATCGACGACATCTTGGTGTATTCCAAGAGTGTCAGAGCTCATGAGGAGCACTTACGAATGGTATTAGGTAAACTACGACAGGAGCAGCTGTATGCTAAGTTAAGCAAGTGTCAGTTTTGGCTAAATAGTATTGGATTCTTGGGTCCCATTATATCACCCGAGGGGATAAGTGTGGATCCTCAGAAAACGGAGGCTGTGACAAATTGGCCAAGACCGACCACGGTGACGGAAGTGCGAAGTTTTGTTGGGTTAGCAGGCTACTATCGGAGATTCGTAGAGAGTTTCTCCCAGATTGCCGCACCATTGACTCGGTTAACCCGGAAAGGGGTGAAGTTTGTATGGGACGATCAGTGTGAACAGAGTTTCCAGGAATTAAAGTTCCGATTAACCACTGCACCTGTCCTTGCATTACCAGACAGCAGTGGAGAGTTTGTGGTATATAGTGATGCATCGCTGCAGGGCTTGGGTTGTGTATTGATGCAGAATGGAAAAGTGATTGCTTACGCATCCCGGCAGCTGAAGACGCACGAGTTGAACTACCCTACTCATGATTTGGAATTGGCAGCGGTGGTTCATGCTCTAAAGATCTGGAGACATCATCTGTTCGGTGTGACATGCCGAATATTCACCGATCACCAGAGTCTTAAACATTTGTTCACTCAGAAGGAACTCAACATGAGACAGCGGAGATGGTTGGAATTGTTGAAGGATTATGATTGTACCATCGAGTACCATCCTGGCAAGGCAAATGTCGTAGCTGATGCACTTAGCAGGAAGTCGGCGGGATCAGTTGCGCATTTAAGATTGGTGTATCTTCCTTTGCTAGTGGAACTTCGGAAGAGCGGAGTTATGTTAGGGATGGATGATCAGGGAGCCTTGTTGGCTAGCTTTCATGTACGACCCGTGTTGGTCGACAGGATCACGAGGCTCAACTACAGGACCAGATACTCTGTGACTACAGGAACGAGGTTGAATCCGGACAGAGACAAGATTTCTCCGTCAAGGGCGATGAAGCATTAGTAAAGCTTGGGAGATTGTGTGTACCCGCGATACCAGAGTTGAGGAGAGAGATTTTAGACGAGGCCCACAGTTTGGCCTATGCTATGCATCCAGGAGGGACAAAGATGTACCGTACTCTCCGGGACTATTATTGGTGGCCAGGGATGAAGAGGGAGATAGCTGAGTTTGTCAGCAAATGTTTGATCTGTCAGCAGGTCAAGGCAGAACGGCAGCGTCCGTATGGGGCTATGCAGCCACTTCCAATTCCACAATGGAAGTGGGATCATATTACAATGGATTTTGTCTTCAAGTTACCGAAGACAAGGAGTGGAGTTGATGGGGTCTGGGTAATAGTGGACCGGTTGACTAAATCAGCGCATTTTCTGCCTGTACGTGAGACGTACAAGCTCAACCGTTTGGCCCAATTATTCATTAATGAGATCATCCGACTACACGGTACTCCAGAGTCGATCGTGTCGGATCGGGATCCGCGTTTCACATCCAGGTTTTGGAGGAGTCTACAGACTACTTTGGGTACGAAATTACACTTCAGTACGGCATTCCACCCACAGACCGACGGACAGTCTGAAAGGACAATACAAACTCTCGAGGACATGATGAGAGCCTGTGTGTTGCAATTCCAGGATTCGTGGGCTGATCGATTGCCATTGATGGAGTTTGCCTACAATAACAGCTACCATGCGAGTATAGGGATGGCACCCTATGAGGCACTGTATGGTCGACAGTGCAAAACACCGGTATGCTGGATGGAGGTCGGAGAAAGAACCGCAGTGGGGCCGGATCTGATGGATATGACCCAAGAGACAGTTCGGGTTATTCGGGAGAGACTGAAGGCGGCCCAGGATCGCCAGAAAAGCTATGCGGACCGATGGATCCGAGATTTAGAGTTCGAGGTTGGTGACTTTGTCTTTTTAAAGTTATCGCCGTGAAAAGGGATTCTCCGATTTGGACGACGTGGGAGATTGAGCCCTCGTTATATCGGACCATATGAGATTGTCGAGAGGATTGGTCCAGTGGCTTATCGTTTAGCACTACCTTCAGAACTTTCCCGAGTACATGACGTGTTTCATGTATCTATGCTACGGAAGTATCTTCGGGATAACTCTCATGCACTGCCAGAGCAACCACTGGAACTGATGACAAATTTGAGTTTCGAGGAACGGCCAGTGCAGATTCTGGATAGGAAGGAAAAGGTTTTAAGGAACAAGACGATTTCTTTGGTTAAAGTACTATGGCGGAACCACGAGGTGGAGGAAGCGACATGGGAACCCGAGGAATTGATGAGAGGGCAGTACCCATACTTGTTTGAGTAAATTTCGAGGACGAAATTTCTGTAAGGTGGGTAGGTTGTAACGACCCGAATCGAAAATAATAATATTTTAATGTAAAAAGACTATTTTGCCCCTGAGGGGGGAAACTTTGACTTTTTACCCGGGAAACAATTTGGACTTTGACCCATGACTATGACGTAGGTCGGGACATCACGAATCCGTAGACCGACGGCACGCCGAAATCGGAGTTCGTATGAAGAAGTTATGGTCAAGGAAGCGTTTTAGCGGAATTTACGAACCGAGAACAACGGAATAAAATATTAATTTATTACGGGAATCCATGCCAACCTAATATTTAAATCAAACCAGTGGATTGGTGACAAGTGTCACCCATCCAAGCCTACACTATTCCCATAAAGCAACTTACACTATTTAATCTATTTTTTTATATTATTTATTTTTCCCTCCAATTAACCCCAGCCCTTGGATCTACTGCCCAAATTCATCCCAGCCCTTCATTTTCATCTGCTTTCCTTATTCATGCACGATCATTCTCTGTCTTTCTCCCAAACACACACAAACACACATACAGCCCCCCCCACGACCCGTGCTTCTTCTTCCATTTTCTCTCGACCAAGGCGATCAAACCAGCCATCCTTATCACACCAAACGACCACCCACAGCACCACCATTATCTGGTCTTCACCACCGTGCAACACCGGCAACCACCAGCCCGTTTTTCCCGTCCGAAATTCCGTCCAAAAACACGACCCGAAACACCAAGGAAACGGGTCCAAGAAGCAAACCGTGACAACCACACCACCGCGACGTAGGGGAAGCTCCAGTCTGCACCGTGAGGACCCCAGGAGCTTAACTGGACGACGGCGCGGCCTGCGGCGGCGACACGGCGGCGGTAAGGTCGAAAACCCGAGAACCCGTTTTGATCCTCTGTTTCGAACCAACGTGTTTTAGTGCTAGGAAATTGATTGTGTGATGTTAGAAATGTCCTAGGGTGAGAGACGAGTTGATCAGGACCGGTTTGGACGACGGAGGCGGCGTGGATCACCGGAGAAGACGATCGGACGTTGGCCGTGAGTTTCAGTGACGAACTGGTGAGTTTTCTCCCGTTTTCTTTCTAGTTTGAGGTTGTAGAACCATAGAACAGACCTAGACGACCCTATAGGGATGAACCCCGTCGAAAATGGTGGCCGGAATTGTACGGTTGAATCGGGTCAAGCCGTGGGTCGACGGCGACCCGGTTCCAGTCAAACGGGTCTTACCCGATACTGTAGCATGATGACGTCATCATGCTAACGTCACTTCTGACGTCATGATGACGTCATCCTGTCAGATATTGTCAGACCAGGGACCAATCAGAACATGCCACGTGTCACCTGACAAGTGTCAGTGATGACGTCATGCTGACGTCAGCAGTACTGTAGCAGCGTTGACCCACGCGTTGACCAGACGCGTGGGGGCGCGTGTGAATAGTGATTTTGGTGGGACCGGTACCATTTTCAAGGTTTCGACGATACTGATCCAATGGAGGTGGTTTCGTGTCGATCGGAGATCGTTATGTTAGTCAAAATGGGGTTTGAAGCATCGGGAATAGTGCCCGGGATGCGATTTTGAGGCGGATCTGTTCTAGGGTCTTGGTATTGATGTTATAGGGTCCTTAAGTAACCCTCAGGAATAATAATACAGGTTTATAGAGATCGTTGAGCAGCAAGGACCTAGTGTGAGTGGGCTGTTTGATTTATAAAAGGCTTGCATGCATAAACTGTTTTACTATTTCCACTGATGAGTCTTATGAACTGGTTATATCTGTTATTACAATGTTTTGGGCATGAGACCCGTCTGGATTATATGTGGAATTGTTTGGGATGTCCGGGGGACATAGGGTAAACTATACTGTTATTGTACTGTACTTTCCTACCTGTGTATATTGTCTCCTCCATGAAGCGTCGTTGGCCTGGGTGGACCCTAGAGTAGTCACGGGGCTCTGACTGAGTGGAGTTGACCCCCGTTGGGCTGCTTACTCTCAGGAAGGCATGTTTATATACCTTGGGCAGTGACCGGGATACCGGGAGCTGATGTACCTAGAGAGTCTCGGGTGTGAGACCCTGAGTGGCAACGCGTAGCCTTAGAACTGTGACATCATTTGGGTTGGGTTTTACAGTGCACTGATATGTTAGTTTCACCTTTCGATTATTATTGTGGTTTATTTGTTATGATTTCATTATAATATTATATTTTCACTGCATGCAAGATTTGGAAAACGGAGGGGTAAAACCTTATGATTATTTTATTATTAAATTGATTTCTAAACTGTTATTTTTGGCCCACTCACCCTTGTTTTACTGACCCCTCCAGACCCTGACACGGAAATAGAGGAGGAGGACCCGGAGGAGGAGGCAGAGGTTTAGTTTGCCTAGCTGTGCACCTGTACACCCACTTGTGGGTAGGTTGAGCACCGAATAAATGTACTCTGACTAGTGTGCTCACATGTTGTATTTTACTTTCCCTTGTCTGACAGTATCGCTTTAGACACTGTGGTTGTACGTTATCTATCTATTTAAGTATTCAATTTGTATTTAAGGGTAATTTTGGTATGTTTAGAGTCATTGTCAGACGGGAGCGGGTCACGTCCCCGGGTGGTCCCAGTGGGATTGGGACGGGTCCTGTCACGAGGCTTAAATGTTTACATCAGTTCTAATTATCTGCTCTAAGCCATACATAAATTTAGTGATGTAGAGCTTTTAGTTATTTATGTATTAATTTATTACACTGTTTGTGAATCTTACTATTATCGCTTTATTTGAAATTTATGTTTGTACCCTTCAGCAATCAGCAGTATCATCTTTGATAATGCAAATATTATGTGTGTACCCACACATTCACCAGCCTTTTGTTTTATTCATCGGTTTTCTTCTCCTCTATCAGGTTTTATTTTAAATATTTTGCATGCATATATGGTGGTGTCATCGGAAGATGACGTCACCAGCATAACAAACCCGGAGATGTCATCAGAAGCTTAAAAAATTTAAAAGAACACAAGGAGCAATCATTCATTCTGAATATTTTGTTCCAAAACATTGGTAGCAAACTAATAATGGTAAGTTCAAATAAATAAGAAGCTCTCTTGTGTTAATTAAGCAGGAGCCTTGAGAAGTGACTTGTGTCTATAAATGAATTATCTGACCGATTATATTTAGTAAACTTATCCTACTTTACTTAAAATCTTTAGATTATAAATAATCTCCCCTTGTTCATGTTAGCATTATCAGACCACGTGGCTAGAACTGGATGGTGCCACATGGCAAAGTGTCTGATGTCAAGTGCCATGTTAGCTAGGACTGACGTCAGCAAGTGACGTTGGCAGTTGACGTAATGCGCATGGGCGGCTCATGGGGATAGCTCCATACTTCTTCTAGCTAGTGTGTGGTGTCGCGTCGATGCAAATCTCGAGGTGAGACAGGTCTTTCTGAAAGATTTTGACATCCTAAATTCAATGGTGGTGATTTCAGGCCGATTAGAGTTTGTTTGAGGGTAATTTTGGATTTTTTTCCTCCTCAAATTGTGTGTCTGGAACGCGTATTCTATCCTAGGAGTTGCAGGGTTTAAGTGTTAGACTATTGGCAATGTTAGTGACTCTCAGGTGTCGTTTGTGACAGGCAGTGTTGCTCCAGGGACCTTGGAGGAGTGAACATTTCGAGAATGAGCTCAATCAGACATATTGTGAGTGAACTTTACTATGCATGCATATTTAACTGTTTTACATCTTTAATGATATTATCTGGTTTTAAATGATTTGAATGATTATTTTCAATATTGTGGCATATTTGAGGCAATTTTATGGTTTTTGGAAAAATTGTTCGGTCCGGTTTTTTGGACACATTCTTTATAAACTTTTGTGGAAACAATGTTTTGGGCTCCGACCCGGTTAGACTGTTTTGACTTGGATTTTAAGTTAAGGATTTCAGTAATATTTTGGGTTTTACTATTCGAGCTTTTTTTCCATTGTTGACTATCCTCGACATACGATGATTACTTTTCCCAGACTGGCGTTGGAATGTGTCTCTGCCAGCTCATGGGGGCTGTCTATGCGTAGTACGAGGTTCCCAGCTAAGTAGTTCGCGACTACGACTTGGGGGATTGTTCCCAGTCGGTCAGCATGATTTACGTGTGGTGACTAGGGGGAGATGAGGATTAGTCGGGCGGGATTACAGGTGTTTGTGTCCAAGTTTCCAAATGGATTTATATACGGGAGTTTCAGGGATAGGTGGACCACAAGTATTTCCGTACATGTTATATTCTTTTATATTTTGTGGGTCCACAGTTTATAAATTGAGTTTTATATTTGAAATGCCCATGATTTGATACTTTAATTTCTAGATATTTGACGTTATGCATGCATGTTTTTAATGAAGGGTGGTTGATATTCCTTCGAATTATGTGTTTTCTATATTATTTCTGTCTACTCACGGTTTTGTCGGTTTGTTTGGAAATCCCTCCAAGTTGTGGGTGGTTGATATATATATATATATATATATATATATGAATCTAACATTTTGTGGTATCACTCTTTTTATTTATTAGATATTTTTGTACGTGTATCATAATTAGAATCACTAATTTTTATAAATCATCTTTCTAATGAGTCATATATGCAAAGAAAAAAATCAACAAAATTAAAAGAATCGTTTAATTATTCATATATATATGATTTATGTACAAAAAAAGGTTCTTATTTATTATCGATATCATTGAAATTTTATACATATGAAAATGGCCTATAATCGTAGTCATTTTTAAACAAATAAATATCTTAATTATATTTTTTTTTCTCCTTGACATGAATAGTTGAATCTTGTTGTAAAAGTTGCCTTGGCATGCCGTGCTTGCGTTGCCTTTAATTTTTTAAGCTTAAGATGACATCTCCTGGTTTTATTGTAGAGGAGAAGAGAATTAACGAATATTAAAAATATTAAAAATAAAACCTGATAGAGGAGAAGAGATTTAACGAATATTAAAAATAAAATTTGATAGTGGACAACTGATCGATAGTTGAATAAAATAGGGATAATTATAAATAAAAACAGTAAAAAATAAATAATGTTTTTTTATTGTTTGTCAAATTATATTATTTTTTTAATCCGTTATTTTTTTTAAACAATTATAGGTATGCCATTATATATTATATTTATGTACCTACCAATATCTGATTCTAGACTTATAGCTAAATTAAATAATATTACCTACTTAACTCTGGCATATAAATAAGATACATATATATATATAGAAGTTCTAATTGTATCATAATAGGTATATAATTTTTTATATACCTCTCTCAAAAGAAAATAAAATAAACAGGTTCTTATTAATTTACTTACGAAATGTAACAAGATAAATAACGTACATTTAACTCTCAAACTCTTCAAAAGTATCAGATGTTATCCGACTAAACAAATATAAAATAAATCTTCTGAATTTTAGTTAGAATTATCTTAATTTAATTAATTTTGAAAAGTAAATATAAAATAATAATATTTAAAATTTGAAAGTTTCTCTTCCGTATCTGAAAAAATGGTATAAACAGTATTTAAAAACTTAAAAAAAAAAACAAAACCATTAAAAGAACACAGTAAAAATCTTAAAATAACGGTAAATGGACTGTTTTATATGTTAAGTGACCTAATTTATAAGTTAGGCTTAAAAATTGGATTAATTTATAATTAATACAATAAAATAAAACTTGATTGAACTTACTCATTGGATTGTACCTTTTCAATTATTAATAAGAATATTTTATGTATCAGTTAATAGACTATGTTCGTCAATTAATTTTTCTATATTGTGTTAGGTAGCCAACTTATTATCAATTTTGAGGTAATAAGATTAGTTAATTAGGGGAGGCGTTAATGAAGGAGGTGACAAGATCGATCTCAATCGGGCGTGAGAGTGTGGAGAAAGAAGAGAAAGACATCGAATTGTGGAATACATATTTTAGGGATAAAATAATAAATAAATACATATTAAGAAAGACTAAATAGCACTTATTATTATTATTATTATTGTTGTTGTTGTTGACGAAATACTTTTTTTATTGTTAAATGACATACTACGAAGGACTTCTAATTTATAAATACTTCTAATTTATAAATAAATACATATTATTAAGAAAGACTTCTAATTTAGAAAGAATTCTCAACTTTTTTTTTAACTAAATGTCCTATTGAGAAAGAATTCTAATTTATTAGTAAACACCTATATATAATAATTATTACTGTTATTATTTTTATTAAAATATTTTGTGTTTATTTTGAAATACTTACAAACATAATTTTATTCATCTTAAATATATTGTTAATTAATATGTGCCCCATTAATTTTACAAGAAAAAAAAATATGTAATCGAATCTAGAAAATATATACTTATTTTTGTGAAATTGAACGAGTAAATTATCATTGGTATGAAATTATTAATAAAATTATATTTTTATTTATTTTTATATTATTGGTCATCATCAGATCATATTGTATTATTTTATATATCAAAATCGTTTTATAATTTTTATTAGTTTTATAGAACCATTATTAGATTATTAGGCTTATCCAAAAATCTCATTAAAAATATCCAACCTTTGAACTAAATTTTCACCATTTTTGTTAATCCAATATCGATATCGATTTGGATAATCCATCTATATATCCTTAAATTTAACTGTCAATATTTCTCTTTGATATTGATATTTTTATCTTTACATATTTTTGACTCCTTCGTTATCAGACACACATTAGAGTTTATGTGTTGAATTTTTTTAACCATATAGAATATTTTTTATGCAAGTTTCTATAAATTATTAGATAACCATTTATTAGGTTTGTTAGTTAACCATTTATTGGGTTCGTTAGATAACCATTTACACATGTTCTTTCGATGTGGTAAAATATCTCGTTTTTGGTTCGTTCAATAACCATTCATTAGTTGTTTGTTTTATTTTTTCTGACTAAAAACCACACAAAGGAGGGATAAAGAAAAATAGTGGTAGGGATGGGAAAAAAAAACCCAGTGGTAAGGGCAGAAGCAGGGTCGGTCCAATAAATTTCAGACCTATTGTGAAAATTTTAAAAGTGCCACCTTAATTTATATTTACACGCAATATATACATAAATAGTCAAAGGCGCAAGTCGCTGTATATGAGTTAGAGTCCTAATGACTTTAAAAGACATATATAATACTCAATGCAAGCTATAGATATATAACGTCAAATCAATCATGATAACCTATATCAAGATTTTTCAAGAATATGAGTTCATGTCTTCTCACACAGCTCGTGATATGAAGTTGCACAAATATGAACGCACTTATGACGATTCACTAAGGCATCTGGTCGATGAAGACGCTTAGAAGGAATTTGATAAGATGTATCCCGATTTTGCGTCAAAGCCAAGAAATCTCAGATTGCGACTAGTTAGTACAACAAAACAAGTCTTCTACGTTGATGATCCAAAAGCTGGTATTGGTTGGAAAGTATTTGAGATGGTGAAGTATAGAAACATTTGGAACTTGGAGGATCGGCACCATGAAGATGGTGGAGAAACGGAAAATGACGAATTTGTTTACCAGCAGGATTCCTCAGCACTCACCATAAACGTGGAATGAGTACGCACCGACGATCTCACTCCGCCAGTTTCGATTGATGGTATTTTTATCTATCTCGATATCTTAGAACCAATTGAAAGTGACGCTGAGGAAAAACGTAGTCTGCTTAGCTCAGATGATGAGGGTGATTGGGAGGGGGATAGTGAAATTGACAATGATTAGTCGTTGTTTATAAAATAACATTCAATATATATATATATATGTAAATAATATATAATCATAAATATTAATTATATGTAAAATTGTTGTTAATATAACATACATAAAAATATATCTTTTTATTTTTATTTTTTTGTTAAATATTACTTATTTATCAATAATGTAAGTTCATATGTAGACTAGTATATCTTAATATGTAGTATATGTTAATTATAATCATATATATGTAATGTATATAAATTATAATCATATCTATGTAATATACACTAATAATAATTATATAAATGAATTATCATATAATTATATTTTTTTTATTTAAAGATGATGGCTAACACCTTCAGAGAACAAGACGAAGCGGAGCTCGTCATTTGTTGGTCTAGTTTACGGGTATGAAAATTTTTTAATTTTTTTTAATTATTTTTATAATTTTTTAATAGTTTAACATACTTGAATATTGGATTGCAGATTAATTTTGAATGGGTTGAGATCAACGTAGCTCTAATGGAATATATCAACTTCCATTGGCAAAAATGGTATTCCGATGGGAAGTTCGAGCTCCATGCCTACTACGAGCGCTGGAGCTCGCACGATCTAGCATCTTTGAGCGTCATCTTGGTCGGGGACCCGGGAAAGTTGTCCGGCGCTCCGGAGGAAGGCTTCTTCGAGATGTCTCGAGCCGATCCTCAAGTTCATCCAGGGAGTCAATCTCGAGGAGGTCTCTCAATTGCGAGGCGACTTGGAGAACCTCCAAGCGAAGAATTTCGACCTCAAGGCTTCTGCGCCTCGCGGCCCAAGACCAGGTTATGCAGGCCCAACTTGCGATGTTATTCACCCAAATGGGTCAACGTATACCTGATGTCAATAACTCACGGTCCCAGCTGGATCCCAATTGATAGCCTGCCCAGGATGATGCTCACCCACCACCGAACATTTAGTTTTATTATTATTTTTTTAATTATGTAAAATTATTACATTATTTTTTATATATATTATAATTAATTTTCATTTAATTATAATTTTTTTCTGTTTTAATCTTATTTCCATTTATTTATATATAATGTTAAATAAATATAATTATTTAAATAAAAAAATAAAAAAACTATTTAAAATTTAGCCCGGTGGACATGTCCATCGGCAAGGCGACTTAAGCAAACATTGCCCGGCGCAACTCCGCCGAGCCAGATACTCTTGCTCGGCGAAGCACTCGCCGGGCAAACCTTATACGCTTGCTCGTGAGCGTGGTTTCCGACCAAGTTGCTCGACGAAGACTGCACCGGGTAAAAAGCGTTGACTAGAGCCTAACTCGGCGGATCATCGTCTTTCGCGGGGATAGATCTTTGCTTGAAGAGCCCTGCTCGACACAATTGGCCTTGCGGAGACACGCCGAGCAAATGTTAGCCTGGCACATGTTCATTTTTTCTCTGCGGAGCCCCTCCGCTGGGCAAACACCATTTCTTGTAGTCGAATAACGAAGATAGTAAAGAAAAACTGTAGTCATTGAATTGTGGAAAAGATATTTTAGGAATAAAATAATAAATTAATTTAAATAAAAAAATAGATAAATGAATACATATTAAGGAAGGATAAATGGCATATTATTATTATTATTATTATTATTATTGAGAAAGACTTTTTTTTTTACTAAATAGCATATTGAGAAAGACTCCTAATTTAGAAAGAGTTCACAACTCTTTCTTGGACTAAATGGCACATATTAAGAAAGACTTCTAATTTATAAGTAAATAAATATAATAATAATAATTATTATTATTATAAAAATATTTTATTTTTATAATCAAATACCTTACAAATATAACTGTATTCAATATATTGTTAATACATTCCCAATGTCTTATTAAAAATATCCAACTTTGAACTAAACTTTTACCATTTTTGTTTAGTGTAAATGATATAGATTCGATTTCGATATATCCATTTATATATCCGACAATTTAACTATCAATATTTCCCCTTAATATCGATATTTTCATTCTTAGATATTATAGAGACTTGTTCGTAAGACACATTATTAAGTTATGTACAAAAAGGTTCTTATTTGTTATTGATATTATTGAATTTTTTATACATATGAAAATGGCCTATAATCGTAGTCATTTTTAAACAAATAAATATCTTAATTATACTTTTTTTTTTCTCCTTGACTTGAATAGTTGAATCTTGTTGTAAAAGTTGCCTTGGCATGCCGTGCTTGCATTGCCTTTAATTTTTTAAGCTTAAGATGACGTCTCCTGGTTTTATTGTAGAGGAGAAGAGAATTAACGAATATTAAAAATATTAAAAATGAAACCTAATAGAGGACAATAGAATTAACGAATATTAGAAATAAAACCTGATAGTGGACAACTGATTGATAGTTGAATAAAATAGGGGTAATTATAAATAGGTCTAATTTTTGAGTTCAAAAGTTAATTTATCATGATAAATAGAGACAGTAAAAAATAAATAACGTTTTTTTATTATTTGTCAAATTATATCATTATTTTTAGCCTGTTATTTTTTTAAACAATTATAGGTGTGTCATTACATATTATATTTATATAACTACCAATATCTGATTTTAGACTTACAAGTAAATTAAATAATATTACATACTTTAATCTCCTGTATAAATAAGATACATATATATATATATAAACTAATTTATAAGTTATACTTAAAAATTGGACTAATTTATAATTAATACAATAAAATAAAACTTGATTGGACTTAGTGTGCCAGAGTATTACAATTTAACCACTCATTTGATTGTTCATTTTTCAATTATTAATAAGAATATTTTATGTATCAATTAACAGACTATGTTCGTTAATTAATTTTTCTATTGTGTTAGGTAGCCAACTTATTACCAATTTTGAGGTAATAAGATTAGTTAATTAGGGGAGGCGTTAATGAAGGAGGTGCCAAGATCGATCTCAATCGGGCGTGAGAGTGTGTTGTAGCATCAAGATTGCAAAGGGAGAGGGAGGTGACGTTCTTAGGGAGAAAGAAGAGAATGAGGTCAATAGTAATAAAAAAAATTCAATGTGTTGAAGCATAAAATGTTCCAACAAGGAGTAGGAAGACCGCACAAGACCCAAGAGCACAAGTATGTACGTGGTTCACCCAAATCGGGCTACATCCACGATGTTACTCCATTCTCATTAGTATAATAGTGTTTGTTTGTACATGATACAATAGGCTTTGAACCTTTAGAGAGAGAAGGTAGATGTAGAGAGAGGTGAGAGCTCTAAAGTATAGAGAGAGAGAGGTTTCTCTAGTGAGAGAGTCGGATCCCCTCAAATGAGAGTGATAGTGCCCCTTATATAGGCAAGAGCTAGGGTTTAAGTCATGGGCCTAATGATGGGCTTTTCCGGCATGGACCTTGATGGTGAGTTTTGTGTGATCTTTGGAGCCTTCTTGATGGGCTTACCTCGTGGTCCAATGTAGTGCTTGACAAGTCTATTGCTCAGTCCAATATGGTGTAAACAGAAGTCCCCCAAGTTCTTAACTGAGGTGGACTATCTCGGTTGAGGACTTTCAAAGTGTATTGACCGAGCAACCTTTTTGTGTTCGTCTGTTGTTTCCCTCGGTGTACCATCAGTCCCACAAGTCCTCGGTCGAGGTAGAATGCTGAACGGAAGACGGTGGAAAATATGTGCTTGGGTAGTCTCTCGGTGAGGATGACTCTGAGTATGAGCCTGAATGCTTGCAGGTGATTCTTCGCTGTATATGTGTGTCAATCGGCATATGAGCTAAGTTTAGCTTTGAAAGTGGGCTCGGTAATTGAGCGGCTTGGTAATGCGCTGAGCATAGACCGAGTGTTGAGTGTAGGCCGAGTGCGCTTGTACTCGGACTCTAATGTTTGAGTTGAGGCCAAGTGTTTAGTATCTCGGTATTGTGTAGAATAGATGTATACTCGGTAATGTTTCGAGTAGCTCGGTAATGTGTTGAGCGAATGTATACTCGGTATTGTTTCAAGTAACTCGGCAATGTGTTGAGCGAATGTATACTCGGTAATGTTTCTAGTAGCTAGGTAACGTGTTGAGCGAATGTATACTCGGTAATGTTTCGAGTAGCTCGGTAATGTGTTGAGCGAATGTATACTCGGTAATGTTTTGAGTAGCTTGGTAACGTGTTGAACGAATGTATGAGTTTCATCTATGATTCATGCATGGATTCATGTATGTCAGCATGTATGAGTTCGTGTATGAGTGCATGTATGTATGCGTACGATGTTTATGATGTTCATAAGTATGTTTTGAAGTGTTACCTAGTGGTCATCCATGGTGTGAGCCGAGTTGGTTCTATGTGACGAGAGGAAAAACAGAGCTCGTGGTGTGAGCCGAGTTAGAGTTCCCCAAACTGTACTGGAAGAGCGGAGCAATACCTATTCGGATGGTGGTCGTACCGAGATAGAAGTTATGGTGGATGCGTTGGGTAGGCCGAGTTGATTTTTGTTTGGAGGACCGAGTGGGTTAGGCCGCTCGGTAGGCTCCCTAAAAATTGAGATGTAAGGCCCCAAAAACAAAATTTGTGTTTTATGTTTTTTTTTTGGGTGGCCGAGTTGGTGTGGCCGCTCGACGGGCTTCTTCAAAGTGAGATGTAAAGCCTAAAACGACATTTGTTGTAGTTTGCTATTTGGTGGGCCGATTTGATAGTGAGCCAAAAAAAAAAAGGAAATTGTTTGTTGTTTTTTTTTTTTTTGTGGTGGCCGAGTTGTAAGGGGGAAAATAGAGCATAAAAGTGTATATGTTTTTTTTTGAATTGGCCGAGTGGCCTTGACCGCTCAGTGGGTTGGGTAGACTAGGATCCCAGGCCCCAAAATGGTGTCGATTGAGCTGTGGATTCCTTAGCAATGGGCTTCTGCTAAAAGGGAGACTGGTCGACTCGGTGAAGAGTAATTGATGGCCTGTTACTCAAACAGGTCTTCGTTGACAATGGAAGAGCTGGCTCCACCGCTCGGTGATGGTCTCTGGAGAAGATGCTGGGTGGGTTGTCCCCAGTGGACATGTGTTTGGCATCGAGGCTGAGCGGTCTGTGCAGGTCAGAGCGAACTCGCGAGGGAGGCCGTGAAAATAGCCGAGGAAGATGTAGTCGATGGTGGTTTTGGAGTCAAAGGACACTCGCCAATAGGTCAAGTGGATCTCGGTAGACCTTTGCCGAGATTAGCTATTTTGTATGGACCGAGAGGTCTAGGGGGTCTCGGTATATGCCCGCTATTTGGGCATTTGACTGAGTGGTCGAGTGTGATTCGGGAGGCTCGCATCTACTGGTTCATCGTCACCGGTCGATGGGTTGGAACTCTAACTCCTCCAACATCATGCTCGGCATGCATATCTTAGGTCGAGGACTTATAGATCAGCAGGGAGGTTTAATGTCGATCCGGTCGGTGACGGAAGCAGGAGTCGAGAGGTTGGTCGAAGCCGAGCACCTCGATGGCCTCTTACCGAAGTTGTTGTTATTGAGCAAATGGCTGACCGCATAAGGTTGGTGGCGCTCGGCACCGAAAGCACTCATGAGGTGAGAGGCACCAAAAGCCTTCATGAGGTGAGCTTGAGATGTGGGTATTTAGTGCTTCGTGACTTGACTCTGCCTATTTCTGTTTTGTTGAGATGTAGATAAGTTGGACCAGAATGTGAGTAAGGAAGAGCGGGTGGTTGTTGATTTTTTCTTTTGAGGAGATAAGTTCGATGGATAGTTGTGTGAGAGAAGCTCCAGGAGATTTTGGCAGAAAATGACACTGATGGAGGTTTTGGAGTGGCTACAGCCACATGGGCACTTGTGATCCTTTTGTTTATGTATATAAAGTTTCTTTGGAAGTCATCAAATAACTGCACATGCCACCCAATGTCCAACTTCAACATAATATATATATATATATATATATATAAAAAAGTTTGTAGCTTGTGTGTGGGTCGAGAGGACAAGTAAGAGGTGTGTGGTGGGCATAGTCTTCAAAAAGGTTAATATAAATAATATACTACAGCGGTGGGTATGTAATGAATATGCAAGTTGACTGTTTTGGGCGAGTGAATTGTAAAGGTTGACAAATATATGTATAATTGTGTGGGGGCAGACTGCAAATTGTTCATAGGGATATATATATATATATATATATATTGATATATGTGTGTGGGGCAGACTTGTTTGTTTAGGTGGGTGGGTTTCAGTGCACAAGATAGAAAACACTTTGGTTTGTTTGCTGTCTATATAGTATATATAAGGAGAGAATATAAATATCTCACATGGTGAATCTGCAAGTGACTTCATAAATTGACTCTGCCCTCCACTTTTTAGATCGGGCCTTGGACCTCAACGAGCAAATGGGCTCTAATGTGACGAAAACTTTGGGCCCCGAGTTGGAGTGTGAATGTGTAGATTCAGGAGAGAGAATTCTCGGAAGAAAGAAAGAGGTTCGAAGAGAGAAAATTCTCGAAAGAGAGAATTTTCCAGAAGAGAGAAAATCAGTGGAAGAGAGAAAAAATTTCGGAAGATCAGAGTTATTTTCTTGTAAGTGCCTAGAATTCTTGGGTTTGTGGGTTCTGCAGGTGTGAGGAAGAGAGAGAACCGACACAGATTTTTGTTACGATTCCCACAGACGGCGCCAAACTGTTGAAGCATAAAATGTTCCAACAAGGAGTAGGAAGACAGCACAAGACCCAAGACCACGAGTATGTACGTGGTTCACCCAAATCGGGCTACGTCCATGATGTTACTCTATTCTCATTAGTATAATAGTGTTTGTTTGTACATGATACAATAGGCTTAGAACCTTTAGAGAGAGAAGTTAGATGTAGACAGAGGTGAGATCTAAAGTCTAGAGAGAGAGAGGTTTCTCTAGTGAGAGAGTCGAATCCCCTCAAATGAGGGTGATAGTGCCCTTTATATAAGCAAAAACTAGGGTTTAGGTCATGCGCCTAATGATGGGCTTTTCCGGCATGGACCTTGATGGTGAGTTTTGTGTGATCTTTGGAGCCTTCTTGATGGGCTTACCTCGTGGTCCAATATAGTGCTTGACAAGTCTATTGCTCGGTCTAATATGGTGTAAACACAAGGCATTGAATTGTGGAATAGATATTTTAATTAAATGACATACTAAGAAGGCTTATTGAGAAAGACTTCTAATTAAATGATATTTTAATAGATATTTACTAAATGGCCTATTGAGAAAGACTTCTAATTTATAATAAACACATATAATAATTATTATTGTTATCATTTTTATTAAAATATTTTATGTTTATTGTGAAATACCTTACAAACATAATTTTATTCATCTTAAATATATTGTTAATTAATTTGCGCCTCATTAATTTGACTAGAAAAAACAAATATGTAATCGAATCTAGAAAATACCTATTGTGAAAATTTTAAAAGTGCCACCTTATTTTATATTTACACACAATATATATATAGATAGTCAAAGTCGCAAGTCGTAATATATGAGTTAGAGTCCTAATGACTTTACAAGACATATATAATACTCGATGCAAGCTATAGATAACGTCAAATCAATCATGATAACCCATATCAAGATTTTTCAAGAATATGGGCCCAATGTATTAATAAAAAAACTTAAAATTTGAGCCTTTTAAGTCAATTTAAATATTTTATAAAAAAAAATAAAAAATTTGATTTCTTTCCATAAAAATTAGTCTAATTTAATTTTTTTAAACCCTCCTAGCGTGTATGCCCAATGCTTCATTTTCCTAGGACAAGGCCGACTCTAGGGAGGAGAACAAATAAAAAAGAAAAAAAGAAAAAAAATTTAAAACTGAAAACCATTAAGAACGTACAAATAGTTGGTTTTTGATCTCTTGTTTTTAATTTTCATTTTGTTAGGGATTGTTCCAAAAATAGAATCCGGCAAATCCCCTCGGACCTGCTCCTCCGGGGGTTGGATGTCGATATGACGTGGCACCTGTTTTTTCGAATGTTGTTGTGAAGCAGACAAGGGACTAGGTCGCGTATGCTCCTCGATGGGGAAAGCCAGTGTAGGGGCTGCATCCACTAGCGTAACTGGAAAGGCTGCATCCACCGGGTGGAAGGTACCATAATCAAAGTCGACTCCTCATCCACAACCATGCGGGGGCGAGACCTCGAAGTAATCAAAGTCGGACGCGACATCTACAATAAAAACTTTAAAAATACTAAGGCAACCACATAATGTTTAAGAAATAATAATCAATAATAACCAATAATCAATGATCAATGATGATTAATAATAAATAAAAAATAATCAATAATCAATAATCAAAATTAATCAATAGTAATCAATCATAATTAATAATAAAAAATTAATCAATAGTAATCAATCTCAAAAAAATTGTCCGCCTTCAAAATCCTCAAAATAGCATCAATCAATACAATTACAGCTGTATGACTTAAAAGAGAAGGTGGACAAACAAATCAAGAATACAGTTTTACTTATCACAACCATATCTTGTTGAGTTTTGTATTCACAAACTAAATACAAAAGCACAATTTTTTTAAGATTTATTCTAGGCGAGGTTGTGAGGCGGCTGATGCTATTCACGTAAGTTCAATGTTTACGGTCATTAAATATTTTATTATTTATAATTAATTAATTTTATAATTTTTACTTTATTCCAATTTGTAGGCGGTCATGGTGGAGGACGTGCAGAAGACTCATGAACAGTTGACCCAGCAACAACGTGAGGTCCTGTTGCAAGACCTGGGAGGTCGATTGTTATCCTGAAGCACCAGCTTGGTCAGAGACACCGGAAAGTTGTATGGGTGCCCGAGAAGGGCTCTTTTGATGGCTTGATCCATAACAACGTATATATATATATATATAATAGGTGTACATTAGAATTTACCATACACTTTGACAATAATTTTCATACTCAAATCACTTTTATGAACGCATGGTAAAAGTAAATTTTTTTGGTGAGGTAATAAAAGTCTATCACTTCTAGAAAACCATAATTCATTTTTTGGTGAACAACAATACCAATTTTCGCTGGGTCATAGCTTTGGTTTTTCACATAAGAAAAAAAGAATCTAAATTATCTTGGGATTAAAGAAGATAACAAAGAAGATATAATTTCCTATTCATGTTCACATTAATTTCAAATGCAATGATTTTCACGGAGCTCGAGTCACGAGCTTAGTTCACAAGATCAAATAAATAATAATACAACGCCTTAGAAATTTGATTGGAATGGTTTGAAACGTTGATTAAAAATGTGAGTGGAATTAATGAATCATATATGTTTATGGATAATAATAATTATATTATTAATAGAGCTAAAGCACTGGAATTATAGAACTAATGCATGAATGGAAAGTGGTCGATCTGTATCTCAATACTAGAAAGAAAAAAGCCCAAACTTTTATTCCATCACCCTAGAAACATGATACATGAATGCACGAGCATTATGCAGTTGCAATGCATGCAACATTTATTAAACAACCTTTTATACAAAAACTAAGAAAACGATATGAAAATGCCATTTTCGCAGGGAACGCGATTGCAATTAGCGTATGCAACAAACCTTTTAAACCCATAGGTAACCCTGATGGGACGAGTGAAGTCTCGTGAGGGTTTCCAGCGACACTACCCACAAATATCCGACAAATACTAGATAATATGATCCTACTACGGTTCGCTCCATATATGGAAAGAGAAGATATTCGCTTCCTTAAGGTCAGCCTTTTTGTCTTCCGCAACGAGGACTGAAGGGCGGCCGCTTAGTGTGTCCGGCCTCACAAAGCGATCCAGTCCCACGTGACGCAAGTAAATTTGGTTGTTTTGCTGGCTCACGGTTATGGGCTCGAACAATGTAGACGACCAGGTGGATTGACCTTCGTTTGGCTCTTCAGCTTCTGCCACAATCTCTTTTTCCTCAGCACCAGCTCGTCTCCAGTATTTGTCTTTGCAACAGGATTTTATGCTCACAAATTGGCCGCCTGATGCCTTCGTCACTTCAACCTTGGTGTATATGCTCTGCTCTTCTCCGATGGCTTGGAGAGCCGCGCCATCAGTGGAAAGAACGTATTTCGTGGTGTCTTTTGATTTCAGACAAAAAGGATTGGAGGGGATGAATGCCATTTTATGACGAGTTTCTAATGATACTTCGAATTTTGCTTTGGTTTGTTTACGACGCATTCATGCATGGCTATTTATAGGCAAATCAAAGCTTACACCACACACTTGCGCGCATCACAGGGATGCAAAAAAAAAAAAAAAAAAAAAAAAATTAAAATAAAGAGGTAATTATGAATAGGTTTTTTTTTTATTATTATTTATTAGAGTTGAAATTATAAGTTAGTTCATTACAGTAAATTAAAAAACATGGTAAATATAGAATCACATAATTTTTTACTATTGTTCAATCTATATAATTTTTTTAGTTCGTTATTTTTAAAACAAAATTACAAGCATTTTCATTTAAGTCATGTATCATTTTTTTGAGAAAAATAGAATATATATCATGATAAAATTAACAATTTGAAAGTTAATTTACCTGAGATAGTGTTTTGATCATATATATAGATATAGGCAATCTGGATGTGGACATAGGGTATAATAATGCACCTTTCAAGAGTATTAACTAGATAGGAAAAAAAAATCATCGTCATTTTTAAATGTGGCTGCTATCTATTATACCCAATGCACCTTTCTCCGATATAGACAATCTGGATGCTATCTATCTCAAAATGTGGTGGATATTGAAAAAATGGCCTATAATCATAGCCATTTTTAAACAAATAAATATCTTAATTATATATTTTTTTTCTCCTTGACTTGAATAGTTGAATCTTGTTGTGATAGTTGCCATGGCATGCCGTGCTTGCATTGCCGTTAATTTTTCAAGCTTGACATCTCCCGGTTTGTACGTAATGCTGGTGACCTCATCTTCTGATGATACAACCATGCATGCAAAAATATTGAAAATAAACCTGATAGAGGAAAATAGAACCAACGAATAAAACAAAAGTTAGGCTGGTGTATGTGTGGACAGCTGGTCAATAGTCCAATAAAATGAAAATATTATATATAAAAGATGATATTATATTATAATGAAAATACAAACATGGTATTAAAATAAAATAATGATAATAAGACTTATAAGACAATATAATAAATTAATGCATATAAAATCAGCACAAAAAACTAAAAAAAATCTAAATAACTAAAATTATGCAAAATTAATATGCCCACAAAGCCCATAATAACCAAATTCATAATATTTAATATGACTCTAAACAGATTATCTTCCACCAAAAGAAACCGTCGCAAGTAAGAAATAGGAAATTAATAAGGAAAATGAACAAAGCTAATATATGGAGCCAATTTAGTGATTCGAACTGGGGACGCAATTGGCAACTTTTATGATATTGCCAGAAGAATATTCTATATATAATACTATGTTACAATTTAACCAACCATTTGATTGTTCCTTTTCAACAATTATCTCTACAAAAATTCATCAAAATTAGAGATTTTTTTGTTATTAATAAGAATATTTTATATAAACTACGAGACTATGTTCGTTTATTCATTTTGCTATTGTGTTAGGTAGCCGACTTATTAACAATTTTGAGGTAATAAGAGTAATTAATTAAGTGAGGCGTTAATGACAGAGGTGATGAGATCGATCTCTATAATCGTGAAATTGGCTGACAGCGTCAAGATCGCAGAGAATGAGGGATGTGTTCTCGCGGAGAGAAAAGAGAATGAGGAAGATAATAAAGAAAAATTGTAGTCATTGAATTGTGGAAAAGATATTTTAGGAATAAAATAATAAATTAATTAAAATAAAATAAATAGATAAATGAATATATATTAAGGAAGGCTAAATGGCATATATTATTATTATTATTATTGTTATTATTATTATCGAGAAAGACTTCTTTTTTGGCTAAATAGTATATTAAGAAAGACTTATAATTTACAAATAAATTATCAAAGAATTTTAATTTAGAAAGACTTCTCAACTCTTTCTTGGACTAAATGGCATATTAAGAAAGACTTCTAATTTATAAGTAAATACATTTAATAATAATAATAATAATAATAATAATAATAATTATTATTATTATTATTATTATTATTATTAAAATGTTTTATTTTTATTTCAAATACCTTACATATATAATTTTATTCATCTTAAATATATTGTTAATTTATTATTAATTAATCTGTACTCTATGACCAGAAAAAAATATGTGACTGAATCTGCTAAATATCTTCTTATTTTATGTGTAATTAATTGACTATATTAGTATTGGTATGAAATTACCAATAAAATTCTATTTTAATATCTATTTATGTTTAAGATTTTATATTATTAGTCATCATCTGATTATATTGTATTATATTATATATTATATATTTATTATATCAAAGTCATTTTATAATTTTTATTAGTCTTATATAGCCATTATTAGATTATTAAGTTTTTTTTTCCAAAGTCTTATTAAAAATTTCCAACTTTTGAGCTTTCAAAGCAGATGCACGTGACAAAGTAGATGGTCGCCGAAATTGTTTTTGATGCCGGTGCTGAAAATTTACAAGATCTGAATTCTCACAGGGCGTTATTATTATTTGGTTCCTTCTCCCTCCTAGCACAATCAGAATCAAGCTCTGATACCAATGCCCGTGCTGTATGTCGTTAAATTGTTTGTTACAATGTTGGGAGAATAAGCATATCAAGATTGAAGACAAAAATCAATCTTGAATTAAATTGAATTGTTTTGTTTCTGTCTGGTCGATGTGAGTCCTTATATACACTTACTTGTACCCTTTTAGAAAGATATATCTATTCATAAGGAGTTATATCCTTTGGCATAAAGATATTACTGTTTGTGAATAGTTGTGACTTTATGTGAGGATGTCTCACTTGATCACATATATATTGGCACACCAATGTTATGATGTATCTCCATGCATGTATATGCACACACATTGTAACTTATAAGCCTATATCATCTTTATCACATTCCAACAAATAGTTCCCGTTTGTGATTTGGTGCCCTTTCAACAGTTCAAAAAACTCCGAGTTGGGATATGCATAACTTGGAGACCAAGATTTTTTACAACCCCCAACAAGTTTGGTGGATCGCATTGTATTTTAGTAGATGAATTGGTAAGAAAAACTACCCAAAGTTTAATGTCTATTTTTGCAAGTCATCATGAAATCTTATTATCGGAACTATCTATTTCACAATTTTCGTCATCTTTACTCCTCTGCTAAATCTAAATGTTATTATTTGTTGGACTTCTTATAGGTAAAATAATTTACAAATCTGCTGGGTACCAGGCGTACTGTCGTATCGCTTTTAATACATCTTGAGATTCAAGCACATAATATCCAAATGAGGTTATTAAAACTGCTTAAAAAAAATACTCCATACTTGATAACAGAACACTCAAACATGTATGCATATTATCATTAAATTGAAGGAACTCCGTACTCCATACTTCATGTGTTATTGAATGATAGAATTGAAGGAACTCCGTTGGATGCTGATTATCATTTGATTGTACCTCAAATACCAGAGTATGGTCTAATATTCCTATTTGCAAAGTGTTAAATTTGGATTCCTAGTTGGTTTCGTGTTTTGTGTTCATTTGTGTTTGGTTGGTGTATATATCGTCCATCGCGCCAAATTGTGAGGGCTTTCTTTTCTTCCTGTAGTCTGTTTGGTATTCAGACTTGAAGAATTGTAAGAGAGAAAGAAAATGGAAGGTTAAAAACAGTGAGGAACAATGATGAAGAAGAGACAATCTGTTAAGATATTGAACTTGATTGATTTACTTGCTTGTTTTACAACACAATCTTAATCTTTCAATTACATTGATTCAAGCGTATATACTACTCTATTTATACAGAAGCTGTAGTTTGGAGGCTAAGAAACCTCAACTAACAGTCTAACTACATTAACCGTTTCTTGTAACAAACTCTAACTAATCTTGGGAGAGCTGTCAAACTTCTCTACTCACTTTGGCATATGTACAACACCAGAATATGAGCTGCATCGCAGCTGCATCAGATTATGAAGAGTAAAGGAGTGCGTGAATCATCACACTGTTAACATTCCTCTGCAAACTGATGAGCAAGAGGCTTCAAGCATCAGGTTGGATGAGTGCAAATAGAAGAGCTTTGGTGAAAATATCATCAATCTGGTCTCCTGAGGGTATATGCTGAACATTGAGATCGCCTCGAACTACCTTCTCTCGTACAAAGTGATAATGAATCTCAATGTCTTTTACTCGAGAATGAAAATAAGTAAATACATTTAATAATAATAATAATAATAATAATTATTATTATTATTATTATTATTATTATTATTATTATTAAAATATTTTATTTTTATTTCAAATACCTTACATCCGTCACACCAACGAAACATCAAAGCCTTCGCTCCCGCGAAGCACCAAAGCTTTCGCCCCGCGAAGCATCTGAATCCTTTGCCCATGTTCGTTAAGTGGACTAATTTATAAAAAAAAGTATATGGATTGTTTTATATGTTAAGTGGACTAATTTATAATTTATGCTTAAAAATTGGACTAATTTATAATTAATATAATAAAATAAAACTTGATTGAACTTACTATGCTAGAGTATTACAATTTAACCACTCATTTGATAGTTTATTTTTCAATTATTAATAAGAATATTTTATGTATCAATTAGTACACTATGTTCGTTAATTAATTTTTCTCTGGTGTTAGGTAGCCGACTTATTACCAATTTTGAGGTAATAAGATTAGTTAATTACGGGAGGCGTTAATGAAGGAGGTGACAAGATTGATCTCAATTGGGCGTGAGAGTGTGTTGTAGTGTCAAGATCGCAGAGTGTGTTGTGGAATACATATTTAAGGGATAAAATAATAAATAAAATAAATAGATAAATAAATACATATTAAGAAAGACTAAATGGCACATATTATTATTATTATTATTATTATTGACAAAAGACTTCTTTTTTTACTAAATGACATACTAAGGAGAATTTCTAATTTAGAAATACTTCTCATTTATAAATAACCATTTATTATTATTATTATTATTATTTCGATGTGATAAAATATCTCGTTTTAGGTTCGTTCAATAACCATTTATCAATTAGTACACTCCGTATCAGACTGGATCAGGGTCGTCCCGCGTTAATCTTGGGACGGGTCCTGACAGAGTGGTATCAGAGCGTAGGTTTGCTCGTAAGATGCGCATGTCGAGGATGTGATATCTCAATGGGCTACAGTTCGTTATCAACCTGATAGCTAGGATGCCAGTACGATAGTTAGTAGGATTGGATCATGAAATGTTTTGGTTCGGCATTTGATGTCGGGGTTGCCATAGTTCTGTCGTGGATGACAGTGTGGGACCCTATGAAGGATGAATGTAACGGTACTTTAGAGTTTTGGTCGTGAGACGGTTAGCTGGGATCGTCTTTCACGATATCGTACGATCGATTTGACGACAGTTCAGAATTGTGACCATCTGATGATCGGATGTTGTTGAGTTAAATGGATATACTGCTGGGAGCAGGCGGATTCGAGGAATCCTAGTTGGATTGACGGTATGATTGGATTGACGTCCTTACGATGTCAAGACTGCGAGACTATGTTCGTTTTTCAACAATTATCTCTACAAAAATTCATCAAAATTAGAGAGTTTTTTGTTATTAATAAGAATATTTTATATAAACTACGAGACTATGTTCGTTTATTCATTTTGCTATTGTGTTAGGTAGCCGACTTATTAACAATTTTGATTTCTTTCCATAAAAATTAGTCTAATTTAATTTTTTTAAACCCTCCTAGCGTGTATGCCCAATGCTTCGTTTTGGAGTGGCTACAGCCACATGGGCACTTGTGATCCTTTTGTTTATGTATATAAAGTTTCTTTGGAAGTCATCAAATAACTGCACATGCCACCTAATGTCCAACTTCAACATAATATATATATATATATATATATATATAAAAGTTTGTAGCCTGTGTGTGGGTCGAGAGGACAAGTAAGAGGTGTGTGGTGGGCATAGTCTTCAAAAAGGTTAATATAAATAATATACTACAACGGTGGGTATGTAATGAATATGCAAGTTGACTGTTTTGGGCGAGTGAATTGTAAAGGTTGACAAACATATGTATAATTGTGTGGGGGCAGACTGCAAATTGTTCATAGGGATATATATATATATATTGATATATGTGTGTGGGGCAGACTTGTTTGTTTAGGTGGGTGGGTTTCAGTGCACAAGATAGAAAACACTTTGGTTTGTTTGCTGTCTATATAGTATATATAAGGAGAGAATATAAATATCTCACATGGTGAATCTGCAAGTGATTTCATAAATTGACTCTGCCCTCCACTTTTTAGATCGGGCCTTGGACCTCAACGAGCAAATGGGCTCTAATGTGACGAAAACTTTGGGCCCCGAGTTGGAGTGTGAATGTGTAGATTCAGGAGAGAGAATTCTCGGAAGAAAGAAAGAGGTTCGAAGAGAGAAAATTCTCGAAAGAGAGAATTTTCTAGAAGAGAGAAAATCAGTGGAAGAGAGAAAAAATTTCGGAAGATCAGAGTTATTTTCTTGTAAGTGCCTAGAATTCTTGGGTTTGTGGGTTCTGCAGGTGTGAGGAAGAGAGAGAACCGACACAGATTTTTGTTACGATTCCCACAGACGGCGCCAAACTGTTGAAGCATAAAATGTTCCAACAAGGAGTAGGAAGACCGCACACGAGTATGTACGTGGTTCACCCAAATCGGGCTACGTCCATGATGTTACTCTATTCTCATTAGTATAATAGTGTTTGTTTGTAAATGATACAATAGGCTTAGAACCTTTAGAGAGAGAAGTTAGATGTAGAGAGAGGTGAGATCTAAAGTCTAGAGAGAGAGAGGTTTCTCTAGTGAGAGAGTCGAATCCCCTCAAATGAGGGTGATAGTGCCCTTTATATAAGCAAAAACTAGGGTTTAGGTCATGAGCCTAATGATGGGCTTTTCCGGCATGGACCTTGATGGTGAGTTTTGTGTGATCTTTGGAGCCTTCTTGATGGGCTTACCTCGTGGTCCAATATAGTGCTTGACAAGTCTATTGCTCGGTCTAATATGGTGTAAACACAAGGCATTGAATTGTGGAATAGATATTTTAATTAAATGACATACTAAGAAGGCTTATTGAGAAAGACTTCTAATTAAATGATATTTTAATAGATATTTACTAAATGGCCTATTGAGAAAGACTTCTAATTTATAATAAACACATATAATAATTATTATTGTTATCATTTTTATTAAAATATTTTATGTTTATTGTGAAATACCTTACAAACATAATTTTATTCATCTTAAATATATTGTTAATTAATTTGCGCCTCATTAATTTGACTAGAAAAAACAAATATGTAATCGAATCTAGAAAATACCTATTGTGAAAATTTTAAAAGTGCCACCTTATTTTATATTTACACACAATATATATATAGATAGTCAAAGTCGCAAGTCGTAATATATGAGTTATGCAAGCTATAGATAACGTCAAATCAATCATGATAACCCATATCAAGATTTTTCAAGAATATGGGCCCAATGTATTAATAAAAAAACTTAAAATTTGAGCCTTTTAAGTCAATTTAAATATTTTATAAAAAAAAATAAAAAATTTGATTTCTTTCCATAAAAATTAGTCTAATTTAATTTTTTTAAACCCTCCTAGCGTGTATGCCCAATGCTTCATTTTCCTAGGACAAGGCCGACACTAGGGAGGAGAACAAATAAAAAAGAAAAAAAGAAAAAAAAATTAAAATTGAAAACCATTAAGAACGTACAAATAGTTGGTTTTTGATCTCTTGTTTTTAATTTTCATTTTGTTAGGGATTTTTCCAAAAATAGAATCCGGCAAATCCCCTCGGACCTGCTCCTCCGGGGGTTGGATGTCGATATGACGTGGCACCTGTTTTTTCGAATGTTGTTGTGAAGCAGACAAGGGACTAGGTCGCGTATGCTCCTCGATGGGGAAAGCCAGTGTAACGACCCGTCCCGAATATCGGGATTTAATAATATTTAATTATGATTTACTAATCTGGGATTAGTTGGGTGATTTCGGACGAATTGTGCAAAATGACCGTTTTGCCCCTAGGCGTGGGCAAAACGTTGACTTTTATTTCGGATGGTCAAATGGACTTTGACCGATGACCGTGACGTAGTTCGGGACGTTACGAGTTCATAGACAGGCGGCACGTTCGATTCCGACGTTCGTGGTGAAAGTTATGATGTACGGAAGTGCAAGGGCATTTTCGTAATTTGGCATATTAGGGGCCAAATGTTGACTTTTTCACCGGGAGGTCCGATGGACGAGGGCCAAGGACCGTTACGTAGGTATCTTCGATACGAATCCAACGACAGGTGGCATGCCGAAATCGGAGATTCGACGACGAAGTTATGGTCAAGGAAACGAATTTACGAACCGAGGCTCCGATTAAAATAATAATATAATAATGAACAGTAACCAGTGACTGAACACACTTGGATGAGTGACAAGTGTCACTCATCCCTTAATTTCAGTCATAAGACCAGGATCCATGTTTTGAGGGAACATTATGATTATGTTTTATTAATTAATTATGTTTAATTATTGTTTAATTTCCATTAAACCTCTTCTAATTTCCTAACCGTGTACTACCCAAAACCACAATTCATTCCACCCTTAATCTCCTCTCCATCAGCTGATCTTGAGTGTGCAAATTGGAGACAATTCAGAGACGGATTTAGTGAGGGAAACACGAGGGATTGAGGGGGACCGTAGAACTGGAATTCGGAAATTTGATTTTTGGGAGGGAAATTCGAATTGGGAGAATTAGGCCGTGAGGATCGCAATTGAGCTCACATTCAGTTTCCTGGGATCACAACGATCATAATTGTCGAAGAAACGAGATGAATTGGTGCCGTTTTGGCTCTGATCGAGCTTGGTGACAGAGGAAGAAAATCGAGGTTGAGTCGTGATCGTGGAGTGTTTAGACGACGGTATTGAGGTGGGGAAACTACTTCTCATGATCCCACGATGCTTCTGGGTTCGTCAATTGAAAGAAAACGGCTGTGGTTGACAGAACTCCATGGTTGAACAGTGACGGTGTTCGTGCTTGAGTCGTGACGATTGAGCGCGGGATTGAAGCAATTGAGTTGGGGGAAATGCTTAACGGAGTCCATGGAAGCTTCTGGTTGAATCAATTTAAGGAAATCAATTGGAATTGAAGGAATTCCATGAACGAACAGTAACCGGAGTGTTCTTGGTGTTCATCATCGAATCGTGGAATTGTAGGTAAGGAATTGTGTAATTGAGTTTACAGAACTTAAATTGAATTTAAAACGAAACTAACTGAATGATCAATTGGAAGATTTAGGGTTGAATTGATGGACTTTGAACCGGGTCGTCTCGCGGGCTGTTTGGACCCGTTTACCAGACATACGGGTTAGGCTGGTGACACTGTAGCAGGCGCGTGGCTTTCACGCGCAGCCACTCACGGCGGCGCGTGACGACGCGTGGGTATGAATCTCGAGGTGAGGTCAACATGACTTCTGTCCTATTTAATGTAACGAACATTTTGGAATTGGTTTCGTGTCTATCGGACACCGTTTCGTTATTGTTCGGGATGTCCGAAGGTTTTAAATCCAGTTTAAAAATACTTAAAAATTCGGAAAAATTACGGGACTTAAATAGGATGGTAATGATGAGGTTAGTAATCCTCTAATGTGATTTGAACAGGATTGGGAGTCCCGATGATAGTGGTGTGGCCCGGGAAGGCCTATGGCACGCGTATCGAGACGCTCGGTTAAACGGTCTGTGAGTGGACATTGGTTTCATAAATTCGATGCATGCATAACTGTTTTATGATTGTTATAATTATGATTAAATGATTTACTTTGGATATCGGTGAATTTAAAATGATTTCACGTATTTCGAGGTGAATTACGTATTTGCACGTAAACCGAGGTTTTCTGGATTTGCACCGATTTCCATAAATGTGGTTGGATATGATTTCATGAAACGATTACGAACTTGAATAATGTAAAATCGGGCCAAGGGCCCAGTTGAACTATGAAATCGGGCCAGGGGCCCAGTTAACATATGGATCGGGCCAAGGGCCCAGTTAACTTGTGAAATCGGGCCAGGGGTGTAACGACCCGTCCCGAATATCGGGATTTAATAATATTTAATTGTGATTTACTAATCTGGGATTAGTTGGGCGATTTCGGACGAATTGTGCGAAATGACCGTTTTGCCCCTGAGTGTGGGCAAAACGTTGACTTTTATTTCGGATGGTCAAATGGACTTTGACCGATGACCGTGACGTAGTTCGGGACGTCACGAGTTCATAGACAGGTGGCACGTTCGATTCCGACGTTCGTGGTGAAAGTTATGTTGTACGGAAGTCCAGGGGCATTTTCGTAATTTGGACGAAAGAAGGGGAAATGTTGACTTTTTGACCGGGATGTCCGATGGCCGAGGGCCAAGGACCGTTACGTAGGTTTCGTCGATGCGAATCCAACGACAGGCGGCACGCCGAAATCGGAGATTCGACGACGAAGTTATGGGTCACAGAAGTTTGGTTTCGTTATGCACGCATTACGAGGCGTGGACACGTGGCGTTCTCTGATTGGCCTGAATTTCTGAGTGGGACACGTGGACCACTAATCTTTAATTATTGGGATCAGATCTGGATTGGTCAGATTGATTAAATTATTGGATTAAAAAAATATAAAGTATTCCCACTTATTGCATCTTTTGATCTGGACCCTTAATCTCAATGGTGAGATTGAATCTGGACCATTCATTTTTCCTTATCATCTCCCTTCCCATTTTATATTTGCTTACCTGCACAACCATTCGAACCGTGCACCCAAAACCTTCACACATCTCCTCTGTGCACATGTGTGGGTCACTGAAATTGTGAGAACCAGCGGGAGGCGGCAGGACGTCGGCGGCGGCAGCGGTGGTCCACGGCGGCCGTGTAAACCCGGGAGGAAGTTTTGCCCAGGTTTTTGGAAATCGACGATCCGTCGTGTTTCTGAGCTCCTTCTCGACTCCTTTGGGACTTGGGGTCAGAAACAGACACGGGAGACTGGGTTTCGAAGCTCGAAGTGAGCTGGGCACGGCGGGGACGGCGGTGCCCGTAACCCGGTTCGAAACCAAAAATGGTGAACGGGTTTTGGATGGGTTTTGGACGTTGGATTTGATCCTACGGTGTTCTCTGAGCTTAAACAAACCTTGTGGACGTGATTTTGGGACTCGAGGCGGCCGGAATTGGGAGGAAGGACGATCGGAATTCTGAGCTTCGGGTTTGTGTTCAGAGGTATGATTCGAGACGTTACTTTTGGTTTTTGTTTCCACAGAACTATTGGTTGAACTCAGACGATCTTGCAGGTGAAAACCCCGTCCAAAATGATGGAGAAATGACCGAGAACCGGTCGGGTTGGCCCGCGGGTCACGGCGACCCGTTTACCAGTCGTTCGGGTTGAACGACGGTGAACAGTACCCGGCGCGTGGGTTTCACGCGCAGGGAGTTCAACCGGCGCGTGGGGGCGCGTGTGAGGTAATTTTGGGAAACTTCCAACATGACTTTTGTCCTATACAATGTAACGAACATTTTGGGATTGGTTTCGTGTCGATCGGACACCGTCTCGATATTGTTCGGGATGTCCGAAGGTTTTAAATCCAATTTAAAAATACTTAAAAATTCGGGAAAATTACGGGACTTGAATAGGATGTTAATGATGAGGTTAGTGATCCTCTAAATTGATTTGAACAGGATTGGGAGTCCCGGTGATAGTGAGGTGGCCCGGGAAGGCCTATGGCACGCGTATCGAGGCGCTCGGTTAAACGGTCTGTGAGTGGACATTGGTTTTATGAATTCGATGCATGCATAACTGTTTTATGATTGTTATAATGATGATTAAATGATTTACTTTGGATATCGGTGAATTTAAATGATTTCACGCATTTCGAGGCGATTTACGTGTTTTGCACGTAAATCGAGGTTTTCCGGATTTGCACCGATTTCCATAAATGCGGTTGGATATGATTTCATGAAACGGTTATGGATTTGATAAAATGAATCGGGCCAGGGGCCCAGTTGAATTACGAAATCGGGCCAGGGGCCCAGTTAACTTATGAATCGGGCCAGGGGCCCAGTTGACTTCTACATGTGATTGCGGGTCGGGGACCCTAAAACGGAATTGAATAAATGATTTCTGGTTTACATTTTATATATATATTCACATGCTAAAAACAATTGTGGTTTTGATGATATGGAAAATATGGTTATGGCACGTTTCACGGTATTTGGGCTTGAGACCCGTCTGATGAAACTTAAAGATTGGTTTGGATTTTATCCATGTATATATATATGCCTTGCATGTGGATATCGATAAAATGTATTTGGTACTGCACTGTATAGATCCTTCCATATTATATTGTCTCCTCCGGCGAGGTACCCCGGAGAGGTCACGGACGTCTAGTACGTCCAGCGTCTATGACGCTAAGCATCGGGGATGCTGTACCCGAACGGGGTTCGGGGATTGAACTCGGAAATTGAGACCCGAGTGGCACGCGTAGCCTTGTGATTGTGACCTTATTGACGTCAGGGACGTCAGACATCAGGGATGTCGGATTGGAGTGTATAGTGCAGCAACTAAAATTATGGTTATGGTTATTATTATATGCCTTATGGTTTATATTACTGGATTTATGAAATAACTCTTGGATTTACTTTTGGAAATTGAAACTATGCTTTGGTTTCCGGGCTAAAGCCCTAATGGTTATTTCTAAATAAATATGGGATTATTGGTTTTGGTGCATGCATATGATTTTACTGAGGGGCATAAATGTCTTATAAATGTTTTAAACAGACTTGTTTATTTTCGTCCACTCACAGCTTTTGTTTTCAATGCCCTTCAGGTTGATTCCGGATACGACTGCAGCAGAGACTTGAGCATCGCACACCTCCTCCATCGATCCTTACGCACTCTGGAAGCCCGGTTGGGCAACGGCAATCGGTTATCCCTTGTCTGACGCCTCTTGTCAGACGGGAGCACGCCACATCCCATGGTAATCCCGGGGGGATTGGGATGGGTCGTGTCAAGTGGTATCAGAGCAGGTTTTGCTCTTTTGTGCGCGAAGGACGAGGGTGTGATGTCTCTTTGGGCTGCTGTTCCGTTGTCAACCTGATAGATAGTTTTGGGTTTGTATGGTGAATTGGGTGTGTTTGGCCCGATACGCCGTGCATGGTTGCGATTCAACCCAGGTGGGGTTGTATACGATTAACTGGTAATGTGGGACCGTCGGTTCGGTCATGTGATGATGGATTGTTGTGCCACTGGGCACAACTGGGTTCAGGGAACCCCAATTGAATAATGGTTTGGGAATGCGAAACTCAGTTGAGTATTGGTCTATGTTTTGGACCCTGGTAGTGTTGGCTAGTGTACGGGGGTTGGTGCATCGGAGTTAGCCGATGACCTTCGTGGTGGAACCCACGATGGAACCCACGTTGAGTTGACGATGGGATTGGATTGGACGTCTATATGATGTCAGGACCGCGGGGTCGGTCAGGTTGTGGATTTTACTGCAAAAGGCAGTTGGGTTCGGTGGAACCCTAGGGTGTGACCTTGGAACCCTAATTTATAATTGATGGACCGAAAGGTGAACCTTAAGTGAGAATTTGTGCTGCGACGTGCGGCTGAGGTCTTGGATGACCATGTGGATGACTCTAGTGAGTCTTATGGGTTCGATCTACGGATGCGGTTATGAGATAAAATATGGAATACCGTGTTGGATCGAATAGTAGTGTGATGTGTGGATACGGATCTTGACAACGATGACTGTTGGTCGACAGTTGTGTCGAGATGACTGGCTATCGAGGGTATTTAGTGTGGTTTTAATACTTGGGGATGTTCAGGGAACGTCCATTATCCTGATGTGCCAGTGGTCAAATTGGAGGTACCCATAGTCGTGGGGTACGAGTGGTGTTACGGGATCGTCGTTCGTAATGAACGGAGATCCAGGGTAACAACTTTGCACGCTGTGTGCTAGCATGGATGTTCGTGTGCTATGTATGGATGTTGGTATGTTGGTGCTTTTATGCCAATACTAGTATGGATGCCAGTATGCTGATACTAGTGTTGATGATGGTGCGTTGGTGCTGGTGACAGTAATTGTGATGACGATGAGCCACCAGTTGGGGTGTGACTCTGTCATGATGAACAGATGATTGGTATCTGCGACTCAGTGGTGGTTAAGTCTTGGACTGGATGGGATCCAGTGGAGGTTGTGTCGTGTTGGGATAAGTCCTAACAGATATATGATGACAAGTGATGAACGGATAAAATGGTATGATTGAAACTTGGGGAATCTAGGGACGATGTTCCCTATGTCATGCGAGTTGGCGGATTTGGGGAGTTGTGATCAACTCCGAGATTGGTAAGTTTGTGTACTGCTTATACCCCCTGAGAGTACAAGGAAATTATTGAAATTGGAAAAGTCGAGGAAACCATTCGTGGTATTGATGTGGGATTTTGTGATTGTGAATCACTTGGAACCTGAGGATTGAACCTGTTTAGGTTGTGATGTGAGACGAAGGCAGTTTGGTATGCACATCCAGGCAGAGTTGTGGATTCCCGTTCGGAATCGAGGTGTGTGCATACATGATTGTTGACGGACGTGAGGTCCGAGTAATGAATTGATTTTGGACACGTGGTGGTCCAAGTGAGGTATGGACGTGGGCAATCCAGTGGTTGGACTTGACATCTCATTGGGAGCATGTCTGTTTCCAACATGGTTGGAACTCCCGTTTCGGGGAGAGTTGTGATTGGGAGACGAGAGGAGTGCTCGTTTCCGCACCGGTGATTGGTATTCCGAAGTCTTTGGGGTTGACTTCTTATTTCCTGCCGTGGCAGATGATGATTGTTGCTACCAGTACGTTGAGTGTGTATTGGTTGGTGGACCCATGCTTGGCTTGGGGTCATCGGACACAAGAAGTTGTGTATGATTTTGGAATTGGTGGTGGTATGCGTGGTCATCTTTCCACCAAGGGAAATTTGGCGAAGGATTCAATTGAGGGTGTAAGACCCTACGATCAGCTTTCAGTTGGTTTGTTAGCTATGTGAGCATGTGTGGATCCTAGGTGGATCTGATTTGCGATGTTGTCGACTTTGGTCGATGTGACGATCTAGGATCGTGATGTTGCTTGTCGGGCGACATAGCGATGGATATGGATTGTGATCTTGATGATCCAGATGGGTGGAGAGTTTATCACTCTTACTTTGGTATGTGAGTCGTAAATGACGGGACTGAACTTCTTCTCGGAGTGAAGTCCATATGGTTTGTTACTCGGGTGAGTAAGTTTCCGAAGTGGTCGGATTTTGTCAACCTTTGACGTGTGAATTTTGGGATTGGCTTCCCTATGAAGTCAATCGAGTGTTTTGAGCAGGTAACCGATAGGATCGGTTATGTTACGTCTTGATGGACGTAAACAAGATTTTGGGTTTTGGAATCGAATTTCTGGGTGACGATTCAGGATTCGATTGCGAAGCTCGAAAATGGATTACCGGATTTGGGTGCGGAATGATTATTCCAATGCTAGCTTACGGAATAATGATTTCGGATTCGGATCTGGAACTGGAATAAAAATATGATGTTGGGTTCGGGTTCGGGATTTCTTACGAAATTGCGGATTCGGATTCGGAATTGGAACTAGATGACGGGTGGAGTTCGTTTTGTCTCATGTTGGTTTGGGCAAATGTACTCCATTACTAGAACGTGTTTGGCTATGACCTGGGTGGCTATAGTCAGATTGATGGATTGAGGTACGTACAGGGTACGTGGTACGAGGTTTGATAGGCTGAGTGGTGCCTAATGGCGGTACGTGGGATGTACCAGTGGTGTGTAACTAATGTGTTGGTAATCGGCTTGGTTCTGATATCATTTGTTTGGCTGTATTGTGGACTGGACATTGGATACTGTGCGGTGGGCAGATTGATCTGGTCGGGTTCAGTGATTTTATGAGCAGGTGCTCTTAGCCGTGGTTGGCTTGTGGAACCCTAGTATTGAGATGTGTGTTCACTGCTGGGCTGGTATCCAATGTGTTCCAGTTGCACCACTTGATTGGGTTAATTGACGGTATACGTACACTCAGGATGAGTGAATTGGTGGTCAGAGTAACCACGAGTAGCCTTGTGTGACTTGATCACACCGTGATTTCCCAGCGTCTTGGTTCGCTGCGGGAGTCGGCGATTATGGACATTGGGATTTATTTTGTGTCGCAGGATTGGGCTTGCCCTGCGAATTGAGATCATGTGGTTGATCTTGCGCTACATCGAGAGTGATGTAGTACGTGGTGTTGTCACGGATAGACAGATGGTTGGGGCTTTATCAGGGTGGTAAAGTTTTGTGATGACAGTTTGACTGGTGGTGTCAGCGTGGACTGACGAATGAGATTTGGTGACTCCCAACGGGAGCAAATGTAAGGATTTATTGGCAATGGAAGGGAACCATCTAGCTGAAGGAGTCAGCTTAATGGTTGAGCGATTTTATCGCGAATCAGGTGATTATGTCCACTCGAGGTGGTCGAGTGTTGTTGATTATGACGTATGACTGTGATGGGATGTCTGGGTACAAACGTGACTGGTGTTGTCCCAGTATGTGGGTGTACAAGTGTACACAGATGTGTGGTCGAATTGTTTTCCACAAGGTGGTTGTGGAATAAGGTGATTGGTAATTTCGAGGACGAAATTCTTTAAGGGGGGAAGGTTGTAACGACCCGTCCCGAATATCGGGATTTAATAATATTTAATTGTGATTTACTAATCTGGGATTAGTTGGGCGATTTCGGACGAATTGTGCGAAATGACCGTTTTGCCCCTGAGTGTGGGCAAAACGTTGACTTTTATTTCGGATGGTCAAATGGACTTTGACCGATGACCGTGACGTAGTTCGGGACGTCACGAGTTCATAGACAGGTGGCACGTTCGATTCCGACGTTCGTGGTGAAAGTTATGTTGTACGGAAGTCCAGGGGCATTTTCGTAATTTGGACGAAAGAAGGGGAAATGTTGACTTTTTGACCGGGATGTCCGATGGCCGAGGGCCAAGGACCGTTACGTAGGTTTCGTCGATGCGAATCCAACGACAGGCGGCACGCCGAAATCGGAGATTCGACGACGAAGTTATGGGTCACAGAAGTTTGGTTTCATTATGCACGCATTACGAGGCGTGGACACGTGGCGTTCTCTGATTGGCCTGAATTTCTGAGTGGGACACGTGGACCACTAATCTTTAATTATTGGGATCAGATCTGGATTGGTCAGATTGATTAAATTATTGGATTAAAAAAATATAAAGTATTCCCACTTATTGCATCTTTTGATCTGGACCCTTAATCTCAATGGTGAGATTGAATCTGGACCATTCATTTTTCCTTATCATCTCCCTTCCCATTTTATATTTGCTTACCTGCACAACCATTCGAACCGTGCACCCAAAACCTTCACACATCTCCTCTGTGCACATGTGTGGGTCACTGAAATTGTGAGAACCAGCGGGAGGCGGCAGGACGTCGGCGGCGGCAGCGGTGGTCCACGGCGGCCGTGTAAACCCGGGAGGAAGTTTTGCCCAGGTTTTTGGAAATCGACGATCCGTCGTGTTTCTGAGCTCCTTCTCGACTCCTTTGGGACTTGGGGTCAGAAACAGACACGGGAGACTGGGTTTCGAAGCTCGAAGTGAGCTGGGCACGGCGGGGACGGCGGTGCCCGTAACCCGGTTCGAAACCAAAAATGGTGAACGGGTTTTGGATGGGTTTTGGACGTTGGATTTGATCCTACGGTGTTCTCTGAGCTTAAACAAACCTTGTGGACGTGATTTTGGGACTCGAGGCGGCCGGAATTGGGAGGAAGGACGATCGGAATTCTGAGCTTCGGGTTTGTGTTCAGAGGTATGATTCGAGACGTTACTTTTGGTTTTTGTTTCCACAGAACTATTGGTTGAACTCAGACGATCTTGCAGGTGAAAACCCCGTCCAAAATGATGGAGAAATGACCGAGAACCGGTCGGGTTGGCCCGCGGGTCACGGCGACCCGTTTACCAGTCGTTCGGGTTGAACGACGGTGAACAGTACCCGGCGCGTGGGTTTCACGCGCAGGGAGTTCAACCGGCGCGTGGGGGCGCGTGTGAGGTAATTTTGGGAAACTTCCAACATGACTTTTGTCCTATACAATGTAACGAACATTTTGGGATTGGTTTCGTGTCGATCGGACACCGTCTCGATATTGTTCGGGATGTCCGAAGGTTTTAAATCCAATTTAAAAATACTTAAAAATTCGGGAAAATTACGGGACTTGAATAGGATGTTAATGATGAGGTTAGTGATCCTCTAAATTGATTTGAACAGGATTGGGAGTCCCGGTGATAGTGAGGTGGCCCGGGAAGGCCTATGGCACGCGTATCGAGGCGCTCGGTTAAACGGTCTGTGAGTGGACATTGGTTTTATGAATTCGATGCATGCATAACTGTTTTATGATTGTTATAATGATGATTAAATGATTTACTTTGGATATCGGTGAATTTAAATGATTTCACGCATTTCGAGGCGATTTACGTGTTTTGCACGTAAATCGAGGTTTTCCGGATTTGCACCGATTTCCATAAATGCGGCTGGATATGATTTCATGAAACGGTTATGGATTTGATAAAATGAATCGGGCCAGGGGCCCAGTTGAATTACGAAATCGGGCCAGGGGCCCAGTTAACTTATGAATCGGGCCAGGGGCCCAGTTGACTTCTACATGTGATTGCGGGTCGGGGACCCTAAAACGGAATTGAATAAATGATTTCTGGTTTACATTTTATATATATATTCACATGCTAAAAACAATTGTGGTTTTGATGATATGGAAAATATGGTTATGGCACGTTTCACGGTATTTGGGCTTGAGACCCGTCTGATGAAACTTAAAGATTGGTTTGGATTTTATCCATGTATATATATATGCCTTGCATGTGGATATCGATAAAATGTATTTGGTACTGCACTGTATAGATCCTTCCATATTATATTGTCTCCTCCGGCGAGGTACCCCGGAGAGGTCACGGACGTCTAGTACGTCCAGCGTCTATGACGCTAAGCATCGGGGATGCTGTACCCGAACGGGGTTCGGGGATTGAACTCGGAAATTGAGACCCGAGTGGCACGCGTAGCCTTGTGATTGTGACCTTATTGACGTCAGGGACGTCAGACATCAGGGATGTCGGATTGGAGTGTATAGTGCAGCAACTAAAATTTTGGTTATGGTTATTATTATATGCCTTATGGTTTATATTACTGGATTTATGAAATAACTCTTGGATTTACTTTTGGAAATTGAAACTATGCTTTGGTTTCCGGGCTAAAGCCCTAATGGTTATTTCTAAATAAATATGGGATTATTGGTTTTGGTGCATGCATATGATTTTACTGAGGGGCATAAATGTCTTATAAATGTTTTAAACAGACTTGTTTATTTTCGTCCACTCACAGCTTTTGTTTTCAATGCCCTTCAGGTTGATTCCGGATACGACTGCAGCAGAGACTTGAGCATCGCACACCTCCTCCATCGATCCTTACGCACTCTGGAAGCCCGGTTGGGCAACGGCAATCGGTTATCCCTTGTCTGACGCCTCTTGTCAGACGGGAGCACGTCACATCCCATGGTAATCCCGGGGGGATTGGGATGGGTCGTGTCAAGGGGCCCAGTTGATTTCTACATACGATTGCGGGTCGGGGACCCTAAAATGGAATTGAATAAATATTTTCTGGTTTACATTTTATATATGTTCACATGCTGGAATCAATAAATGGTTTTGATGATATTTCGGTTATGGCACGTTTCACGGTATTTGGGCATGAGACCCGTTTGGTGAAACGTAACGATCGGTTCGGATTTTACCTATGTATACCTATATGTTTTGCATGTGGATATCAATAAAATGTATTTAGTACTGCACTGTATAAATCCTTCCATATTATATTGTCTCCTCCGGATGAGGTACCCTGGAGAGGTTACGGACGTCTAGTACGTCCAGCGTCTATGACGCTAAGCATCGGGGATGCTGTACCCGAACGGGGTTCGGGGATTGAACTCGGAAATTGAGACCCGAGTGGCACGCGTAGCCTTGTGATTGTGACCTTATTGACGTCAGGGACGTCAGACATCAGGGATGTCGGATTGGAGTGTATAGTGCAGTGGCTAAAATTATGGTTATGGTTTATATTATATGCCTTATGGTTCATATTACTGGAATTATGAAATAACTCTTGGATTGACTTTTGGAAATTGAAACTATGCTTTGGTTTCCGGGCTAAGGCCCTAATGGTTATTTCTAAATAAATGTGTGATCATTGGTTTTTGGCGCATGCATATGGTTTTACTGAGGGGCATAAATGTCTTATAAATGTTTTAAACAGACTTTTTTATTTTCGTCCACTCACAGCTTTTGTTTTTAATGCCCTTCAGGTTGATTCCGGATGCGACTGCAGCAGAGACTTGAGCATCGCACACCTCCTCCATCGATCCTTACGCACTCTGGAAGCCCGTTTGGGCAGTGGCAATAGGTTATCCCTTGTCTGACACATCTTGTCAGACGGGAGCATGGCACATCCCATGGTAATCTTGGGGGGATTGGGATGGGTCGTGTCAAGTGGTATCAGAGCAGGTTTTGCTCTTTTGTGCGCGAAGGACGAGGGTGTGATGTCTCTTTGGGCTGCTGTTCCGTTGTCAACCTGATAGATAGTTTTGGGTTTGTATTGTGGATTGGGTGTGTTTGGCCCGATTCGCCGTGCATTGATGCGATTCAACCCAAGTGGGGTTGTATACGATTAACTGGTAATGTGGGACCGTCGGTTCGGTCATGTGATGATGGATTGTTGTGCCACTGGGCACAGCCGGGTTCAGGGAACCCCATTGGAATAATGTTATGGAAGTACGAAACTCAGTTGAGTATTGGTCTAAGTTTTGGACCCTAGTAGTGTTGGCTAGTGTACGGGGTGTTGGTGCATCGGAGTTAGCCGATGACCTTCGTGGTGGAACCCACGATGGAACCCACGTTGAGTTGACGATGGGATTGGATTTGACGTCTATGCGATGTCAAGACCGCGGTGTCGGTCAGGTTGTGGATTTTACTGCAGAAGGCAGTTGGGTACGGTGGAACCCTAGGGTGTGATTTTGGAACCCTAACTTGTAATTGATGGATTGGGAAAAGTGAACTTAAAATGGGAACTTGTGCTGCAACGAGCGGCTGAGGTCGTGGATGACCATGTGGATGACCATGTGGATGACTCTAATGAGTCTTATGGGTTTCGATCCACGGATGCGGTTATGAGAAAATATGGAATCCCGTGTTGGATCGAATATTAGTGTGAGGTGTGGTTATGGATCTTGACAACGATGACTGTTGGTCGACAGTTGTGTCGAGATGACTGGCTATCGAGGGTATTTTGTGTGGCTTTCACACTTGAGGATCAGGGGATGTTCAGGGAACGTCCATTATCCTGATGTGCCAGTGGTCAAATTGGAGGTACCCATAGTCGTGGGGTACGAGTGATGTTATGGGATCGTCGTTCGTAATGAACGGAGATCCAGGGTAACAACTTTGCACACTATGTGCTAGCATGGATGTTCGTGTGCTAGCATGGGTGTTCGTGTGCTATGCATGGATGTTGGTATGGTGATACCTTTATGCCAATACTAGTATGGATGCCTGTGTGCTGATACTAGTGTTGGTGATGGTGCGTTGGTGCTGGTACTAGCGCTGGTGCTGGTGTCAGTAATTGTGTCGACGATGAGCCACCATTTGGGGTGTGACTCTGTCATGATGGACATATGATCGGTATTTGCGACTCAGTGGTGGTTGAGTCTTGGACTGGATGGGATCCAGTGGAGGTTGTGTCGTGTTGGGATAAGACCCAACAGATTTATGATGACAAGTGATGAATGGATAAAAAGGTATGATTGAAAATTTGGGGAAATTTGGGATGCTGTTCCCTACGTTATGAGAATCAGTAGATTTGGGGAGTTGTTGTCAACTCCGAGATTGGTAATGACAGGACCCGCCCCGATCCCACGAGGACCACGAGGGGCGTGCCCTGCTCCCGTCTGACACCCAATAATTCATACCAATTTTAACCTCAAAATATCCAATGCATAAATAACCAAATTAAAGTCATACATAAAATCCGAATTAAACGAATGTCAGACAAGGGATGAAAACCAAAAATTACAAGATGCGAGCACGACTCTAAGGTAAAACCTGCGGGTACACCGTCCAACAGGGGATCAGGTACGCAGAAGTAGATCTATGCCTCAGCCTCAGGTTCCTCCTCTACCTCAGTTTCCCGACCTGGAGGGGTTATCAAAACATTAAGGGTGAGTGGACCGAAACTCAAGTTTATGAAATCGTTTGATAAGTAAAACATATAATTTACCCCTCCGTTTTCCAAACATGCGTGCATCATAATTCAAAATCATAAACCATATAATATGAACCATAAGGCATATAACAAAACCATAACCATAATTTTAGTTGCTGCACTATACACTCCAATCCCGACATCCCTGATGTCTGACGTCCCTGACGTCCAATAAGGTCACAATCACAAGGCTACGCGTGCCACTCGGGTCTCAATTTCCGAGTTCAATCCCCGAACCCCGTTCGGGTACAGCATCCCCGATGCTTAGCGTCATAGACGCTGGACGTACTAGACGTCCGTGACCTCTCCGGGGTACCTCATCCGGAGGAGACAATATAATATGGAAGGATCTATACAGTGCAGTACTAAATACATTTTATTGATATCCACATACAAAACATATATATATACCGAATCAATCATTAAGTTTCATCAAACGGGTCTCAAGCCCAAATACCGTGAAACGTGCCATAACCACATTTTCCATATCATCAAAACCATCATTGTTTTAGCATGTGAATAAGTATAATAAAACCAGAAAACATTTATGCACACAAGGGTTTAAGAAAATGGCCCACTCACAGTACAATCCTGCTAGAAACCGAACGTATACCCTCGTCCTGGTACAAATGTACAATCCCTGTCAAGTCCAAGTATTCGTAAAGGTCAAATTAAACCCCCAACATTCAACCATGAAAGCCTAGGTCGAAACCGACCCGGAAAAGCCGCCCGAACGCGCTTCCCAAGGCAATAAACCTTATTTTGACCAACTTAATGATCTCCGATCGACCCGAAACCACCGCCATTGGATCCGGATCGTCGAAACCTAAAGAATGGTGGTGGTCCCACCAAAAACACTGTTCACACGCGCCCCCACGCGCCGGTCAACGCGGCGGTCAACGCAGGAACAGTTCCTGCTGACGTCATCGCTGACGTCACTGCTGACGTCAGCATGACGTCATGCTGACGTCATCTGACAACTGTCAGGTCTGACATGTCAGACTCTGACAGGTGTCACGTGTCAACATCTGATTGGTCCACCACACTGATCTGTCAGACCACGTGTCAGATCTGACATGTGCCACGTGTCAGCACGGCACTGGTCCACGTCACTGACATGTCAGTGACACGTGGCAGTCCCTGACTGGTCCACGTCACTGACATGTCAGTGCTGACTGTGCACTGACATGTGACACGTGTCGGCTCACGGTTGGTCCACGTCATCTGACAGACTGACAGGGTGCCACGTCAGCACCACTGTCCTCAGACGGGTTGACCCGTGTTCCTGCAACTCGGGTCGATCAGACCCGCGATCGAGACCCGGTTGCCATTCCTTCATTTCTGGGTCATTTTGGTTCCTTTCAATTCGTAAGTACTCGTCTTAGTTCCAGAAAGTGTTCTATGGAATCAAAAACAAGAGAACAATATTAGATCCTTACCTGCAAACAAAACCCGAAGCTTCAGATTTTCCGGTTATCCTCCCCGTCAATTCCGGCCACCTCGAGCCTTGAAGTCAAGCCTACAGGTCCGTTTCAGTCCCTAGGTCTCATGAGAAGCAAGAAAAGGGAACAAAACTCGACTACACGTTGACTTCCAAATTTTGAAAGTAAAAAGCTCACGGGTTACTCACCTGCCGTGAACCACCGTGCCTCCACCGCCGTTCCTGCCGCCCACCCGTCGTCTCTCAGTCCTAGTCACACTCACACGCACACAGAGAAAGGTTGTAATGCGGAGGTGTGAGGGTTGAAATGGGCAGAAGGTGGGTGTCGGGTAGAAGAATATATAGAGATGGAGGGAAATAATGGACGGCCCAGATTTGATCTCCAGATTAGATCAAGGGCTGAGATTAGATCTGGAGGTTTTTAATCCAAAGGCTGAAATTTAAAGCTGGTACAATTGTTTAATTAATCCAATAGTGGATCAGATCCAATCTAGCCAATGGGTGAGTGACACTTGTCACTCACCAGGTGTCCTCCAATCAGATTTCCTGAATTTAATATTCGACACGAAAACCGAGACACGAACTTCCCGAATTCACGTTTCTGACCATAACTTCCTCGTACGAAGTCTGATTTCGGCGTGCCGCCTGTCTACGGACTCAGGACGTCGAGGCCTACCCAACGGTCCTTGAGTCAACTGAAAATTAGTTGTCAAAAGAAAAGTCAACATTTTCCCCCGGAAGTCCAAATTACGGTAATGCCCCTGAACTTCCGATAGTCGTAACTTTCACCCTGATCGTCCGAATCGAACGTGCCACCTGTCTATGAACTCGTGACGTCCCGAACTACGTCACGGTCATAGGTCAAAGTCCATTTAGTTCATCAATCAAAAAGTCAATAATTTGACCATACCATTCACAAGGGTAAAATCGTCAAATCACACATTAAATTACAATATGGAATTCCTCGAATTTCCGGGGTGTTACAACCTTCCCCCCTTAAGAAATTTCATCCCGAAATTTCAAAGAAACAAATGAGGAAATTGTTCTCGCATCTGAGCCTCAGGCTCCCATGTGGCTTCTTCCACGTTCTGGTTTCTCCAAAGAATTTTCACGAGAGGGATCGTCTTTCGACGTAGTACCTTGTCCTTCCGATCCAAGATCTGTACTGGTTGTTCTTCAAAGCTCAAATCCTCCCGCAGTTCGACAGGTTGTTCCCCAAGTACATGAGAAGCATCACGTACATACATCCGCAACATCGATACGTGGAAAACATCGTGAACTCTTGATAGTTCTGGGGGTAGTGCCAATCTGTATGCAACTCTGCCAATTCTCTCCACGATTTCATAAGGTCCGATAAAACGCGGACTCAGTTTCCCCCGTCGGCCAAAACGGATAATCCCTTTCCACGGAGACAACTTCAGGAAGACAAAATCTCCCACATCAAACTCCAAGTCTCGAATCCGTCGGTCGGCATAACTCTTCTGGCGATCCTGTGCCACCTTCAATCTTTCCTTGATCACGCGAACAGTTTCCATGGTTAAGTCCATTATCTCCGGCCCTACAGCCGCTCGCTCTCCTACCTCCGTCCAGCAGATAGGTGTCCTGCACTGTCGGCCATACAGTGCCTCATAAGGTGCCATCCCGATGCTTGCCTGATAGCTGTTGTTGTAAGCGAATTCCATCAATGGCAAATGAGTATCCCAAGAGTCTTGAAACTGTAGTACGCATGACCTCATCATGTCCTCCAGGGTTTGAATGGTTCTCTCAGACTGTCCATCGGTCTGTGGATGGAAAGCAGTACTGAAACGTAAGGTTGTTCCCAAAGTAGCTTGCAAACTTCGCCAGAACCTGGAAGTGAAACGCGGATCACGATCAGACACGATCGATTCCGGCGTACCATGAAGTCGTATGATTTCCTTTACAAACAGCTGAGCCAGTCGGTTAGGTTTATAGGTTTCCTGAACTGGCAGAAAATGGGCTGATTTGGTTAACCGATCCACGATCACCCATACTCCGTCCACTCCACTCTGAGTCCTCGGTAACTTAAAGACGAAGTCCATGGTGATGTGATCCCACTTCCATTCAGGAATCGGAAGTGGCTGCATAGCCCCATACGGTCTCTGCCGTTCCGCCTTAACCTGCTGACAGGTTAAGCATTTGCTCACGAACTCAGCAATATCCTTCTTCATTCCTGGCCACCAATAATGGTTCCGGAGGGTACGGTACATCTTTGTACCTCCCGGATGCATAGCATAGGCCGAACTGTGGGCCTCCTCAAGTATCTCGGCCCGTAACTCTGCCACTGCAGGTACGCACAAACGGCCCAATTTCACCAGTGCTCCATCGTCCCGGATGGTAAAATCCTGTCTCCCATCCGCATCGACCTCAATTCTGTAAATACAGAGTATCGGATCCTGCAGTTGTGCTTCGATGATCCGATCAATCAGTACTGGTCGCACATGGAAGCTGGCCAACAAAGCTCCATGCGCATCCGTACCCAAAATAACTCCCGTCTTCCGGAGTTCCACTAACAAGGGAAGATACACCATCCCTAGGTGTGCAATAGTTCCCGCTGATTTCCTGCTGAGTGCATCCGCCACCACATTGGCCTTACCCGGATGGTACTCGATCGTACAGTCATAGTCCTTCAGTAGCTCCAACCATCTCCGTTGTCTCATGTTGAGCTCCTTCTGAGTGAATAAATATTTAAGACTCTGGTGGTCGGTGTATATCCGACACGTTGCACCGAACAGATAATGTCTCCAGATCTTGAGAGCATGAACCACCGCCGCCAACTCCAAATCATGGGTAGGGTAGTTCAACTCATGAGTCTTCAGCTGCCGGGATGCATAGGCGATAACCTTGCCAGTTTGCATCAACACGCAGCCCAAACCTTGCAGTGAAGCATCACTGAAAACTACAAACTCTCCACTGTCGTCCGGCAATGCAAGGACAGGTGCAGTGGTCAATCGATCCTTCAACTCTTGAAAGCTCCGATCGCACTGCTCGTCCCAGATAAACTTTACTCCTTTCCGAGTCAGACGAGTCAATGGTGCAGCAATTTTGGAGAAACCCTCCACGAATCTCCGGTAGTAACCTGCTAATCCGACGAAACTCCGCACCTCGGTCACCGTTGTCGGTCTAGCCCAGTTGGTCACCGCTTCTGTTTTCTGGGGATCCACGCAAATCCCATCCGTCGATATCACGTGTCCCAGAAAACCAATACTGCTCAGCCAAAACTGACACTTGCTCAGCTTGGCATACAATTGTTCTTGTCTCAGTTTCTCCAAGACCAACCGTAGATGTTCTTCATGTGCACGGGCACTCCTCGAGTATACCAAAATATCATCGATGAACACAATCACGAACTTATCCAGGTAGGGTCGGAAGACCCGGTTCATCAGATCCATGAATGCTGCTGGAGCATTCGTCAAACCAAATGGCATAACAAGGAACTCGTAGTGCCCGTAACGGGTTCGAAAAGCAGTTTTCGGAATATCCTCCTCCGAAATCCTCAGTTGGTGATACCCAGACCGCAAATCAATTTTCGAGAAGCACTGAGCTCCCCGCAACTGGTCGAAAAGGTCATCGATCCTGGGTAGAGGATACTGGTTCCTCAATGTCACCTTGTTGAGTTGTCGATAATCAATACATAAACGGAGACTTCCTTCCTTCTTCTTCACGAACAACACCGGTGCTCCCCACGGTGAAGTGCTCGGTCGGACATATCCCAAATCTACCAACTCCTGCAATTGAGTCTTGAGTTCTCGTAACTCGGCCGGCGCCATCCGGTATGGTGCCTGGGATATAGGTCGGGTACCCGGGAGTAGTTCAATAGTAAACTCAATCTCCCGCGATGGTGGCAATCCATGTAAGTCTTCCGGGAATACGTCCGGAAACTCACAGACCACCGGTATTTCGTCGATAACCGGAGTATCGACCCGTTCCGACACGACATGCGCCAGATAACCCTGGCATCCCTTCCGTAGAAGTTTGGTAGCAGTAAGTGACGAAATCACTTCAGGAGGCGAACCATCACGTTCCCCCTGAAAGATAACTTCCGGCAAACCCGGGCTCCGCAAAATTACTTGCTTGCTACAGCAGTCGATGAGCGATCCGTGCTCCGACAGCCAATCCATCCCTAGGATTATATCGAAGTCGTGGATATCCAGAATAATTAAGTCTGCTGGTAAATCCACATCCTCAATTCTTACCGGGCACCTCCGAATCACCTGATTCACAAGGTACACGGTACCCATCGGGGTGCCAACACCCATTTCGCAATCTAAGGCTGATACCACACAATCAAGCAAACCAGCACAACTCTTCGAAATAAAAGAATGTGTAGCCCCCGCATCCATTAATACACGTACAAGAAAATTAAAGATATGTAGTGTACCTGTGACCACGCCTGGAGCAGTCCTCGCCTGCTGCTGGGTCATTGCAAACACTTGGGCCCTCGGCCCTCCGTTCCGTCCGCGCCCGCGCGCGCCACGTCCAGCACCAAAGTCACCTCCCTGACCGCGACCTCCGTTAGTGTGGGACGCCGTGCTCTGCACCACACTCGAGCCCCCAGCGTCGTTGTTTTTGGACAACTGCGGACAATCGCAGGCATAGTGGCCTTCCTCTCCGCAAGCAAAACAAGTTACTGGCCTTGGCCTGCCCGAATGCCCACCAGATGCACCACTCCAGGATGAGTGCTGCCCAGAGTTGTGTCCAGATCCTCTGCCCTGAGAGCCTCCACGTCGACCCGACCAGCCACGACCCTTGAAGGATGAGGGTGCTCCTCTGTAGCTCCCTCCCCTGTTGTTCTTCCGGCCCGATGGCCCATGATGTGGGCGATCCTGACGTCGCCCCTCCCCCGAAGGTTGTCGTGATTGGTGTGCCGCCTGACTGGCCTCGACACGCACCGCTGCGTCGACCATATCCCTCAGAGAAGCATGAGTGGTAGCAGTCACACTGGCCCGGATCTCCCCTCGGAGTCCAAGCTCAAACCGCTGGCATTTGTCCTCCTCCGTGCTTACGAATGAGGCAGCGAACCGGGAAAGTCTCCCGAATGTTTGCTCGTAGTCTGAAACAGACATGTCACCCTGCTCCAGCCGCAGGAATTCCGCCTCCCGCGCCGCGCGAAAGGACCGCGGGTAGTACTGGTCCAGAAACCTGGAACGGAAAGCTTCCCAGGTAGTGGTATGGACAGACCACCCAGACATTTCGAGTCCGTGCCACCACTGGTATGCTCCTCCTTCTAGCAAGAAGGCCGCCAGAGTCACTCGTTCGCCCGGAGGGCAGTGCATCACCGAGAAGATCCTCTCCCACTTGGTGATCCAGTCGTGAGCATCCTCGGGGTTTGATCCCCCGCAGAAAGGAGTGGCTCCCAAACGTTGAGCCCTTTCGATGCTCGCGCATTCCATCTCTCTTTCTAGATCCTCGTCCGTTCGAGTATGCGGAATTCTCCTAGGAGGCATAACCAACTGTCAAGAGGCATAGATCAGAAAACAATATTCTTAAAAGTCGAAAAGTAACTAGTACTAATCGCTAGTCTAGCATGCAGACCAATACCCTAGTACTGACCACAACCTAGTGCTCTGATACCAAGCTGACAGGACCCGCCCCGATCCCACGAGGACCACGAGGGGCGTGCCCTGCTCCCGTCTGACACCCAATAATTCATACCAATTTTAACCTCAAAATATCCAATGCATAAATAACCAAATTAAAGTCATACATAAAATCCGAATTAAACGAATGTCAGACAAGGGATGAAAACCAAAAATTACAAGATGCGAGCACGACTCTAAGGTAAAACCTGCGGGTACACCGTCCAACAGGGGATCAGGTACGCAGAAGTAGATCTATGCCTCAGCCTCAGGTTCCTCCTCTACCTCAGTTTCCCGACCTGGAGGGGTTATCAAAACATTAAGGGTGAGTGGACCGAAACTCAAGTTTATGAAATCGTTTGATAAGTAAAACATATAATTTACCCCTCCGTTTTCCAAACATGCGTGCATCATAATTCAAAATCATAAACCATATAATATGAACCATAAGGCATATAACAAAACCATAACCATAATTTTAGTTGCTGCACTATACACTCCAATCCCGACATCCCTGATGTCTGACGTCCCTGACGTCCAATAAGGTCACAATCACAAGGCTACGCGTGCCACTCGGGTCTCAATTTCCGAGTTCAATCCCCGAACCCCGTTCGGGTACAGCATCCCCGATGCTTAGCGTCATAGACGCTGGACGTACTAGACGTCCGTGACCTCTCCGGGGTACCTCATCCGGAGGAGACAATATAATATGGAAGGATCTATACAGTGCAGTACTAAATACATTTTATTGATATCCACATACAAAACATATATATATACCGAATCAATCATTAAGTTTCATCAAACGGGTCTCAAGCCCAAATACCGTGAAACGTGCCATAACCACATTTTCCATATCATCAAAACCATCATTGTTTTAGCATGTGAATAAGTATAATAAAACCAGAAAACATTTATGCACACAAGGGTTTAAGAAAATGGCCCACTCACAGTACAATCCTGCTAGAAACCGAACGTATACCCTCGTCCTGGTACAAATGTACAATCCCTGTCAAGTCCAAGTATTCGTAAAGGTCAAATTAAACCCCCAACATTCAACCATGAAAGCCTAGGTCGAAACCGACCCGGAAAAGCCGCCCGAACGCGCTTCCCAAGGCAATAAACCTTATTTTGACCAACTTAATGATCTCCGATCGACCCGAAACCACCGCCATTGGATCCGGATCGTCGAAACCTAAAGAATGGTGGTGGTCCCACCAAAAACACTGTTCACACGCGCCCCCACGCGCCGGTCAACTCGTCGGTCAACGCAGGAACAGTTCCTGCTGACGTCAGCATGACGTCATGCTGACGTCATCTGACAGCTGTCAGGTCTGACATGTCAGACTCTGACAGGTGTCACGTGTCAACATCTGATTGGTCCACCACACTGATCTGTCAGACCACGTGTCAGATCTGACATGTGCCACGTGTCAGCACGGCACTGGTCCACGTCACTGACATGTCAGTGACACGTGGCAGTCCCTGACTGGTCCACGTCACTGACATGTCAGTGCTGACTGTGCACTGACATGTGACACGTGTCGGCTCACGGTTGGTCCACGTCATCTGACAGACTGACAGGGTGCCACGTCAGCACCACTGTCCTCAGACGGGTTGACCCGTGTTCCTGCAACTCGGGTCGATCAGACCCGCGATCGAGACCCGGTTGCCATTCCTTCATTTCTGGGTCATTTTGGTTCCTTTCAATTCGTAAGTACTCGTCTTAGTTCCAGAAAGTGTTCTATGGAATCAAAAATAAGAGAACAATATTAGATCCTTACCTGCAAACAAAACCCGAAGCTTCAGATTTTCCGGTTATCCTCCCCGTCAATTCCGGCCACCTCGAGCCTTGAAGTCAAGCCTACAGGTCCGTTTCAGTCCCTAGGTCTCATGAGAAGCAAGAAAAGGGAACAAAACTCGACTACACGTTGACTTCCAAATTTTGAAAGTAAAAAGCTCACGGGTTACTCACCTGCCGTGAACCACCGTGCCTCCACCGCCGTTCCTGCCGCCCACCCGTCGTCTCTCAGTCCTAGTCACACTCACACGCACACAGAGAAAGGTTGTAATGCGGAGGTGTGAGGGTTGAAATGGGCAGAAGGTGGGTGTCGGGTAGAAGAATATATAGAGATGGAGGGAAATAATGGACGGCCCAGATTTGATCTCCAGATTAGATCAAGGGCTGAGATTAGATCTGGAGGTTTTTAATCCAAAGGCTGAAATTTAAAGCTGGTACAATTGTTTAATTAATCCAATAGTGGATCAGATCCAATCTAGCCAATGGGTGAGTGACACTTGTCACTCACCAGGTGTCCTCCAATCAGATTTCCTGAATTTAATATTCGACACGAAAACCGAGACACGAACTTCCCGAATTCACGTTTCTGACCATAACTTCCTCGTACGAAGTCCGATTTCGGCGTGCCGCCTGTCTACGGACTCAGGACGTCGAGGCCTACCCAACGGTCCTTGAGTCAACTGAAAATTAGTTGTCAAAAGAAAAGTCAACATTTTCCCCCGGAAGTCCAAATTACGGTAATGCCCCTGAACTTCCGATAGTCGTAACTTTCACCCTGATCGTCCGAATCGAACGTGCCACCTGTCTATGAACTCGTGACGTCCCGAACTACGTCACGGTCATAGGTCAAAGTCCATTTAGTTCATCAATCAAAAAGTCAATAATTTGACCATACCATTCACAAGGGTAAAATCGTCAAATCACACATTAAATTACAATATGGAATTCCTCGAATTTCCGGGGTGTTACAGGTAAGATTGTTTACCTCTAATATCCTCAGAGGGTACAAGGAAATTATTGAGATTGGAAAAGTCGGGGAAACCATTCGTGGTATTGATGTGGGATTTTGTGATGGTGAATCACCTGGAACCTGAGGATTGAACCTGTAGAGGTTGTGATGTGAGACGAAGGCAGTATGGTATGCACATTCAGGCAAAATGGTAGATATCCCGTTCGGAATCGGGGTGTGTGCATACATGAGTATTGGCGGACGTGAGGTCCGAGTAATGAATTGATTTTGGACACGTGGTGGTCCAAGTGAGGTATGGACGTGGGCAGTCCAGTGGTTGGACTTAACATCTCATTGGGAGCATGTCTGTTTCCAACATGGTTGGAACTCCCGTTTCGGGGAGAGTTGTGATTGGGAGACGAGAGGAGTGCTCGTTTCCACATCGGTAATTGGTATTCCTAAGTCTTTGGGGTTGACTTCTTATTTCCTGCCGTGGCAGATGATGAGTGTTGCTACCAGTACGTTGAGTGTGTATTGGTTGGTGGACCCATGTTTGGCTTAGGGTCATTGGACACAAGCAGTTGTGTATGATTTTGGATTTGGTGGTGAAATGCGAGGTCATCTTTCCACCAAGGGGAAATTTGACGAATGATTTAATTGAGGGTGTAAGACCCTACGATCAGCTTTCAGATGGATTGTTAGCTATGTGAGCATATGTGGATCCTAGGCGGATCTGAATTGTGATGTTGTCGACTTTGGACGATGTGACGATCTAGGATCGTGATGTTGCTTGTCGGGTAACGTAGCGATGGATCTGGGTTGTGATCGTGATGATCCAGATTGGATGAGAGTTATCACTCTTACCTTGGTATGTGAGTCGTAAATGACGGGACTGAACTTCTTTTCGGAGTGAGTCCTTATGGTTTGTGACTTGGTTGAGTAGGTTTCCGATGTGGTCGGATTTTTTCAACCTTTGACGTGTGGATATTGGGATTGGCTTCCCTATGAAGTCAATCGAGTGTTTTGGAGAGGCAACCGATAGGTTCGGTTTTGTTACGTCTTGGTGGACGTAAACGAGATTTTGGGTTTTGGAATCGAATTTCTGGGTGACAATTCAGGATTCGATTGCGAAGCTCGAAAATGGATTACCGGATTTGGGTGCGGAATGATTATTCCAATGCTAGCTTACGGAATAATGATTTCGGATTCGGATTTGGAAATGGAATAAAATATGATGTTTGGGTGTGGATTCGGAATTTCTTACGAAATTGCGAATTCGGATTCGGAACTAGAACTGGATGACGGGTGGAGTTCGCTTTGTCTCATATTGGTTTGGGCAAAGGTACTTCATTATTGGAACGTGTTTGGCTACGACCTAGGTGGTTGTAGGCGGATTGATGGATTGATGTACGTACAGGGTACGTTGTGCGAGGATTGATATTGGTTAGGCTAAGTGGTGCCTAATGGCGGTACATGGGATGTACCAGTGGTGTGTAATTAAACGGGTTGGTAATCGGCTTGGTTTCGTTATCATTTGTTTGGTTGTGATTGTAGACTGGACATTGGATACTGTGCGCTGTGCAGAGTGATTTTGTCGGGTTCAGTGATTGTATGAGCAGGTGCTCTTAGCCATGGTTGGCTTGTGGAACCCTAGTATCGAGATGTGTGGTCACTGCTGGGCTGGTATTCAATATGTTCCAATTACACCACTTGATTGTGTAAGTTGACGGTGTACGTACACTCATGATTAGTGAATTGGTGGTCTGAGTAACCACGAGTAGCCTTGTGTGACTTGATCACACCGTGATTTCCCAGCATCTTGGTTCGCTGTGGGAGTTGGCGGTTATGGACATCGAGATTAATTGGTGTCGCAGGATTGGGCTTGCCCTGCGAATTGAGGTCGTGTGGTTGATCTTACGCTACCTTGAGGGTGATGTCGTACGTGGTGTTGTCATTGACTGGCAGATGGTTGGGGCTTTACTAGGGCGGTAAAGCTTAGTGATGACAGTTTGACTGATGGCGTCAGCATGGACTGACAAATGAGATTGGTGACTCCCAATGGGACCGAATGTAAGGATATTTTGACAATGGAAGGAACCATCTAGCTGAAGGAGTCAGCTTAATGGTTAAGCGATTTTATCGCAGATCAGGTGATCAATTCCACTCGAGGTGGTCGAGTGTTGTTGTTATGACGTATGACTGTGATGGGATGTCTGGGTGCAGACGAGACTGGTGTTGTTCTAGTATGTGGGTGTACAGGTGTACACATGGTATGTGGTCGAAATGTTTTCCACAAGGTGGTTGTGGAATAAGGTTGTTGGTAATTTCGAGGACGAAATTCTTTAAGGAGGGAAGGTTGTAACGCCCCGTCCCGAATATCGGGATTTAATAATATTTAATTATGATTTACTAATCTGGGATTAGTTGGGTGATTTCGGACGAATTGTGCAAAATGACCGTTTTGCCCCTGGGCGTGGGCAAAACGTTGACTTTTATTTCGGATGGTCAAATGGACTTTGACCGATGACCGTGACGTAGTTCGGGACGTCACGAGTTCATAGACAGGCGGCACGTTCGATTCCGACGTTCGTGGTGAAAGTTATGATGTACGGAAGTGCAAGGGCATTTTCGTAATTTGGCATATTAGGGGCCAAATGTTGACTTTTTGACCGGGAGGTCCGATGGACGAGGGCCAAGGACCGTTACGTAGGTATCGTCGATACGAATCCAACGACAGGTGGCATGCCGAAATCGGAGATTCGACGACGAAGTTATGGTCAAGGAAACGAATTTACGAACCGAGGCTCCGATTAAAATAATAATATAATAATGAACAGTAACCAGTGACTGAACACACTTGGATGAGTGACAAGTGTCACTCATCCCTTAATTTCAGGCATAAGACCAGGATCCATGTTTTGAGGGAACATTATGATTATGTTTTATTAATTAATTATGTTTAATTATTGTTTAATTTCCATTAAACCTCTTCTAATTTCCTAACCATGTACTACCCAAAACCACAATTCATTCCACCCTTAATCTCCTCTCCATCAGCTGATCTTGAGTGTGCAAATTGGAGACAATTCAGAGACGGATTTAGTGAGGGAAACACGAGGGATTGAGGGGGACCGTAGAACTGGAATTCGAAAATTTGATTTTTGGGAGGGAAATTCGAATTGGGAGAATTAGGCCGTGAGGATCGCAATTGAGCTCACATTCAGCTTCCTGGGATCACAACGATCATAATTGTCGAAGAAACGAGATGAATTGGTGCCGTTTTGGCTCTGATCGAGCTTGGTGACAGAGGAAGAAAATCGAGGTTGAGTCGTGATCGTGGAGTGTTTAGACGACGGAATTGAGGTGGGGAAACTACTTATCATGATCCCACGATGCTTCTGGGTTCGTCAATTGAAAGAAAACGGCTGTGGTTGACAGAACTCCATGGTTGAACAGTGACGGTGTTCGTGCTTGAGTCGTGACGATTGAGCGCGGGATTGAAGCAATTGAGTTGGGGGAAATGCTTAACGGAGTCCATGGAAGCTTCTGGTTGAATCAATTTAAGGAAATCAATTGGAATTGAAGGAATTCCATGAACGAACAGTAACCGGAGTGTTCTTGGTGTTCATCATCGAATCGTGGAATTGTAGGTAAGGAATTGTGTAATTGAGTTTACAGAACTTAAATTGAATTTAAAACGAAACTAACTGAATGATCAATTGGAAGATTTAGGGTTGAATTGATGGACTTTGAACCGGGTCGTCTCGCGGGCTGTTTGGACCCGTTTACCAGACATACGGGTTAGGCTGGTGACACTGTAGCAGGCGCGTGGCTTTCACGCGCAGCCACTCACGGAGGCGCGTGACGGCGCGTGGGCACGAATCTCGAGATGAGGTCAACATGACTTCTGTCCTATTTAATGTAACGAACATTTTGGAATTGGTTTCGTGTCGATCGGACACCGTTTCGTTATTGTTCGGGATGTCCGAAGGTTTTAAATCCAGTTTAAAAATACTTAAAAATTCGGGAAAATTACGGGACTTAAATAGGATGGTAATGATGAGGTTAGTAATCCTCTAATGTGATTTGAACAGGATTGGGAGTCCCGATGATAGTGGTGTGGCCCGGGAAGGCCTATGGCACGCGTATCGAGGCGCTCGGTTAAACGGTCTGTGAGTGGACATTGGTTTCATAAATTCGATGCATGCATAACTGTTTTATGATTGTTATAATTATGATTAAATGATTTACTTTGGATATCGGTGAATTTAAAATGATTTCACGTATTTCGAGGTAAATTACGTATTTGCACGTAAACCGAGGTTTTCTGGATTTGCACCGATTTCCATAAATGTGGTTGGATATGATTTCATGAAACGATTACGAACTTGAATAATGTAAAATCGGGCCAGGGGCCCAGTTGAACTATGAAATCGGGCCAGGGGCCCAGTTAACATGTGGATCGAGCCAAGGGCCCAGTTAACTTGTGAAATCGGGCCAGGGGCCCAGTTGATTTCTACATACGATTGCGGGTCAGGGACCCTAAAATGGAATTGAATAAATGTTTTCTGGTTTACATTTTATATATGTTCACATGCTGGAATCAATAAATGGTTTTGATGATATTTCGGTTATGGCACGTTTCACGGTATTTGGGCATGAGACCCGATTGGTGAAACGTAACGATCGGTTCGGATTTTACCTATGTATACCTATATGTTTTGCATGTGGATATCAATAAAATGTATTTAGTACTGCACTGTATAAATCCTTCCATATTATATTGTCTCCTCCGGATGAGGCACCCTGGAGAGGTCACGGACGTCTAGTACGTCCAGCGTCTATGACGCTAAGCATCGGGGATGCTGTACCCGAACGGGGTTCGGGGATTGAACTCCGAAATTGAGACCCGAGTGGCACGCGTAGCCTTGTGATTGTGACCTTATTGACGTCAGGGACGTCAGACATCAGGGATGTCGGATTGGAGTGTATAGTGCAGTGGCTAAAATTATGGTTATGGTTTATATTATATGCCTTATGGTTCATATTACTGGAATTATGAAATAACTCTTGGATTGACTTTTGGAAATTGAAACTATGCTTTGGTTTCCGGGCTAAGGCCCTAATGGTTATTTCTAAATAAATGTGTGATCATTGGTTTTTGGCGCATACATATGGTTTTACTGAGGGGCATAAATGTCTTATAAATGTTTTAAACAGACTTTTTTATTTTCGTCCACTCACAGCTTTTGTTTTTAATGCCCTTCAGGTTGATTCCGGATGCGACTGCAGCAGAGACTTGAGCATCGCACACCTCCTCCATCGATCCTTACGCACTCTGGAAGCCCTTTTGGGCAGTGGCAATAGGTTATCCCTTGTCTGACACCTCTTGTCAGACGGGAGCATGACACATCCCATGGTAATCCTGGGGGGATTGGGATGGGTCGTGTCAGCCAGTGTAGGGGCTGCATCCACTAGCGTAACTGGAAAGGCTGCATCCACCGGGTGGAAGGTACCATAATCGAAGTCGACTCCTCATCCACAACCATGCGGGGGCGAGACCTCGAAGTAATCAAAGTCGGACGCGACATCTACAATAAAAACTTTAAAAATACTAAGGCAACCACATAATGTTTAAGAAATAATAATCAATAATAACCAATAATCAATGATCAATGATGATTAATAATAAATAAAAAATAATCAATAATCAATAATCAAAATTAATCAATAGTAATCAATCATAATTAATAATAAAAAATTAATCAATAGTAATCAATCTCAAAAAAATTGTCCGCCTTCAAAATCCTCAAATAGCATCGATCAATACAATTACAGCTGTATGACTTAAAAGAGAAGGTGGACAAACAAATCAAGAATACAGTTTTACTTATCACAACCATATCTTTTTGAGTTTTGTATTCACAAACTAAATACAAAAGCACAATTTTTTAAAGATTTATTCTAGGCGAGGTTGTGAGGCGGCTGATGCTATTCACGTAAGTTCAATGTTTACGGTCATTAAATATTTTATTATTTATAATTAATTAATTTTATAATTTTTACTTTATTCCAATTTGTAGGCGGTTATAGTTGAGGACGTGCAGAAGACTCATGAACAGTTGACCCAGCAACAACGTGAGGTCCTGCTGCAAGACCTGGGAGGTCGATTGTTATCCTGAAGCACCAGCTTGGTCAGAGACACCGGAAAGTTGTATGGGTGCCCGAGAAGGGCTCTTTTGATGGCTTGATCCATAACAACGTATATATATATATATATATATAATAGGTGTACATTAGAATTTACCATACACTTTGACAATAATTTTCATACTCAAATCACTTTTATGAACGCATGGTAAAAGTAAATTTTTTTGGTGAGGTAATAAAAGTCTATCACTTCTAGAAAACCATAATTCATTTTTTGGTGAACAACAATACCAATTTTCGCTGGGTCATAGCTTTGGTTTTTCACATAAGAAAAAAAGAATCTAAATTATCTTGGGATTAAAGAAGATAACAAAGAAGATATAATTTCCTATTCATGTTCACATTAATTTCAAATGCAATGATTTTCACGGAGCTCGAGTCACGAGCTTAGTTCACAAGATCAAATAAATAATAATACAACGCCTTAGAAATTTGATTGGAATGGTTTGAAACGTTGATTAAAAATGTGAGTGGAATTAATGAATCATATATGTTTATGGATAATAATAATTATATTATTAATAGAGCTAAAGCACTGGAATTATAGAACTAATGCATGAATGGAAAGTGGTCGATCTGTATCTCAATACTAGAAAGAAAAAAGCCCAAACTTTTATTCCATCACCCTAGAAACATGATACATGAATGCACGAGCATTATGCAGTTGCAATGCATGCAACATTTATTAAACAACCTTTTATACAAAAACTAAGAAAACGATATGAAAATGCCATTTTCGCAGGGAACGCGATTGCAATTAGCGTATGCAACAAACCTTTTAAACCCATAGGTGACCCTGATGGGACGAGTGAAGTCTCGTGAGGGTTTCCAGCGACACTACCCACAAATATCCGACAAATACTAGATAATATGATCCTACTACGGTTCGCTCCATATATGGAAAGAGAAGATATTCGCTTCCTTAAGGTCAGCCTTTTTGTCTTCCGCAACGAGGACTGAAGGGCGGCCGCTTAGTGTGTCCGGCCTCACAAAGCGATCCAGTCCCACGTGACGCAAGTAAATTTGGTTGTTTTGCTGGCTCACGGTTATGGGCTCGAACAATGTAGACGACCAGGTGGATTGACCTTCGTTTGGCTCTTCAGCTTCTGCCACAATCTCTTTTTCCTCAGCACCAGCTCGTCTCCAGTATTTGTCTTTGCAACAGGATTTTATGCTCACAAATTGGCCGCCTGATGCCTTCGTCACTTCAACCTTGGTGTATATGCTCTGCTCTTCTCCGATGGCTTGGAGAGCCGCGCCATCAGTGGAAAGAACGTATTTCGTGGTGTCTTTTGATTTCAGACAAAAAGGATTGGAGGGGATGAATGCCATTTTATGACGAGTTTCTAATGATACTTCGAATTTTGCTTTGGTTTGTTTACGACGCATTCATGCATGGCTATTTATAGGCAAATCAAAGCTTACACCACACACTTGCGCGCATCACAGGGATGCAAAAAAAAAAAAAAAAAAAAAAAAATTAAAATAAAGAGGTAATTATGAATAGGTTTTTTTTTTATTATTATTTATTAGAGTTGAAATTATAAGTTAGTTCATTACAGTAAATTAAAAAACATGGTAAATATAGAATCACATAATTTTTTACTATTGTTCAATCTATATAATTTTTTTAGTTCGTTATTTTTAAAACAAAATTACAAGCATTTTCATTTAAGTCATGTATCATTTTTTTGAGAAAAATAGAATATATATCATGATAAAATTAACAATTTGAAAGTTAATTTACCTGAGATAGTGTTTTGATCATATATATAGATATAGGCAATCTGGATGTGGACATAGGGTATAATAATGCACCTTTCAAGAGTATTAACTAGATAGGAAAAAAAAATCATCGTCATTTTTAAATGTGGCTGCTATCTATTATACCCAATGCACCTTTCTCCGATATAGACAATCTGGATGCTATCTATCTCAAAATGTGGTGGATATTGAAAAAATGGCCTATAATCATAGCCATTTTTAAACAAATAAATATCTTAATTATATATTTTTTTTCTCCTTGACTTGAATAGTTGAATCTTGTTGTGATAGTTGCCATGGCATGCCGTGCTTGCATTGCCGTTAATTTTTCAAGCTTGACATCTCCCGGTTTGTACGTAATGCTGGTGACCTCATCTTCTGATGATACAACCATGCATGCAAAAATATTGAAAATAAACCTGATAGAGGAAAATAGAACCAACGAATAAAACAAAAGTTAGGCTGGTGTATGTGTGGACAGCTGGTCAATAGTCCAATAAAATGAAAATATTATATATAAAAGATGATATTATATTATAATGAAAATACAAACATGGTATTAAAATAAAATAATGATAATAAGACTTATAAGACAATATAATAAATTAATGCATATAAAATCAGCACAAAAAACTAAAAAAAATCTAAATAACTAAAATTATGCAAAATTAATATGCCCACAAAGCCCATAATAACCAAATTCATAATATTTAATATGACTCTAAACAGATTATCTTCCACCAAAAGAAACCGTCGCAAGTAAGAAATAGGAAATTAATAAGGAAAATGAACAAAGCTAATATATGGAGCCAATTTAGTGATTCGAACTGGGGACGCAATTGGCAACTTTTATGATATTGCCAGAAGAATATTCTATATATAATACTATGTTACAATTTAACCAACCATTTGATTGTTCCTTTTCAACAATTATCTCTACAAAAATTCATCAAAATTAGAGATTTTTTTGTTATTAATAAGAATATTTTATATAAACTACGAGACTATGTTCGTTTATTCATTTTGCTATTGTGTTAGGTAGCCGACTTATTAACAATTTTGAGGTAATAAGAGTAATTAATTAAGTGAGGCGTTAATGACAGAGGTGATGAGATCGATCTCTATAATCGTGAAATTGGCTGACAGCGTCAAGATCGCAGAGAATGAGGGATGTGTTCTCGCGGAGAGAAAAGAGAATGAGGAAGATAATAAAGAAAAATTGTAGTCATTGAATTGTGGAAAAGATATTTTAGGAATAAAATAATAAATTAATTAAAATAAAATAAATAGATAAATGAATATATATTAAGGAAGGCTAAATGGCATATATTATTATTATTATTATTGTTATTATTATTATCGAGAAAGACTTCTTTTTTGGCTAAATAGTATATTAAGAAAGACTTATAATTTACAAATAAATTATCAAAGAATTTTAATTTAGAAAGACTTCTCAACTCTTTCTTGGACTAAATGGCATATTAAGAAAGACTTCTAATTTATAAGTAAATACATTTAATAATAATAATAATAATAATAATTATTATTATTATTATTATTATTATTATTATTATTATTATTAAAATGTTTTATTTTTATTTCAAATACCTTACATATATAATTTTATTCATCTTAAATATATTGTTAATTTATTATTAATTAATCTGTACTCTATGACCAGAAAAAAATATGTGACTGAATCTGCTAAATATCTTCTTATTTTATGTGTAATTAATTGACTATATTAGTATTGGTATGAAATTACCAATAAAATTCTATTTTAATATCTATTTATGTTTAAGATTTTATATTATTAGTCATCATCTGATTATATTGTATTATATTATATATTATATATTTATTATATCAAAGTCATTTTATAATTTTTATTAGTCTTATATAGCCATTATTAGATTATTAAGTTTTTTTTTCCAAAGTCTTATTAAAAATTTCCAACTTTTGAGCTTTCAAAGCAGATGCACGTGACAAAGTAGATGGTCGCCGAAATTGTTTTTGATGCCGGTGCTGAAAATTTACAAGATCTGAATTCTCACAGGGCGTTATTATTATTTGGTTCCTTCTCCCTCCTAGCACAATCAGAATCAAGCTCTGATACCAATGCCCGTGCTGTATGTCGTTAAATTGTTTGTTACAATGTTGGGAGAATAAGCATATCAAGATTGAAGACAAAAATCAATCTTGAATTAAATTGAATTGTTTTGTTTCTGTCTGGTCGATGTGAGTCCTTATATACACTTACTTGTACCCTTTTAGAAAGATATATCTATTCATAAGGAGTTATATCCTTTGGCATAAAGATATTACTGTTTGTGAATAGTTGTGACTTTATGTGAGGATGTCTCACTTGATCACATATATATTGGCACACCAATGTTATGATGTATCTCCATGCATGTATATGCACACACATTGTAACTTATAAGCCTATATCATCTTTATCACATTCCAACAAATAGTTCCCGTTTGTGATTTGGTGCCCTTTCAACAGTTCAAAAAACTCCGAGTTGGGATATGCATAACTTGGAGACCAAGATTTTTTACAACCCCCAACAAGTTTGGTGGATCGCATTGTATTTTAGTAGATGAATTGGTAAGAAAAACTACCCAAAGTTTAATGTCTATTTTTGCAAGTCATCATGAAATCTTATTATCGGAACTATCTATTTCACAATTTTCGTCATCTTTACTCCTCTGCTAAATCTAAATGTTATTATTTGTTGGACTTCTTATAGGTAAAATAATTTACAAATCTGCTGGGTACCAGGCGTACTGTCGTATCGCTTTTAATACATCTTGAGATTCAAGCACATAATATCCAAATGAGGTTATTAAAACTGCTTAAAAAAAATACTCCATACTTGATAACAGAACACTCAAACATGTATGCATATTATCATTAAATTGAAGGAACTCCGTACTCCATACTTCATGTGTTATTGAATGATAGAATTGAAGGAACTCCGTTGGATGCTGATTATCATTTGATTGTACCTCAAATACCAGAGTATGGTCTAATATTCCTATTTGCAAAGTGTTAAATTTGGATTCCTAGTTGGTTTCGTGTTTTGTGTTCATTTGTGTTTGGTTGGTGTATATATCGTCCATCGCGCCAAATTGTGAGGGCTTTCTTTTCTTCCTGTAGTCTGTTTGGTATTCAGACTTGAAGAATTGTAAGAGAGAAAGAAAATGGAAGGTTAAAAACAGTGAGGAACAATGATGAAGAAGAGACAATCTGTTAAGATATTGAACTTGATTGATTTACTTGCTTGTTTTACAACACAATCTTAATCTTTCAATTACATTGATTCAAGCGTATATACTACTCTATTTATACAGAAGCTGTAGTTTGGAGGCTAAGAAACCTCAACTAACAGTCTAACTACATTAACCGTTTCTTGTAACAAACTCTAACTAATCTTGGGAGAGCTGTCAAACTTCTCTACTCACTTTGGCATATGTACAACACCAGAATATGAGCTGCATCGCAGCTGCATCAGATTATGAAGAGTAAAGGAGTGCGTGAATCATCACACTGTTAACATTCCTCTGCAAACTGATGAGCAAGAGGCTTCAAGCATCAGGTTGGATGAGTGCAAATAGAAGAGCTTTGGTGAAAATATCATCAATCTGGTCTCCTGAGGGTATATGCTGAACATTGAGATCGCCTCGAACTACCTTCTCTCGTACAAAGTGATAATGAATCTCAATGTCTTTTACTCGAGAATGAAAAATTGGATTGGCACATAAACTTAATGTGAAGTCCACAGAGCAGCTGCATGATCCAGAAGACTTCAGTAGTAGTGATAGCTAAAGCTCGATATTCAGATTCAGTGCTAGACCCTGAGACAGTAGTCTGTTTTTAGACATCCATGAAATTGGATTTTCACCAAGATAAACAATAACTCATGTGGCGGATCGTCCGTCATTGGGATCTCCTACCTAGTCTGCATCAGTATAGGTAATCAGATCCGGTGATGCAAACTTGAATGCGATGTCATGATGTGGAGTACCCTTGAAATACCTGAGAATTCTTTTCACGGCCATAAAGTGTGAGTCTGAAGGAGTGCATTAATTGTCATACTTGGTTCACAGAGAAGACTATATCAGATCTTGTGAATGTCATATATTGCAAGGCACCTATGATACTTCTATAATTTGATGGGTTGCTATACAGAGAACCATCATCCTTCTTTATTCATGAACCATGGACACTTGGTGTCTCTACATCTGAAATATCAAGCATAGAGGTCTTGGTTAGCAAATCATTGGCATACTTTGACTGAGAGATAAAGAGATCGGTAGAAGCGTAGTCAATCTGGAGTCCAAAAAAATAATGCACTTGCCAAGATCCTTCATATCAATGCAACTATTAAGGATGGGACAACTTCTGAGACAACATAAATATTGCTTCATGTGGGTATGATATCATCCACATACAATAGTAGGACAACCAAGGCAGAAGGAGTTTTCTTGAAAAAGAGAGAAGAATCTGCCCAAGTAGTTTGAAATCCCAACTCAGGAAGGAAACTTGTAAAATTTTCATTCGATGCCTGAAGAGCCTGTTCAGACCATAGAGTGACTTTTGTAACTTGCAAACATATTCTGGATGACTTGGGTCTTCAAAACCGGGAGGTTGAGCCATGTATAACTCCTCCTTAAGCTCACCATGTAAAAAGACATTTTTAACATCAAGTTGTCTAAGGGTCCATTGAAAATGAGCAGCTAAGGAAAGCACCAATCTGACAATAGTAGATTTAACTATTGAACTAAAGGTTTCACTATAATCAAGTCCATGCTCCCGACTGAAGCCCTTTGTAACCAATCTTGCCTTATGTCGTGCAATGGTGCCATCTAAGTTTTTCTTTAATCTATATTCCCATTTGCATCCAACCAAATTCTTTGAGGAAGGAAAGGGAACCAGGATCCATGTATCTTGACTATAAAGTGCATTCATCTCTTCTTGCATTGCTTGCTACCAGATAGGAATAATAGATGCAGTTTTTAAGGTATTAGGCTCAACTAGAGTAAGATATGCTTCAAAGGAAGAAGTATGACCAGACAAAAGGGCCTTTGGTTTTGAGATGACACTGTTGGACCTTGTTTTCATTTGGTACATGTTAACAAACATAGTATTAAAATAAAATAATGATAATAAGACTTGTAAAACAATATAGGACATTGCATTCTGTTTATGAGATAGGTTGTAATTGCAAAAGCATGAAACCAAAACTTAGCAGGTAGTTTTGAAGTTTCACATACTTCAAGGATATGCCTATGTTTTCTTTTTACAAGTCCATTTTGTTTAGGTGTATAGAGATAAGAGCTGTGATGCGTTATGCTCTTATTGGACAGAAATGTCTGAAAGGCTTGACTAATGTATTCTCCCCTCCCCTTCCACGCCCCCCTCCCCCTCCTCTTCAACACCATCACTTTGAAGATTTTGATTGACATAAAATTGATTTAAAACATCTGAACAAATATAAAATGAACATCCGATTTATTTTTCATTGGAAAGATCCAAGTAAAATGTGAACATTCATCAAGAATATTAACATAGTATCTAAATCCTTCAAAGTAGGTACTGGGAGAAGGACCCCATACATCATAATGTACAATCTCAAAATGAACAGAAGACTTAGAACTAGAACTTGAAAATGATTGTTTAGACAATTTTCATTCTAGACAGGATTCACAGATGTTTTGGGAAGGATATTTAGGATGTAGGATTTGTGCTTTATTCAATACAGAAGTTATAATCTAGTTTGAAGGGTGGCCTAACCTTTTGTGTCGTAGCTGAATTTGGGTTTGTTTACCAAGAAAGGAAATTTGAGAATGTATTTGAGCTTTAGAACGAAGATGAAAGGGAAAGGTTATGACGACCTGGAAATTCGAAAAAGGGAAATTTGGAAATTTTAACGGGAAAAGACAATTTTACCCTTGGCTTCATGGGTCAAAAGTTGACCTTTTGATCAGATTATGAAGAGTAAAGGAGTGCGTGCATCATCACACTGTTAACATTCCTCCGCAAACTGATGAACAAGAGGCTTCAAGCATCAGGTTGGATGAGTGCACATACAAGAGATCATCAGTGAGAGCTTTGGTGAAAATATCATCAATCTGGTCTCCTGAGGGTATATGCTGAACAATGAAATCGCCTCGAACTACCTTCTCTCGTACAAAGTGATAATCAATCTCAATGTCTTTTGCTCGAGAATGAAAAATTGGATTGGCACATAAACTTGTTGAAAACGTACTGTCACAATAAATCAAAGGAGGTTTAAGGAGAGGAATGTGAAGTGCACAAAGGAGCTGCATGATCCAGGAGACTTCAGTAGTAGTGATAGCTAAAGCTCGATATTCAGATTCAGTGCTAGACCCTGAGACAGTAGTTTGTTTTTAGACATCCATGAAATTGGATTTTCACCAAGATAAACAATAACTCATGTGGCAGATCGTCCGTCATTGGGATCTCCTACACAGTCTGCATCAGTATAGGCAATCAGATCCAGTGAGCCAAACTTGAATGTGATGTCATGATGTGGAGTACCCTTGAAATACCTGAGAATTGCTTTCACGGCCATAAAGTGAGAGTCTGAAGGAGTGCATTAATTGACATACTTGGTTCACAGAGAAGACTATATCAGATCTTTTGAATGTCATATATTGCAAGGCACCTATGATGCTTCTATAATTTGATGGGTTGCTATACAGAGAACCATCATCCTTCTTTATTCATGAACCATGGACACTTGGTGTCTCTACAGCTGAAATATCAAGCATGGAAGTCGTGGTTGGAAAATCATTGGCATACTTTGACTGAGAGATAAAGAGATCGGTGGAAGCGTAGTCAATCTGGAGTCCAAAAAAATAATGCACTTGCCAAGATCCTTCATATCAATGCAGCTATTAAGGATGACACAATTTCTGAGACAACATCAACATTGCTTCCTGTGAGTATGATATCATCCACATACAATAGTAGGACAACCAAGGCAGATGGAGCTTTCTTGAAAAAGAGAGAAGAATATGCCCAAGTAGTTTGAAATCCCAGCTCAAGAAGGAAACTTGTAAATTATTGATTCGATGCTCGACGAGCCTATTCAGACCATAGAGTGACTTTTGTAACTTGCAAACATATTCTGGATGACTTGGGTCTTCAAAACCGGGAGGTTGAGCCATGTATACCTCTTCCTTAAGCTCACCATGTAAAAAGGCATTTGTAACATCAAGTTGTCTAAGGGTCAATTGAAAATGAGCAGCTAAGGAAAGCACCAATATGACAATAGTAGTTTTAACTATTGAACTAAAGGTTGCACTGTAATCAAGTCTATGCTCCCGACTGAAGCCCTTTGCAACCAATCTTGCCTTATGTCGTGCAATGGTGCCATCTAAGTTTTTCTTATTCTATATACCCATTTGCATCCAACCAGATTTTTTGAGGAAGGAAAGGGAACCAGGGTCTATGTATCTTGACTATAAAGAGCATTCATCTCTTCCTGCATTGCTTGCTGCCAGATATGAATAATAGATGCAGTTTTGAAGGTATTAGGCTCAACTCGAGTAAGATATGCTTCAAAGGAAGAAGTATGACCAGAAAAAAAGGCCTTTGGTTTTGAGATGCCACTGTTGGACCTTGTTTCCATTTGGTACATGTTAACACCTGTAATTGGTAATACAACCTCCATAAGCTGAGGCTGAAAGTCATTATTTGTGGTATTGCTAGGATGCATAGAGAATGAACCATTTTATGTTGAGTGTTGAGTTTCTGAGAGACCTGCTTGAATTTCTGTCAAACTGTTTCATTCTTGAGAATGAACCATTTTATGTTGAGTCTTGAGCATCAAAGTCTTCGCCTCAACGAAGCATCCAAGCCTTCACCCCCGCGAAGTGCCAAAATCTTCACCCCCGTGAAGCATCCAAGCATTCACTGCCGCGAAGCACCAAAGCCCTCGCACCAACGAAGCATCAAAGCCTTCGCTGCCGCGAAGCACCAAAGCCCTTACCCCCGCGAAGCATCTGAAGCCTTCGCCTATGTTCATTAAGTGGACTAATTTATAATAAAAATAAGATAAATGAACTATTTTATATGTTAAGTGGACTAATTTTTAATTTAGGCTTAAAAATTGGACTAATTTATAATTAAAATAATAAAATAAAACTTGATTGAACTTACTGTGCTAGAGTATTACAATTTAACCACTCATTTGATTGTTTCTTTTTCAATTATTAATAAGAATATTTTATGTATCAATTAATATACTGTAACGACCCGTCCCAAATTTCTAGATTAGATTAGTGACTAATCACGATTAGTGAGGCTAATCGGTGATTAGTTAGGCGAAATCGGACGAACGATGCGAAATGACCGTTTTGCCCCTAGCGTGGGTAAAACATTGACTTTTTATTCGGGCGGTCAAATGGACTTTGATCGATGACCGTGACGTAGTTCGTGACATCACGAGTTCATAGACAGGTGGCACGTTCAATTCCGATGTTCGAGGAGGAAGTTATGACGTTCGGAAGTTTAGGGGCATTTTGGTAATTATGGTTAAAAGGAGCAAAGAGTTGACTTTTTTACCAGGGGGTCCGATGACCAAGGACCGAGGACTATTACGTAGATCGGGACGATACGAATCCGTAGACAGGCGGCATGTCGAATTTCGACGTTCGACAACGAAGTTACGGTTCACGGAAGTTCAAGTGCACTATTGCACGAATTACCAAATAACTTAACTTTTGGACTCTAGTGGGGCCAGATATTTAGTTTCTGCCCTATGGATGAGTGACAAGTGTCACCCATCCAATGGACACCATTTTCCCTTCATGCATCGACCATTTGATTTTCTTCATTCAAAATACAAACCCAAAACCACCCGATCTTTGTGCAACCCAAAACCCATCCAACCTTAACCCATGACCAGCCGTGAGGACTAGAGAGACTGAGGGAGCTGAGGTGGCCGGCCTGGAAGCCTGAACCGCCGTGGAAGGTGGCAAGGGGAGGAGAAAACCGAGAGGTACTCGGTTAACCCATTTTTCCTCTATTTGTTGATTTATGCATTATGGGTTGTGTTGGACGTTTGGGTGGGCTTATTTAGGTTGCTAGGGACATTTTAGGAAGGTTTTTAATGGGTTTAATGGCTAAGACGCCGTGGAGGTTGATCGGGGAATATTGAACCGTTTGGTTCAAAATCAAACCTTAGGTTTTAAGTGTTTTTATGTGCGTTTAAGGATTGGAATGCATAGAAAACATCTAAATAGGAAGAAAGGAATCGAAAAGGAAGAAGTAGGATGAAAAAAGGGGAGTCTAGGAAATAGAACCGGTCACCCCGGTCCAGTTGGACGGGCCAAACCAGGTGAACCGGTCCAGCACAGTAAAACCGGTCTGCTGGAGCTTGATGACGATGAACAGTGCACTGTGCACTCTTGGGGCGCGTGGGCCATAATTTGGGGAAGTGTTAAACATGTTAAATCTTCTATTCGATGTAACGAAGATTTTGGGACTGGTCTCGCGTCAATCGGATATCGTTTCGATAGGTTTTGGGGTGTCGGAAGGTTTAGGATCGGATTAAAAATAGTTAAAAGTTCGAGAAAATTACGGGACTTTGGTAGGAGGTTAATTAAGTAGTTAGTAACCTTATATTACAATTTGGAGAGGTTCGGGAGTCCCGGTGATAGTGATCGACTCGGGAGAGCCTATGGCACACAAATCGAGGAGGCAGGTCGGACGGTCTGTGAGTGGTCCTATTTCTAAATTGGTGCATGCATAAATGTTTATTATATGTTTTAAATACTTGTTTGTGATTCCATGAGTGCATTTGGATGTGTGGTTACGTATAGGCACGTATTTCGAGGTTTTGGCCCTATACGGTGCCTATACGGGTCTGTATGTCTTTATTGGTCTAAATGAAATGGTTTTGGATTTCCAAAAGGATAAGCTCGGGTATGAGACCCATTTGGTTTTTTCTCGGGCATATGACCTCAGATTTCTGGCACGGTGCCCAACTGATGTCCTATGTTCGGGCACGAGACCCAGTTACTTTATGGTTATGATTTCGGGTCAGGGACCCTAGATGGATTTCCAAGTTCATGACGGTTTATGGGAACCGGCATGAACCCTGGTTAATGGATGTTATGGATCATGACGGTTCAGGGGAACCGGGCATGAATGTTTATGTTATGTATATATATGTTCATATACCTTCCTTTACTTGTTCTTCTATCTCTTCCGGGGAGGGTTGTTGGCCTGGGTGTACCACGGAGTAGTCACGGAGCACCGACTGAGTGGAGTCACCCCCCAGTTGGGTTCCTTACTCTCAGGAAGGCTATGGTTACTATTACCTCGAGTAGGATCAGTGGTCTGCGGACATTGATCCTGGCTTTGAGAAGACGCGGATTGAGACCTGGGTAGCACGAGCGTAGCTTTTGATACCGTGACAGGATTGGTTGTGTGAATTATATGTGTATATGATATAGATATGATATATATGATATGTGATGTGTGGTGTGCACAGGTTTTGAGTAGTGGCTCGTGTGCTTGGTTTACTTCTGGTTTGGGCTGAGTCCCTTATGGATTTGGGCAGTGGCCCGTATATTTTATTTGACTATGGTTTTGGGCTTAGTTCGCACTGATGGTTCCATTTGGTTAAATGGTTTTCGAATGCATGCATGCTTTTTAGTGAAGGGTACAAATGTCTTTTATAAATGTGTTTTACGAAACTTATTCCTTTTTGTCCACTCACAGCTTTTAATGTTTTGACTACCCTTCAGGTTGACATCGGATGTGGACTGTAGTAGAGACCGATATATGACATACCTCATCTAGATCATGGCGTACTCTGATAGCCCGAGAGGGCAAAGGTTGGAAATATCCCTTGTCTGACACTTCGTGTCAGACGGGAGCAGGGTCATCCCGCACTAATCCCGGGGGGATTGGGATGGGTCCTGTCAGCGTGGTATCTGAGCATAGGATTGCTTATCAGAGCATGGTTGCTCGTGTTACTCTGAATTCCAGAGCGTGTTTTGCGTACTACTCCTTACGCAAGTCGAGGATGTGATATCTCAATGGGCTACAGTTCGTGGTCAACCTGATTGTTGGGATGCTGATACGATAGTTAGTAGGACTGTATCTTGGAATGTCTTGGCTTGGAATGGGATGTCGGGGTTCCCATAGTTCTGTCGTGGATGACAGTGCGGGACTCTACGGAAGGTTGAACGTATTCGTACGTTAACATTTTGATCGTGAGACGGTTAGTTGGGATCGTCTTTCACGATGTCGTAGGATCGGTTCTGACGACTAGTTTGGTGTTGTGACCATTCGATGGTCGGATCTTGTTGTGTTTGGTGGCTATGCTATTGGGAGCAGCCAGATTCGTGGAATCCTAGTTGATTTTCCGGTAGGATTGGATTGACGTCTTTACAATGTCGGGACCGCGGAGTCGGTCCGATTGTTGATTTTACTTCTTTTCGATGTTGGGTTCAGAGTGACCCTAGGGCTTGATTGTGGAACCCTACCTTGGGTGTATGGTTCGGAAATGTGAGTTGATGAGTGGTTTGACTTGGATGACTATTCTGATTTGGATTCATTAGTCGGTCTAGTCATGTCAGCTTATGTTGGGACTGCACTTCGCAGTCGAGGTTGTACTTATCGGTTAAACCTACTTGGTTGTCGTGCTACTCATTTGTGGTTTGGTGCAACTAAGGTCGTGGGTGACCTGGTAGACGCCGTTGGTTGAGTCGAGTTACGACTGGTTAGTGATTAGTTGGACAAGTTATCAGGGTTGGTACTTGTCGATGGAATCCCAGAGTTGGGATACAGAGTAATTAGTACGGGCGATTGATTCCGTTGGATGCGGAGTCAAGATCGTGATGTCTGGTAGTTAGGTATGCACGAGTCTGTGGAAGGCGCTACTAATGAGAGTGGTTGTAGCTACGGTTGTTGGGAATCGGGGACGTTCAGAGGACGTTTTCCTTTTCTCGTATGAGTTGTCAGGGTGACTGTACCCAGAGGTGTTGGGTACGAGGGAGGTAAAGTTTCTCCTATTCGAGCAGAGGTACGAGATCGTCGCTCGGTATGAGCGGAGATCCAGGGTTGTCATTTTTTCACATGGTGTGTCGATACTGATGCTGGTTGCGTGTACCGATAGTATTGTGGGCTGGCACTGATACTAGTGCTGGTGCCGGTGATCGTGATGACGATGAGTTACGGATCGGGATGTGACATCCGTCGTGATGGGCATATGTTTAGTGTATGTTGTAAGACCCGTGTCCTGTAGGGAACGGTGAACGATCCCACATTCCTGCGAGGGGGGAATGGTCTAGGAGAGGATGGTGGTGTGCCTTAAAGGTGTAGGCACACACCTATCTAGCACTAGGCCTTTTGGGAGCTCAAGTGGCTTTGGGGGGGATTGGAACCCCAAAGTTAAGCGAGTTGAGGCTGGTGCAATTCCATGATGGGTGACCTACTGGGAAGTTGCACCATGAGCTCCTAAAAACAAAACCGTGAGGGCGAGGCCCAAAGCGGACAATATGGTGCTAGATGAGTCAGGTCCTGACTGAGGAGGGTTGGGTCCTGACAATTTGGTATCAGATCCAGACCCCGACTGGGAAGTGTGCCAGCGAGGACGCTGGGCCCTAAGCGGGGTGATTGTAAGACCCGTGTCCAGTAGGGAACGGTGAATGATCCCACATTCCTTCGAGGGGGGAATGGTCTGGGAGAGGATGGTGGTGTGCCTTAAAGGTGTAGGCACACACCTATCTAGCACTAGGCCTTTTGGGAGCTCAAGTGGCTTTGGGGGGATTGGAACCCCAAAGTTAAGCGCGTTGAGACTGGTGCAATTCCATGATGGGTGACCTACTGGGAAGTTGCACCATGAGCTCCTGAAAACAAAACCGTGAGGGCGAGTCCCAAAGCGGACAATATGGTGCTAGATGAGTCAGGTCCTGACCGAGGAGGGTTGGGTCCTGACATCTGTGGTCCCAGAGTGGATCTCAGATAGAGTTAAATTGATTAGGGGACGTGTGGTTGATGTTCGGGTATGTTGTTTCCAATCTTGTTGGAATTTCGGAATCGCAATAGGTTGCGATTGAGGTGACGAGTGGAATGCGGGCTTTCCGCATTAGTAATGAGTATTTCGAAGTTAGGTGACTGCGATTTCTCATTTTCTGCTGGGTGGCAGACGGTGTTGGATTATGTGGCGTGGTGAACGCAACGAGTTTTGTTCGCATTCACGTAGGATCAATTTTGGCGTCATTGTCATGTGTCATTCTTGATTTTTCCTAGGTGGAAGGACAAGGATCCATACGAGGTAATCAGTGAGAACCCACAGTCTCGGCGTGTCTCGTCGTTGACTGGTCTGTTTAGATACTGGGTATAGTGATGGATCTGGATCGTGATCTTGATGATCCAGATTGGTGGAGAGTTTATTACTCTTACTTGGATGTTGAGTTGTGGATGATGGGACTGAACTTCTTTTCGAAGTGAATCCCGTATGGTATATTACTCAGGTGAGTAGTTTTCCGACGTGGTCGGATATGGTCAGCCTTAGAGATGTGTTGATGTTGTGATTGGCTTCCTATGAAGTCAATTGAATATATTGAGCAGGTATCCGATAGGTTCGGATATAGTGCGTCTCGGTAGACGTGAACGATATTTCAGGTTTTGGAATCAGATTTCTGGATGACGATTCAGCATTTGATTTTGGAACTTGAAAGAGGATTTCTGGATTTAGGTTTTGGAATCGGAATCTGGGTGACGATTCAGGATTTGATTCTAGAGCTTGACTGTGGATTTTCTTTTTATGGATTTGGGTTCGGAATGGTTATTCCAATTGCTAGCTTACGGAATGATGATTTCGGATTCGGATTTGGACATAATTATAGATATGATTTCTGGGTTTGAATTTGGGATTTCTTACGAAATTGTGGATTCGAATTCGGATTTGGAAATTGATAATGGGTCGGAGTTTTGATCTGTCTGGTACTGGATTGGACAGGTGGACTCCATTATAGAAACGTGATTGGCTATGACCTAGATGGTTGTAGGCTGATTGATGGGCAGATGTACGTACCTTGTACGTAGTTCGAGGTACGGTGCCGGGCAGACTTGTAGTGTCTGGTGACGGTATATAGGTTATATGTAACAACCCGTCCCGAGAATCGGGATTTCTAGAGTGATTAAGGTGTGGTTAGTGAGGTTAATCAGGGGTTAGGTGGTCCCGAGGGGTCCGGGAACATAGAATGACGATTTTGCCCCTGGGTTAGGCAAAATGTTGATTTTTATTTTGGGTGGTCAATTGGGGATTGACCAGTGACAGGGACGTAGTTTAGGACGTCACGAATCCTTAGGCAGGTGGCACGCCCGATTCCGACATCCGAGGAGGAAGTTGTGATGTTCGGAAGGTCCAGGGCATTATTGTACTTTTGGTAAAATAGGGGGAATAGTTGACTTTTCGAATAATCGAGTTTTGGTAGGTTGACCTAGGATGGTTAGATAGTTCTGGTCGTCCTGAGTTCGATGACAGGCGGCACGTGTTCATTGGACTTACGAGGCGAGAGTTACGGGTCTAGGAAGTTTCGGTAAAACCGTAAAAATGTGTTAAACAGAAGGGTATTTTAGTCTTTTTGGGTTTATGGGGTTTTGTGCAGAGATAAAAGAATGGATGGCTGGGATTTAAACAGATGGGATATAGTTGGAAGGGATGGTGACACGTGTTGAAGGACTGGAGGATTCTGGTGGAATCCTGTGTGTTCACGGTCCCAAATAATTGGGGTGCAACCGTGCAGTCCTTCGAAATACAGAGAACAGAGGGTGAGAGTTTTGGATCAGTTGATCGATCTGAGTGCAAGGGTGAGTGGTTAGGGAATTGTGAGTGTGTTAGTGAGGCAAGGCGGAGCTGGTGGCCGTGAAATTGAGGTGCAATCGTGTACGGCGGCACGGCGGAGGTGTGGAGGAATTTTGGGGAGAAACAGGGAGCTGTGAGGTTGAGGTGGTGGCTACGCCGTGAGGCGAGGTAAACCAAGGCCAGGGGAGGCTGAGGAGACTGCAAGGAGTCCAACGACCACCGTGGTAGGCGGCAGTGCGCACGGCGGAGCTGCAATCGAAAGGTAAGGTTTCTTTGCTCTGTTTTCCAGTGGAATTTCATTTGGGAAGTCGTGACCCTGGGCTGAGAGTCGAGAGGATTGGAGGTTAGGGTAGTGATCAGGGAGGTCCTAGGTGTCGATTAGGGTGGTCGCCGTGACGGGGCCGTACACGGCGGAGCTCAGTCGAAGATGGGTCTCTTTTACCCTGTTTCGACTGTGAACTTCGAACGGTAAGTCGACGAGTTTGGGGGTGAGTCGACGGTATAGGACGGTTAGTCTGGGTTCAGTGAGGTCTTAGGGACCGTCTGGTGTCACCACCGTGACGGGAGGTGGCTGGAGTCGAGGAGTCGTGAAACAGGGGTCGAAGGGCTGTCTGGTTTTGAGTTCAGTCGAGGGGATTGGGACAGTGTCGAGGTGAATGGAGTTGGGGAACCGATAGGGTTGGCCTGGACGATGCTGTTGGTGAAGAAAGGAACTGTTTTGGTGGACGGAGGAGGAAAAACCAGGTACGCCGGTCTGAGTGCGGACCACTGTACTGAACCCGGTTTGCTCGAGGAAGGAGGTGGTACTGTAGCAGCGCGTGAGGGCCACGCGCAGCCACTTTGGGCGGCGCGTGGGGGCGCGTGCGGCGGCGGATGGGAAAACGGTCAACTTGACTTTTGGTCTAGGAGTCATGGTGAGTTCAATGGAGTTGGTTTCGGGTTAATCGGACAGCGTATGAGTTTAGTTCCGCGAGGGTGAATGTTTAGGGTCCCGGGGTTCTAGGTCTTCGGTTCGGGGATTTTTGAGGAAATTTAGGAGAGTGTTGGTAGACGTATTAGTGACGTAATTTGACGGTGATTGACAGGATCGGGATTTCCCGAGGAAGCCGAGGATCGGGCTGGACGTTCGGGACACGAGTAGGGCTCAGTACTGTGAGTGGACCCTTTCTTTAAACTCGAGCATGCATAACTGTCTTCTATAATTGTTTTATGATTTTGATTATGATTCTATGTTTATTGAATATGTTTTGGTTGGTTTTACATTGTTGCACGTTTTTTGAGAAAAAGACGGTTTTGGCACGCTTTTCGAGAAAAGGGTGATTTTGGAAATGTTTTCGGGATTTCAAGGGATTTTGGACATGATTTTGAGAATCAAGGTTTTGGTTTTGAAATCAAAATTGACAATTGGACTTTGGTTTTAAAGGATTGAAAAGTGGATTTCCGGATTTGGGTTCGGAATGACGGTTTTGGATGCCGGAAGGGCTTCGGACCAGTGATTCCGGATTCGGGTTTGGATGTGGATTGATAAATGGTTTTCAAACGGTTTTGGGATTGGATTTGCTGGATCTGGATATTGGGTTTAAAGACCCGGATATATGTGACGGGGGACCGGCCGGATTGGGTTTAAAGACCCGGATTGAGTTTAAAGACTCGGGAGTTTAAAGACTCGGATGTATATATATATATTGATTTTCCCCCGTAGGCCTTGAGTTTAAAGACTCGGGAGTTTAAAGACTCGGATATGATTAAGGCCTGGATTGAGTTTAAAGACTCGGGAGTTTAAAGACTCGGATAGGTCCAGCAGGTTTGATCGGAACATTTATGAGTTGATGTTCATGGTTTATGATACGGTTTTATGATTCATATGCTGTGATTTTGATAACTGTTTTATAGTGTTTCTGTTTCTTATGATGTTTATTGGTGACTGATTCATAATTGTTTCGATAACTGGGTTATGCATGTGGTTTTCAAAACGGAGGGTTTAACTCGGTTTTCTTATGAAGTGGTTTTTGAACTTTTGTACTTTCTGGTCCACTCACATTTTCTGTTTTAATTGCCCTCCAGGTTGTGGAGCGAGCGCGGGGTCTTGACGTCGAGGCAGAGTCTGAGACATAGAAGTGACGTGAGAGTTCCCAGAATAGATTAAAGGCTTCCGTGTGCGTGTAGTTATCGGTTTTATTTTCTTTGTATGTTCGTACTATGTTCTGTAAATGCTTCCTTCGGGACTTTGTGTCTAATTACTCCTGCGTTTGACTGGGTTAGAGTGAGTTTTATTTGAGTATTGCGTCGGGGAGTCAGACGGGAGCGGGATTTACCTCGGGTTTCGGGGTGAAACCGGGGTGGGTCCTGACAATTGGTATCAGAGCATAGGTCTGTCGAGTTTGTTGGGTCTGTCGGTTTGTGAGGTTGTGTTTCAGTTGTTTGACTACTTCTATGCCTCTTTCAGCGTGCGGTTGACGATGCCTCCGAGACGTAGACCCTCTCCACAACCTGAAGAAGTAGCCAGAGAGACGGAGAGTGCCACGATTGAGCGAGCCTAGCGGCTCGGGACTACTACTTTTAGTGGTGGGGCTGATCCTGAGGAAGCCCAGAGGTGGATTACCAGATTGGAGCGGATTTTTGCGGTGATGCATTGTCCGCCGGAGGAGCGAGTATTGTTAGCTGCATTTTTACTAGACGGTGCGGCGTACGAGTGGTGGTATACCCTCGAGTTGTCTGGCTGGGATGTCCATAGTGTGACCTGGGAGACGTTTAGGGAACGGTTTCTGGAGCAGTATTATCCTCGTTCTTTCCGGGATGCCAAGGAGGCGGAGTTTCTGCAGCTCCAGCAAGGGAATATGACCGTGGCAGAATATGAACGGAAGTTCCAGATGTTGTCTCGGTTTGCTCCTGCTTTTGTGGCCACTGAAGCCGAGAAGTGCCGTAGGTTTGAGTTGGGCTTGCGCGGTGAGATTCGAGCCGTAGTGACAGCTGGATCTTTTGCTACCCTCCGAGACTTGTCGGATGCTGCGGTGCGAGTTGAGGCTAGTTTGCCGGTGCGAAGCCGGGAACTATCTATTCCTGGAGTTTCGAGCCAGCGGACACCGAAAAGAGGTAATTTCGGTGGATCGTCCTCGTCGGGCGATGATCGTTTTGGTAGGCCTGGTAGTGCCCAGAGTTCAGGATTTTGGGGTTACCGAGCACCGCCGACTCCGCAAGCGAGTGCGACGTCGGTAGCGTCTACAGGGAGACCGAGTAGGGGACCAGGCTGGAATGTGTGTTTCTACTGCGGGGAGCGAGGTCATTTCCGACGTGAGTGTCCACTGTTGCCACAGGAAGGTAGTGTAGGCAGAGGAGTAGCGGAGTCCGGACAGAGTACAGCGTCGGGGACAGCGGGCACTAGAGGAGGTGGTGGCACAGCCACGAGTAGTTCGAGGGGACGTGGTAGAGCGTCAGGATCTCAGGCCCGGGTGTTCTCGATGACTCAGCAGGCGGGTCAGTCGACACCAGACACGGAGACAGATACTTGTTTTACTTTTGGTTGTTCTGTTGGGTTGGTGTTTGGATTTCGGGGTAGAGTCTAGGAGTTTTCCTAGAAGAGACCCTAGGTGACGGGGACTAGCTGTGGAATTTCGGGGACGTAATTCTATTTAGGTGGGTAGATTGTAACAACCCGTCCCGAGAATCGGGATTTCTAGAGTGATTAAGGTGTGGTTAGTGAGGTTAATCAGGGGTTAGGTGGTCCCGAGGGGTCCGGGAACTTAGAATGACGATTTTGCCCCTGGGTTAGGAAAAATGTTGATTTTTATTTTGGGTGGTCAATTGGGGATTGACCAGTGACAGGGACGTAGTTTAGGACGTCACGAATCCTTAGGCAGGTGGCACGCCCGATTCCGACATCCGAGGAGGAAGTTGTGATGTTCGGAAGGTCGAGGGCATTATTGTACTTTTGGTAAAATAGGGGGAATAGTTGACTTTTCGAATAATCGAGTTTTGGTAGGTTGACCTAGGATGGTTAGATAGTTCTGGTCGTCCTGAGTTCGATGACAGGCAGCACGTGTTCATTGGACTTACGAGGCGAGAGTTACGGGTCTAGGAAGTTTCGGTAAAACCGTAAAAATGTGTTAAACAGAAGGGTATTTTAGTCTTTTTGGGTTTATGGGGTTTTGTGCAGAGATAAAAGAATGGATGGCTGGGATTTAAACAGATGGGATATAGTTGGAAGGGATGGTGACACGTGTTGAAGGACTGGAGGATTCTGGTGGAATCCTGTGTGTTCACGGTCCCAAATAATTGGGGTGCAACCGTGCAGTCCTTCGAAATACAGAGAACAGAGGGTGAGAGTTTTGGATCAGTTGATCGATCTGAGTGCAAGGGTGAGTGGTTAGGGAATTGTGAGTGTGTTAGTGAGGCAAGGCGGAGCTGGTGGCCGTGAAATTGAGGTGCAATCGTGTACGGCGGCACGGCGGAGGTGTGGAGGAATTTTGGGGAGAAACAGGGAGCTGTGAGGTTGAGGTGGTGGCTACGCCGTGAGGCGAGGTAAACCAAGGCCAGGGGAGGCTGAGGAGACTGCAAGGAGTCCAACGACCACCGTGGTAGGCGGCAGTGCGCACGGCGGAGCTGCAATCGAAAGGTAAGGTTTCTTTGCTCTGTTTTCCAGTGGAATTTCATTTGGGAAGTCGTGACCCTGGGCTGAGAGTCGAGAGGATTGGAGGTTAGGGTAGTGATCAGGGAGGTCCTAGGTGTCGATTAGGGTGGTCGCCGTGACGGGGCCGTACACGGCGGAGCTCAGTCGAAGATGGGTCTCTTTTACCCTGTTTCGGCAGTGAACTTCGAACGGTAAGTCGACGAGTTTGGGGGTGAGTCGACGGTATAGGACGGTTAGTCTGGGTTCAGTGAGGTCTTAGGGACCGTCTGGTGTCACCACCGTGACGGGAGGTGGCTGGAGTCGAGGAGTCGTGAAACAGGGGTCGAAGGGCTGTCTGGTTTTGAGTTCAGTCGAGGGGATTGGGACAGTGTCGAGGTGAATGGAGTTGGGGAACCGATAGGGTTGGCCTGGACGATGCTGTTGGTGAAGAAAGGAACTGTTTTGGTGGACGGAGGAGGAAAAACCAGGTACGCCGGTCTGAGTGCGGACCACTGTACTGAACCCGGTTTGCTCGAGGAAGGAGGTGGTACTGTAGCAGCGCGTGAGGGCCACGCGCAGCCACTTTGGGCGGCGCGTGGGGGCGCGTGCGGCGGCGGATGGGAAAACGGTCAACTTGACTTTTGGTCTAGGAGTCATGGTGAGTTCAATGGAGTTGGTTTCGGGTTAATCGGACAGCGTATGAGTTTAGTTCCGCGAGGGTGAATGTTTAGGGTCCCGGGGTTCTAGGTCTTCGGTTCGGGGATTTTTGAGGAAATTTAGGAGAGTGTTGGTAGACGTATTAGTGACGTAATTTGACGGTGATTGACAGGATCGGGATTTCCCGAGGAAGCCGAGGATCGGGCTGGACGTTCGGGACACGAGTAGGGCTCAGTACTGTGAGTGGACCCTTTCTTTAAACTCGAGCATGCATAACTGTCTTCTATAATTGTTTTATGATTTTGATTATGATTCTATGTTTATTGAATATGTTTTGGTTGGTTTTACATTGTTGCACGTTTTTCGAGAAAAAGACGGTTTTGGCACGCTTTTCGAGAAAAGGGTGATTTTGGAAATGTTTTCGGGATTTCAAGGGATTTTGGACATGATTTTGAGAATCAAGGTTTTGGTTTTGAAATCAAAATTGACAATTGGACTTTGGTTTTAAAGGATTGAAAAGTGGATTTCCGGATTTGGGTTCGGAATGACGGTTTTGGATGCGGGAAGGGCTTCGGACCAGTGATTCCGGATTCGGGTTTGGATGTGGATTGATAAATGGTTTTCAAACGGTTTTGGGATTGGATTTGCTGGATCTGGATATTGGGTTTAAAGACCCGGATATATGTGACGGGGGACCGGCCGGATTGGGTTTAAAGACCCGGATTGAGTTTAAAGACTCGGGAGTTTAAAGACTCGGATGTATATATATATATTGATTTTCCCCCGTAGGCCTTGAGTTTAAAGACTCGGGAGTTTAAAGACTCGGATATGATTAAGGCCTGGATTGAGTTTAAAGACTCGGGAGTTTAAAGACTCGGATAGGTCCAGCAGGTTTGATCGGAACATTTATGAGTTGATGTTCATGGTTTATGATACGGTTTTATGATTCATATGCTGTGATTTTGATAACTGTTTTATAGTGTTTCTGTTTCTTATGATGTTTATTGGTGACTGATTCATAATTGTTTCGATAACTGGGTTATGCATGTGGTTTTCAAAACGGAGGGTTTAACTCGGTTTTCTTATGAAGTGGTTTTTGAACTTTTGTACTTTCTGGTCCACTCACATTTTCTGTTTTAATTGCCCTCCAGGTTGTGGAGCGAGCGCGGGGTCTTGACGTCGAGGCAGAGTCTGAGACATAGAAGTGACGTGAGAGTTCCCAGAATAGATTAAAGGCTTCCGTGTGCGTGTAGTTATCGGTTTTATTTTCTTTGTATGTTCGTACTATGTTCTGTAAATGCTTCCTTCGGGACTTTGTGTCTAATTACTCCTGCGTTTGACTGGGTTAGAGTGAGTTTTATTTGAGTATTGCGTCGGGGAGTCAGACGGGAGCGGGATTTACCTCGGGTTTCGGGGTGAAACCGGGGTGGGTCCTGACATTATACCAGTGGTATGTTAGTGAACATGTTGGTAGTCTGATTGGTTCCGATACCATTGGATTGTCGAGGTCGTGAACTGGACATTGGATACTGTGCACTAGGTTACAGTATTTCTGATGGGTCCAGTTACACACAGGTCGAGTATTTTGTGGGTATGCGTATACTCAGGTTGAGTGAGTTGGTGGTTAGTGTAACCACAAATTGGTATAGTGTCAATTTTCGACTGGCGACTGTCAAATGTGACAGTTGGTCGAAGGTGTCAGCGTGGATCGGTTAGTGAGGTCTGATGACTCCCAGTGGGAGCAGACGTCAGGATAGTTGGTGATTGAGGAAGGAACCTTCTAGTTGTTGTGTCAATGAAACGGTAGATTTGACAAATAGTGTCAATTCGAGACGTATGGCTACAATCATTCGACGTGGTCGAATGTAGTCAATACAACGTGTATATTAGTGGTACGTCTGGTTGCAGATGATTATCGTTTTGGTTAGTGGGTGTACAAGTGTACACGTGTTTCGAGGTTGATTCTACTTTCCACGAGGTGGTTGTGGAATCAGGATAGTTGGAGTTTTGAGAACGAAACTAAATTAAGGAGGGAAGAACGGTTGGAATTAGGTCGGTTGGAATTTCGAGGACGAAATTAATTAAGGAGGGAAGGTTGTAATGACCCATCCCAAATTCCTAGATTAGATTAGTGACTAATCATGATTAGTGAGGCTAATCGGTGATTAGTTAGGCGAAATTGAACGAACGATGCGAAATGACCGTTTTGCCCCTATCGTGGGTAAAACGTTGACTTTTTATTCGGGCGTTCAAATGTACTTTGACTGATGACTGTGACGTAGTTCGTGACATCACGAGTTCATAGACAGGTGGCACGTTCAATTCCGACGTTCGAGGAGGAAGTTATGACGTTCGGAAGTTTAGGGGCATTTTGGTAATTATGGTTAAAAAGAGCAAATAGTTGACTTTTTGATCGGGAGGTCCGATGACTGAGGGCCGAGGACTATTACGTAGATCGTGACGATACAAATCTATAGACAGGTGGCACGTCGAATTCGGACGTTCGATGGCGAAGTTACGGTTCACGGAAGTTCAAGTGCATTATCGCACGAATTACGAAATAACTTAACTTTTGGACTTTAGTGGGGCCAGATATTTAGTTTCTGCCCTATGGATGAGTGACAAGTGTCATCCTTCCAATGGACACCATTTTCCCTTCATGCATCGACCATTTGATTTTCTGCATTCAAAACACAAACCCAAAACCACCCGATCTTTGTGCAACCCAAAACCCATCCACCCTTAACCCATGACTAGCCGTGAGGATCAGAAAGACTGAGGAAGCTAAGGTGGCCGACCTGGAAGCCTGAACCGCCGTGGAAAGTGGCGACGGGAGGAGAAAACCGAGAGGTACTCGGTCAACCCATTTTTCCTCTATTTGTTGATTTATGCATTATGGGTTGTGTTGGACGTTTGGGTGGGGTTATTTAGGTTGCTAGGGACATTTTAGGAAGGTTTTTAATGGGTTTAATGGCTAAGACGCTGTGGAGGTTGATCATGGAATATTGAACCGTTTGGTTCAAAATCAAACCTTAGGTTTTAAGTGTTTTTAGGTGCGTCTATGGATTGGAATGGATAGAAAACATCAAAATAGGAAGAAAGAAGTAGGATGAAAAAAGGGAGTCTAGGACACAGAACCGGTCACCCCGGTCCAGTTGGACGGGCCAAACCAGGTGAACCGGTCCAGCACAGTAAAACCGGTCTGCTGGAGCTTGATGACGATGAACAGTACACTGTGCACTCTTGGGGCACGCGGGCCATAATTTGGGGAAGTGTTCAACATGATAAATCTTCTATTCGATGTAAAAAAGATTTTGGGACTGGTCTCGCGTCAATCGGACATCGTTTGTATAGGTTTCGAGGTGTCGGGAGATTTAGGATCGGTTTAAAAATAGTTAAAAGTTCGGGAAAATTACGGGGATTTGGTAGGAGGTTAATTAAGTAGTTAGTAACCTTTTATTACTATTTGGATAGGTTCGAGAGTCTCGGTGATAGTTATCAGCTCGGGAGAGCCTATGGCACGCAAATCGAGACGGAAGCTTGGACGGTATGTGAGTGGAGTTTGTTTTCTAAATTGGTGCATGCATAAATGTTTATTATATGGTTTAAATACTTGTTTGTGATGCCATGAGTGCATTTGGATGTGTGGTTACGTATAGGCACGTATTTCGAGGTTTTGACCCTTTACGGTGCCTATACGGGTCTGTATGTCTTTATTGTTCTAAATGAAATGGTTTAGGATTTCCAAAAGGATAAGCTCGGGTATGAGACCCATTTGGTATTTTCTCGGGCATATGACCTCAGATTTCGGGCACGGTGCCCAGCTGATGTCCTATGTTCGGGCACGAGACCCAGTTACTTTATGGTTATGATTTCGGGTCAGGGACCCTAGATGGATTTCCAAGTTCATGACGGTTTATGGGAACCGGCATGAACCCTGATTAATGGATGTTATGGATCATGACGGTTCAGGGGAACCAGGCTTGATTGTTTATGTTATGTATATATATGCTCATATACCTTCCTTTACTTGTTCTTCTATCTCCTCTGGGGAGGGTCGTTGGCCTGGGTGGACCCCGGAGTAGTCACGGAGCACCGACTGAGTGGAGTCACCCCCCAGTTGGGTTCCTTACTCTCAGGAAGGCTATGGTTACTATTACCTCGAGTAGGATCAGTGGTCTGCGGACATTGATCTTGACTTTGAGAAGACTCGGATTGAGACCTGGGTAGCACGCGCGTAGCTTTGGATACCGTGACAGGATTGGTTGTGTGAATTATATGTGTATATGATATAGATATGATATATATGATATGTTATGTGTGGTGTGCACAGGTTTTTAGCAGTGGCTCGTGTATTTGGTTTACTTCTGGTTTGGGCTGAGTCCATTATGGATTTGGGCAGTGGCCCGTATATTTTATTTGACTATGGTTTTGGGCTTAGTTCCCACTGATGGTTCCATTTGGTTAAATGGTTTTCGAATGCATGCATGCTTTTTAGTGTAGGGTACAAATGTCTTCTATATATGTGTTTTACGAAACTTATTCCTTTTTGTCCACTCATAGCTTTTAATGTTTTGACTGCCCTCCAGGTTGACATCGGATGTGGACTGTATCATAGACCGATATATCACATACCTGCTCCGGATCCTGGCGTACTTTGATAGCCCGGGAGGGCAAAGGTTGGAAATATCCCTTGTCTGACACTTCGTGTCAGACGGGAGCAGGGTCATCCCGCACTAATCCAGGGGGGATTGGGATGGGTCCTGTCATAGACTATGTTCATTAATTAATTTTTCTATGGTGTTAGGTAGCCAACTTATTACCAATTTTGAGGTAATAAGATTAGTTATTTTCGAGAGGCATTAATGAAGGAGGTGACAAAATCGATCTCAATCGGGCGTGAGAGTGTGTCGTAGTGTCAAGATCGCAGTGTGTGTTGTGGAATACATATTTTAGGGATAAAATAATAAATAAAATAAATAGATAAATAAATACATATTAAGAAAGACTAAATGGCACATATTATTATTATTATTATTATAAATAACCATTTATTATTATTATTATTATTATTTCGATGTGATAAAATATCTGGTTTTAGGTTCGTTTAATAACCATTTATTAGTTGCTTATTTTATTTTTTCCGACTAATAAACACACAAAGGAGGGATAAAGAAAAATAGTGGTAGGGGTGGGAAAAAAAAAACAGTGGTAAAGGCAGAAGCAGGGCTGGCCCAACAAATTCGAGACCTTTTGTGAAAATTTTAAAAATGCCACCTTATTTTATATTTACAGGCAATATATACATAGATAGTCAAAGTCGCATGGTGTTGTATATGAGTTAGAGTCCTAATGACTTTACAAGAATATGGGCTGAACTTATCAATCATGATAACCCTTATTAAGAATTTTCAAGAATGTGGGCTCAATTTTTTAATAAATTACTTAAAATTTGAGCCTATTAAGTCAATTTAAATATTTTATAAAAAATAATTTTTTTTTTCCATAAAAATAAGTCTAATTTAATTTTTTTAACCCTCCTAGCATGTATACCCAATGCTTGATTTTCCTAGGACAATGCCGACTCTAGGGAGGAGACCAAATAAAAAAAAACGAAAAGCGAAAATCATTAAGAACGTACAAATAATTGGTTTTTTATCTCTTGTTTCTAATTTTCATTTTGTTAGGGATTGTTTCGGAAGTAGAATCTGGCTTGTCCCCTCGGACCTGCTCCTCTGAGGGTTGGATGTAGATATGACGTGGCCCCGTTTTTTCAATTGTTGTTGACGAGAAGACGAAGAACCTGGTCGAGTATGCTCCTCGATGGGGAAAGCCGATATAAGGGCTGCATCCACTAGCGTAATTGGAAAGGTTGCATCCACTAGCGTGGAAGGTACCATATCCAAAGTCGGCTCCTCATCCATAACTGTGTGAGGGCGAGACCTCGAAGTAATCAAAGTCGGACACGACATCTACAATAAAACTTTAAAAATACTATGGAAACCACATAATTTTTAAGAAATAATAATCAATAATAACCAATAATCAATAATAAATAATGATTAATAATAAATAATGGGAACTTAGGGAGAGAGAGAAACAAATGGAAAAAGTGCCACAGTGGGCCCGACGAGGCGCTCACGGAAGCGTGACGGTGGTGGGGGCGACGACGAGGTGCTCACGGTGGTGTAACGACCCGAACCGAAAATAATAATATTTAATGTAAAAAGACTGTTTTACCCTTGGGGGGAAACTTTGACTTTTTTCTCGGGAAATAATTTGGACTTTGACCCATGACTATGACGTAGATCGGGACGTCACGAATCCGTAGACAGGCGGCACGCCGAAATCGGAGTTCGTATGAAGAAGTTATGGTCAAGGAAGCGTTTTAGCGGGATTTACGAACCGAGAACAACGGAATAAAATATTATTAATTACGGGAATCCGTGCCAAATTAATATTTAAATCGAACCGCTGGATTGGTGACAAGTGTCACCCATCCAAAGGCTTACTATTCCAATAAAGCAATTAACACTATTTAATCAATTTTTATATTATTTCTTTTCCCTCCAATTCACCCTAGCCGTTGGATCATCTACTCAACTGCATCTTGGCCCTTCACTTTCTCTGTTTTTCTGCTTCATGCACGTTCTGTCTTCTGCTCTTTCTTACAAACACACAAACACACACATTCATCCCCTTCACAAACCGTGCTTTTCTTCCCCTTTTCTCTCGACCAAGACGATCGAACCAGCCCCTCTCACACCACCAACCGATCACCAGCTGCATCACCATCATCTACTCATCATCCCCGAGCATCACCGGCAGCCACCACCCCTATTCCCAGCCCTGAAAATCCCGTCCAAAACACGACCCGGAAAACCTCAAGGAAACCGATCCAGGAAGCAAACCTCCATAACCACCTCACCTCGACGCGGGAGGAGCTCCAGTCTGCACCGTGGGGATTCTAGGAGCCTAACTGGACGACGGCGAGGGCCACGGCGGCGTGACGGCGGCGGTAAGACCCAAAACCCGATAAGCCCGTTTTCCTTCCCTGTTCGACCCGATCGTGTTTAATGCTTAGAAATGGATTGTTAGGTGTTAGACAGGTCCTAGGGTGAGTGACGAGTCGTTTGGGACCGGGTTGGACGACGGAGACGCCGTGGATCACCGGAGACGACAACCGGACCGTGACCGTGAGTTTCAGAGATATTCTGGTGAGTTTCTTCCCACTTTCTTCTTGTTTTGAGGTTGTAGAACCGTAGGACAGACCTAGACGATCCCATAGGGATCAACCCCGTCGAAAATGGTGGCCGGAATTGTGTGATGGAATCGGGTCAAACCGTGGGTCGACGGCGACCCGGTTCCAGTCAAACGGGTCGACCCGGTACTGTAGCATGATGACGTCATCATGCTGACGTCACTTCTGACGTCATGATGACGTCATCCTGTCAGATGTTGTCAGACCAGGGACCAATCAGAACGTGCCACGTGTCACCTGACAAGTGTCAGTGATGACGTCATGCTGACGTCAGCATGACGTCACTGCTGACGTCAGCGGTACTGTAGCAGCGTTGACCCACGCGTTGACCAGGCGCGTGGGGGCGCATGTGAACAGTAATTTTGGTGGGGCCGGTACCATTTTCAAGGTTTCGACGATACGGATCCAATGGCGGTGGTTTCGTGTCGATCGGAGATCGTTAAGTTGGTCAAAAGGGGGTTTGAAGCACCGGGACTAGTGCCCGGGACGCGTTTTTGAGGCGGATCTGTTCTAGGGTCTTGGTATTGTTATTGTAGGGTCCTTAAGTAACCCTCAGGAATACTAATACAGGTTTATAGAGATCGTTGAGCAGCAAGGACCGAGTGTGAGTGGGCTGTTTGATTTATAAAAGGCTTGCATGCATAAACTGTTTTACTATTTCCACTGATGAGTCTTATAAACTGCTTATATATGTTATTACAATGTTTTGGGCATGAGACCCGTCTGGATTATATGTGGATTTTGTTTGGGATGTCCGGGGGACATAGGGTAAACTATACTGTTATTGTACTGTACTTTCCTACCTGTGTATATAGTCTCCTCCAGGGAGGGTCGTTGGCCTGGGTGGACCCTGGAGTAGTCACGGGGCTCTGACTGAGTGGAGTTGACCCCGTTGGGCTGCTTACTCTCAGGAAGGCATGTTCATATACCTCGGGCAGTGACCGGGATACCGGGAGCTGATGTACCTAGAGAGTCTCGGGTGTGAGACCCTGAGTGGCAACGCGTAGCCTTAGAACCGTGACATCATTTGGGTTGGGTTTTTACAGTGCACTGATATGTTAGTTTCACCTTACGATTATTATTGTGGTTCATTGGTTTATAATATTATGTTTTCACTGCATGCAAGATTTGGAAAACGGAGGGGTAAAACCTTATGATTATTTTATTATTAAATTGATTTCTAAACTGTTATTTTTGGCCCACTCACCCTTGTTTTACTGACCCCTCCAGACCCTGACACGGCCATAGAGGAGGAGGATCCGGAGGAGGAGGCAGAGGTTTAGTTTGCCTAGCTATGCACCTGTACACCCACTTGTGGGTAGGTTGAGCACCGAATAAATGTACTCTGACTAGTGTGCTCACATGTTGTATTTTACTTTCCCTTGTCTGACAGTAGCACTTTAAACACTGTGTTTGTATATTATCTATCTATGTGAGTCTTCGGTTTTTATTTAAGGGTACTTTTGGTATGTTTAGAGTCATTGTCAGACGGGAGCGGGTCACGTCCCCGGGTGGTCCCAGGTGGGATTGGGACGGGTCCTGTCAGTGGTGGTTTTGTGAGGGAGTGAGAAAGTGAGAACAAAGGAATCGTGGGTTTGGAAGGGGGGGGGGGGGGGGGGGGGTGGGATAGAGAGAGAGGGAACAAAGAATTTATATTTCACAATACTTCCATGATATTTTCTTAACTTACGGCGCATTGCATGCTTATTTCTAGTAGAAACCTAATGTACAATATATGTAAGTATAAGTTTTATTTCTGCTTATAAATTGTATAATGTTATTATAATATGAGCAGGAGTTTTAATTTGGTACATGGGGGTTAATTGGGTTTTGTGTACTTGCCCTAATTCAAATATTTTTATTTTTATTTTTTTAAAATGAATATTGAGCACAAAATTAAGTTTTGTGCTCTAACTTAAATTTTATTATTCCAAAACCATGAATCATAAAGTTGTGCACTTTATATTAGCATTGGGAACGAAAAACAAAATATGTACCCTATAATTATACCACAAACAAGAAAAATGTGTTCTTTGTAAACTGACACATGCGCAGTTACGTCAGACAGAATGGGGACGAAAAGTCTTCAAAATATGCTTTGCAACTAAGACATAAATAGGAAAAATGTGTCGTATAAGCAGTGAATATTGTTGTAACACCCACTGACCTTTTCAATGTGGCTGCATTGTGGGTATTTTTATAGCCCATAACTATGAACTAACATTTGTGCTCTTTATTAGTTCAAAGCAAGAATAAAATTCATGCTTTTAGTCCAGTTTTTTTGTAGTGTAACTCTCCTGTTCTGTATGCCCAGCGCAATTGCCCTTATTTTCCTAGGCCAAGGATGACTCTAGGGAGGAGAGGAAATAAAGAAGAAAAAAATGAAAATATAATTTTAAAATTGAACCACAAAGAAAGTACAAAAAAATTGGTTTTTGATCTCTTCGTTTCTAGTTTTCATTTGTTAGGGCAAAGTAATTTATCAAGAATGAGAATATTGGGTAATCAAAGAAGCATGCAAGTAGAAAAGTGGGTAATCAGAGAAGTTATCCCATTGAGGTATTTGCTAACGTTATAGAATCAGGACATTAATGAGAAATATTTTAATTGTTATTATTTATTAATTATTATGAATCGGAATAAAAATGAATCGATTACTAAAATTCTCTTTGCTTTTTTTCTATCTTTCTCTACACATCAATTCTGATCATCCTCTCGAATCCCATTTATGGAAAGATTCGATTTATTATAAATATAAATAAATTGTTAAAAAATCAGCCGCACAAGTGAATTTTCATCCACCTCTCATTATCATGTTGGAGGAAAGTGGTCTTCCAATAATACGTAAATCAGTAGAGATTGTTAGAAAATAGGTACTATATTAATTAGGGAAATATGGACCATCCATTGCATATATTATGACATGATAAAAAAAATATGGGTGATATTCCTCATTTATAAGTAATAATAATACTAGAATATTTTTTGCATATATAAAATGATTATTTAGGTATTTATGACAGGACTAACCCTAAAACACCTCATTTAACATATCCGGGCTCTACTTCCTTCTGAAAAAAAAAAACTCAGATTACCAAAATTACCCTCCCTTTGTCAGACAAGGGATATTCGTGTTATCATTCATGCCTCTGCCTCTCGATATGCCCCGAACTTCGTGTAATGGCCCCAGAGGGTTATGTAAACCATGAAAACCGTGTGAGTGGACAAAAATAAATAGTTTAAAAAAACATAGTTCGAAAACATCTAGTATTTGCCCTTTGTTTTATAAAACTATGCATACATATAAAAGAAACCATTTAAATCCCAAGTAAAATAAAATCCAGTTCATGACCTCAAAAAACGTATAAAATAACCATGATGCATAACATGAATAGTCATAACAACCAGCACATAAATCATCACAACATTCACCATCATAACCAACATAGTAACCTTCGCAATAGTCAACACGAAACAATGACAACAGTTATAACCAATCCATATACAATAGCACATCGCCCAAATTCGCACATAACCAACCCATCCTCGAGACACAACATCACACACCTTGTCCATTGCACTCTAGGTAGGCACACCACTCGAGATCTAGAATCCAACTCGATGTCCAAGTGTGGACCTCACACATTTACTCAGGATTTGAAGTCCAGCTCGACATCTAAGTGAGAACTGACTTAGGATCTGGAGTCGAACTCGACGTCTAAGTGAGCAGTAAACCAGTCTTAGGATCTAGAGCCCTCAGCTCGACGTCTGGGACTACTAACCAACACGCATCTCGAGGAGTGTTATAAACAATCAACACATCATATCACATCAGGAATACCGATAAACCGCATATCCATATCGCAACTCAAAACCATATTCAAAACCTCGGGCATAACCCCAAACCCAAAACTATACATTGTGCCTTGTAAAAGGTGCAGAAATAGCCATTTTCAACAAAATCAATAAGTAATTAAAACAATCCCACATCATAATCATCCCATCATAATTATCAAGAAAATAATTATTAATCAACCTTTACTCTAATCCAACATTAACGAAAACTCGAAAATTTCTATTCAATAAACCTCGTAAAACATGACATGAAACTATATCTGAAAACCATCCAAAATCATATAAAATCTCACTCAACCACATATTAACAAAAAAACATTTAGAAGACACAAATATGAATGCATAACATTTTATTAAAATAAAAGTCCACTCACATGTATTATTCACGCAACCGAACCGAACTACACGTTTTCCCGTAACATCTAGGAATGCCAATTCCTTCCAAAAATCATGTCTTAAGGTCACTAATCATCTCAAATATCCTTATCTTTAATCCCAAAGTTTTTCAGGATTTTTAAACGAAATAAAACGACTCCTAGACCTTCAGACAGCACGAACTACTCCGAGACGAAGTCCAATCGCCTAAAAAATTGTATCGTTGGACTCGTAGGATCGAGTTCAAAGTTTTGTGTTGGCCATACCTTGACATGATGTGGCACACGCTCCAATGTGACACTCCATCTCCCTACGAGTAGGCTCCACGCGTGGCTGCATTGCAGTCGCACAACCGCTCACCTTCAACCCTTGACGAGTCTGCAAATCGGGTATTTTGACCTCAGGCCTGACCTGGTCATTTATTCTTCGGTTTTGAGTCTTTTTCACTCCTTCAATGTTCATCTCACTCGTATTGGGTCCAAGAAGAGTCCTCCAATCTTAAAACAAAGAGAATATACCTCAAGAACGAGCTTTGATCTCTTGATCTTTCTGTCTAACTTCTAGCTCTTTCTCTCTAACTTCTCTTGACTACAACTCTTCCCTTTGGCCCCATAGTGACCATGGGAACTCAAAAAACATCCTGGTATCTCTAGGTTACATGTTATACTCTCTCCACAGACTACACTACCCATGGCCAAAAATTCGCTCCACGGGTTTCTCAGCCAACAACGCCTCCCAAGGCCTCTCAGTTCTTCTTTCTTCGTCGAACACTCCTTATTTCCTCTCCTAGTTTGTTCTAATCCTACTCCTCTCTCTGTTTTGGCCTCATCTTTTTCACCCCTTACCCCCCTATTTTCCTCCAGAGTCCATGTTTTACTTCCTTTCGTTGGAAGCCCACCGATCACACCCAATTCTCTCATTCTTTTCCTTTTCCCACATACTGTTACATTGATGGGCATATATATGCATGGAGTAGGTCGGTAACATAGGGAATTAGGGGATAAGTGTGTGACATTCTAGAAGAACCTAGGCTTTTCATAAAAAATGACCAATTTGCCCTCCATTTAAATATCAACAAAATACCGTTGAGGTTTTTTGACCCGAAACAACCACAGGATCTCGATACCTCTATAACCGTCTTCTCGAAATTCCCAAAATATATCCTTGATAACAAAATCAACATTTTGACTTTTCCAATGGAAAAATCGTCTTTTTACCTTTCTATTTATGTTTTCTCGAGATCCGGACCATTACAATTTAATGTTCTAATTATAAGCTCATTTGCATGACTATGAGCTCTATCCTATAACAACCAGCTCCCTAGCTACACTTACATATGTTACCACAGCCAGAACCTCCTCCTCCTCATCAACTTGTAACTTCAACTTTGGAACCACCCTCACTAACATATTACATTTTCATGGCCTAATCCATAACAACATATATATAATAGGCATACATTAGAATTTACCATACACTTTGACAATAATTTTCATACTTACATCTCTTTTACGAAAGCATAATAAAAGTTAATTTTTTTGGTGAGGTAATAAAAGTCACTTCTAAAAAAGCATAATTCTTTTTTTGGTGAACAACAATACCAAATGTCCCTACGTCATATCTTTGGTTTGTCACATAAGAAAAAAAAATTTATATTATTTGGGGATTAAAGAAGATAACGAATAAGATATAATTACCTTTCGTTTTCACGTTAATTTAAAATCCAATGATTTTCATAGAGCTCAAAATGATTTTCCACTACAAGAAAATATAGCTTTCACGTCGAGGTTTTTCCCAGCAAAGCCACATTCGCCGTTAAAATAGTCTTTGCTCGACGGGATGTAGGGAGGTTTTTCCACTACAAGATAACGAATGTAGGGAGGCTCGCCGGGCAAGTCATGCGCGAAAAACCGTGGTCGTTGGGGCTCAAAAGAGGATAGGTTTGCTCGGTTCTAGGGAATTGTGATTTATTGTGAAAAATGTTTATAATTCTTGATATAATTGTGCTAGGGAGTTGTGATTTATCCGTTAATGCGGAGTTCATCAGGTTGTTTACTTTGTATAACAAAATTCGATAGAAAACCTTAGCCCCGTTTGAGAGTCAGTGAATCAGATTGATTAACTTTGTCAGGACCCACCCCTAATCCCCTGGGATTAAGGGCTGAATCCTACTCTCGTCTAGCTTACGCATGACACGAAGGTTAAACTGACGTCCAACCTCCATGTGGCACGTAAGTCGGACAAGGGATTATCGATCCAACCATCCTAAAAGTAACCGGACTTCCCCGAGTGCACCGAACTACTGTGGATCGCGGGTGTGATGTCTCTGTCTCTCTCGACCAACAGCCTGTACCTCAACAACCTAAAGGGTATCGAAAACACAAAAGACTGTGAGTGGACAAAAATAAAGTATAAGTTCAAAACAGTTATCAGAAAACAAAATTTCATTTATACCCTCCATTTAGAAACCAATGCATGCATATCAATTCATGATATGAAACCATTTCATATTAAAAACCATCAACGAAAGCCAATATCAAAAACCCGAATCAAATCCTTCATTCAAATCCAGGCCTCAGCCTCAAATCACAAATCACTCTCAAAGTACGGGAACTTAGTCCCAAAACTCATCAAATCCAATTCAACTGGGCCCTTGCCCAAAACATCGGAAAACCAGTGAAAAACCAGTGAAAATATCAATCATACAAGTTTACTGGATCTCAAGTACTCCCGAGTCTTTAAACTCAAAACCATGCGCAATAACCAGGCGTTCCCGGGATATCTCTTTAAACTCAAAACACAATTACAGGCCTCAAGGGGGTATCATATCCAAGTCTTTAAACTCAAAACATATACCGAGTCTTTAAACTCAAAACATATCAATCTAGGGCCCTACCCCCGTCAATCAACCGAGTCTTTAAACTCAAAACCAGATCCAGCGGGTTTTTCTCTTTTTCTTTCCGGGTCTTTAAACCCAAAACCATTTTTCATCCAATCAGTGAAAACCATCAAAAATGCTTATCCGAATTCGCAACAATGATTCCGTAAATCGGCATCCAGAACCACTGTCCCGAACCCAAATCCAGACTTCCTTCCCAAGTCTCAAAACCAAATCCGAAATCTCATTTCCGAAATCCAGTTTCAAAACCGAAAACTCGTTTTCCGAAATCACATGAATAAGGCTCCAAGCCCGAAATCACTTTTCCCAAAATTCACTTGAAACCATTGAAATCAAATCATATTTCAAATCCCAAAATCCAATCATCAAAACCATGCTCAAATCGCAAAATCAATCGAAATTTTGTAAAACGTGAAATTACGTAAATGTCTCGAAAAACGTGCAAAACCGTAAACCATCAAGATCATAAATCAAATAATAGAATCACATATGAAAACATATAAAAACATATATGCATGCATCAAGAGTTAGAAAGCAAAGTCCACTCACAGACCATTAGCGTCTTCGGCTCGATACGCGTGTACTTACGCCGTTCCTGGCCATTCCGCTATCCTCGGCTTTCCCGAACCTGTCCAAATCCCATAACGAGGTCACTAGCTACTTCATTAAGCTTATCCTAAAGCCCGTAATTTTTTCGAATTTTTAACCGTTTTTAAACGAGTCCTAAAACCTTCGATCATCCCGAAAACTATCGAGACAATGTTCGATTGACTCGAAACCAGCGCCAAAATGTTTGTTACATTGAATACTTGAAAAGTCGTGTTGTAAACTTCCCCAAAAGGGGTCCCACGTTCCCTCACGTGCCGCCCAAAGGGGCTGCCTGTGGAAGCCACGCGCCCTATCACTGTTCATCTTCAACCTTAGTTCAGCCGGTCTGAATCGGTTCGACCGAACCGGCGCAAGCGGTTCAACATCCTAAATCCTTCATTTTTTGTCCAATTCCACTCCTGCCAAGTCCTTTAGGTTCGTCTTAAACTAAATAATGAATCTACTTACTGAAATCATGAGAAATACGGTGAGAAAGTACCTCCCCAATCGCGTAAAAACCTTCAACCTTCCTCCTTTTTGTTCCCATACTTCCGGCTATGGCTGTCCCTAGTTCCTCTTCCAATATATACCTTTTGTCGTCCAGAACCGCTCCCAAAACAACAATTTAATCAACTATTTCTAAAATACACTTTGCCATTTTTGAATTTCAAAGAGATTTTCACGAGGTTTTTACTTACAGTCTACGTTGGGTTTCGAAACCAGTCTTTATCTACTCCTATCAACCTCTTGGACCTCAACTGAGTCACCAGTCTGATCATCGAGCCTTACAAGATGAGTTGCCAGTTTAAAGGAAACAGGGCACCTAATTCTCTCTGTTTTTCCCAGTCCTTGACCACCGTGCACGACGGCTTGTCGTGACAGCACCTTCATAATCCTCACCTTCTAGCCTTTCTTTTTCATTCAGGAAAGAAGTAGAAACAAGGAAGATTGAAGGAGGTAGGGTGGGTTGGTCTATTGGGTTTCTCTGTTTTTCCTCACGGTTCTAGGGCCAATGTCCACTGCAACTTATCACGGTGGCGGCACCACGCTCACCGTCTTGGTTTCCACTTGCTTCCACACACTAAGAAAGAAGAGATAGGTTCGTACGGTTTAATTATACACACACCGCCACTCTCTGTTTGTTTTCCTTGATCGTTCCTCCACGATTTAAAAACAAAGAAGACGACGATGAGGAGGCTTCTACAGCCATCCAGCCCCAGCCACACGTCACCAATCCTATGGGCACCATTTTCAACAACAACCAAGTGTCATCTGCTCACTGGCACAGATCCCAATGCAAACCAAAGGACCAAAAGGCCCTTTATTGCATAAATTACCATTTTACCCTTCTCAAAACTAAACTCGTAACCTAACCGTACGACGTCACATGACGGCGTGCCGCCTACCGTTGTACTCAGGGAATCGAGACCTATCTAACGGTCCTTGAATTGCGTGAAAAGTCCATGGCGTTTGAAAAGTCAACAAATTACCCCTATTTCACAAAATTACCGAATTACCCTTGAACTTGCGAATGTCATAACTTTTTCCTCGTACGTCGGAATCGGACGTGCCACTTTTGTATGAACTCGTGACATCCCAAACTACATCACGGTCATTGGCCAAGGTCCATTTGACCATCCGAACTAAAAGTCAACATTTTTGCACATTCTAGGGGCAAAATCATCATTTTGCGCTGTCCGTCCGAGCGCCTCGAACTAATCACCGATTAACTTCCCTAATCCGTCATTAACAACTAATCTAATACCGATTTTCGGGATGGGTCGTTACAGACTGACTCTTGAATCGTCCACTTATCATGATAGTTTGGGAGCGCACAACTATGTGTTGTGTAGTTTGCTATCTATGTGGTTAGTTTGGATAGTGGGAATTCGGTTTATATCCCCTCAATATTTGAATTATACCCTGATTGTAAATCATTTTCAATTCTAGGGGCAATTGTGGAATTGATGCACATGAAAGATGAGTATAATCAAATGAACAAGCATTTTGATCACATGAGGGACATTATCATCCAAATGCTCCGTGAAGATAACTGTCTCCCTAAAGATCATTATAACTGATAGAAGCTCTTGAAGGATCTCGGTTTAGGGTATGTGAAGATTCATGCATGTGAGAACAAATGTGCATCGTTTTACGGTGAATTCGAGCAAGTCGACAAATGTCATATGTGGATTGAGCCTAGGTTTCGAAAGATTAAGATTCCAAATAAGGTGTAGCACTATTTTCCACTGAAGCCATGGTTACAAAGGTTCTTCATGTCGTATCATACTACCTGTGACATGAGGTGGCACAAGGATGAACGCACTAATGACGATTGATTAAGGCATCCGGCCGACGGAGATGGTTGGAAGGAATTTGATAAGATGTATCCCGATTTTTCCTCTGAGATAAGAAATCTCATATTGGGACTCGCTATTGACGGTTTTAATTCTTTTGGAAGTTTTTCAAGGTTCTATCACACTTTACTAGTAGTTGTTGTAGTTTCGTATAACTTGCTTCCTTGGAGATGCATGAAAAAAAAAATTCACAATTCTCAATACTTTGATGCCGGGGCCCAAATTTCCGAGTAGCTCCATCGACATTTATTTGCAGCCGTTGATTGATACGCATGTGGATTTGTTGGAATATGGTGTCCAAACGTACGACATGTGCAGTGGAGGAATATTAACTATATGAACGGTCGCAATGTGGACAATTAATGATTTTTCAGTTTATGGGATACTGGAGGGATGGAGCACCAAGGGCTTTCTTACTTGTCTCACATGTGGACCAGATAAAACATTATTTTGGCATGCATCAAAGGTATATTATCTAGGCGCGAGAAGATTTCTACCTGGAGATCATCGATGGCGTATGCAATCGACTCATTTGATAGTAAAGTAGAGCTACGAGCACGACCAAGGGAGAGGTCCAGTGATGAGATATTGGACATCTTAAACAACATTCATCACAAAAGTCCCAAAATCTTCCGAACAGGAAAATTGGACGAAAAAAGTATATTATTTCTGTTGTCGTATTGGTCGAATTGAAAATCAGGTACATTACGAATCCCATGCATATTAAGAAGAATGTTGTCGAGAATCTTGTTGGAACAATTTTACCTATTGAGGGCAAGTCAATAGACCTTAGAGAAACTCGTCTAGCTATGCAAGACATAGGCATTCAGCGACATTTGTGGCCAAAAGTTGTGAATGGAAAATATATCATAGCTCATCTAGGCTATACATTTATGCCAGAGAATAAGAAAAACTTTCTTAAGTGGTCACAGAGTGTGAAATTTCGCAATGGTTATGCAAGAAACATCTTTCGAAATATTAGGACTGATAGAAACACCCTATATAGCATGAAAGGTCACGACTATCACATATTTTTACAACGACTCATTTTGATTGGCATTCGATCGTTCATTTTGAGTCGTTGCATTCTTAAAATCCACCCATCAAAATTCGCTATGTTTCAAAAAGATTAAACCGTCCAATCGTGATCGAACGTTTTGTTACCGTCGATTCGTTGCACACTGTTACCTAAGCTCGAGAATTCAAAATCTTCTAATTTTTCACATACACGATCTACAATTATGTACAATACAAGTGGCTGGTTGAATCCGTCGAATTTTCAGTGGAAAGTCTTCAATTTCTTTTTTTTTTTTTAAATGGGTTTGAAACTGTAGTATACATGTTACCCAACAGATAATTATATACATTCGTCAAGTAACAAAATCGGAGAAAACCCACCGAATTACTGGACCCTAAACCTTAATGCGTAAATTATTTTTTCACCATACCCTACAAATCATTTGAAAGTGGTAGTTGAGTAACACATTCGATGAAGAGCCGACAAACTTTGTTTATCGTTAAGCATAAATTACTATTAGATGTCCCAACGAGCTTCTTATAAACACTTGTCGGGTAACGCGTTCGAAGAAGAGCCACCGAACTTTATTTAACCTAACTCCTAAATTATTATTATATGTTACCCAACGAGTGTTCCTATTAAATTTTGTCGAGTAACTTTTAATTAATTGTGTTAATTTTTTTTTTGAGTTATGTAATTTGTTTTTTGTGTGATGTATTTTTTTTTTTGAAGTATTTGGATTTGTAATGAATCTTATAAAAAAATAATTAGAGTTTTGTGTCTTAAAAATAATCAATTGGTTTCAGTGTCACTATTGCCGACCCAATCGCCCTCATCATCCGAGGTGTGTTCCCCAGTTGACTCCTCAGAATCACTTTCAATTAGTTCTAATGTCCTAAGATCAATGAAAATGTCATTAATCGCAATTGGTGGGATTACATCGTTGGTCTGAAATCCATCATACATGGAGGGTGGATACAGAAGAATCAACCTGGTAAACAATTTTGTCTCTTCGACATGATAACGATCCTCCAAATCCCAAATATTTTTGTGACTGACCATCTCAGCAACTCTCCAAACAACACTAGCTTTTGGATCATTCACATAAAAAACCTATTTCGCCATACTATCTAAGATGTATGGATCACTCTCAAACCACCGAGTGTTTGTGTTGATAGAGGTGCATAAATGATCTTTAATGACCCGCCCTGGGAGATGTACGTTTCTCCTCGAAATGGGCCGATGGAAAGTTGCATTAATTCTACATTGAAATTGGGATAGTTGTCATCCTTCTACTGGGCCATCTTGTTAGATGTACAAAATTTTGTTAAGTATAAAATTGATTTTAGGAACTTATAAATAAAAGATTTCACTTATGTGCGTGGAAAATCAACATGGGAATAGTTGTCTATGCATTTCTATCCAATTAGACGGATACTCGGCCTTCATCAATTCTAGATGCTGCTCATGACAAGGCCATACATTGTCACACTTGTTCAGTATGAACACATGAGTCACGTCCATGTCCTGATTGGTGAACGGCTCTGAGACTGGACCATTGCCGAAAGGTCGTTCATGTTGGACAAATACAGATAAGGTCTCTGGACATTGACCATCATCATCGTTATGCGAGACCCTATTGAAGGAAGTCTCTACATTCTGAAGGTACATTGCACAAAAAGTGAGCGACTCCTTTGCAATGTATGCCTCCGTTATAGTTCCTTCAGAACGTGTCTTGTTGCAGACATACCGTTATATGTACCTAACATCCTACAATAAAATGAACATTATGAATCACAATCATGAATGACAAGAAGGAAATAGTGGAAAAAAAATAGGAATTAGTCCTACTTCTCGATAGGGAACATCCAACAATAGTGCACAGGGCCAGCTAGCTTTGCCTCGTCTGACACATGTTTTAGAAGGTGCACCATTATATAAAAAAATGTCGGTGGATATATATACTCTAGCTGACATATGATGTAGATAATATCCACATTTATTGTTTCGCGGTCGCTCTTTACCAATGATCAGGTACTTAATATCTGAAAAAATTAGAGACAAATAAACTAGAGTTTCAACAACGCCCGGTTCCAAGTACGACCGAATGCCAACTGGCACGAGTCGTTGTAGCATGACATGATAGTCATGACTCTTCATACTAGATAAGGTGCCACCGTTTGTACTAACATTTCGTGATATATTACTGACATACCCATTGGGAAACTTCACACCTTGCAACCACTTTAGAAATTTTTTCTTATTTTCCAGGGTAGATGTATAACTTGAATGAGCCATGACGTATTTTCCATTGCCGACTTTCGACCACAAATTTAGGTGAATCCCCATTTCTTTCATACCTAGCCGAGTATTTTTTTGGACTTACCTTCGTTGGGTAAAGTAGTTCACACAACACTCCCAGCAACATTCTTCTCGATGTGCATAGGATCTGCGATGTGTTTGATTTTCAATTTCGATCAATATGGAAACCTGAAGACTATGCTTTTTTGGTCCAATTTTCCTATTTAGGAGGTTTCAAACCTCGTGTGACGAAGTCATATATACTGTTCAATTTAGACAATATCTCATCATTGGATCTTTGTTAGGGTCGAGCCCGTAATTCTAATTTCCCATCAAATGAGTCTGACTGCGTATTCCATCGGCGATCCCAAAAGAAAAAACCTTTTTGAACATACCTTCTATGCATACCAAAATGTTATTGTACCTAGAACACATGTAGGACACACAAGATAACCCTTGGTGCTCCATCTTGCCAAGATGTCGTAAACTGAAAATTCATTAATTGTCCACATTACCGTTGCTCGTAGAGTGACCATTTGCCCACTAAATTTATCTTATGTCAGTACACAATTTTCCCACAGATCTACGAGCTCATCAATTAATGGCCGCAAATAAATATCGATGGAATTACTTGGGGATTTAGGGCCTAGTATCAAATTACAGAAGATTGTGAACTGTTTCTTCATGCATCTCCAAGGAGGTAGGTTATACAGAACCATAACCACTGGCCATGTACTATACGACTTTGCAAAAGTCACGAAGGGATTAAAACCAACAGTAGCAAGCCCTAATCTAAAATTTCTTGGCTCTGCATCGAAATCAGGATACATCTTATCGAGATCCTTCCAAGTCTCTCCATCAGTTGGATGCCTCAATGTATCATCATCAATGCGCTCATCTTTGTGCCAACTCATATCCCGCGTTGTGTGAGACGACATGTAGAATTGTTGTAGCCTTGATTTTAGTGGAAAATAGCGCAGCACCTCTTTCAAAATCTTATTTTATCGAAACCTAGGATCATTACACACGGAACATTTATCAAGCTGTTCGAATTCACCACAAAATATAGCACAATTATTCTTGCATGCATGAATTTTGACACCATAAATCGAGACCCTTAAACAACTTCTTCGAGTTATAATGATGCTTTGGGAGAAGATTTTCTTCTAGTAGCATTCGAATGATGATGTCAATCATGTAATCAAAATGCTTGTTTGTTTGATTATACTCAACGTTCATGTGCATCAACTCCACAACTGCCCCTAAAACAAAAAAAAGTCTTACAACCCGGGTACAATTCACTCTAAAATTCTTTCAACAATCTCTTGTATAGAAGTTCAGAATTTTTGGGTTGAAACTTGGGTGGTTCACCATCCATATCATCGGATACGGGGAGGAAAAACATCCATTAATATCTCAAGGACCTGATCATTATCACATCGCTCATCTATAATACTTTCTTTCTGATGGGGCCTACGAACTGAAGATGTCGATTTAGTAAATATTTCTTCACCGTGATATATCCACTTAGTGAAGTTGTGTATGATCCCATTTCGATCCAAATGATATGGAACCTCAGTCAACAACATCCGACTGCAGTTATTACATTTACGGCAAAGACAAACTATAGATATCTCTTCAATATAATGATTACATACAAACTCAATGAAGCTGTCGATTAGATCCATATACTGAACTGCATATGTATCAAAAAATTTCATCCATCTTCTGTCCATTATACATGTCGGCACAAAATATAGTCAGTTTAAGTAATTCGGTTAACATTGTTGCCTAATGGCCCGACAAAGGAATATCAAAAGTAGCTTGTCTCCTTATTGCTCCAATTTTGTGGCCCTATACTATTCAAGAATGAATTTTTTGTGATGTACATTTGCAATCTACGAGCCAAAGTTCCTATCACAGGAACCATCGAGATGATAGTAATTCCGATAATCGGTGTGATAATGATCAATTTTTTGAGATATTTTCCCCTGCATCTGAAGATATGGATGAGGATGCCCCTAGGTCTCAACTCGAAGAGTCAGATCTCCATTACAAAAGGTTGTTGAAAGAAGCTCAGCGCGAATTATACTCTAGTTGTAAATTCTTTTCGGTTCTAGAGGAAGTTGTGGAATTGATGCACATGAAAGTTGAGTATAATCAAACAAACAAGAATTTTGATCATATGATGGACATCATCACCCGAATGCTCCCTAAAGATAACAATCTCCCTAAATATCATTATAACTCGAAAAAGCTTTTGAAGGATCTTGGTTTAGGGTATGTGAAGATTCACGCATGTACGAACAACTGTGCATTGTTGTACGGTAAATTCGAGCATCTCGACAAATGTCTTGTGTGCAATAAGCCTAGATTTTGAAAGAAAAGGATTCATTATAAGTTGTTACGCTATTTTCCACTGAAGCCAAGATTACAAAGATTCTTCATGTCTTCTCACACAGCTCGTGATATGAGGTTGCACAAATATAAACGCACTGATGACTATTCACAAAGGCATCCGGCCGATGGAGACGTTTGGAAGGAATTTGATAAGATGTATCCCGATTTTTCATCAAAGCCAAGAAATCTCAGATTACGACTAGCTAGTGCAACAAAACAAGTCTTCTACGTTGATGATCCAAAATCTGGTTTACGACTATAATCAATATATAGAGAAAGAAAGAGAGGGAGAGATAGAAAGAGGGAGAGAGAGAGAGAGAGAGAAAAAGAGAGAGAGAGATAGAGAGAGAGAAAACAACTTATAGTGAGCGAACTGAGGGATAGAGAGAGCGCAAATGAAAAGGGTGCAGCAGTGGGCCCGATGAGGTGCTCACGATATGTGTAAGTATATGTAAGTTGCAGCGAAGCGCATGCTTATTTCTAGTAGAAACGCATGCTTATTTCACAATACTTCCATAATATTTTCTTAACTTGCAGCGAAGCGCATGCTTATTTATTGTAGAAACCTAGTGTACGATATATGTAAGTATAGGTTTTATTTCTATGTATAAATTGTATAATGTTAGTATAATATGATCAGGAGTTTTAATTTGGTGCATGGGGGTTAATTAGGTTTTGTGTAATAGTCCTAATTCAAATATTTTTATTTTTATTTTTTTTAATTGAATATTGAGCACAAAATTATGTTTTGTGTTCTAACTTAAATTTTATTATTCCAAAACCATGAATAATAAAGCTGTGCGCTTTATATTAGCATCGGGAATGAAAATATTAACTAACATTTGTGCTCTTTATAACCCACAAATACTAACTAACATTTGTACTCTTTATTAGTTTAAAGCATGAATAAAATTCATGCTTTAGTCCAGTTTTATGGTAGTGTAACTCTCCTGTTCTGTATGCCCAGTGCAATTGCCCTAATTTTCCTAGGCTAAGGATGACTCTAGGGAGGAGAAGAAATAAAGAAGAAGAAAAAATGAAAATATAATTTTAAAAGTGAAAATCACAAAGTACAAAAAATTGGTTTTTTTTTTCTCTTTTGTTTCTAGTTTTCATTTTGTTAGGGCAAAGTAATTTATCAAGAATGAGAATATTGGATAATCAAAGAAGCATGCAATTAGAAAAATGGGTAATCAGAAAAGTGGACAATCATTCCTTTTGAGGTATTTGCTAACGGTATAGAATCCGGACATTAATGAGAAATATTTTCATCGTTATTATTTATTAACCCTTATGAATCGGAATAAAAATTAATTGATTACGAAATTCTCTTTGCTTTTTTCTATCTTTCTCTATACCTCAATAATGATCATCCTCTCTAATTGCATTTGTGGAAAGATTCGATGTAAATCATCACAACATTCAACACCATAACCAACATAGTTACCTTTTCAATAGTCAACACGAAACCATGACAACAGTTACACAACCAATCCACATACAATACCACATCGCACAAATCCACACATAACCAACCCATCCTCGAGGCACAACATCAGACACCTTGTGCACTGTACTATAGGTAGGCACACCACTCGAGATCTGGAGCTCTGCTTGATGTCCGAGTGTGGACCTCACACAGTCACTCAGGATCTGGAGCCCAGCTCGACGTCTAAGTGAGAACTGACTCGGGATTTGGAACCCGACTCAATGTCTAAGTCAACACTAAACCAATCTCAAGATCTAGGGCCCACAACTCAACGTTTTGGACTACTAACCAACATGCATCTCGAGGAGAGTTATCAACAATCATCACAACGTATCACTTGACGAAGACCGATGAAGCACATATCTATATCACAACAAAACCATATTCAGAACTTTGGGCGTAAACCCAAATTCAAACTATACAATGTGCCTCAAAGAACGTGCGAAAATATCGATTTTTACAAAATCATTCAATAATTAAAACAATCTCACATCATAATCATCCTGTAACGACCCGTCCCAAATTCCATGATTAGATTAGTGACTAATCACGATTAGTGAGGCTAATCCGTGATTAGTAGAGCGAAATCGGACGAACGATGCGAAATGCCCATTTTGCCCCTAGTGGTGGCAAAACGTTGACTTTTCAATCGGGCGGTCAAATGGACTTTGACCGATGACCGTGACGTAGTTCGTGACGTCACGAGTTCGTAGACAGGTGGCACGTTCAATTCTGACGTTCGTAGAAGAAGTTATGACGTTCGGAAGCCCAAGGGCATTTTGGTAATTTGGGTGAATAGGAGGTCAAAAGTTGACTTTTTGACCGGGAGGTCCGATGGCCGAGGGCCGAAGACCGTTACGTAGATGAGGACGATACGAATCCGTAGACAGGCGGCAGGTCGAATTCGGACGTTCGACGGCGAAGTTACGGTTCACGAAAGTTTCGGGATACTATTCCTGGCGACACGTTTTACGAGACAAAAAGTGCAGTTTTGTCTCTAGTGGGCCCAGATATTTGCTGGAGGCCCAATGGATGAGTGACAAGTGTCACCCATCCAATGGACATCATTTTTCCTTCATGCATCTCACCTGCCTCTTCATCGATCATTCCTCTCAATTTCAAACCATTTTCACCCGATCCCATTTCACCCCAAATCCCAAAACCTTCATCCCTTATGATCTGAGGAACCAGGAGTGTGAGAGAGGAGGACTAGGACGGGAGCTGGTGGCTGGAACCGCCGTGGGCGGTGGCGGGAGCCCAAAACCCGATCGGGTACCCGGTAAGCCCGTTTTTCCTCATTTTTCGATGTGAGCATTATGGTTGGTTTTAAATGATTAGGGAATGATTATTAGGATGCTAGGAAGGTTTTAGGACGGTTTTGGTGAGGGTTAACGGCTGAGAAGCCGTGGGGGACCGATCGGAAAAATGGGACCGTGAGGTCCATTTCGAACCAAGGGGTTTCGGGTAGTTTTCTTAGGTTGTAAGGATTGGGATAGATTGGAAATGAGAAAATAGGAATTTAGGAATTGGAACGGAGGAAATCGGACCGAAAATGAGGGAGAAGGAGGCCTGGACCGGTTACGCCGGTCCAGTTGCAGAGGTTGGACCGGACCGGCCGGCCCAGACCGGTTCGATCGCTGGAGCAGGTGACACTGTAGCGGCGCGTGAGGCCCACGCGCAGCCACTTCAGGCGGCGCGTGAGGGCGCGTGGCAGGGAATCTGGGGAAGGTTCCAACATACGAAATCATCTATTCGATGTAACGAATATTTTGTGACTGGTTTCGTGTCGATTGGACACCGTCTCGATATGTTTCGGGGCATCGGAAGGTTTAGGTTCGGGATTAAAAATAGTTAAAAATACGGGAAAATTACGGGGCTTTAGTGGGAGGTTAATTAAGCAGTTAGTAACCTTCTATTACGATTTGGACAGGTTTGGGAGTCCCGGTGACGGTGATCGGCTCGGGGAGCCGTATGGCACGCAAATCGAGGCGGCAGCTCGGACGGTCTGTGAGTGGACCTTGTTTTCTAAATTGGTGCATGCATAAATGTTTATTATATGTTTTATTACTTGTTTGATGATTCCATGGGTGCATTTGTATGTGGTTACGTATAAGCACGTATTTCGAGGTTTCGGCCTTATACGGTGCTTATACGGGTCTGTATTTCTTTTTTGATTTAAATGAACTGAATTTGGATTTCAAAATGATAAACTCGGGTATGAAACCCATTTGGTTTTGTCTCGGGCATATGACCTCAGATTCCGGGCACGGTGCCCAGTTGGTGTCCTATGTTCGGGTACGAGACCCAGTCACTTTACGGTTTATGATTTCAGGTCAGGGAACCTTAAATGGAGTCCCAGGTTCATGACGGTTTATGGGAACCGGCATGAACCCTTGTTATGGTATCATGGTTCATGACGGTTTATGGGAACCGGCATGAACCCTTGTTGGTTATTACGGTACATGACGGTTTATGGGAACCGGCATGTTACCTGGTTATGTTATTACGGTACATGACGGTTCAGGGGAACCGGTCATTAATGTTTATGTTATGTATATATATGTTCGTCTACCTTCCTTTACTTCTATTATCTCCTCCGGGGAGGGTCGTTGGCCTGGGTGGACCCCGGAGTAGTCACGGAGCACCGACTGAGTGGAGTCACCCCCCAGTTGGGTTCCTTACTCTCAGGAAGGCTATGATTACTATTACCTCGGGTAGGGTCAGTGGTCTACGGACATTGATCTTGACTTTGAGAAGACTCGGATTGAGACCTGGGTAGCACGCGCGTGGCTTTGGATACCGTGACAGGATTGGTTGTGTGACTTATATATATGTATGTGATGTATATATGATATATGATATGTGGTGTGTACAGGTGTGCACAGGATTTGAGCAGTGGCTCGTGTACTTGGTTTCTTTATGGTTTGGGGCCGAGTCCTTTATGGATTTGGGCAGTGGCCCGTATGGTCGTTTTCATTGTGGTCTTTTCGACCTTAGTTTATATCTGCTTTGGGCTTAGTCCCACATATGGTTTGTTTTGGATAAAGGGTTTTTGAATGCATGCATGCTTTTTAGTGGAGGGTACAAATGTCTTCCTTATTAAATGTTTTTATAAACTCTTTGTTTTGTCCACTCACAGTTTTTAATGTTTTGACTGCCCTTCAGGTTGACATCGGATGTGGACTGTAGCAGAGACCGAGATATCACATGCCTCCTCCGGATCCTGGCGTACTCTGATAGCCCGGGAGGGCAAAGGTCGAAAATATCCCTTGTCTGACACTTCGTGTCAGACGGGAGCAGGGTCATCCCGCACTAATCCGGGGGGGATTGGGATGGGTCCTGTCAACGTGGTATCAGAGCGGGGTTATCTCTATTCGAGCAACCGTGTAGCTCTTGGGGTATGTACGCAAGTCGAGGATGTGATATCTCAATGGGCTACAGTTCGTGGTCAACCTGATGTTGAGGTGCCGGTACGATAGTTAGTAGGATTGGCATGCCTTGGTTCGGAATTTGAGGCCGGGGTTGCCATAGTTCTGTCAAGGTTGACAGTGTGAGACCCTACGGAAGGGATGACGTACCTGTACGTTAACGTTTTGATCGTGAGACGGTTAGTTGGGATCGTCTTTCACGATGTCGTAGGATTGGTTCCGACGACTAGTTGAGAATTGTGATCATCGGATAGTCGAATATTGTTCAGTTGGATTGATGGTAGGATTGGATTGACGTCTTTTCGATGTCAAGACCGCGGGGTCGGTCAGATCGTGGATTTTACTGCCTTATGCAGTTGGGTTCTGGGGAACTCTAGGGGTGATCGTGGAACCCTACCGTATGTGTATGGTTCGGAAATGTGAGTTGACGAGTGGTTTGACTTGGACGACTATTCGAATTTGGATTTGTTAGTCGGTCTAGTCATGTCAGCTTGTGTTGGGACTGCACTTCGCAATCAGAGTTGTACGTATCGGTTAGACCGAGTTGGTTGTCGTGCTACTTCAGTTGTGGGTTGGTGCAACTAAGGTCGCGGGTGACCTGGTAGACGACATTGGCTTAGTCGGGTTACGACTGGTAGAGTTTGATTTGGACAAGTTATCAGGGTTGGTACTTGTCGATGGAATCCCTGAGTGGGATACAGGGTAGTTGGTACGAGCGGTTGATTCCGTTGGATGCGAATCTCGATAGCGAGGTCTGGTAGTTAGGTCTGCACGAGGTTGTGGTAGACGCTACTATTGAGGGACGAAGTCGAGTCTTATTAGGTCGAGTAGACTCAGGTTACCGTGACGATGGGATTGTCAGTCGTGACGATGATACGAGGTGCGTGAGTAACGCATATGTACGAGCAGTGATTCTGGATTCGACTCGGTTACGGCTGAGTGCGATCGCAGAATGAGACGGGGACGTTCAGGGGACGTTTCCTATTCTCGTATGGGTTGTCAGGGTGACTGTACCCACCCAGAGTTGTCGGGTACGAGGGAGGCAGAGTTTCTCCTATTCGAGCAGAGGTACGGGATCGTCGCTCGGTATGAGCGGAGATCCAGGGTGTCAGTTTTGCACACGGCGTGTTGATACTGACACTAGTTTTGGTGATAGTACGTGGTGCTGGTACTAGCGCTGGTACTGGTACCGGTGATCGTGATGACGATGAGTTACGGATCGGGGTGTGACTCCGACGTGATGGGCTTATGATTGGTATCTGTGGTTCGGGAGTGAATCACGGATAGTGACGGACTGGATAGGATCCAACGGTAGTTGAGACGTGAGGATCGAGTACTGTCATGGGGGACTAGCGACCAGTTGGTCAGTGTTGGCCAGAGTTGGTCAGAATTGGTTAGATATGGTGGTTTGCAGAGATTTGACTGCAGATCACAGCAGGGGTCTGTTGTGACTTTTCAGTAGAGTGGTACATCAGATTAGGATTATGTTGTTTCCAATCTGGTTGGAACTTCGAAATCGCGAGAGGTTGCGATTGAGGTGACGAGAAAAATGTGGGTTTTCTGCATTGGTATTGAGTATATCGAAGTCGGGTGACTGAGATTCTCATCTTCTGCTTGGTGGCAGACGATGTCAGGTTACCTGACGTGGTGAGTGCATCGAGTGTTGTTTGCATTCACGTAGGATGGATTATTCGATCATTCTTGATTTTTCCTCGGTGGAATGACAAGGATCGATACGAGGTAATCAGTGGTAACCCACAGTCTCGGCGTGTCTCGTCGTTGACTAATCTGTTTAGATGTGGGGAATGGTTGAGGACTTTGGACGTCGTGACGATCGGGGATCGTGACGTCTATAGTCGTTTGACGTAGTGGTGGATCTGGATCGTGATCTTGATGATCCAGATAGGTGGAGAGTTATTACTCTTACTTGGATGTTGAGTGGAGCATGTTGGGACTGAACTTCTTTTCGAGGTAAATCCCATATGGCTTATTACTCACCCGAGTAGTTGTCCGATGAGTAGTTTTCCGACGTGGTCGGATATGGTTAGCCTTAGGGATGTGCGGATATTGTGATTGGCTTCCCTATGAAGTCAATCGATGGTGTTGGAGTAATCGGTTGAGCAGACAATCGTGGTCGGATATGGTTCATGATTGATACGTCTCGGTAGACGAGAAGGATATTTCAGGTTTTGGAATCAGATTTCTGGATGACGATTCAGGATTTGATTTTGGAACTTGAAAAAGGATTTCTAGATTTGGGTTTTGGAATCGGATTCTGGGTGACGATTCAGGATTTGAGTCTAGAGCTTGACTGTAGATTTTCCTTTATGGATTTGGGTTCGGAATGGTTATTCCAAATACTAGTTTACGGAATGATGATTTCGGATTCGAATTTGGACATGATTATAGATATGATTTCTGGGTTTGGATCCGGGCTTTCTTACGAAATTACGGATTCAGATTTGGAAATAGATAATGGGTTGGAGTTTCGATTTGTCTAGATCGGACAGATGGACTCCATAATTGAAACATGATTGACTACAACCTAGGTGGTTGTAGGCTGATTGATGGGTAGATGTACGTACCTGGTTCGTTGTTCGAGGTACGACACCGGGCAGACTTGGGATGTCTGGTGACGGTATATAGGTTATACCGGTGGTGCGTTGGAGAGCGTATTGGTAGTCGGATTGGTTCTGATACCATCAGATTAGTTGAGGTCGTGGACTGGACATTGGATACTGTGCATTGGGTCATAGTAGTTCTGATGGGTCTGGTTACACACAGGTCGAGTGTTTTGTTGGTATGCATATACTCCGGTTGAGTGAGTTGGTGGTTAGTGTAACCACGAGTGAGTATAGTGTCAGTTTTCGACTGACGACTGTCAAGTGGTGACGGTCTGTCGGAGGTGTCAGCGTGGATCGTTGAGTGAGGTTTGATGGCTCCCAGTGGGAGCAGACGTCAGGATAGATTAGTGATTGAGAAGGGAACCGTCTAGTTGTTGTATCAACAAGATGGTAGATTTGACAAGTAGTGTCAATTCGGACCGTGTGGCTACTGTTCTTCGACGTGGTCGAGTGTAGTCGATACGACGAGAGCGTTAGTGGCACGTCGGGCTGTAGACGAGTAAGTATTGTTCTGGTTAGTGGGTGTACTAGCGTACACGCGTTGCGTGGTAGGTCGAATTATTTCCACGAGGTGGAGGTTGTGGAATCCGGATAGTTGGGGTTTCGAGGACGAAATTAATTAAGGAGGGAAGCACGGTTAGATTAGGTCGGTTGGAATTTCGAGGACGAAATTAATTAAGGAGGGAAGGTTGTAACGACCCGTCCCAAATTCCATGATTAGATTAGTGACTAATCACGATTAGTGAGGCTAATCCGTGATTAGTAGAGCGAAATCGGACGAACGATGCGAAATGCCCGTTTTGCCCCTAGTGGTGGCAAAACGTTGACTTTTCAATCGGGTGGTCAAATGGACTTTGACCGATGACCGTGACGTAGTTCGTGACGTCACGAGTTCGTAGACAGGTGGCACGTTCAATTCTGACGTTCGTAGAAGAAGTTATGACGTTCGGAAGCCCAAGGGCATTTTGGTAATTTGGGTGAATAGGAGGTCAAAAGTTGACTTTTTGACCGGGAGGTCCGATGGCCGAGGGCCGAAGACCGTTACGTAGATGAGGACGATACGAATCCGTAGACAGGCGATACGTCGAATTCGGACGTTCGACGGCGAAGTTACGGTTCACGAAAGTTTCGGGATACTATTCCCGGCGACACGTTTTACGAGACAAAAAGTGCAGTTTTGTCTCTAGTGGGCCCAGATATTTGCTGGAGGCCCAATGGATGAGTGACAAGTGTCACCCATCCAATGGACATCATTTTTCCTTCATGCATCTCACCTGCCTCTTCATCGATCATTCCTCTCCATTTCAAACCATTTTCACCCGATCCCATTTCACCCAAAATCCCAAAACCTTCATCCCTTATGATCTGAGGAACCAGGAGAGTGAGAGAGGAGGACTAGGACGGCAGCTGGTGGCTGGAACCGCCGTGGGCGGTGGCGGGAGCCCAAAACCCGATCGGGTACCCGGTAAGCCCGTTTTCCCTCATTTTTCGATGTGAGCATTATGGTTGGTTTTAAATGATTATGGAATGTAATTATGATGCTAGGAAGGTTTTAGGACGGTTTTGGTGAGGGTTAACGGCTGAGAAGCCGTGGGGGACCGATCGGAAAAATGGGACCGTGAGGTCCATTTCGAACCAAGGGGTTTCGGGTAGTTTTCTTAGGTTGTAAGGATTGGGATAGATTGGAAATGAGAAAATAGGAATTTAGGAATTGGAACAGAGGAAATCGGACCGAAAATGAGGGAGAAGGAGGCCTGGACCGGTTACGCCGGTCCAGTTGTAGAGGTTGGACCGGACCGGCCGGCCCAGACCGGTTCGATCGCTGGAGCAGGTGACACTGTAGCGGCGCGTGAAGCCCACGCGCAGCCACTTCAGGCGGCACGTGAGGGCGCGTGGCAGGGAATCTGGGGAAGGTTCCAACATACGAAATCATCTATTCGATGTAACGAACATTTTGGGACTGGTTTCGTGTCGATCGGACACCGTCTCGATATGTTTCGGGGCATCGGAAGGTTTAGGTTCGGGATTAAAAATAGTTAAAAATACGGGAAAATTATGGGGCGTTAGTGGGAGGTTAATTAAGTAGTTAGTAACCTTCTATTACGATTTGGACAGGTTTGGGAGTCCCGGTGACGGTGATCGGCTCGGGGAGCCGTATGGCACGCAAATCGAGACGGCAGCTCGGACGGTCTGTGAGTGGACCTTGTTTTCTAAATTGGTGCATGCATAAATGTTTATTATATGTTTTATTACTTGTTTGATGATGCCATGGGTGCATTTGTATGTGGTTACGTATAAGCACGTATTTCGAGGTTTCGGCCTTATACGGTGCTTATACAGGTCTATATTTCTTTATTGATTTAAATGAACTGAATTTGGATTTCAAAATGATAAACTCGGGTATGAAACCCATTTGGTTTTGTCTCGGGCATATGACCTCAGATTCCGGGCACGGTGCCCAGTTGGTGTCTTATGTTCGGGTACGAGACCCAGTCACTTTACGGTTTATGATTTCAGGTCAGGGAACCTTAAATGGAGTCCCAGGTTCATGACGGTTTATGGGAACCGACATGAACCCTTGTTATGGTATCATGGTTCATGACGGTTTATGGGAACCGGCATGAACCCTTGTTGGTTATTACGGTACATGACGGTTTATGGGAACCGGCATGTTACCTGGTTATGTTATTACGGTACATGACGGTTCAGGGGAACCGGTCATTAATGTTTATGTTTTGTATATATATGTTCGTCTACCTTCCTTTACTTCTATTATCTCCTCCGGGGAGGGTCGTTGGCCTGGGTGGACCCCGGAGTAGTCACGGAGCACCGACTGAGTGGAGTCACCCCCCAGTTGGGTTCCTTACTCTCAGGAAGGCTATGATTACTATTACCTCGGGTAGGGTCAGTGGTCTACGGACATTGATCTTGACTTTGAGAAGACTCGGATTGAGACCTGGGTAGCACGCGCGTGGCTTTGGATACCGTGACAGGATTGGTTGTGTGACTTATATATATGTATGTGATGTATATATGATATATGATATGTGGTGTGTACAGGTGTGCACAGGATTTGAGCAGTGGCTCGTGTACTTGGTTTCTTTATGGTTTGGGGCCGAGTCCTTTATGGATTTGGGCAGTGGCCCGTATGGTCGTTTTCATTGTGGTCTTTTCGACCTTAGTTTATATCTGCTTTGGGCTTAGTCCCACATATGGTTTGTTTTGGATAAAGGGTTTTTGAATGCATGCATGCTTTTTAGTGGAGGGTACAAATGTCTTCCTTATTAAATGTTTTTATAAACTCTTTGTTTTGTCCACTCACAGTTTTTAATGTTTTGACTGCCCTTCAGGTTGACATCGGATGTGGACTGTAGCAGAGACCGAGATATCACATGCCTCCTCCGGATCCTGGCGTACTCTGATAGCCCGGGAGGGCAAAGGTCGAAAATATCCCTTGTCTGACACTTCGTGTCAGACGGGAGCAGGGTCATCCCGCACTAATCCCGGGGGGATTGGGATGGGTCCTGTCACATCCCATCCTAATTATAGATAAAATAGTTATTAATCAAACATTACAAAAATCCAACATTAAAAAAAAAGCCGAAAATTCTATTCAAGAGACCTCGTAAAATGTGACATTAAACTATATCCGAAAACCATCCAAAATCATATGAAACTTACCAAGATTCTTATATCATAATTATCTCAAATCATAAATCATATTCGATTCAAAACTGCAAACGATCTCTAATCAACCTGAAACCACCACCATTGAATTCGGAACTTTGAAACCTTTCAAACAAGATAGGCTTGATCTTAAAATTTTTGCCCACACGCTGGTCAATGTTCAGTCATCGAAAAGTCAACGATCAATGCTAACATCAGAAAAAGTCAATGATGATGTCCACCCTAGCTGACGTGGCACTGACAAGGTCTAACACCTCTACCATGTAGCAGCCCTTGGCATGTGCCACGTGGCACCACTAATCCACTGCCATAAGGCACCTGACACGTGTTAAATGACGTCACCCTGACGTCACTAGGTGACAACATCATGATGTCATCACTCGCCGGAGAAGATGACCGGCGCCGCCATGCACCGCCATTATCGCCGCTGCTCGCTAGCTGGAAATCCTCCATTTTTGCTCAAAACTTCAAACCTTCATATCTCCCTCATTTCTCAACCAAATCTTACAAATTTTATATGGAAATTCATTGAATCGAGTCAAGGAATCTAAAAACGAATCCAAATTTGAGAAATTCTGCCTGGTTTTGAGGATATAAGCCTCAAAAGTTTCGGCCAAGCTTTCCTTCCTCCCCACGACCACCACCTGCACGTTCCACCTTCCAAACATAGTCCATCGTGATCGTGTGAGTCCCAAGAACACGATCCCAACCTCAGTTCAATCTCAAAAGCCCTAAAAATCAAGATGGGAATTAATGGTTGTATGTGCCTTATTTGTGTGTTTGTTTGGACGGGAAAGAGAGAGAGAGAGAGAGAGAGAGAGAGAGAGAGAGAGAGAGAGAGAGAGAGAGAGAGAGAGAGAGAATGAGAGTGACGATAATGATGTAATCCTTATCCAAACATCCCCAAAATATCCATATTTTCACATTCCCAAAATACCTTCCCCCAAATCGTAAGTCCATACACATCCTATTGATAAATTCGTCCGATCATCAAAATAATTTTCGTAAAATCCCGAATAAATCTCAAAAAATTCTAGTAAATTCCAAATTTTTTGGGTCGGATCGTTACACCATCTCTACACCATCTCTCTGCGAGTAGGCTCCACGCGCCTGCACTACAATTGCACAACCACTCACCTTCAACCTTAGGCGAGTCTACAAACTTGGTATTTTTACCCGCGGCCTGATTTGGCCATTTCTTCTTCGATTTTGTGCCTTTTTCTCTACTTTAATGTTCAGTCCACTCGTTTTGGGTCTAGGAAGAGTCTTCAAATCTTAAAATAGTGAGAACTTACCTTAAGAACGACCTTTGATCTCTTGATATTTTGGTACAACTTCTAGCTCTTTGTCTGTAACTTTTCTTGACTAAAACTCTTCCCTTTCAACCCCATAATGACCATGGGGACTCAAAAATGTCCTGGTATCTCTGGGTTGCACGTTATACTCTCTCCACAGACTACATTACCCAAGGCCAAAAATTTTCTCCCCGTGTTTCTCAGCCAACAACGTCTCCCAGGGTCTCTGAGTTATTCTTTCTCCATTGAACCGTCTTTATTTCCTCTCCCAGTTTGTTCTAATCCTACTCCTTTCTCTGTTTTGGCCTTATCTTCTTCACCCCCCTTATTTTCCTCCACGGTCCATGTTTTACTTCTTTTCGTTGGAAGCCCACCGATCACACCCGATTATCTCATTATTTTCCTTTTCCCATATACTGTTACATTGATGGGTATATATATGCATGGGGTAGGTCGGTAACAGAGGGAATTAGGGGATAAGTGTGCGACATTCTAGAAGGACCTAGGCTTTTCATACAAATGACCAAATTTCCCTCCATTAAAAAATTCTTTTTTCGGTGAAAAAAACACCAATTTGCCTGCGTCATAGCTTTGGTTTTTCACATAAGAAAAAAAATCTATATTATATGGGGATTAAAGAAGATAACAAAGAAGATATAATTTCCTTTCACTTTCACGTTAATTTCAAATCCAATGATTTTCACAGAGCTCAAAATGATTTTCCACTACAAGAAAATATAGCTTTCCCATCGAAGTTTTGCCTGACAAAGCCACATTCGCCGTTACAATAGTATTTTCCTGACGAATGTTGGGAGGCTCGCTAGGAAAGTCATGCGCGGGAAGCCGTGGTCGTTAGCGCGCAAAAGGGGATAGGTTTGCTCGGTGCATGGTCAACCTTCATCGGCAAAATTTACTTAACGACAAATTGAGTTCACGGGGAAAACCTTTTCCATTGACCCACAGGGGGAAAAAGTTTGGCGCGAAGGTGTTTTGGCGCCTAAACTTTGTCTGGCTAGTCATTACAGTTTTCCCAATGAACCCTCTGTCTAGCTAGTCATTACAGTTTGGCCATTGACCCACACTCTCATTATTCTCTCTCACTCACTCTCACCTTTTTTTTTACATAATTTCATCTTATTTCATCATCATTTCTTTATCACTTCATCATCGCTTCATCATTACTTCATCTAACGTTTAATGATTTTTATTTCATTTCATTTTTCAATTTTATTTGTTACTATAAGCTAAAATTGTTTTTTGTTTTAGATAATTTGTGGTTGATTTGAAGGATTACTTATAAAAGCTATGTGTGCTTGCCTCTTAATTTAATTTTGCTAAAAAAATTGTATTTAATTATATTAGAAAATTGTGATTTACTATAGAAAATGTAACGACCCGTCCTGAGAGCCGGGATTAGTACAGTGATTAGTAACGGATTAGTGAGTCTAATTGGTGTTTAGTTGGTTACTTTTGGTCTGTTAGGGTAGAATGACGATTTTGCCCCTAGTTTGAGAAAAAAGTTGACTTTTAGTTCAGACGGTCAATTGGGCATTGACCGATGACTGTGACGTAGCTCGGGACGTCACGAGTCCGTAGACAGGTGGCACGCCCAATTCCGACATCCGAGGAGGAAGTTATGATGTTCGGAAGGTTGAGGGCATTACCGTAATTTGGGTAAAAGAAAGGGGAAAGTTGACTTTTGTGTATCGAGGTTTTTACACATAAACCTAGGACCGTTAGGTAGGTCTCGTCGTCCTGAGTTCAACGACAGGCGGCATGCCTTCATCGGACATTGGACGGGCGAGATACGGGTCTAGAACGGCGAATGGCAAAATTGTAATTTTAACTCACAAGGACATTTTGGTCTTTTTGGCACATTGGGATTTGTGCAAATAGGATAAGGCCAAGTGTACAGGGCTGATTTGGATATTTTGGAATTGGGACCATGGGATTGTGACAGGTGGCTGTTGTCTAGTGGGTTCTAGGCCGTGCACGGTGTGTTTTTTAAACGGGTGTGTGTGTTTGTGTAGTCATGCAAGGAGAGAAAACAGAGACACAGTTGAGAGGAAAAATCGATCAGGTGAGGGAAGTGTGAGACTTTGTGACCTGGTGAGAGTGAACAGAGAGGAAGTGAGACTTGGTGAGTGAGTTTGAAGTGGAACTTGTGGGCGGAACGATGGTGTGTGCGGAGTGTGAGTTCACGGGAAAAACAAAGCAGTGTTGAGGGAACTTGGTGGTGGTGTTGTCGTGTGTTGATCCAATTAGGATCGAGGGAAGGCTAGGACGGCCCTGTGAACCCTGCAGGACGTGGCGGCGAACATGGTGGTGGACGGACGGCGGAGAACCGGCCACACCGGTCCAGAACAGTGCACGTCTCAAGGAAGACGATGAATAGTGACTATGTGCAGGCACGTGGGGGCGCGTGCGGCGTTTTCCGGGGAGGTGTTCAACTAGATTTTTGGTCTAGACGTTGTAACAGATCTTTTGGGATAGGTTTCGGGTTAATCGGACGTCGATTCGAGTTAGTTTTGCAGGATTGAAGGTTTAGGGTCTCGGTTCGTTACGTTTAGACCCGGGGAATTTCGTAGGAAATTAGGAGAACCTTAGTAAACGTGTTAGTGATGTATTTTGGTGACTGTTGACAGGATCGGGAATCCCCGAGGAGGACGAGGAGTGTACGGAACGTACGGGACGCGTGTGACGTGCCCAATATCTGTGAGTGGACCCCTTCTCTATAATTAAGCATGCATAACTGTTTTTCTATAATTTTTTTATGGTTTTACATGTGATTTCATGATTATCGAATATGTTATAACTGTTTTACTTAATTGCACGTTTTTCGAGAAATAACGTATTTGGCACGTTTTTACGAGAAATGCTTGATTTCTGATTATACTGCCATGGTTTTGGGATTTCAAACGATAAATGGTTTTCAACGATTATAAATGGATTTGAGACATGATTTGATGATCAAGGGTTTTCGATTTTTGAATTGGATTTCGGAAAGTGGAATTTGGTTTTAAAGTTGAAAAGTGGAATTCCGGATTTTGGTTCGGAATGACGGTTCTGGATGCCGGAAGGGCTTCGGGCCAGTGATTTCGGATTTAGGTTTGGACATGAACTTAGAAATGGTTTTGGATTGGATTTGCTAGATCTGGTTATTGGGTTTAAAGACCCGGATATTGTGATTGACGGGGGACGGGCCCGGATTGGGTTTAAAGATCCGGATTGAGTTTAAAGACTCGGAGTTTAAAGACTCGGATATATTGATATTTCCCCCGTAGGCTTGTTGAGTTTAAAGACTCGGAGTTTAAAGACTCGGATTACATTGAGGCATGGATTGAGTTTAAAGACTCGGATAGATCCAGCAGGTTTGATCGGATGATTATATTGGTATCTTATGTTTTACTGTTACTGTTTTATAACGTTTATCCTACTGTGTTTATGTTGCTGTGGTTTCCATGATGAACTTAATGTGATTTATAAATGTTTTCAGAAATTGGGTTATGCATGCATGTTTTCAAAACGGAGGGCCAAACCCTGGTTTGTTTATGAAATGATTTTCGAAACTTTTATTCTTTATGGTCCACTCACACTTTCTGGTTTTTAATTGCCCTTCAGGTCGTGGAGCTAGCGCAGGGGTTGACGTTGAGGCAGCGTCGGAGGCATAGAGTACTCGAGAGTTTTCCTGGAGTGTTTCAAATTTTTCGTTGTGCGTGTACTCTGTGTATCGTTTTTTCTTTTCTTTGGTTGGTACTATGCTCTGTATAACGGTTGACTAGTTAGATGTTTTAAATTCTCCTGTGTCTGTCAATGTAATTTGTAGTTTTTCGTGAGGTTGTTTCGGTCTTCCGTTTTTGGGTTGTCAGACGGGAGCAGGATTCAGTCCCTAATCCTGGGGGGTAGGGGTGAGCCCTGACATAAAATGTTTAGAATTCTGGATATAATTGTGCTAGGGAATTGTGATTTATCCATTAATGTGAAGTTAATCGGGTTGATTAACTTTGTATAACAAAATTCGAGGAAAACCTTAGACCTGTTCAAGAGTCGAATCAGATTGATTGACTGCCTCTTTGATTGTCCACTTATTAGGATAGTTTGGGAGTGCACAACTATGTGTTGTGTAGTTTTATATCTATGTGGTTAAGTTTGGATAGTGGGAATTCGGCTTAAATCCCCTCAAAATTCGAATTATACCCTGGTTGTAAATCATTTTCAATTCTAAGGGCAGTTGTAGAACTGATACACACGCAAGTTGAGTATAATCAAACGAACAAGCATTTTGATCACATGAGGGACATTATCATCTCAATGCTCTATGAAGATAACAATCTCCCTAAAGATCATTATAACTCATAGAAGCTCTTCAAGGATCTCAATTTAGGGTATGTGAAGATTTATGCAGGTAAGAATAACTGTGCATTATTTTAGGGTGAATTCAAGCAACTCGACAAATGTCATGTGCGCATTGAGCCTAGGTTTCGAAAGAATAAGATTCTGAATAAGGTGTTGCGCTATTTTCCACTAGAGCCAAGGTTACAATGATTCTTCATGTCATCTCACACAACTCGTGATATGAGGTGGCACAAGGATGAACGCACTGATGACGATTCACTAAGACACCCGGCATTTCAATCTTACTTTGGTTTTGATTACATTTGCATTAGTTTTGTTAGATTAAATCCAACTCTCACACCTCCCTCAATTTAATTATTTTCTTTGGTTTTCATTTCTTTTTTCTTTCATGTTAGTTAGTATGCCCTTTAATCCCTAGCGTATAACGATCTTTGCTTATCCTATATTGCATACTACAATTTTGCAGGGTATTAAATTGTGTGTTAGCAATTATCACATCATAATTATACAAGGAGAATATGACTGAAAACCTTAAATAATAAATTCAAAATCATCCATATATTCCAAAATTATTTTATTTTTATTATTTCTAGTACAGTACACACTACAAGAAAATATGGTCTGCCCATAAATGCTTTGCCCATTGCATTCATATTCCCCAAAAAGGACGCTTTGCCTGGCATATACAGTGAGGTTCGCTGGGCAAACCATGCGCAGGAGTCCATAGTCTTTAGCGCGAAAAAGGGGAGACGTTCACCCGGCAGGTGGTCAACCTCCATCGGGAAAAGTTGCATTAACGGTGAATCCGAAGTGCCGGGTAAAGTATTTCCATTGACCCGTGGCATAAAAACGTTTGGCGTGAAGGTGTTTTGGCGCCTAACTGTTGCCCAGCGCACCCTTCGCAGGGCAAAATTGCAATCTGCATTTATTCAAGCAGCAGAGTCATTTCTTCATCTTCTTCCTCATTTACTCTCTCATTACTCTCTCTCTCACTTACTCTCATCATCCTTACATAATATCATCATCAATTCATCATAACTTCATTATCACTTCATCAATAACGACGAATCAGGTGCACCGGGCAAAGTGTTTCCGTTGATTCGCGGTAGGAAAATTTTTGGTGCGGAGGGCTGTTGGCACCTATTGTTTGCCCGACGAGTCATTAATGTTTGTCCAACGCTCCCTGCGCCGGGCAAAAGTCCAATATGCATTTACTTCAGAGCGGATTCATTTCTTCATTTTCTTCCTCATTCCTCATTTACTCTCTCATTATTCTCTCTTTCATTATTCTCTCTCTGATTTACTCTCACAATTCATACATAATATCATCATCACTTCATCATCACCACTTCACCTAAGGTAAAATGAATGATTTTAATGATTTTAATTTTTGTTATTTGATTTTATTTTTTTTATTTTAATTTTTATTATAAGCTAATTTTTTTTTTTAGGTAATTTGTGGTTGATTTGAACGATTACTTATAAAAGGTATGTGTATTTGTTTCTCAATTTAATTTTGCTCAAAACATTTTATTTAATTATGTTTGAAAATTGTGATATATTGTGGAAAATGCTTAGAAACTGGATATTATTGTGTTAGGGAATTGTGATTTATCCGTTAATACAAAATTAATCAAACCGGTTAACTTTGTATGTCAAAATTCGATAGAAAACCATACACTCGTTTGAGAGTAAGTGAATCACATTGATTGACTAACTCTTGAATTGTCCATTTATCGGGACAGTTGCACAACTATGTGTTGTATAGTTTGTTGTCTATGTAGTTAGGTTTGGATCGTGGAAAATTCGGTTTATATCCCCGTACTGTTCTTCGTTTGAAATATCTAAGTCTTGTATTTGGAGAACTATAGGGTGATGCTTCCGAAATTTTCCTCGGTCGAAACTTCGCGTCGTAGGTCACAAACTTTACAGCACAAAACATGCACTCTCGAATGGGAGAGGGCCAAATCACCGGTGGCATAAGGGGACGAGCGGGCTTTGGATGGGATAGAGTCACAAACTATATAATTATCAACTTATATTGGTTCTATTTTGTGGAAGCAGGCACAATGGACAAAGATTGGATGCAAATATTAGATAGATCTTTTGATCAGTATTTGGATGGGATTGACAGTTTCATCACTTTTGCGCGTACTTAATGTAGTGATCCAAGGTGCATGTTATGTCCGTGCCGTAAATGTAACAACTGTTGTTGGATATCGTTGAGTGATGTTCATTTGCATTTGGCACGAAACAAGATCGTACATAACTACACTAAGTGAATTTATCACGGTGAACAAAATTTTACTACATCGACAACCTTAGTTCACGGGAACCATTGAGATGATAGTGATTCAAATAATCGGTGTGATAATGATCAATTTATTGAGATATTAACCGATATTTTTTTCAGCCTGCATCTGATGATATGGATGAGGATGCCCCTAGGTCTTAACCCAAAGAGTCAGATCTCTATTATGAAAGGTTGGTGAAAGAAGCTCAGCACAAATTATACCCTGGTTGTAAATCATGTTCGGTTCTAGGGGCAGTTGTGAAATTGATGCACATGAAAGTTGAGTATTAATCAAATGAACAAGAATTTTGATCACATGATGGACATCATCACCCGAATGCTCCCTGAAGATAATAGTCTCCCTAAAGATCATTGTAACTCGAAAAAGCTTTTGAAGGATTTTTGTTTAGGGTATGTGAAGATTCACACATGTACGAACAACAGTGCATTGTTTTACGGTGAATTTGAGCATCTCGACAAATGTCCTGTGTGCAATGAGCCTAATTTTCGAAAGAATACGATTCCGAATAAGGTATTGCGCCATTTTCACCTGAAATAAAGATTACAAAGATTCTTCATGCCTTCTCACTCAGCTCGTGATACGAGGTGGCACAAAGATGAAAACATTGATAACGATTCACTTAGCCACCTTAGAGATGCATGAAAAAAGAATTCACAATCTTTAGTACTTTAATAATGGGGCCCAAATCGCCGAGTAATTTCATCGACGTTAATTTGCTACCATTGATTGATGAGCTTGTGGATTTATGAGAAAATGGTGTCCGAACCTATGACAAGTGCAGTGGAGAAATATTCACTCTACGAGCGGCTATAATGTGGACAATTGATGATTTTCCTATTTACGGGATGCTAGTAGGATGGAGTGACAGGACCCACCCCGATTACCACGCCGATAATCGGAACGAACCCTACTCCCGTCTGACAACCCAACTCAAAAGACCAAAATAACCTCACAAAAACCCACAATATATACATTGCCAGACGAGGGAGAATTTAAAATCCAACTAGTCAACAGTCATACAGAGCATAGTACAGTACATGATAAGACATAAATCCTACAAGAAGTTGGCTACACGCGCAATGGGGAAAACTCGCAACGGAAAACTCCGGAAAACTCTATGCCTCTGACTCTTCCTCAACGTTAGCCCCAACGCTAGCACCACGACCTGGAGGGTATTTAAAAACCAGAAATGTGTGAGTGGACTAAAAATAAATAGCTAATCCGTCATTAAACACTAATCTAATCCCGACTCCCGAGACGGGTCGTTACATGGAGCACCAAGGGTTATCTTGCTTGCCGGACAAGTGGACCAGATACACCATCTTTTTGGCACGCATCAAAGGTATGTTATCTGGGCGCGAGAAGATTTCTGCCTTGGGATCATCGATGAAGTATGCAATCTGACTCATTCGATGGTAAAATAGAGTTACAGGCACGACCAAGAGAGGGTCGGTGAAGAGATATTGGATATCTTAAAAAGTATTCCCACATTCATCACAAAAGGCCCAAAACCTACCGAACAAGAAAACTGGACCAAAAAAAGTACATTTTTTCGGTTGCCGTATTGGTCGAAATTGAAAATTAGGCACATCGCGGATCCCATGCATATTGAGAAGAATGTGGCCGAGAGTCTTTTTGAAACGATTTTATCTATTAAGGGGAAGTCAAAAGACACAAAAAAAAAAACTCGTCTGGGTATGCAAGAGATGGGCATTCGGCGACATTTGTAGCCAAAAGTTATGAATGGTAAATACAACATGGCCCATCCAGGTTTTACATTTACGCTAGAAAATTAGAAAAAATTCCTTAAGTGGTTATGATTGGCATTCAGTCGTATTTACAGGCTAATGTTGTTGAGACGATAGTTTATTTGTCTCAAATTTTCTAGATACTATCAAAGCTAAACTCGAAGCAATTAAAGAGGATGTTGTCTATATTATGTGTCGGTTTGAACAAATATTTCTACCAGCATTATTTGATGTAATAATTAACCTACTAATACATCTTTCAAACGAGGCAATCCTAGCTGGTCCAATTTAATTTCGTTGTATGTACCCAATCAAAAAGTGTAAACTATTCCTATTACTGGTACTATGTCCTTAATATATTGTTCATATTTGAATCATTTTTTTATTTCGTTGCAGAATGTTAGGTACCTACAAGCGATACGTCCGCAATAAGACACGTCCTGAAGGCTCTATATCGGAGGCATACATTTCAAAAGATTCACTTACATTTTGCGCAATGTACCTTCGAAATGTTGAAACTTCTTTCAATAGCGCCCCGCGAAACGACGATGGTGGTCGACATCTAGAGTCCCTATCTGTATTTTCCCAACCTTCAAAACCATTCGGTAATGGTCCAATCTCAGAGCCTTTTACTCATAGCGACCTGGCAGTGGCTCATTGGTTCATATTAAACAATTGTGACGAAGTTTGGACTTTCCACGAAGAGCATGAGGCATTGATGAAGGCCCAATATCCTTTTAATTAGGAGGAAATAGAAGAACAATTGTTACCACTTTGGTTTTCCAAACATGTAAGTCATATATTGTATAAAATTATTTTTAAGTGAACCAGTCTAACATTGTGTGTTTTCCTTTCAGATGTCACAGTTGAAAGCTGACAACTCGCCCATGTTCTGCAAAGAATTGATGCAGCTTGCAATTGGCCCATTTCGAGGAGAAACATACGAGGGTTGTTACGTCAACGGAGTTAAGTCCGTGTGCGCAGAGCTTGACGACAAGTTGTCTACTCAAAATAGTGGGGTATTCGTGCCGATGAATGGAGTAAATGCTGGTGAGGGTGATTGGGAGGGAGATAGTGAAAGCGACTTTGATTAATCGTTGTCTATAAAAACATTCAATATATGCATACTTTAATGAGATATGTATTTTTGTATATTGTATTTTTAGATGTTATTTTTAATCTATAGTAATGTCTATAAATTATAATCATATATATGTAAAATATATTAATAATAATTATATATAAATATATATACATATAAAAAATGCTTACCCGGTGCACATCTGCCGGGTCAGGGTACTGTTGCCGGGCGCACATCCACCGGGTCAGGGTACTGTTGCCCGGCGCATCAATGATATTCGTCGAGCAAGCCCCACTTTTATTTAAAAAAATTTTGGTTTTTGTTATTAAATATTACTTATTTATTAATTATGTAGGATAATATTTTGGCTAATATATCTTCATATGTAATATATGTTAATAATGAATCACATATATGTATATAAATTATAATAAGAGATATGTAATATATAATAATTATAAAAATGAATTATAATATAAGTACATAGTTATAATTTTATACATAAAGGGCTTGCCCATGGCATATTTGCCGAGCCAGGGTACTATTGCCCGGCGCATCAATGGGATATATGTTAATAATATTTTGGTTAATATATCTTTATATCTTCCTTTGGTTTTTGTTGTTAAATATTACTTATTTATTAATTATATAGGATCATATTTAGGCTAATATATCTTCATATATAATATATGTTAATAATAAATCACATGTATGTAATGTATATACATTATGATAAGAGATATGTAATATATAAAAATTATAAAAATGAATTATAATATATATACAAAATTATATTTTTATATATAAAGGGTTTGCCCAGCGCACATCCGCCGGGTCAGGGTAAATGTAAAAGACTCATTAATCACGTCTGGTTTTAGTATTTTTTTTCCTTCATGGTTCGAGTAATCCAACCATCCACAATAATATGAAACACTCATAGATCATGTTCGTAAAATTTTACGAAATTTCGACGTCCCAAGATTAGGTTATGGTGCGAAATGAATCGACGGTAACAAATCATCGTTTGTTGATCCGGGACCTTTAAGCTCTCAAAACGTTACCATTTTTGACAGGTGAGGTCTAGACACTCCATATCACAAACTGAACGGTCGAATTTGTCAAATTCACTCGTTACCATATCGATCGAACACAAAAACGAAGATTAGTATTGAAGTTTCCTTCAGAAGTTCTAAATGTTAATGAGTTGGATGGTCTTAGTATTTTCTATATTTTCCTTCATGGTTCGAGTAATCCAACCGTCCACAATAATGAGAAACACTCATAGATCATATCAGTAAAATTTTACGGATTTTCGACGTCCCGAGATTAGGTTATGGCGCAAAATGAATCGACGGTAACAAATCGTTGTTTGTTGATCCGAGGACTTTAAGCACTCAAAACGTCGCCATTTCTAACAGGCAAGATCCAGACACACCATATCAAAAACTGAACGGTCGAATTTGTCAAATTCACTCGTTACCATATCGATCGAACCCAAAAACAAAGGAAATTTATTGAACACTTGGCCAGGCGGATGGTTTATATTCGCCGGTTAAAGTGAATTTTCGTGAAAATTAAAAAATCCTCCAAATATTTCTCAAAAAATTGAAACTGCCGCCCAAATGTGCCCGACGAATCATTAGAGTTTGCCCGACGGATGGGTACACCGGGCATAGTCCCCCGCTCACTTATAACAGACGCGATCCTTCCTTTTCCTTCTTCCTCTTCATTTTCCCAAATCAGCCATTACAGCCGCACCCACCCCACTCTTTAACTCATCTTAGCTGCCTTCTCTCACTCCCTCACTCAACTCCATCTCTCACTTAAGGCCCATCACTCAACTCTCTCTCTCACTCACCCCTAAACCGTAAACCAAACCTAACGTTGAATCCAAACACCCACAACCCAAACCCGCAACCCACGACCCCAAATTCCAGAATCAGACCACCCTCCTCGGTCCTCTCGCTCTATCTCTTTCTCTTTCGAGCTTCTCGCTCTTTGTTCCTCAATGTAAGCCGACATCTTATTTTTTTTAATTTTTGTTATTTATTGGTATTTTTTATTGAATGTTATATTGGATTGGTTATTGGTTTGATTTTCGTATTAATTATTAGATTGAATTATTGAATTGTTGGATTTGGATGAAAATATTGAAAACTATTGAATTATTGGATTGTTGGAAAATAGTGGAAATTATTGAATTTTTTGATATGTTTGGAAATTATTAGAAATTGTTGAATTTTGATACTTTTGGAAAATATTGCATTATTGATATTTTTGGAAAGGTTTGGAAATTATTAGAAATTTTGGGAAACTATTGAAAAATATTTATTTTGTTAATTATTGGAATTTATTTGAAATTATTATATATTTTTGGAAATTATCATATTTTTTGAAATTGATAGAAATCATTCAAATTTATTTAATTGGTTAATTATTGGAATTTATTTGAAATCATTATGTCTTTTTAGATATTATCGATTTATTGGAAATTTTCTTAGAATATCTAAAATTATTACATTAGTTAAGTATTTGAAATTATTATATATTTTTCGAAATTTTTGACATTTCCAAAAAATTTTAATTGTATTTAATTAGTAAATTACTTTTGTATTGCAAATGTCTCTGCGTAAATTTATCACGTCGCGAGGTCGTCGTAATGCGCTAGCAGAACAACCATCTTTAGGATCAATGTCTTCCCCGAAGGAGCAGCCATCTCTAGGACCAGTTCTCTCCCCGATGGAGCAGCCATCACCTTCTACTGAGCCATTATCAGCAGATCAGCTAGGAACTTCCTCAGGACCCCCGAAAGTCATTCATGACGATCGAGTGATATAAGAGCCCCGATCAGCGAGGTGTTGCACCAGATCGAAACGAGGGCAACCTCGTATTGCCTCTGAGGCCATTGCAGTTGACGTTGTAGAGGGAGGCAATGCACATATCTCATCGGGTAAGTTTAATATCTTATTGAATTTAAAATTTTTATTTATTTTTTATTCAAATTATGTACTAATGTTAATCGAATTTGTAAGGAGTACCATAAAAGTGCCTAGCATTAGCAAAGGGTTAAAGTCCCAGTAGATCTGCAGGTCGACAAGAACTAAGATCCTGGTGGTATAGGTGGAACAACTTGGAACAATGTACTCCAACGTGCATACTTTGTTGGTGCGGGAAATGGGTATGATTATTTGCGGGAAATCAAAGATGATGGCTGACACCTTTAGGGAACAAGACCCCGCGGAGCTCGTCATTTGTTGGTCTAGTTTACAAGTATGAAAATTTTGAATTTTTTTATTTGAATGGGATAAGACCAACGTCACGCTAATGGAATATATCAACTTCAATTGGCCCGGGGGATTGGTGCATCGGGAAAAGGTCCCTGATAGGTCGTTAAATAAGCATTATTTTATATTATTTTATACCCTTTATACTTGACTTTTAATATTAAAATATTAAATAATTAGATAAAATAATATATTTTGTGATTTTTCTGTTTAAATAAATAAAGTTGTAATTTGGAGCGTTTTGGCGAAAGAATCGTCCCGATCGGAATTGTAACGAATAAATTATGGACGGAATTGGATTGAATTATATATATTAATTAATTTTAATTTTGTAAATCCAGCCCATTCTTTTGTGCAGCCCAAAAACAAATTGCTCAGCCCAAAATGAACGAGCCCAGCCATCGCATGCACAAGCCCAAAATCCAGCCCAGGCCCGCCTCACAACCCTCCCCCAGCCCATCAAACCCGTCAGAGTGCGCCTGCTAAAGGCTCTTCAGTCTGTTCGGCATGCACATGTCGAACCTGCAGTCTTCCAATCAGCCCGTGTGCGTTGAATTTCAGCCTTCCGTTTCAGCTGCTCCTCACCAACCCACCTGCCCTCTGTCAGCAGCCACCTATTGATTTCAGAGTGTCTTTTTCAATAGCAACCGGCCAAGGCCATTTACTGCACCAAAGCTACTCCAAACTGCTCTCATTTTCTCAGATTTCTCAGATTTTCCAGCCACAAATCAGTTCCAAACCATGCCTAACTTCATCATTAATCATCATTGTTCATCATTATTCATCATTTCATTTTTATTTAATTTTTATTGTAATTTTTATTTACTTTATTTTATTTTTTAGTAGCTTTTTCCCTCCTATAAATAGGGGATCAATTCACTTGTTTTGGGACTTTGTTTTGAGAGAGAGCTCCAAAACACAAATAGTATCCTTCCTTTAGAATATCAAGACTAGTATTTCCGTTGCAATTCTTGAGTTTAAGTTCGCATTCTCGTGTTTATTCCTCCATCTTCATAAGGTTTCTTTTTCTGTCAGAAAATCTTATGAATAACATTTCATTTTTTCCATCCATTTTCGGAATCACAAGCTTTCTTGGATTCCGAAAGTTGTGATTCTGAAAGTGTAACTTGTACTTTTCCTTGCTTAAACTCTCTTTGTTGTTTCGGTTTTATTTTCTTTAATTCAATATTTTTGTGGGTATTTTCTTTCTAATTTTTGTAGACAACGATATTATTATAATGCGTTCTACTTTTCGAACTTCATTTACTTCATACATTTGAGTTCTTAAGCTTCAATTTTATGATAAGTGTTTATGACCGTTGTTCGGTACACTTAGTATAAAGTTGAAGAGATTTAAATGTTTAATACACATTCAAATCATAAACATTAGGTTAATCATTTTATAAGTATTTATGACCGCGTTTCGGTGCATTTATAATATTAAAAAAATGTATGCATGAGTGAGATGGTGAAAGTAGAATTTTGTAATATGTTCAAACTTTGCAAATGTTAGAGTGTTGGTAGAATTTGTGTTCAAAGAAAGTCCACTTGTATATATGTTAAAAATAGGAATAGAATTAGTTTATTTAGGTTTTTACTTGTTTTGTATGATCACAATCCCTAAAACCCCCCATCTTTATTCTTTTATTATTTTATTTCTTTATTTCATTATTTCATTAATTCATTGATTCTCTTATTCATTAATTCTTTCATTTCTTTTATTCTCTAATTCTTTAATTCTTTGTTATTTAATTATCTAATTATTTAATTCTTTAATTTTTCAATTCGTTATTCTTTGATTATTCATTATTCTATTTAACTAACATATTATTAATATTCCCTAATTTCCCGGTTAAGAACGATATCTATTTACCAATACTGTAACTACACAAAAAGGGTTTAAATTGCATAATACTCATATTACGTGTTTAATTTAATGCGTAGTTTGGGTTTTATCAATTTTTGGCGCCGTTGCCGGGGAAATTAAAAATCATTCTTAATGTGTTAGTATGTATAAAATTGTTTATATTTGAAATGTTCATATTTGTGAATTAAGTATACATATTCTTAAATTTTATTTATTCATTTATTTATGATGCCATACTACTTGTTCATATTTTATTTGTTAACTTTCATAGTATTACATGTATATTACTTGTTTATAATTACTTTATTTTATTTATTTGTCTATTTATTATTTTTATTAAAATTCGAAAAAAAAAACGGAAAAATATAAATTAATAGTAGTATATAAATAAATAATTTAATTCGAAAAGAAAAAAAAGAAAAGAAAGTATGTGCATATATGTGTATTAGGCTTGATTTAATTTGTTTATAATGTTGCATACTTAATTTTAGAATATATTTTAAATATTCATTTTTATTAGGTTTATTAAATGTTCCTATTCGTCATACTTGTTCATAATTTGTTTATACTTTTACACACTTGAGTTATTTTGTTCATACTTGTATATACATTTTTGTTCATAACTTTTATGTTTTATGCTTGCCATATTATATTAGTTCACAATGTTCATAATATACTTTTTCATAAATTGTATTTAATGCCTTTATTGTGTTATTTTATGAATTGTATATCATACTTGTTCATTTTATTAATTTTTGAAGATATATATATATATATATATGTGACTTTCCTAAGTGTAAATATTATTTCCTATTAAATGTTTTAGAGTTGCATGAATCTCAAGACTCATTTTTCTTCAAAATTTTATTTTCGGGAACAGGTAGCGCCCCTTGTGTTTATTTTCTCCTTAACCCTTCGTGATGTGTGGATATCATCACCACACACCATAGACTCGAATCTATGGGCATGAGGCTGGGGCGGAGTTTGTAAACACTCAGGTTTGGTAATTCACCAAATCTTCCATCGGTTGGTTATGGTGTCTAGAAGGGTTATGAGTAGTGACAAGTTTTGGATTAAGAAAGAGAACACTAATGGAGTATATGCCAATGCTAGCCTTGGGGTGTTCTCGAAATTATCCTTGCTTCTCGCGTTACATCTATCCCAACTGGCCATGATTAACGTTCAATGGTGGAAGGGTGGTTATCAGTACGCGCAGGTCGTACGCCCAGGAAAGTATTATGAGAAGCGGAAGGGGAAAGTTATTCATTACACTCTAAAGCTCTACTTATTGCATTAATAGTTGCATACCCTCCTTGAGATTTCATGATGGTCGGATTTCATCACCGGACCCCCTAGACTAAGTGAATCTAAGGAAGTGAGATCGAAGGTGTAGGCCATTCATTCATGAATTGTCACGTAACTCTTATGTCTTGTGCAGGTTCTAATAATTTCTTTCTTATGCATTCACACCATGCTTCATGTAGATACTTTTGTGTTGCATTAGTTTAGACGCATTTGGAACTTGTGCATTTTCTTGCCGTTACCATGACTTTTTGTTAATTCTAGCTTCTATTTATGTCACACTGTATGAAATCTATACTCTCATACTCTTATTATCTCTTTTTGTGTATATGTTAATTCCGGCTTAAATTTATACTTGGTTATACCTCACATTTTCTTGCTAATTGTGACTTTCTTAACTTATATTCCGAACACTAACCCTAACTCTTGTCGTAACTATTTCGTTTTAATTAAACTTTCACCTTATGTATATTTACCTTCTAACTTAGTGTTCACTTTTAATTTAGGTACGTACTTATTAATGCACACTCATCAGTCTAAGCTTGATCGGCTGAGAAAGAAACATGACATCTCACCAAGCAACGCAACATTCAAAGACGCACTTAAGAAAGCCAGCTCATCCGGACCACCATCTCCAATACTCGGTGAATCAATAAGTGAGAAGAGTAATTCAGACGAGGAATAGACTTTCGGAACACCAGTAGTCATGGAAAGAAATCTGAGTATCTGGGAGCAGACATGTACGAACACAAGTTGTAACGACCCGTCCCGAATTAGCGGGATTTATTAAGAATTAATAACGGATTAGCGAGACTAATCGGGGATTAGACGAGGATTAGCGGACGAGCAGGGCGAAATGACAATTTTGCCCTTGGAATGGGCAAAATGTTGACTTTTCGTTCGGTGGGTCAAATGGACTTTGACCGATGACTGTGACGTAGTTCAGGACGTCACGAGTTCATAGACAGGTGGCACGTTCGATTCCGACATCCGTGGAAGAAGTTATGACGATCGGAAGATCAGGGGCGTTTTGGTAATTTTAGCCGAATAGGGGCCAAATTTGACTTTTCACCCAAGAGATCCGGTGACCGAGGGCCGAATACCGTTACGTAGATAAGGATGATACGAATCTGTAGACAAGCGGCACGTCGAACTCGGACGTTGGACGGCGAAGTTACGGTTCACGGAAGTTCGAGTGCTTTATTGCACGTTTTTCGAGACGAACGCTTATTTGGACTTTAATGGGCCCCAGATTTTTTCTCAGACCCATGGATGAATGACAGATGTCATTCATCCATTCCCCATCATTTTCATTCATGCATCAAACCTTCCCCGTTCATCCATTTTCTCCCATTTTTTCCCAAACCAACCCGATCACCAATTTTCATCCAAACCCAAACCCTCGACCTGTGAGAGTAACTGAGAGGACAGAGAGAGATGAAGAGGACCTACTGGAAGTGGTGGAAGGCCCAGGAAGCACCGTCGTGGACGGCGGAGGAGGAGCCGATCGAGGTAAACAGTTATATATGTATATGTGGATGAGTTTTGTGGATGAGTTTTCACTGAGATGGCGTTGGGCTGAGACCCTCGGATATTTAGTTTTGGGTTGAGACCCAAATGAGATGGTTTTGGGACGAGTTCCCACGTGTTTTGATTTGGGCGGAGGTCCCATGTGTTGTTTGACTGATTTCGGGCTAAGGCCCAAATGTTTTGATGGTTCATGACGGTTTATGGGAACCGGGCATGAACCCTAGAAATGGTTTTCGAATGCATGCATATGTTTTTAATGAAGGGCATAAAGGTCTTTTGTGAAATGTTTTTAATGAAATAATTATTTTGTCCACTCACAGCTTTTTTATTTTGAATGCCCTTCAGGTTGATCGCAGATGCGGCTGTAGCAGAGACGAGACATCATTTCCCTCCTTCGGATCCTGGCGTACTCTGATAGCTCCGGTTGGGCTAATGACGGAAATATCTCAGGTCTGACACTTCGTGGTGTGACGTGATAGGATACGTTTGCGATGGTTAGCCGTTGGGCAGTGTTAAGCACGGAGTATGGCCAAGTTCTTGTGGACGCCAGTGGTTGAGAATCGTAGAGTTACGAGAGGACGAGGTCCTTAGGCTGTGGTTACTGGTTGTTGGGATACCAGTATTGGAGTAATATGATTCTTCGGAGTCGAAGCGAGGGATCACTCGAGATGGACGTGCTGCAGGCGAGCAGCCGGGTTAGAGTGGCCCTTGGTTAGACGAGTGACCAGATCGACGGATGTTGTTTCACACTCCGTGTGGCGGTGATGCGATGATGTTAGCGAGAGGAGACGACGAGCCACAAGCTGAGGACAGCTAAGTCGTGATGTGCTCATGGTAAGGTTCTACCATTACGCGGCGAGAGGGATTCGTTGGGTGATATAGATTTGTCTCAGAAATGGTATGGCGATGAATTGGTTGGCTACGGTTGACCATGCCTCCTGAGTGTCGTATACACTAGTTTGAGGAGAATTTGAAAGTGAGAAATAGAATGGGTCACTACAATAGTTATCGACAGTTGTCATTGGTTGGAAGGATTGGACAACGCAAGGGCTCCTGTTGTGACTCGTTAGTCGGGTGGCACATCGAATTAGGATGAATTGACATCGGTGACCCTGTAGTCTAGTGGCACATCGGATTAGGATGAATTGACATCCTTTTGGATGTGCATAAACGGTATTAAACGAATAGGAGAGTTGGTTTGGTTGCGAACATGTGGATGATGTTCGAGCTAATTGTTGTGATCGGGTTGGTAGTCGTACCCTAGCATAGTGGCCGTGCGAGTTCAGTGGGCATTGAGCGGGACGGAGAAGATCCCGAGTGGCTCGGTGCGGGATTTACGCTATACCTGGTTTGACGAGGTAAAAATTTTAGGGTACCTGTCCCGAGATCATGATGAACAGACGGTACGAGTGTTAGGTGCTGGATTTGGATCCCATAAGGATTGGGAAGTGCGCTTTAGGTTACCGATGTGAACGGAAAAAGGAGAAGCCGGAAGTGTTTAGTCCTGAAGGAAAGGATTAACCATTACAGTAATTATCAGAGTATACTCTTAGTCGGGAAGAAGGAATTTTAGCACAGGAACAGAAATGTTGGAAAAGTTAGGTGTGCTTCCAATATGGTTGCAACTACTCTCGACTTAGAGGCTGGTGAAGGAGACTTCTCGTTTTCTGCTCCTTCGCAAATCGTGCTGGATGACGGAGGATGACATAGGATGAATTTTGATGTCATCTTCTTCAACTTTCCTCATGTGAAATGATGAGGAAGTTGGTGTCACGTCCAATGATGTGAAATGCGAGTAACCAAGATGAGACAGATTGAGTAAAGTGAGGATGATCAAGATGACGAAAGTGATTGTGACGACAGTGAGGTATTCAGACCGAGGCCGGGTCGTCTTTGGAATGAAATGCCTTACTGATTATGCTAAGCTAGGAGCAGAAGAGAACTTTTAGGGATTCATTAGCATAGTTGGTGAGATGACAAGACAGAGATTGGATATGGGAATAAGTTGAGATGAGGACGATACGTAGGTATCAATAAGGAAGAGATGAATAGCTGATGCCTCGAGACAGAATTTAGAATAGAGATTGTGTGGGATTGAGGCTGGCTCGTTACGCACGATTTAACATTAGACCAATGAGTACTATGATCGGAGGTGTGCCGATCCATTGGTATAGTGACTAGACATCGAATGCTGTGTGCTTTAGCAGAGTTGACAGAGAGGGTTCGGATGGTCGGTGAGCCGAGAGCTCAGGGCCGTGTGGGCTAGTGGAACCCTAGTGCCTGTTTGTGTTTTCTGCTGAGACAAGTATTCGATTGGATTCCGTGTACACCCAGATGGGTGAGGCGTCGATTGGTTGTCGATAGGTTGAGTAGTACGATGATTGGGACTCGAGGTGAGTCTAGATGGCAGCGGAGACCGCTGAGTGATGTGAGATACGATACGGTACGAGGACTCGAGAGCGCGTCTAGATCAGAGTGTGCAGCGGAAGCACAGTAGAGCCGAGCGTATTCGTGGACTCATTAGCAGTGACAGAAGTTGGGTATCGCTCCGTGGGAGTAGTGAAGATTGTTGTCGGATCGGGTGCTGACCAGGACATCAGTTCCGATCGTCAGATGAGAAGAACCATCACGCTGAAAAGTCGACGTGATGGCTCTCGAGAGCCAACGATAGCTATGCAGCTATTGAGAGTTGAGATGGAACTTGGGAGCTTCGGTAACCGGGCGTACCAACGAGTACGGCGTAGTGACAGACGTGTGCTTGTACACGAGAGTAGTCGTGTGCGGGGACACGATTGAATTTCCATTGGTTGGTCGTGGAAATCGGGTCCATTTAAATTTCGAGGATGAAATTCTTTAAGGAGGGAACTTTGTAACGACCCGTCCCGAATTAGCGGGATTTATTAAGAATTAATGACGGATTAGCGAGACTAATCGGGGATTAGACGAGGATTCGCGGACGAACAGGGCGAAATGACGATTTTGCCCATGGAATGGGCAAAATGTTCACTTTTCGTTTGGAAGGTCAAATGGACTTTGACCGATGACCGTGACGCAGTTCAGGACGTCACGAGTTCATAGACAGGTGGCACGTTCAATTCCGACATCCGTGGAATAAGTTATGACGATCGGAAGATCATGGGCGTTTTGGTAATTTTGGGCGAATAGGGGCCAAAAGTTGACTTGACCCGAGAGATCCGGTGACCGAGGGCCAAATACTGTTACGTAGATAAGGACGATACGAATCTGTAGACAGGCGGCACGTCGAATTCAGACGTTCGACGGCGAAGTTACGGTTCACGGAAGTTCGAGTGCACTATTGCACGTTTTTTGAGATGGACGCTTATTTGGACTTTAGTGGGCCCCATCTTTTTTCTCAGACCCAATGGATGAATGACAGATGTCATTCATCCATTCCCCATCATTTTCATTCATGCATCAAACCTTCCCCGTTCATCCATTTTCTCCCATTTTTTCCCAAACCAATCCGATCACCAATTTTTATCCAAACCCAAACCCTTGACCTGTGAGAGTAACTGAAAGGACAGAGAGATGAAGAGGACTGACTGGAACTGGTGGCCAGCCCAGGAAGCACCGCGGTGGACAGCGGAGGAGGAGCCGATCGAGGTAATCGGTTTTACCCGATTTTGTTCATTTTCCATTTTAATTGTTATGGGCCGATTTGGATGGTTTCACTGAAGTAAATAGGTTGCTAGGAGTGTGCTAGGAAGGTTTTGAGAGGTTTTGGATGTCGGGGAAGCCCTGGGGAGGAGATTGGATTTTCGAACCGTGAGGACCAAATTAGACCGGTCGGATTTTGGATGTTTTAGGAGTTCTAGGTTATTGGTTTAGGTTCCTAGGACAAATATAGGAAGGATAGGATCGATTAGGATTGAAAACGGTGAAAATTGGAGCGGTTATGGACTTGAGCCGGTCACACCGGTCCAAGTTGCAGAAAAAACCGAACCGAACCGGTCGGACTGGTCGGCTGGAGGTTAGGGGTGACACTGTTCACTGGCGCGTGAGGCCCACGCGCAGCCACTTTAGGAGGCGCGTGCGGGCGTGTGGGGAGGAATTTGAGGAGGGTTCCAACATGTCAAATCATCTATTCGATGTAACGAACATTTTGGGACTGGTTTCGAGTCGATCGGACATCGTCTAAATATAGTTCGAGCTGTCCGAAGGTTTCGATGAGTGTTTAAAAATAGTTAAAAATCCCAGAAAATTAGGGGGCTTTAGTGAGGGGTTAATTAACTAGTTAGTAACCCTCTAAAGTGATTTGGACAGGTTTGGGAATCCTAGAGACGACGGTTGACCCGGAAAGGCGTGCGACGAGCATATCGAGGCGGCAGCGCGGACGGTCTGTGAGTGGACTTTATTTCTGAAATCGATGCATGCATAAATGTTTTATATATGTTTTAATGTGTTTTTTGATGCCTTGAGTGCATTTTGGTGTGTGTTTCCGTATGGGCACGTACTTCGAGGTTTTCGATTTTTATACGTGCTTATACGCGTTTACGCTTTCGGTTTTCATGAAATGGTTTTGAAAAGGTAAAACCGGGCGTGAGACCCATTTAGATTTGTTTTGACTGGGGCATGAGACCCTATTTGATGACCCGTAGGTCAGAGTCGTGGTCGCGACGGGTGCTATGTGCACGGCGACGGACGACGTGACGCTCGCCTCCAGATTAGGATACGTTCCTTCCGGAGAGGTCACGATGCACGTCCCGTTGTTGAGCAGCCACTAGGGGCTCGAATTCGGAGTGTTGACAGTTTAGAGGATCGATCGGCGACGTGTGCACCATGGTCTCGAGATGGTCGCGGCAGCGATGTGTTCACGGCGACATACCAGGATTGAGAGCGGTCCTGGATTGATGGTTGCACGCATCGCTATGATCGAGATCGTGACTGACCCTGAGATATCGAGCTCGATGTCCAGTTGATTTGAGTTCGGGCTCGAGTCCCAATTATTGTGAAATCGAGCGAGAGGCCCTGTTGAGTCGTATGTTCGGGCTGGAGGCCCAGTTGCTTTATGTTATCGGGCGTGAGTCCCGTTTTTATGGTTTTGTATACGAGTATGTATATACCCGCCTTACTAGATTATTGATTGGTCTCCTCCAGCGTCGACCTGGAGAGTCACGATCCACAGACCAGAGTGGGTATCCCCATAGGGATCCCGTTCCAGGAGTGGAGATTACTTATGATGTTGTGGTCCCGGACAAGATTCCGGAGAGATGATTGGGCTAGATCCAGAGATAAAGCTCGGACTAGATCCAGAGATTGAGCCTCCCAGATGGAGATTCCTGGGAGAAGACTCGGAGTGAGACCCCGAGCAGTGTGCACACTAGTATAGAGATGACATCGTGACTACATCGAGGATGTGTTCCCTAGGGGCTGTGTGCCCCGAGTTGGCATCTTCTCCAGAAGTGCCTAGGATGGGTTATATATGTATATATGTATATGCGGATGAGTTTTCACTGAGATGGCGTTGGGCTGAGACCCTCGCGTATTTGGTTTTGGGCTGAGACCCAAATGAGATGGTTTTGGGACGAGTTCCCACGTGTTTTGATTTGGGCGGAGGTCCCATGTGTTGTTTGACTGATTTTGGGCTAAGGCCCAAATGGTTTGATGGTTCATGACGGTTTATGGGAACCGGGCATGAACCTTAGAAATGGTTTTCGAATGCATGCATATGTTTTTAATGAAGAGCATAAAGGTCTTTTGTGAAATGGTTTTAATGAAATATTTAATTTGTCCACTCACAGCTTTTGTATTTTGAATGCCCTTCAGGTTGATCGAAGATGCGGCTGCAGTAGAGACGAGACATCACTTCCCTCCTTCGGATCCTAGCGTACTCTGATAGCCCTGGTTGGGCTAATGACGGAAATATCCCTGGTCTGATACTTCGTGTCAGACGGGAGCAGGAATGTCCCACGCTAACCCCGAGGGATTTGGGACGGGTCCTGTCGCAAGTGGTACTACAAATTTCTGCATCCAGTATCCCGAGCCTAGATCCAACAAGAAAGATATTGAGCTTAAAAGTGGAGTCCTTCATCAGCTACCCAAGTTCCATGGAATCAGAAATGAAGATCCACACAAACACTTGATGGAGTTCCAATTCATTATCAGTAGCATGTGTCCCGATGATGTAGACTTGGAAATCATAAAGCTGAAAGCTTTCCCATTGTCCTTGGAAGATAGAGCACTGGTGTGGCTTCTAAGTCTCTCACCCAATCATATTGACTCTTGGGAGAAGCTGGTTCAAGAATTTCTTACCAAGTACTTTCCCGCCTCAAAGATTACGATGTTAAGAAAAGAGATCACTGGAATCAAGCAAAAAGAGAAGGATGAGAATTTCAGCTAGTATTATGAGAGGTTTAAGGAACTTTGTGCTTCGTATCCGACTCATGGAATCACTGAAGGCTATCTCTTAACCTACTTCTATGAAGGACTAAAAGGTTGGGATAGAGGGCTACTTGATGCTGCAGCTAACAGAAGTTTCTTAGCACGGAGTTTGGTAGACAGTCGTGCACTACTTGAAAGCCGTGCACTCGATGATGCACAATACGAAGGTGCCGAGCCTATTCCAAGAAAGGTACATGAGGTGAGTTCCCATGTTATTAATGATTCTAAGTTAGATAAAATCACCTCTATGCTTTCGAATGTGTTGGAACTAAAGAAGCAGGTAGCTCCGGTGTGTTCCATATGCTCCCAAGGCCATCTTGAGGACCAATGCCCCTACACTGCAAAGGAGGAAGACCCCGGGACTGAAATGGCACATGCCATTGGTGGATTTCAAGCAGGGCCAAGGACCCAAGGTTATATTTCGAGAGATCCGAACAATGTCATAAACCCTTAACGCATGTTGACAGGCCCAAACTGTGCCCCTAACCCTCAGCATTTCCAAAAGCCCACATGGCAACCAAGGCCTCCGGTTCCATTTTCTAACTTTTCTCATAATCATGCAAATAATCATATCTCTTTATCTTCTAATCCTGATTATGATAAACGCTGGCTGCTCTTTCCCAAGGGCAGCAAACACTAATGGCTTCGACTCAGGCTCTTGTCACATGTAAGAAAAATCAGCAAAAAAACATCGCTGATCTCAAGGACCAAATGGGCAAGGTCGTGGACTTCATGGGTAAAATCTAAGCTAGTGGGGTGCTTCCACCTCAACCTACACCCAACCCGAATGCAAGACCTGAAGCCAATGCGATTATCACTCGAAGTGGTAAAGTGCTCGGTGAAATAGAGCCAGATCTAGCCGTTTTTTAGGCTGAAAAGCACAAGGTGGCAACTAAGACCACCACGGCACAACCAGTTCAACCTACCCACACACAAGGTAATAACCAAATCCCTTCAAGTTCGGTTGTTACTAATCCCCTGTTTGTGCATGCACCATTTCCAAGTAGGCTTTCCAAATCTAAGAAGGATGAATCCGATGAGGAAATCATGGAAATCTTCAAAAGTGTGCAAATCAACATGCCCTTGATCGAGTGCATCAAAAAAATTCCGAAATACGCAAAATTTCTGAAAGAGTTATGCACTCCAAGGCGCCAAACGAGGGAGAAGGAGGTTGTGATGGTGAGTGAAACAGTTTCTGCTGTAATCCAACGTCGGCTACCCCCAAAGTTGAAAGATCCAGGGAGTTTTTATGTTCCCTGCATGATTGGTAACAAGTCTTTTGATAAAGTCATGCTAGACTTAGGTGCATCCATTAATGTTATGCCATATTCATTATATGTTACCCTAGGTTTAGTTAAACTATAGCATGATAATGTTATCATTCAATTAGCCGATAGTACTAATGTGTATCCTAAGGGATACGTCGAAGATGTTCTTGTACAGGTTAACCAGCTCATTTTCCCCGCGGATTTTTATGTCCTAAACGTGTGCACTTCTTTTGCAGAGAAACATCTTGAATCAATTCGAGAAGACACGCTCAATATGATAATCCAGGAAGGAGTTGGCCTAACTCAATCGGGGGACGCCTTGGTTGAAGATACAGATTATGAACTAGGGCCTCGAATTTGGAAAGAAGTCATGACCCTAAATGAGGCCCCCAGAATGGTAAATCCTCAGGTACCCTTGTCACTTCTAGTTATTACTAATGCCACTTTTCCTTCAGTAGTGCAGGCCCCCGTTCTCGAGCTCAAGGTTTTGCCTGACCACCTGAAGTATGCCTATCTTGGCCCGGACAACACTCTGTCTGTCATAGTGTCCTCTGCACTAACCGAATTACAGGAAGATAGATTGGTACGGGTCTTGACGAAGTACAAGACATCCATTGGATGGACTCTGTCAACCTGTGTGCATCGAATCTTGCTTGAAGACGATGCAAAACCCTCTCGTGAAGCTCAACGTCGCCTCCATCCCCCGATGATTGAGGTCGTGAAATAAGAGGTCATCAAACTCATTGACTGTGGTGTCATCTACTCAATTTCAGATAGCAAATGGGTCTCACTAGTCCAAGTAGTCCCAAAGAAAAGTGGAGTCACAGTTGTGGCGAAGGGCGAAGGCGAGCTGGTGCCCCAGAGAACAGTTACCGGATACAGAGTCTGCATAGATTATCGGTGCCTCAACAAAACAACCAGGAAAAACCACTTCCCTTTGCCCTTCATCGATTAAATGCTTGAAAGGTTAGCCGGTCACTCTTATTACTGTTTTCTTGATGGTTATTCTGGGTACAATCAAATATGTATCACTCAAAATGACCAAGACAAAACGACTTTCACTTGTCCTTTTGGCACTTTTGCCTACCGAAGAATGCCTTTCGGTTTATGTAACGCCCCAGGTACTTTCCAAAGATGCATGCTTTCTATTTTCTCTGAATATGTCGAAAAAATACTTGAAGTATTTATGGACGATTTCAGTGTCTTTGGGGATAGTTTTGATGCATGCTTAGAACACTTAACTTATCTTAAAAAGGTGTGTCGGAACTAATCTAGTACTTAATTGGGAAAAATGTCATTTCATGGTTAGACAAGGGATTGTCTTAGGCCATATTGTCTCTGAAAGAGGAATTGAAGTTGATAAATCTAAAGTTGATATTATGTGCCACTTACCCTCTCCCACTTCGGTGAGAGAGATCCGTTCATTTCTTGGTCAAGCAGGTTTCTACAAAAGATTTATCAAAGACTTCTCCCACATTGCAAGGCCCTTGTGCCGATTGCTTCAGAAGGAGACACCCTTCGTCTTTGATGCAGACTGTCAGGAAGCTTTTGAGAAGCTTAAAAATCTTTTAACCACTACACCCATTCTTTGTGCCCCGGATTGGTCTTTACCTTTTGAACTAATGTGCGATGCCTCTGATTATGCAGTTGGTGCTATACTCGGACAAAGGCGGGACAAGAAGCCTTACGCCATCTACTATGCATCCAGAACTTTGAATGATGCCCAAATGAACTACACCACTACCGAGAAGGAATTGCTTGATGTTGTGTTTGCTTTAGATAAATTTCTCTCTTATTTACTTCGAACTAAAGTCATTATTTACACTGATCATGCAGCACTGAAGTATCTGCTAGCCAAGAAGGAAGAGAAACCAAGGCTAATCCGATGGATTCTTCTTCTTCAAGAGTTTGACATCGAGATTAAAGACAAGAAAGGTGTAGAAAACGTGGTGGCAGACCATTTGAGTCACATAGCACATTAACGAGATCCCGTGGCTATTCAGGAGATGTTTCTGGATGAAAAACTCTTCGGAATTCAGGTAAGTACTCCTTGGTATGCTGATATCGTAAATTACTTAGTCACCAAGCAGTTACCTTCCACTCTCACTCGTGCACAAAAAGATAAACTCAAGAAGCATGCTAGGTACTATGTTTGAGATGAACCTTATTTATGGAAACACTGTGCAGATTTATTGATTAGGAGATGTGTCCCTGATATTGAACATAGGTCAATCCTAGAGTTCTGCCATAATCATGCTTGTGGAGGCCACTTTGGATCTAGAAAAACTGCACTCAAAATTTTAGAATTTGGACTATATTGGCCCACACTTTTTACAGATGCACATTCATTCTGTTTAGCCTGTGATAAATGTCAGAGATCAAGAAACTTAGGACAAAGGAATGAAATGTCACAACATTATGTTTTAACTGTTCAAATATTTGATGTTTGGGGTATTGATTTTATGGGTCCATTTTCTCAATCTAATTGCTATCTCTATATCTTACTTGATATTGATTATGTCTCGAAATTGGTGGAAGCTAAAGCCACCAGGACTAATGACTCTAAAACTGTTGCAGATTTCCTCAGAACTAACATTCTTTCCAGGTTTGGGATCCCACGGGTCCTGATAAGTGATGGTGGAAGTCACTTCTGCAACAAGACCATTTAAGCCTTACTGAAACGATACGGTGTCACTCACAGCGTCTCTACACCTTATCATCCGCAAACGAGTGGAATGGACGAAGTCAACAATAGGGAAATCAAGAAGATTTTAGAGAGAACCGTGGGCCCTAGTCGCAAGGATTGGAGCCAGCGATTGGATGATGCACTTTGTGTAATGACTCGTCCCGGGAGTTGGAATTAGCGAAGTGATTAGTGCTGGATTAGCTGAGTTAATCGGTGCTTAGTTGGTTTCTTTTGGACTTTTGGCGCAGAATGACGATTTTGCCCCTAGAATGGGCAAAATGTTGACTTTTAGGTCGGACCGTCAATTGGGCATTCACCAAAGACTGTGACGTAGTTCGGGACGTCACGAGTCCGTAGACAGGTGGCACGCCCGATTCCGACATCCGAGGAGGAAGTTATGATGTTCGGAATGTTGAGGGCACTTTCGTAATTTGGTTAAAATAGAAGGAAAAAGTTGACTTTTTGCACGACAAGATTTCTCCATGCAAACCGAGGACCGTTAGGTAGGTCTCGTCATCCTGAGTACTACGATAGGCGGCATGCCTTCATCGGACGTAGGACGAGTGAGATACGGTTCTAGAACGGCGAAAGGTAAAATTTACGGTAAAATCGTAAATTGGACTCACATGAGTATTTTGGTTTTTTTGCACATTGGGAATTGTGCCAATCTGATGAGGACAAGTGTACAGAGCTGGTTGGATATTTTGGAGTTTGGGACCACAGGATTTGGACATGTGGGCTGTGTCTAGTGGCTTCTAGCCATTACACGGTGCAAAATTTAAAAGGGTTTGTGTTTGGCCGTGTTGGAGTTAGCTGTGCTTGAGAGGAAAACAGAAATTGAGTTTTGAGAGGAGAGATTGATCGGGTTGCAGGGTGAGTGATCCTTTGGGAGTGTGTGAGTGTGATCAGAGGAAGGCTGAGAGTGTATGTTTGTGTTGGGAGAAGCTGGAGAGTCGAGTAAGTGTGGGAGGAAGGTGGAAAACCAGGGCAACATAGAGTTACTTTTGGCGGTGGTGCTCCGTCCTGGCTTCGCCGCTCCTCGGCCTATGCCACCCTCTTGGGGTAACAACGGACATTCGCGTCGGAAATGACCTCTCTCTCCACAGTAGTAACAAACATCCCGACTGGGTCCACTACTCGGTCTCCCTATAGACGCAACAGACGTCGCACTGGTTTGCGGAGTCGCCTGTGCTCGGTGTCCAAGGATGTAACGACCCGTCCCAAATTTTGAGATTAGATTAGTGACTAATCGTGATTAGTAAGGTTAATCCGTGATTAGTTGGGCGAAATCGGACGAACGATGCAAAATGACTATTTTGCCCCATAGCCGTGGGCAAAACGTTGACTTTTCATTCTGGCGGTCAAACAGACTTTGACCGATGACCGTGCCGTAGTTCGTGACGTCAAGAGTTCATAGACAGGTGACATGTTCAATTCCGACGTTCGAGGAGGAAGTTATGACGTTCAGAAGTTTAGGGGCATTTTGGTAATTTTGGTTAAAAGGGGCAAATAGTTGACTTTTTGACCGGGATGTGCAATGGCCGAGGGCCGAGAACCGTTACGTAGATGGGGATGATACGAATCTATAGGCAGGCGGCACGCTGAAATCGGACTTCGAACGGGGAAGTTATAGGTCACGGAAGTTCGATTTCACTATGCACGTACTTCGAGACGGTGATGATTTGGCAAAATCTGATTGGCCTAGATATTTTCAGTGGGTCCCATGGATGACTCATCCCATTGGTCCAAACCCCTAAATTGTGGATCTCATGGCAAGACCCACCCCGATTATCTCTCGATTGTCGTGATGAATCCTGCTCCCGTCTGACAATAACTAAAAATTACCGAAAGTAACCAAACTTATATACATACACCACACAACAAATCCCGAAAACATTGTCAGACAAGGGATAGTTAAGTTTTACAGACCAATGACGTCACAAGTTTGACTAGTCAAAGACAATACAGAGCATAGGTACTATTACAGATAGGGGTCAAATTCCTACTCTGTAGAGTGTCTGAGTGCGCAACGGTCTATTTATTCTTTTGCCTCGTTTCTAGCCCTCGTACCTGTGTACTGGCCTGGAGGGTGCATAAAACAGTAAAAGTGTGAGTGGACAAAACAAGGTTTGATAAATACATTTACCAAAACACATTTCTTACCCTCCAGTTTTCACAAACATGCATGCATATCATAAAACACGGGTAATAGTAAGAAATCAGTCAAATATGTTCAATGGACCAATTAAAACAATTTCCACAAAACCACGGGATTTATTTCCATATCCTGTTGCTTAGAGTCACGTTTATCCCTGCAACGCGTGCATATCAATAGGCTCAAGGACCGCTCAAAATCCGAGCATCCGCCGCTGTGAACACATCACCAGCCGGCAATCCAGATCTAGTGAACACATCACTTACCGATCTATGTATATCCAGCAAATCTGATATGAGTCAAGCCTCCCTCGGTTGTTCGACAAAGACCGTGCTACGTGACCTCTTCGGGGTAAACACTTCTATCCCGAAGGCGAGCGTTATCTCCAGAGTGCACTCCGGGGAAAACATATTTTCTCCCGAAAGCCCTAAATATCCGTAACATATCATCATCACAAAAACCAATGAAAAACAGTTGCATTGAAAATCAAAACATATATCAACACAGGGTCTCAGCCCCAAAATAACCAAAGTCCCGATTTACTTTATAAATCCGAAATCATCAATATCATCATGTAATCACATGGAAATACAAATCCAATCAGAAACACAATTCCATTGGGTCTCAAGCCCAAAATATCATTTTTACGCAAATCCGTGCAACCGTAAACCTGAGTTGCCACGATCACGTAAATCCATAAAATCAATCAGTGACTCATAATCCGAGTCCAAATATCATTTTCAATTTCCTGACACATAACCCGAGTCAAAACATCATTTTCAATCCAGGCCTAGCCCAAAAACATCAATTTCATCATTTCTCGAAAATCGTGCCAAAATATAATATAATAATTATAAAATCGAGAAATTACCGGATTGAAACATAAATCATGCCAAAGCATATCAAATCATATAATAAAGAATTTTAAACCATATATGCATGCATCACGGTTAGAAAACAAAAGTCCACTCACACACACCGTCCCGATTGTTCAGCCTCGAGCTGTTCGTTTTCTTCCGACGTCTCGGGAATATTCCAGCCTGTCAAACAAAGTGATTTAAGGTTACTAGACTATCATATAATCCTTAAATAAGAATCCCCTAATTGTCGGAATTTTATAATATTATTTTAATATAATTTAAACGTGTCGGGTACTCGGAACTACGCTGAAACCATATCTGATTGACCCGAAACCAACGCGGATAGGTTCGTATCATCGAGAACATCAAGTTTCATGTTGAACACTTCGCCGGAATCCCCTCCACGCGCCGTCACGCGCCACCGCAAGCGGCTGCGCGTGAGAGCCACGCGCCACCGCAAGTGGCTGCGCGTGAGAGCCACGCGCGTAGCACAGTACTGCTACAGTGCTTCGTTCTCACCTATTTATCTCATAAACAGGTTGAAATACCCGCGATAGAACCCGATCCAATCTCAGTCAATTCGACCTCAAATCGATCCGTTCTTTCAACTGATCCCATCTAATCCAACTTCATTTCAGTTCTGTGAGTTTAATTACCTTAATTAAGGTCTAAAACTTCACGACTCACGATCGAACTTCGACGGGTCTCCTATTCGGGTTTCACGATTCCGTCCCTGATTTTCCAATTAATTCACATGGTTAGCATCGTGAGAGTGTAAGGAACGTTTCTACAAGATCAATTTCATAAAATCTTACCTCTATCTTCATTAAATCCTATCCATCCATTCCATTTAATCCTTAAATCCCCACCACTCATTCATTTCCCTCTCATCAGATAACATCATTATCTTCTTCATCAAACTTCATTCTTCTATTTTCTTCTACAAACCTGAAACCACCCATATGCACCATTTTCCTTCATTTTTCATTTTCGAACAAACACACCACCCACACCTCACCACCATGAACGTGTGAGCTGAGTGTGACCATGAAGGAGTAAGAAGCCGAGGACACGACGGTGGTGGCTCACGGTGGAGGACGGCGGAGCTCGACCGTGAGGTAAGGAAATATTCAAAAATCCAAGTTTCAGTTTTGTAGGTTTTTAGCTAATTCTAAGGATTGGGAAATATTTCTGGGCACTCTAGGAGTCTAATAGGATTGTTTTTGAAGGTTGGAATGACCGGAAATGGCCGTGAACGGCGGGGGAAAATCCGACCACCATGGCCGATCAGAAATGGACAGTTTTGTGAAGGTTTTCTTCGGTTTATAATGTCTAAATGATAGGAAATAGGATTAGGATTATATTAGAATCAAAATGGGATGAAATGGACCTAAAATGGACCCTGAACCGGTCCAAAAACCAGAGAAAATCGATTCAGCACAGTACCTGTGAACAGTAAAACCGGTTCACCTGAGCTTGAAGATGATGAATAGTATTCTGAACCTTCTAGGGGCGCGTTAGGGCGCGTGGGCCATAATTTGGGGAAGTGTTTAACATATTAAATATTCTATTCGATGTAACGAAGATTTTGGGACTAGTCTTCCGCCAATCGGACATCGTTTCGATATGTTTCGGGGCATCGGAAGGTTTAGGGTCGGTTTAAAAATAGTTAAAAATATTGGAAAATTACGGGGCTTTGGTAGGAGGTTAATTAAGTAGTTAGTAACCTTTTATTACGATTTCGACAGGTTCGGGAGTCCCAGTTCCAGTGATCGGCTCGGTAGAGCCAACGACACGCAAATCGAGGCGGCAGCTCGGACGGTCTGTGAGTGGACCTTGTTTTCTAAATTGGTGCATGCATAAATGTTTATTATATGTTTTATTACATGTTTGATGATGCCATGGGTGCATTTGTATGTGGTTACATATAGGCATGTATTTCGAGGTTTCGGCCCTATACGGTGCCTATACGGGTCGGTATTTCTTTATTGGTTTTAATGAAAAGGTTTTGGATTTCTAAAAGGATAAACTCGGGTATGAGACCCATTTGGTTTTGTCTCGGGAATATGACCCTATTTCCGCGGTAGATGCTTGGTGCACGGCGACGGACGACACGACGCTCGCCTCCTAATTGGGATGTGTTCCTTTCGGAAAGGTCACGATGCACGATTCGTGGTCGCGCATCATGGGGACGCTCGACTTCGGAGTGCAGGCGGTTCAGGATAGCGATCTGTGATGAGTGCACCATGATCTTGTGGTGGTCGCGTCGGTTGATTCGTTCACGGCGACATACCAGGATTGAGGGCGGTCCTGGATGGATGGCTGCATACATCACTACGATCGGAGTCGTGACTGACCCTTAGATATCGGGCAGGATGCCCAGCTGATGTCATATGTTCGGGCACGAGACCCAGTTTACTTGTATTGATGATTTCGGGTCAGGGACCCTAGATGGATTTCCGGGTTCATGACGGTTTATGGGAACCGGCATGAACGTTTTTCAGGTCATTGTGGTACATGACGGTTTATGGGAACCGGGCATGGAGGTTATCTATATGTATATGATTGATCATGACGGTTCAGGGGACCCAGGCATGAATATTTATGTTATGTATATATATATTCATATACTTTCCTTTACTTGTTCTATCTCCTCCGGGGAGGGTCGTTGGTCTAGGTGGACCCCGAAGTAGTCACGGAGCACCGACTGAGTGGGAGTTGCCCCCGTTGGGTTCCTTACTCTCAGGAAGGCTGGTTACGATAACCTCGGGTAGGGTCAGTGGTTTGAGGACATTGACTTTGACTTTGAGAAGACTCGGATTGAGACCCGGGTAGCACGCGCGTAGCTTTGGATACCGTGACAGGATTGGATGTGTGACTTATATGTATATATGATATATGATATGATATATGAGATGTGATGTGTGGTTACACAGGTTTTGGGCTGAGTCCCGTATGGATTTGGGTAGTGGCCCGTATGGTCGATGTCATTGTGGTCCTTTCGACCTTGGTTTATTTATAATTTGGGCTTAGTTCCCACATGTGGTCCATTTGGTTAAATGGTTTTCGAATGCATGCATGCTTTTTAGTGATTAGTGAAGGGTACAAATTTCTTTATGGAAATGTTTTTATAAACTTCTTGTTTTGTCCACTCACATTTTTTAATGTTTTGACTGCCCTTCAGGTTGACAGTGGATTTGGACTGTAGCAGAGACTGAGATATCACATACCTCCTCCGGATCATGGCGTACTCTGATTGCCCAGGAGGGCAAAGGTCGAAAATATCCCTTGTCTGACACTTCGTGTCAGACGGGAGCAGGGTCATCCCTCGTTAATCTCGGAGGGATTGGGATGGGTCCTGTCAACGGAACTCTGAATTCTGGAAACTACCAGGTCTACCAAAACGATCATCACCCGCAGATGATGCTCCACTATAATTGCCCCTCTTCGGGGTCATCTGGCTCGAAGCTCCAGAAAAGGCGACTCTCGGCGTTGTACCGGAAAACTAGCCTCCACCCTCACTGCAGCATCCGACAACTCTCGGAGGGTTGCAAACAATCCAGCCGTCACTATGGCTCGAATCTCACCTCGCAGGCCCAACTCAAACCAACGGCACTTCTCGGCTTCTGTAGCCACAAACGCAGGAGCAAAGCGAGACAACATCTGAAGCTTATGTTCGTACTCAGCCACCGTCATGCTCCCCTGTTGGAACTACAGAAACTCAGCCTCCTTGGCATCGCGGAAAGAACGGGGGTAATACTGATCCGTAAATCGCTCCTAAACGTCTCCCAGTTCACTGTGTGGGCGTCCCAGCCTAACAACTCCAGGGTGTACCACCACTCGTATGCCGCACCGTCCAGTAAAAAGGTAGCGAGTAACAGCCGATCCTCCGGTGGGCATCGCATCACTGCGAAAATCCGCTCGAGCCTCGTAATCCACTTGTGGGCTTCCTCAGGGTCTGCCCCACCACTAAACGTCGTAGCCCCGAGCCGGTGGGCTGGCTCAATCGTAACACTCTCTATCCCTCTCACCGCGTCGTCTTCAGGTCGTGGAGGGGGCTCACGTCTCGGAGGCATGGTCAAACGTACGCTGCAAGAGGCATAGAGTTAGTAAAACGACTTAAACACAACCTCGCAACAGACACAAACCGTAAACATATGCTCTGATATCAATTGTCAGGACCCACCCCGATTATCACCCAAATAACCAAGGTGAACCCTGCTCCCGTCTGACAACCCAACACAAAGTCTGAAACAACTTCACGAAAACCCACAAATTACATTGCCAGACAAGGGAGAATTCAAAGTCCAACAAGTCAACAACTATACAGAGCATAGTACAAAACAAGGTAAACAAAATCCTAATAAAGTACACGCACAACGGAAACTCGTAGCAGAAAACATCGGAAACACCCCGGGATAACTCTATTCTCGCTCTATGCCTCTGACTCTGCCTCCACGTCAGCCCCATCGCTCGCACCACGACCTGGAGGGCATTTAAAAACCAGAAGGTATGAGTGGACTAGAAATAAAAAGAGTTTCAAAAACAGTTGAAAACCATATAACAAGTATATAAAAGCAGTTATACATGCTCGGTTAGAAAGAAGGAGTCCACTCACTGTTCCCGGGCACGTCACTCGCGTCCCGTACGTTCCTCGGTGGCCTCAGGGATGTCCCGACCTGTCCAAAGTCACCAAAACGAGTTACTAACACGTCAACTAAGCTTCTACTAATTTTCCCCAAATTTTCCCGAACTTTAAACGTAATTACACGGAACCTAAACCTTCGAACACTTAAAACCATGTTGGACACTTCCCAGGAAACCGCCCCCCGCTCCCTCACGCACCCCCAAAAGGGCTGCGCGTGGGTTTCTCCGCCGTCACCCGTCCATTTTTGTTCCTACTTCCACCAAAAGCTTCGTCTTCTTCCTAGTGACTAATTCCAATCCTAGGATGTTCCCCTAGGTGATTGGGAGTGATGAGGTGGAAGACTACAGTGAGTTCCGTTGAAGGATGACGGAAGGAATTGGAAAATGAGTGACTATAACTGATCGATATGAGATTATTGAAGAGAACCCACAATCTAGGGAGTTCCTTTAGTACTTTGTTGATTTTTTCCGACAGGGTGATCGGAGCAGTTGAGGCACGTGACGGTGAAGTAGTGAGTCGGTAGATAGGAATCCCTTTTGGGTGAGTTAAGCAGGACTGGGTATTAGTTGTTGGACCTAGAACTGGTTTGGGAAGATTACCTTGGATTTGTAGTTGAGTTACCTTAGGATATCCTACCGATCAAGAGACCGGGAGTCTGGGAAGGATTTGAGTTGGTTTCGGAAGGGTAGGTGGATGTACGTGAGGATGTACTCTATGGACTCTGTTTGGGTACTCTACATGAGGTATTCTAAAATACCTTTGTTTCTTTCAGTTTGTAGAGTTTCCCTTGCGTACACACTGAAGTTATAGTTGGTAGTACTGGGCGAAGTGTACGATCGAGCCGAGAATGTACGTTGGGTAGGTTGCGCTGATAGGATGGGTCTTGTCAGGAGAAGTTGTTTTGGCACGAGATGACCACTGGGTAGGTGATCCAGGTGTGGGTACGAGCCGTGGAATTTCGGGACGAAATTCTTTTTAAGGTTGGTAGATTGTAACGACTCGTCCCGGGAGTCAGAATTAGCAAAGTGATTAGTGCTGGATTAGCTGAGTTAATCGGTGCTTAGTTGGTTGCTTTTGGACTTTTGGCGCAGAATGACGATTTTGCCCATAGAATGGGCAAACTATTGACTTTTAGTTTGGATGGTCAATTGGGCATTGACCGATGACCGTGACGTAGTTCGGGACGTCACGAGTCCGTAGACAGGTGGCATGCCCGATTCCGACATCCGAGGAGGAAGTTATGATGTTCGGAAGGTTGAGGGCACTTTCGTAATTTGGTTAAAATAGAGGGAAAAAGTTGACTTTTTGCACGACAAGGTTTCTCCACACAAATCGAGGACCAATAGGTAGGTCTCGTCGTCCTGAGTACTACGACAGGCAGCATGCCTTCATCGGACGTAGGACGAGTGAGATACGGGTCTAGAACGGCGAAGGGTAAAATCGTAAATTGGACTCACAAGGGTATTTTGGTCTTTTTTCACATTGGGAATTGTACCAATCTCATGAGGACAAATGTACAGAGCTGGTTGGATATTTTTGAATTTGGGACCACAGGATTTGGACATGTGGGCTGTGTCCAGTGGCTTCTAGCCATTGCACGGTGCAAAATTTAAAGGGGTTTGTGTTTGGCCGTGTTGGAGTTAGCCGTGCTTGAGAGGAAAACAGAGATTGAGTTTTGAGAGGAGAGATTGATCGGGTTGCAGGGTGAGTGAACCTTTGGGAGTGATGAGTGTGATCAGAGGAAGGCTGAGAGTGTGTGTTTGTGTTGGAAGAAGCTGGAGAGTCGAGTGAGTGTGGGAGGAGGTGGAAAACCAAGGAAACGGAGAGGGAGTTTTGGTGGTGGTGCTGCCGTGTTTCGATCACAACAGTCGAGTTTTGGGTTGTGGGTGTCTTCAGAGGACGGAGGAGACGTGCTAGACGGGTTAGACCCACGGCCGAGCTCACGGTGGAGGTCAGCATGCAGGTAATTTCTCGAAGTCCCTCTGTGTACTCTGTTTTCCAGTTTCTTTCAAAGTTAAAGTCGTGAGTTTTGAGGTCGAGTCGAGCAGTCCTATGGGTTCTAATAGACGTAGGAGGTCCGTAGGAACCTTTAGAACTTGAAGCCGTGATGGGAGGAGGAACTGGTGGCCAGGAACTGAAACAGGGGTTTTCTGGGTTTTCTGGTTCGAGTTGGGGGATGAGTTTTAGGCCGTAATGTCGTGTTTTTAGGATTGGAATTAGTCACTAGGAAGAGGACGATGCTTTTGGTGGAAGTAGGAATAAAAATGGACGGGAGACGGCGGAGAACCGGTCACGCCGGTTCAGACCGGTCGAGTGGTCGAGGAAGAAGATGAATAGTGCCACTGTGCAGGCGCGTGAAGCCCACGCGCAGCCCCTTTGGGCGGTGCGTGAGGGCGCGTGGGGCGGTTTCCGGGGAAGTGTCCAACATGGTTTTGAGTGTAATCGTTGTAACGAATCTGTTGGGACAAGTTTCGAGACAATTAGACGTCATCTCGGGTTAGGTTTAAGTGTTCGAAGGTTCCGTTTAATTACGTTTAAAGTTTGGGAAAATTTGGGGAAAATTTGGAGATGCTTAGTTGACGTGTTAGTAACTTGTTTTGGTGACTTTGGACAGGTCGGGACATCCCTGAGGTGACCGAGGAACGTACGGGACGCGAGTGATGTGCCTGGGAACAGTTAGTGGACTCCTTCTTTCTAACCGAACATGCATAACTGCTTTTATATACTTGTTATATGGTTTTCATTATGATTTCATGATTATTGAGTATTTTATATCTGTTTGACGAACTTGCACGTTTTTTGAGATATTTACGTATTTCAACACGTTTTACGAGAAATGCTTCGTTTATGATTTTGATGCTATGCTTTTGGGATTTGAATCTATAATTGGTTTCAATGATTATAAATGGATTTGAATCATGATTCGATAATTGAGGTTTTCGGTTTTAGAATCGGATTCCGGAAACCGAGATTTGGTTTTAAAGTTGGAAAAGGGGATTTCTGGGTTTGGGTTCGGAATGATGTTCTGAACGCCGGAATGGCTTCAAAAGAGTGATTTCAAATTCGGGTTTGGATATGGATTTAGAAATGGTTTTCAAACGGTTTTGGATTGGATTTGTTAGATCTGGTTATTGGGTTTAAAGACCCGGATTATGTTTGACGGGGGACGGGCCCGGATTAGGTTTAAAGACCCGGATTGAGTTTAAAGACTCGGAAGTTTAATGACTCGGATATTATGATATTTCCCCCGTAGGCCTGTTGAGTTTAAAGACTCGGATTATATTGAGGCCTGTATTGAGTTTAAAGACTCGGATAGATCCAGCAGGTTTGATCAGATGATGATATTAGTATTTCATGTGTTTTATGATACTGTTTCCGTGAGAATTATTATGTGCTTTCCGTGATAATTATTATGTTTTATGACTCAGATTATAAATGTTTTCAGACATTGGGTTATGCATGCATGTTTTCAAAACGGAGGGCAAAACCCTGGTTTGTTTATTAAACTGTTTTTGAAACTCTTTTTATTTCAAGTCCACTCACACCTTCTAGTTTTTAAATGCCCTCCAGGTCGTGGTGCGAGCGATGGGGCTGACGTTGAGGCAGAGTCAGAGGCATAGAGCGAGAATAGAGTTATCCCGGGGTGTTTCCGGTGTTTTCTGCTATGAGTTTCCATTGTGCGTGTACTTTGGTAGGATTTTGTTTACCTTGTTTTGTACTATGCTCTGTATAGTTGTTGACTTGTTGGACTTTGAATTCTCCCTTGTCTGGCAATGTAATTTGTGGGTTTTCGAGAGGTTGTTTCGGACTTTGTGTTGGGTTGTCAGACGGGAGCAGGGTTCACCTCGGCTATTGGGGTGATAATCGGGGTGGGTGCTTACACTTTGAGCCTACAGGATGGCCTACAAAACTCCTATAGGGATGTCACCCTATAGGTTGGTCTATGGGAAAGCATGCCACCTTCCGGTGGAACTGGAGCACAAAGCATGGTGGGCCTTCAAGACTTTCAACATCAAGCTAGATGACGTCGGTTTGCATCGAAAGCTCCAGCTGAGTGAGCTTGAGGAAATCAGAAATGATGAATTCGAAAACACTCTGATCTACAAGGAGAAGACTAAGGCATTTCATGACAAGCAGATCAAGAGTAAAGCGTTTTCCATTGGACAGAAAGTTTTGATATTCAATTCCCGGCTTAGATTCTTTCCTGGTAAGTTATGTTCTAGATGGGTAGGTCCTTTTGTTTTTACTAATATGTTTTCCCATGGAGCCATACGGATCAAAAGTATTGAAACTGGGAAGGAGTTCAAAGTTAATGGCCACAGATTAAAGCCGTACATCGAGGCATTTGGAGAGCACGATGTGGAAAAAGGGAAGGTGCTACGGCCCCGCATCATATGAGTTGATTCAAGCACTTCGTCTAGGCTAACCAGACATTTAACTTCAAGCGCTTGTTGGGAGGCAACCCAATGTATTCCCGAGTCGTGAAGGATTCCTCACCGCAGATTTGCTCTCTTTAATCCATTCACTCTCTTTTATTTTTTTTCCTTTAGTTTTTTTCTTATTTTATTTTCGTAAATTCTCTTCCTTACTTAGATTCTATGTTCATTTCACTTCTACTTTCTTACATTGAGGACAATGTAGAATTTAAGTGTGGGGGAGTGGTTTAAAATTTTAAGTGTGCAATAAAATTGTGTTAAAAAAAATATTTCGGTTTTCTTGAGTCTTTTCATTTTTTTTATCAAGTCTTAAGTTGCCCCTTAACCTGTCAATGATAATAATGAAGGGAATAAGTATGTTATGGCTATAAAGATGATCACCATAACTTGAATTCGTTTGTTAATACTTTGTGATTAAATGTTATAACTTTTAAGATAGTGCTTGTAAGTTGGTACATAAACGAGCATGTTAAGATAAGTATGAATCATTTGAACCTTATGGGAGCTTTAGAACTATATATACATCTTTGATGAGTGAGTCATAAGTTCTTTGTTTAAATTGATATACATATGCCTCATAACTACTTGCAATAGATCTTAATGAACTCTAGAGTACTAGAACTTATTCGATTTGATTTTCAAAGCTTTTAAGTCATTAAACTCTCTGATTTTGGATATGATTAAGGCATTAGGGTTAACACCATAAATTCAAACATCCATGTTCCCTATTTTGTGCGCACAAGTTGCGACCCCCTTAGTTTTAACCCATTTGAGCCCACATTAAACCTTTCCTTCATCACCATGATTATCCAAACACTTGAGCTTAGTATAGACATCTTTCACCCTTGTTCCAAAGACTTGATTGAAGACATGAAATTGGTGTGAAAAAAAAAAATTGATGATGTTTTGAAGACTTTTATGTGTATGGATTTACTTACTCAAACTTTGTATATTATGTTATTACCTTGATATTAGCGAAAAAAAATTGAGTCTCTATCAAGGTAATAAAGATTGATTATATTTGAGTTAAGTCCTCTACATTTGAATAATTGAACATGTTCGAAGGGATGAATTCATACTAAGGTCGGGAAGTTATGTTATGTTTTGGGAATCGTTTGAGTCTTGGAACGAATTTGAGCACCACTTGTCCTATATATTCCTTGCCTCTAAACTTGGCCCCATTACAACCTTCATAAAGACCTTATGATCCTTAAGATGGTAAACTTTGATTAGTTGAGTCAATCACTTGAGTAATCTTATGGTTTTGGTTCATTTGTGCAAGTATGTTTAAATCTTTATCTTGAGGTGTTTGTTTGAGATTTTGCAAAAGTACTTTACTTCTATTATGTGAACATTTTCTCACATATTTTGAGTGCAAACACAAACCATTACAAATTGAGTGAATTTATGAGTGCATATCCTTGTGAGTTGATTCATACTTGTTTTATTCATGTTGAGATCCATTTTACCATATTTACTCATTATCTTACCTGTTTAAACATTTTGTTACCATCTATTAACTCTTGAATTCTGTATGCTTAAACGATCTAAGTGAAAATCTATTATGCCATAATATTAATAAAATATTAAGACAAATAGTTAAAGGTTTACTTGTTTTGACTTCGTAGTTTAAATTCAGTATTTCCTAGGGACTAGCAAAGTTTAAGTGTGGGGGTATTTGATAGGTCGTTAAATAAGCATTATTTTATATTATTTTATATCCTTTATACTTGACTTTTAATATTAAAATATTAAATAATTAGAAAAAATAATATAGTTTGTGATTTTTCTATTTAAATAAATAAAGTTTGTAATTTGGAGCGTTTTGGCGAAAGAATCGTCCTGATCGGAATTATAACGAAGAAATTATGGATGAAATTCGATTGAATTATATATATATTAATTAATTTTAATTTTGTAAATCCAGCTCATTCTTTTGTGCAGCCCAAAAACAAATTGCTCAGCCCAAAATGAACGAGCCCAGCCATCGCATGCGCAGGCCGAAAATCCGGCCCAGGCCCGCCGCACAACCCTCCCCCAGCCTATCAGACCCGTCGAAGCGCGCCTGCTGAAGGCTCCTCAGTCCGTTCGGCGCGAGCATGTCGAACCTGCAGTCTTCCAGTCAGCCCGCGTGCGCTAAATTTCAGCCTTCCGTTTTAGTTGCTCCTCACCAACCCACCTGCCCTCTGTCAGCAGCCACCTACCGATTTCAGGGTGTCTTTTTCAGCAACAACCTGCCAAGGCCATTTCCTGCACCAAAGCTACTCCAAACTGCTCTCATTTTCTCAGATTTCTCAGATTTTCCAGCAACAAATCAGTTCCAAACCATGCCTAACTTCATCATTAATCATCATTGTTCATCATTATTCATCATTATTCATCATTTCATTTTTATTTAATTTTTATTGTAATTTTTATTTACTTTATTTTATTTTTTTAGTAGCTTTTTCCCTCCTATAAATAGGGGATCAATTCACTTGTTTTGGGACTTTGTTTTGAGAGAGAGCTCCAAAACACAAATTGTATCCTTCCTTTAGAATATCAAGACTAGTATTTCCGTTGAAATTCTTGAGTTTAAGTTCGCATTCTCGTGTTTATTCCTCCATCTTCATAAAGTTTCTTCTTCTGTCAGAAAATCTTATGAATAACATTTCATTTTTTCCATCCATTTTCGGAATCACAAGCTTTCTTCGATTCTGAAAGTTGTGATTCCGAAAGTGTAACTTGTTCTTTTCCTTGCTTAAACTCTCTTTGTTGTTTCGGTTTTATTTTCTTTAATTCAATATTTTTGTGTGTATTTTCTTTCTAACTTTTGTAGACAAGGATATTATTATAATGTGTTCTACTTTTCGAACTTCATTTACTTCATACATTTGAGTGCTTAAGCTTCAATTTTATGATAAGTGTTTATGATCGTTGTTCGGTGCACTTAATATAAAGTTGAAGAGATTTAAATGTGTAATACACATTCAAATCATAAGCATTAGGTTAATCATTTTATAAGTGTTTATGACTGCGTTTCGGTGCATTTATAATATTAAAAAAATGTATGCATGAGTGAGATGGTGAAAGTAGAATTTTGTAATATGTTCAAACTTTGCAAATGTTAGAGTGTTGGTAGAATTTGTGTTCAAAGAAAGTCCACTTGTATATATGTTAAAAATAAGTATAGAATTAGTTTATTTAGATTTTTACTTGTTTTGTATGATCACAATCCCTAAAAACCCCCCATCTTTATTCTTTTATTATTTTATTTCTTTATTTCATTATTTCATTAATTCATTGATTCTCTTATTCATTAATTCTTTCATTTCTTTTATTCTCTAATTCTTTAATTCTTTGTTATTTAATTATTTAATTATTTAATTATTTGATTATTTAATTCTTTAATTTTCAATTCGTTATTCTTTGATTATTCATTATTCTATTTAATTAACATATTATTAATATTCCATATTTCCCCGGTTAAGAACGATCCCTATTTACCAAAACTATAACTACACAAAAAGGTTTAAATTGTATAATGCTCATATTACGTGTTTAATTTAATGCGTAGTTTGGGCTTTATCAGTCCTCACTCACTTAGAACAGCCGCGATCCTTCCCTTTCTTTCTTCCTCTTCATTTTCCCAAACACAGCAAATACCCCACCACTTCCCTTACTATTTGCAACTCATCAGCCTCCCTCACTCAACTCCCTATCTCACTCAAACTCACCCCTTCACTCAATTCCCTCTCTCACTCACCCCAAAATCCAAAACAAAACCCCCCTAAACATTGAACCCAAAGATCCACGACCCACGACGACAAACCCCAAAATCAAACCACCCATCTCGCTCATTTCACTCCATCTCTTCTCTCTCGAGCTCATCTCTCTCAGCTCCTCATTGCAAGCCCTCAATCTCATATTTTAATTTTTTTTATTCATTGAATGTTATATTGGATTGGATTGGTTTTTGGATTAATCCATATTATTGGATTGGTTTTTGGATAAATTATTGGATTGGTCTTAGGATTAATCATTAGATTGTTTATTGGATGCATGCTATGGACTAGATTTTTGGATATTGGAAACTATTGGATTATTGAATTGTTGAATTGGATGAAAATATTTGAAATTATTGAATTATTGGATTGTTGGAAAATATTGGAAATTATTGAATTAGTGGATTGTTCCAAAATATTGGAAATTATTGAATTTTTATATATGTTTGGAAACTATTGAATTTTTTATACTTTTGGAAAATATTGGATTATTGATATTTTGGAAAGGTATGGAAATTATAAGAAATTTTTGGAATTTTTGTAATTTTTGGAAATTTTCGGAATTATTGAAAATTATTTAATTAGTTAATTTTTGGAATTTATTTGAAATTATTATATATTTTTTTGGAAATTATCAAATTTTTAAAAATTTTCAGACATATTGAAAATTATTGTATTAGTTAAATATTTGAAATTATTATATATTTTTGGAAATTTTCGAATTTTTGACAATTTCGAAAATTATTGAATTGTATATAATTAGTGAATTCTTGGATTTTTTTTTTAAATTATTATAAATTATTGGATTATTACAATTTTTGAAAATTATTAGAAATTGTAAGAAATTATTTTACTATTTATTTAATTATTTAAATAAAATTAATTATGAATTACTTTTGTATTGAAGATGTCTTAGCGTAATTCTATCACTTTGTGAGGTCGTCGTAATGTGTATGCAGAGCAACGGGAACCAATTAACATTGAATTGCAAATTAATTGGTATAATGGACTATATCAACTTCCATTGGTAGAAGTGGTATTCCGACTAGAAGTTCGAGTTCCATACCTACTACAACCGTTGGAGGTCGCATGATCTGGCTAAGGAAAATCCTCTAGAGAAGATGCAGGGGGACAAGCTGGTGGGGTGGCTTTGGTTATGCGACCATTGGATAAGCAACAAATTTATAGTAGGTTAAAATTTTCTTTCTTTTATTGAGAAGATTAATTTACGTATTTCCATAATAGTAATAATTGTTTTTCTAATGTGCAGGTAAAATCAAAGGGCAACAAGGTGAACCTGGCATAAATGAAATTTCAACACCACGGGGGATCGCGCGTCTTGCTGGCTTGACATGAGCCACGTCGTGTGGCTGGGTCGCTATTCTCTGAAGTTGAAAACTGAGGGGAGGTTTATGTTGGTGCACGCACGACGGAGAACCGGTTACGCCGGTTCGAGTTACAGAGACTGGTTTGAACCGGGTCGACCAGAGGTTGCTGGTGACCCTGTAGCAGGCGCGTGAGGCCCACGCGCAGCCACTTTGGGCAGTGCGTGGGGGCGCGTGCGGCGGTTTCGGGCAAAGAGTCCAACTACGTTTTTGTTCTAAATGTTATAACTGATACATTCGGATAGGTTTCGAGTTGATCGGACGTCGATTCGAGTTAGTTCTGAGGGATCGAAGGTTTAGGGTCCCGTTTAAAGTATGTTTAGAAGTTCGGGAAAATTATGGGATTTGAGTAGGATCTTTGTGACGTAGTTAGTAACATCGTTATGAACTTTGGACAGGTTCGGGAAAGCCGAGGATAGTAAATGGTCGGGGCGGCGTAAGTGAGCGCGTATCGAGGCGACACTGAAATGGTCTGTGAGTGGACTTTGCTTTCTAACTTTTGATGCATGCATATATGTTTTTATATGTTTTTTATACTTGATTTTATGATTTGATTTATGATTGTGACGGTTTATGATTTTTGCACGTTTTTCGAGGAAATTACGGTTTTCACGTTTTACGAGGTTTTGATAAATATCATGATTTGAACTTGGTTTAGTGAATTGATTTCGGGATTTGAAATACGAATTGATTTCAAAGAAAGTAAAAGGATTTTGGAAAGTATTTTCGGGCTTAGGACCCAGTTTAAAGTGGTTCTGAGAAATGTGATTTCGGGTTTTGAATCGGATTTCCGGATGAGGATTCGGGAGTCGATTTGAGATTTGAAATGGATTTCCGGGTTTGGGTTCGGAATGGTTATTCCAGATGCCGGCTTACGGAATGATGATTGCGGACTCGGATCTGGAAATGAGAAGGAAATGAGTTCTGGGTCTGGGTTCGGAATGACGGTTTTGGATGCCGGAAGGGCATCAGACCGGTGATTTCGGATTCGGGTTTGGATATGGAATTCGAAATGGTTTTCAAATGGTTTTGGATTGGATTTCCTGGATCTGGTTATTGGGTTTAAAGACCCAGATATTGATTGACGGGGGACGGACCCAGATTGAGTTTAAAGACTTGGGAGTTTAATGGCTCAGATATTGATATTTCCCCCGTAGGCCTGTTGAGTTTAAAGACTCGGGAGTTTAAAGACTCGGATATTATTGAGGCCTGGTTATTGAGTTTAAAGACTCGGTAGTTTAAAGACTCGGATAGATCCAGCAGGTTCGATGGATGAGAATGTGGCTTGAAATTTGTTTGGTTTTTCACTGAGACTTGATGATGATGTTTTGGGCAGTGGCCCGGATGAAATAATTTTCATTGGCTATAATGATTTTGGTGGTTTTGGGCTGAGGCCCGGGATTTATGGTTTTGTGATATGAACTGGATATGCATGCATTGGTTTTTAAAACGGAGGGTATAAATGTGTATGTTTTTCTGATAACTGCTTTATTAAACTTAAACTTTATTTTTGTCCACTCACAGTCTTTTCGTGTTTTCGATACCCTCTAGGTTGTTGCGGCACAGGCTGTTGGCTGAGAGACGGAGACATCACATGGACATTCCACAGTAGACTTCGCGTACTTTGGGAGGTTTAAGATTTTTTGAGAGGGTTGGACAGAAACTCCCTTGTCCGACTTACGTGTCATATGGAGGTTAGACGTTTGTTTGGCTCTCGTGTCATGCGTAAGTTAGACGGGAGCGGGGTTTAGCCCTTAATCCCGGGGGGATTAGGGGTGGGCCCTGACAATTGGTATCAGAGCGAGGTTTTGTGTGTTTTACGTGAAGTTTGGTTCCCTTAGTCGTTGGTTTGTCGACTTGGGTGATGTGATGCTACTGTGGATGTGATGTCTCGACGCGAAACGGCCCGTCAGCAACCTGGATACGATAGTGATAGTATGTTCGAGGTGGTTAGATAGCAGCGTTTGAGGGTGCTAGTCACTCGATACGCGATGCGAGGAAAGACGTATGTCGGCTTAAGATCGGAACAATTAGTATGTTGGCTTTGGGTTGGTGAACTTTGGTCAGTTGGGTTGAGTGGTAATTGCGGGTTTGGGTAATCCGAATGATGAGGATGAGCTAAGGTACCCTGTGGACTTACTGGATCGTAGTCCCTGTGGTTTGGGCTGACTTACGGCCGGATTGGAGAGGGTGCTGCTAGGTGCAGCCGAGGTGGTGGTTGTCTGGTCAGGCTGCCGTTGGTTGATTAGAGTAGAGCAGTTGACGCTCGGTGAACCTAGGTTGGTATGGACAGGTTTGACCGTCGACAGGATTAAAGGGGCCGGGATGGTCGGGGATCGTGGTGAGTTCCGTTGAAGGATGACGGAAGAAACGGAAAAGGAGTGACTATAACTGATCGATATGAGGTTATTGAAGGAGAGAACCCACAATTTAGAGTTTGACTTTAGGACTTTGTAGATTTATCCGACAAGTGGTCGAAGTAGTAGCCGAGGGAGTGAGCCAGTAGGTAGGATTTCCTGTTGGCTTAGATTGTTCTGGGTTAGGACTTGAGATGTGTTCTGGAAGGTGAGGCGGCAGTACATGAGGATGTACTCTATGAATTCTATTGGGTACTCTATATGAGGTATTTTAAAATACCTTTGTTTTCTATTCATAGGGTTTCCCTTGCGTACACCATAAAGTTTTAGTGGTACGAAGAGAGGGCTAAACGTGGTGTAACTGGTAGTTGGGGATGGTGTGAAAAACCCAAGGTGGAGATGATAGACAGGAAACCCCGGAGTGGTTTTTGGTAGTTACCGGGTAGGAGACCCTAGGTGACGGGAACTAGTTGTGGAATTTCGGGGACGAAATTCTTTTTAGGTGGGTAGGTTGTAACGACCCGTCCCTGAAATTAAGGTTAAGATGGTGTTTAGTGAAGTATTAGTGAGCTTAATCGGTGGTTAGTTGGTGACACTAGAGTCGTTAAGGTAGAATGACGATTTTTCCCCTAGAATGGGCAAATTGTTGACTTTTAGTTCGGGAGGCCAAGTGGGCTTTGACGGATGACCGTGACGTAGTTTGGGACGTCACGAATTCGTAGACAGGTGTCACGCCCGATTCCGAGATCCGAGGAGGAAGTTATGATGTTCGGAAGGTTAAGGGTATAACCTTTATTTGGCTAAACTAGGGGGAAAAGTTGACTTTTCGTACGATCCGGTTTTGACAAGTTGACCTAGGACCGTTAGGTAGATCTCGTCGTCCTGAATTCAACGACAGGCGGCACGTGTTCATCGGAGTTAGGATGTGTGAGTGGACTAAAACGGTAAGGGCAAAATTGTAATTTTGATTTAAAGGAAGGGCATTTTAGTCTTTGGTACATTTGGAAGGGTGCAACCGGATTTGGACAAGTGTCCAGGGCAGAGTGGGATTTTTGTGAGAGAATGGGGAGGATGGTGACACGTGGTGTCAGGACCCACCCCGGATTCACCCCGGAAATCGAGGTAAATCCTGCTCCCGTCTGACGCCCCGACGCCACACAGTCAGACGCAGGAGAAATTATATCAATATCCCGAAGTCAACAGTTTACAGAGCATAGTACAAAATACACAGAAAAGAAAAACCGATAAACTAAAATACACGCACGCGGAAAGACCTGGTCGCCCTGTCGACGCAACAGACGTCGCACTAGCTTGCGGAGTCGGCTGTGCTCGGTAACCTCGAAATCCTGAACTATGGAAACTACCAGGTCTACCGAAACGATCATCGCCCCGACGACGACGCTCCACCGAAGTTAGCTCTTTTCGGTGTCCGCTGGCTCGAAGCTCCAGAAAAAGATGGCTCCCGGCGTCGCACCGGCAAACTCGCCTCAACCCTCACCACCGCATCCGACAATTCTCGGAGAGTAGCAAATGATCCAGCCGTCACGATGGCTCGAATCTCGCCTCGCAGGCCCAATTCAAACCTACGGCACTTCTCAGCTTCAGTGGCCACAAACGCATGAGCAAACCGAGACAACATCTGGAATTTCCGTTCGTACTCAGCCACACTCATATTCCCTTGTTGAAGCTGCAGAAACTCCGCCTCCTTGGCATCCCGGAAAGAACGAGGATAATACTGTTCCAGGAATCGTTCCCTGAACGTCTCCCAAGTCACCGTATGGGCATCCCAACCAGACAACTCGAGGGTATACCACCACTCGTACGCCGCACCATCCAGTAAAAATGTAGCCAGTAACACCCGCTCCTCCGATGGGCAATGCATCACTACAAAGATCCGCTCAATTCTCGTGATCCACCTCTGGGCTTCCTCAAGATCAGCCCCGCCACTAAAAGTAGTAGCCCCGAGCCGCTGGGCTCGCTCAATCGTATTACTCTCTGTTCCCCTCGCCGTTTCTTCTTCAGGTCGTAGAGAGGGTCCACGTCTCGGAGGCATCGTCAACCGCACGCTGAAAAAGGCATAGAAGTAGTCAGACAACCGAAACACAACCTCACAACCCGACAAACTCAACAAACTCGACAAACCTATGCTCTGATACCAATTGTCAGGACCCACCCCGGATTCACCCCGGAAACCGTGGTGAATCCTGCTCCCGTCTGACACCCCAACGCCACACAGTCAGACGCAGGAGAAATTATATCAATATCCCGAAGTCAACAGTTTACAGAACATAGTACAAAATACACAGAAAAGAAAAACCGATAAACTACAATACACGCACGCGGAAATTAAAACAAAATACTCCGGGATCCCTCACGTGACTTCTATGCCTCAGACGCTGCCTCGACGCCGGAACCCCACGTTAGCTCCACAATCTGGAGGGCAGTGAAAACAGAAGGTGTGAGTGGACCAGAATAAAATAATAGTTCCAAAACCATTTTATAAGAAACCAGGTTTAGCCCTCCGTTTTGAAACCACATGCATAACCCAGTTATTAAATCAGTCATAAATCGATCATCATAAAACATCATAAGAAACAGAAACACTATAAAACATTTATAGAATCATATCATAAACATCATAAAATGTGAATAGCAAATCATCATTTTCCGATCAAACCTGCTGGACCTATCCGAGTCTTTAAACTCCCGAGTCTTTAAACACAATCCAGGCCTCAATAATATCCGAGTCTTCAAACTCCCGAGTCTTTAAACTCAACAGGCCTACGGGGGAAATATCAATATATCCGAGTCTTTAAACTCAATCCGGGTCTTTAAACCTAATCTGGGCCCGTCCCCCGTCAATCAACATCCGGGTCTTTAAACCCTTCCGGCGTTCCGAACCGTCATTCCGAACCCAAATCCGGAATCCACTTTCCAACTTTAAAACCAAATTCCGCTATCTGAAATCCTATTTTAAAATCGAAAACCTTGATCATCGAAATCATGTTCCAAAATCCATTTATAATCATTGAAAACCCTTTAGCGTTTGAAATCCCAAAACCATGGCATCAAAATCAGAAATCAAGACTTCCTCGTAAAACGTGTCAAATACGTTATTTCTCGAAAATCTTGCAATTATATAAAATCACATCATAACTCCAACAAGCATGAAATCACAAATATAAAACAATTATAGAAAACAGTTATGCATGTTCGAGTTTAAGGAAAGGGTCCACTCACAGTACCGCGCCCTCAATCGTGTCCTGAACGTCCAGCACGTTCCTCGGCTTCCTCGGGAAATCCCGATCCTGTCAATAACCACCAAAGTACGTCACTAACACGTCTATGAGGATCCACCTACTTTTCCCTAAAATTCCCCGAATCCTAAACGTAACGAACCGGGACCCTAAACCTTCACCCTCGCGGAACTAAACTCAAACGACGTCCGAACAACCCGAAACCACTTTCATTGGACTCGTCATAACATCTAGACTAAAAACCATGTTGACCATTTTCCCCAGAACCGCCGCACGCGCCGCCCAAAGTGGCTGCGCGTGGCCCTCACGCGCCTGCTACAGTGCACCTTCAACCTCGAGCAGACCCGGTTTAGCACAGTAGTCTGCAACTTGAACCGGCGTCAGCGGTTCACCGCCGTGCCTGCACCAAAACTGCTCCTTTATTCACCTAGAGCTTAGTCTAGACCTACCCTATCCATTCCCGTACTCCAATCACCTCGACACAGCCCCATACTTGTCAACTGAAACTCGAAAGAAAGCCCGTACCATCCTCTGTTTCCTACTCCGGCCACCCAGGTAAACCCCCGTCGTGGTGGCTAGCCCAAACTCTTCCTAGGACAGTCATACACCTCATCCAACTCACCAAAACGGTCGACTCTGCCCCAATCTTCGCGACTTTACATTCGAAGCTCGACGGCAAAACAGAGTACACATGCACTCTCCGTCGTACCATCCGCCACCGTGCACTCCCCGCCACGGCAACACACTCAGAAGATTCCTAGGACCTCCAGGAGTCTCACCCTAACCTCCAAATCCCTCGACTCTAGCCCTAGGTCCACGAATTAGCTACTGAATCCAAACGACAAAACAGATCAAAGAAACGAGGATGAGAAATTACCTGTCCTCCTATCGCCGTCGTGAGCTCAGCCGTGAGGCATCAGCTCCTCCCGTCCACTGCCAACCTCTGGACACCTCCACGGGCCCAATTGCACCAACACACGGCCGTACAACCACCACGATCGTCCAAATCCTCTTTGTTTTCTCTGAAAACCGACTGCCCCGACCACCGTGTTCTTGCACGATTTCACTCCCCCAACCGCTCACCAGGTCACTCTTCCACCCTCCGGTCACTCCTCATCCTTCAATTCACACAACCACACACAATCACCGTCCACTTTCCTCTCAATCTCCCCTCTCTGTTTTCTGTCTGGTGCCAAGAACCAACACGAACTCAGCCCCAAATAATTGGACCGTGTGTGCTAGAAACCTCTAGCCCTCCTACACGTGTCACCAATCTCTCAAATCCTCTCCCAAATGGCTCAATCTCAGCCCTCCATCTTCCCTCTCTGTTGCACAGAGCCCAAGGTGCAAAAAGACCAAAAAGCCCTTCCTAAAACCTCAAAATTACAACTTTGCCACTACCTTTCTAGACCCGTAAGTCCCACATCGTACGTCCGATAATTACGTGCCGCCCGTCATCGAACTCAGGACGATGAGGTCTATCTAACGGTCCTAGGTCAACATAACAAAACCCGTTCGTAAAAAAAGTCAACTTTTCCCCCTTAATTTAGCCAAATTACGATTATGCCCTCAACCTTCCGAACATCATAACTTCCTCCTTGGATGTCGGAATCGGGCGTGCCACCTGCCTATGGATTCGTGACGTCCTAAACTACGTCTTGGTCACCGGTCAAGGTCCATCAAACTATGTCTTGGATGTCGGAATCGGGCGTGCCACCAATTCAGCTCACTAATCCCATCTTAATCACTCTACTAATCCCGACTCTCGGGACGGGTTGTTACACGTAGGGTGAACCTAGAGGCTTCTAGGAGGGTCATGGTGTGCACGGGTATAGCTTGTACACATTTAAACCATGCAAGTGTTATCCTTCGAAGAAAACAGAGAGTGAGATGCAGGGAGGAATGGATCGAATTGCAGGGACTAGGGGAGTGTGAGAGTTTTGAGAGATTTGGTGGTGTTCAAAGGACTGTTTTGCTCGTGTTTGGGAGGATTGGGCGTAACGGTGGGTGTGTGAGAAAGGATGAGGAATCAGGGGACACAGAACCGAGGACCACCGTGCACGGTTGTGCACGTCCTGTGATCAAACAGTCAAATTGAACCTATAGTGGCGTCGACAGGACTGAGGGGAGTCGACCAGACCCAGCGGACCTCACGGCGGCGGCCGGAGCATAGGTAATTCCTCATTCTTTTTCAACTGCTCTGTTTTGCCGTGATTTTCAAACGGAAAGTTGTGAAGTCTAGGGTTGAGTTGAGAGTTTTGGTGAGTTAGGTCAGCTTCAGTGAGGTCCTAGGAAGCTCTGGGTGTCGAAGCCGTGACGGGGGAGGACCTGGTTGACTGGATCGTGAAATAGGGGAAGTGTTTGGGTTTTTGTTCGAGCTTGAGTCGACGGGTTTTAGGTCGTGTCGAGGTGTTTGGAGTAGGGGAATGGGTAGCTTAGGGTTGGACGATGAAGATGGTGAAGAGAGGAGCAGTTTTGGTGCAGGCACGGCGGAGAACCGGTCACGCCGGTTCGAGTTACAGAGACTGGTTTGAACCGGGTCGACCAGAGGTTGCTGGTGACCCTGTAGCAGGCGCGTGAGGCCCACGCACAGCCACTTTGGGCGGCGCGTGGGGGCGCGTGCGGCGGTTTCGGGCGAAGAGTCCAACTACATTTTTGTTCTAAATGTTATAACGGATCCATTCGGATAGGTTTCGGGTTAATCGGACGTCGATTCGAGTTAGTTCTGAGGGATCGAAGGTTTAGGGTCCCGTTTAAAGTATGTTTAGAAGTTCAGGAAAATTATGGGATTTGAGTAGGATCTTTGTGACGTAGTTAGTAACCTCGTTATGAACTTTGGACAGGTTTGGGAAAGCCGAGGATAGTGAATGGCCGGGGGCGGCGTAAGTGAGTGCGTACCGAGGCGACGCTGAAATGGTCTGTGAGTGGACTTTGCTTTCTAACTTTTGATGCATGCATATATGTTTTTATATGTTTTTTTTATACTTGATTTTATGATTTGATTTATGATTGTGACGGTTTGCGATTTTTGCACGTTTTTCGAGGAATTGACGGTTTTCACGTTTTACGAGGTTTTGATAAATATCTTGATTTGAACTTGGTTTAGTGAATTGATTTCGGGATTTGAAATACGAATTGATTTCAAAGAAAGTAAAAGGATTTTGGAAAGTATTTTCGGGCTTAGGGCCCAGCTTAAAGTGGTTCTGAGAAATGTGATTTCGGGTTTTGAATCGGATTTCCGGATGAGGATTCGGGAGTCGATTTGAGATTTAAAATGGATTTCCGGGTTTGGGTTCTGAATGGTTATTCCGGATGCCGGCTTACGGAATGATGATTGAGGACTCAGATCTGGAAATGAGAAGGAAATGAGTTCTGGGTCTGGGTTCGGAATGACGGTTTTGGATGCTGGAAGGGCATCAGACCAGTGATTTCGGATTCGGGTTTGGATATGGAATTCAAAATAGTTTTCAAATGGTTTTGGATTGGATTTTCTGGATCTGGTTATTGGGTTTAAAGACCCGGATATTGATTGACGGAGGACGGGCCCGGATTGAGTTTAAAGACTCGGGAGTTTAAAGACTCGGATTTTGATATTTCCCCCGTATGCCTGTTGAGTTTAAAGACTCGGGAGTTTAAAGACTCGGATATTATTGAGACCTGGTTATTGAGTTTAAAGACTCGGGAGTTTAAAGACTCGGATAGATCCAGCAGGTTCGATGGATGAGAATGTGGCTTGAAATGTGTTTGGTTTTTCACTGAGACTTGATGATGATGTTTTGGGCAGTGACCCGGATGAAATAATTTTCGTTGGCTATAATGATTTTGGTGGTTTTGGGCTGAGGCCCGGGATTTATGGTTTTGTGATATGAACTGGATATGCATGCATTGATTTTTAAAACGGAGGGTATAAATGTGTATGTTTTTCTGATAACTGCTTTATTAAACTTAAACTTTATTTTTGTCCACTCACAGTCTTTTCGTGTTTTCGATACCCTCCAGGTTGTTGCGGCACAGGCTGTTGGCTGAGAGACGGAGACATCACATGGACGTTCCACAGTAGACTCCGCACACTTTGGGAGGTTTAATGTTTTTGAGAGGGTTAGACCGGAACTCCCTTGTCCTACTTACATGTCACACGGAGGTTAGACGTTTGTTTGGCTCTCATGTCATGCGTAAGTTAGACGGGAGCGGGGTTTAGCCCTTAATCCCGGGGGGATTAGGGGTGGGCCCTGACTACTAAAGTCCAAAAGTTAAGTTATTTCGTAATTCATGCAATAGTGCACCGAAACTTCCGTGAACCGTAACTTCGTCGTCGAACGTCCAAATTCGACGTGCCGCCTGTCTATAGATTTGTATCATCCCGATCTACGTAATAGTCACCGGCCCTCGGCCATCGGACATCCCAGGTCAAAAGTCAACTATTTGCTTATTTTAACCAAAATTACCAAAATGCCCGTAAACTTTCGAACGTCATAACTTCCTCCTCGAATGTCGGAATTGAACGTGCCACCTATATATGAACTCGTGACGTCATGAACTACGTCATGGTCATTGTTTAATGTCCATTTGACCGCCCAAATGAAAAGTCAACATTTTACCCACGCCAAGGGCATAACGGTCACTTTGCATCGTTTGTCCGATTTCTCCTAACTAATCACGGATTAACCTCACTAATCGTGATTAGTCACTAATCTAATCTAGGAATTTGGGACGGGTCGTTACAACCTTCCCTTCTTAATTAATTTCGTCCTCGAAATTCCAACCGACCTAATTCCAACCGTTCTTCCCTCCTTAATTTAATTTCGTTCTCGAAACTCCAACTATCCTGATTCCATATCCACCACGTGGAAAACAATTTTAACCTCACAACTTGTGTACACTCGTACACCAACTAACCATAACAATACTCGTCTGCACCCAGACGTACCACTAACACTCACGTCGTATCGACTACATTCGACCACGTGGAATGACAGTAGCCATACGTTCCGAGTTGACACCACTTGACAATTCTACCATTTCGTTGACACAAACAACTAGACGGTTCCTTTCTCAATCACCAAACTATCCCGACGTCTGCTCCCACTAGGAGTCACCAGACCTCACTAATCGATCCACGATGACACCTCCAACAAACCGTCACCACTTGACAGTCGTCAGTCGAAAACTAACACTATAACCACTTGTGGTTATACTAACCACGAACGGACTCAACCATGAGTAAACACTTACCCACAACGCATTTCACTCAATCTGTGTGTAACTAGACCCATCAGAATACCATGACCCACTACACAGTATCCAATGTCCAGTTCACGACCCAAACTAATCCAATGGTATCGGAACTAAGCCGACTACTAGCACACTCACCAATGTACCCCTGGTATAACCTATATACCATCACCAGACATCACAAGTCTGCCCAGTATCGTACCTCTAACAACGTACAAGGTACATACATCCATTACCAACCAGACTACAACAATAACGACAACAACACGACCACCTAGGTCGTAACCAAACACGCTTCTATAATGGAGTCCATCTGTCCAATCCAGTACTAGACAGATCCAAAACTCCAAACCATCATCTATTTCAAAATCCGAATTTGAATACGTAATTTCGTAAGAAATCTCGAATCCAAACCCAAAAATCATATCCATAACCATGTCCAAATCCGAATCCGAAATCATCATTCCGTAAGCTAGCATTTGGAATAACCATTCTGAACCCAAATCCATAAAAGGAAATCCACTGTCAAGCTCCAGAATCAAATCCTGATTCATCACCCAGAATCTGATTCCAAAACCCAAATCCAGAAATCCACTTTTAAGTTCCAAAATCAAATCCTGAATCGTCATTCAGAAATCTAATTCCAAAACCTGAAATATCATTCACGTCTACCAAGACGCACCAAAACCGAACCTATCGGTTACCTGCTCAACCGATTACCACAATACATTTGATTGACTTCATAGGGAAGTCAATCCCATCATCAACATATCTAAGGCTGACCAAATCCGACCTCGTCGGACACATACTCGTCGGACAACTACTCGGGCAAGTAATAAGCCATATGGGATTTACCTCGAAAAGAAGTTCATTCCCAACGTCCTCAACTCAAACATCCAAGTAAGAGTGATAAACTGTCCACCTATCTGGATCATCAAGATCACGATCCAGATCCATTACTATACCCAGTATCTAAATAAATCAGTCAACGAAGAAACAAGCAGAGACTGTGGGTTCCCTCCAATCACCTCCTATCGATCCTTGTCCTTCCACTGAGGAAAAACCAAGGATGATTCAACAAGATGACATCAAAACTCATCCTACGTGAATGCAAACAAAACTCGCTGCACTCACCACGCCACGTAATCCAACATCGTCTGCCACCAAGCAGAAAATGAGAAATCTCAGTCACCTAACTTCGATATACTTACTCCACCTGATGACCCAAGACAAATCACGGGTCCACCAACCAATACACGATCAGTGTACTACTGGAAACCAACAATCATCTATCGTATTTACCACGATCAGTGTACCTGGGACGGGTCGTTACACCTAAGGCGGAGTATCGTTCCTTGGCCAACACGGCTTGTGAGCTCCTCTGGATATCTTACTTTCTTGCTGATCTACACCTTAAACTCCCACAGGTTCATCTTCTTTGGTGCAACAGTGTCACTGCCATTCAACTTGCCCATAATCCCGTCTTCCATAACCGCACTAAACACGTCGAGAACGATGTTCACTTCATTCGAGAACAGCTTCAACGTCACTCTTTTCAGCTGGCTCATGTTCACTCAGCCAGTCAGCTTGCTGATCTAATGACTTAAGGGCTACATACTCCTCAGTTTGAAGGTTTTCGTAACAATCTGTTACTTCGTCCACCTCGCATAAGTTTGCGGGGGGATGTTAGAGATAAGGGCTTAGAGTTAGTTGAGTTAGTTAGTATTGTTAGCATTGTTAGGAGTTAGTTATCCCACCTATATTCCAGCCATATTCCAGCTATCGTTGGACAACTACTAAGTTAGTATTGTTAGGAAGTTAAGAATGAGTCACATGATGTATGATTGATATAAAGAGGGAGAATGAAGTGTAATTTACAATGAGATTAACGAATGAAATAAATAGAAATTGCAGTCCCAACTTTCTCTAACACACTCTCTTCTTCTTCTTCTTCTTTTTCTTCTTCTTTTTCTTCTTCTTCTTCTTCTTTAGTCCATCTCGCCTTGATCGCCATGAATTCAATCACTCAGCAAAGCAGAAGCTTATGCTTTGTGTGCTGCTATGCTTGTGTGTGCAGAATATGACTGCAATTAAGTGGGTTATCCTTGAGACGGATTCACAGGTATTGGTGAAGTATGTTACAACTGACTATGATGTGGAGGCCAACCTTGAAGTAGTCATCCATGATATTCTTGGTTTGCAGGCAATCTTTGAGACTGTTCAACTTAGGTACACATCTCGTAAGCATAATACTATACCTCATCAAGTTGCAGCTGTTAGTGAACAGGCTAGTCATTGTTGTAGATGGGAAGGCCTTGAGCCTCCGTGATTGTTTGATTTTTTAGCAAAGGATGTAAACATTACTATTTGCCTAAATTAATTAATAGATCCTTTCTTTGAAAAAAAAAAAAAATTAATTATACGTGTTACACGTGGTTTGGACTTGAGCACAAAAATTAATAGATCTTTTTTTTTAACCATATATATAAAATATCTTTTTACATAAGTTCTTCTAATTTATTAGAGAACTATTTATTAGGTTTGTTAGATAACCATTTATACAAGTTCTTCCGATGTGATGAAAAAAATATCTCACTTTAGGTTAATTTGATAACCATTTTTTAGTTGTTTGTTTAATTTTTTGGTGATTAACATGCGCATGAAAGGAGGGATCGATAAAGAAAAATAGTGGTTGGGGTGGGAAAAAAAATAGTGTTAAGGGAGGGAGCAAGGTTGGTTCAATACATTTGAGGCTTAGAGTGGAAATTTTAAAAGTGCTCATATATTTAGTTTATATCTACACACAATATATATAACTATGTACTTTATAAATTTTTACCTCTTTTTTTCATCTTCCCAAAATACACCAGAGTTTGATTACCTTAATTATACATAGAAAGTGATAATCACAAATTGCTGTATACATATATAATACTCAATACAAGCTATAAATAACTATACATTAAGCATGATAACTTTTATCAACCTTTTATCAAGAAAAGTGTGTAATTAATAAGAGAAATTGGTAATTATTCCTCTTGAGATCTTTGCTTGCTATATATATATATATATATATCTAAGATAAGAACGTTAATGAAAATGATTTTCATTGTTATTATTTATGAAATGTTATGAATTAAAATAAAAATTAATTAATTAATAACTAAAATGCTCTTTTGTTTTTCCCAAATTTTTTAACGTCTCAGCTTCTCAAATCTTATTTGCAGAAAGATTCGATACAGTAGAAAATAATTTTTTTTTTCTAAAAGATTTGATTCATTAAAATATAAATAAACTTTTGAGTGAGGTGACATGACCGACTTTATAAGGACTGAGTTGCATGTCATTCGTAGCTTAATAATAATGTGAATCAAAAGGAGAAGAAATTAAGGATAATTTCCTCCTTACTGCAAAATCTTTAGATATTGAATTTTTTGAGGTGATTGAGGTGATTATCAACACTCTCTAATTAACTTGTATTTGATATAGCAATTGAGGTGATTATCAACACTCTCTAATTAACTTGTATCAACACACTCTACTTTCATAATCATATTAGATGCTAAAGCACTGGAAGTCTGGAATTATAGAACTTACGCATGAATATTGAATGCAATGGACGTCGATCTGCATGTATTGCAATAGTAGAAAGAAAGAAGCCCAAACTTTTATTCCATCACCCTAGCTAGCTAGGTACATATGATACATATCTTAATGCATAAGCATTATGCAGTTGCAATGCATGCAACATTTATTCAACATCAACCTTTTATACGAAAACTAAGAAAACGATGAAAATGACACTTTCGCAGAGAACGCGATTGCATTTAGCGTATGCAACAAGCCTTTTAAACCCATAGGTGGTCCTGATGGGACGAGTGAAGTTTCGTGAGGGTTTCCAGTGACGCTACCCACAAACATCCTACGAGTACTAGATAGTATGATCACCCAGACGAACATTCTTCGAAAACGAAGATATCCGCGTCATTCAGGCCATCCACTTTGTCTTTTGCAATGAGGACCGAGGGGAGGCCGCTTACTGTCTGCGGCTTCACATAGAGATCGAGTGCCACGTGACGCAAGTAAATTCGATTTTTCGTCGATGAATATGGGCTCGAACAATGTAGACGTAAGGGCGATTTTACTTTCGTTTGGCTTGCTAGCGTCTGCCGCAATCCAGTTCCCAGTTTCCGTCTCCTGTCGTTTCCAGTAATTGTTGTTGCTACATGATTTTATGTTGACGAATTCGGGGTATTTTGACGCCTGCGTCACTTCCAACTTGGTGTATGTGCTCGGCTCTTCTCCGATGGCTTGGAGAGCCACTCCTCCGGAGTAAATAACGTATTTCTCGGTGTCTTTTGATATCAGACTAATAGGACAGGTGGGGAGACGGCGGGGGCATGCTGCCATTTTATATATGATGAATTTCTAATGATACTTCTAGTTATTTGCTTTGGTTTGTTTGCGACGCAATGCATGGCTATTTATAGGCAAATCAAAGCTCACACCGTACGTACACATGCATATCACATGGAAGCAAAAAAATAAAAATAAAAATAAAAAGGTACGTAGTTAGCAATACTTGTCTTTTTATTAAAGTTTTTGTTATAAATGAGTCCATTACAGTGAATAAGAATTGGAAATACAGACTCACATAATTTTTATTAGAGTTTTATTTGTTATAAGAATAGTAAATATAGAATCACATAATTTTTTTTATTATTATTCAATCTATATATAATTTTTTTAGTCTATTATTTTTTTTAAAAAAATTACAAATATTTTCATTTAAGTTTAGTATCATTTGTTTTAGAAAAATACATATATGTCATTTGCCATTTTTATCGAAATGGTCTTTCAAAAATTGAATTACAAAATAAATGGTTATATTGTAATATTATTTGGTTGGCGGGTCCAATCAAGTGGTTATATTGTAATAACAATTATAAGTATTTGCCATTTAAGTTTTGTAGAATTTGTTTAAGAAAATGCATATATATCATGGCAAAATTAACAATTTCATAGTTATTTTACCAGAGATATAAAGTGTCATTAATCTTTTCATTAAGCTTCTGACGACTTAGTTTGTCACGCTGATGACGTCATCTTCGGATGATATCACCACGAATACAAAATATTTAAAATAAAATCTGAAAGAGGAGACGTATGAAGAATAGTCAAAGTTCCTAATGTGAAATTTTGACTTCACCTATATAATTGAATTATAGAGACTTCTACATAAGACATACATTAAAATTTATGTGTTAAATTTTTTTTAAAGGAAGATTTTAGGGAAAGTGAAATTTCATCCACATGTTCATTATCATGTTGGAGGGATATTGTCCTCCAATAGTACGTAAATCAACATAGATTGTTAGATAATACCTACCGTATTACACTGATATATATGGGATGTCATCCATACTATATGTCATGATACGAGTAAACAATATGGATGATATTCATCATTTGTAAGTAATAATAATACTGCAATTAATATTTTTGCATATCTAAAATAATTTTGAAATAATTATTTAGATGTTGAACGTTCTAATTATGAGCTCCTTAGTATAACTATGAGCTATATCCCTATAACAATCAGCTCCCCTACTACTACATGATAGAAGATGTAAAGGAGGAGTAGTGAACTGAGAGAGTGCAGGAAATCAGAAAGAGTTTGCTTACATTCTCATCATTTCATTGAGGGAGATCAATCCCGGTTTTATAGTTACAATCATTTGCTTAACATCTTAAGCTCATAGCACACTCTCCTCTCTATCGGGTTAATCATCCAAATACAGTTGGAGATTCCATTCAGCTGTTACAAACCTATTTCCTAGAATCATGGTGATTGTGACACTTGTCACAATCACACACTTAGCTAACCAACGGTGGATCAAGTGCAGCAATCACCAGTGCATTGTGAAGCAACCCGTGTATGATGGCCTGTGCTTATGTACTGCTAACATCCCCCCTCAAGCTGATGTTCCATCAGGTTGAAGACATGGACATTGAACATCTTCTCATCTAGGGACTTTGTAAACACATCTGCCACTTGATCACAGGATGAGACATGCTGAACATCAAGATCCCCACGAATGACACGCTCCCGTACGAAATGATAGTCAACCTCAATGTGCTTGGCCCGGGAGTGGAACATAGGATTAGCAGATAGAGAGGTGGCAGAAGTGCTATCACAGTAAATGAGAGGAGCCCTGAGCAAAGGAACATGAATGACACAAAGGAGCTGTCGGATCCAAGTGATTTCAGCAGCAGTGATGGCCAGGGCTCTATATTCAGCCTCTGTGCTTGACTTGGAGACAGTTTGTTGCTTCTTGGAAGACCAGGAAATAGGATTGGGACCAAGAAAGACAACTAAACCTGTAGTAGACCGTCGATCATTGGGGTCCCCGGCCCAATCTGCATCTGTATAGGCAGTGAGGTCAAGAGAACCAGGGGTATACCTGATGCCACGGTGAGGAGTACCCTGGAGGTACCTGAGAATCCTCTTAACAGCCATGAAGTGTGACTCACATGGTTCTTGCATGAACTGACAGACCTGGTTGACAGAGAAGGCTATATCAGGCCTAGTGAAGGTGAGATACTGCAAAGCTCCAACAATACTCCTGTAGTTGGAAGGATTGGAATAAGCAGGACCATCATGTCTGCGAAGCCTAGTACCTGGGGCACTTGGGGTATCAAAGCCATTACTGTGAGTCATGGCAGTTTTAGCAAGCAAATCAAGAACATATTTCTCTTGTGACAAGAAGAGACCAGAAGGAGAACGAGTAATCTGTATCCCAAGGAAGTAATGAAGGTCCCCTAGGTCCTTCATGTCAAATTCTTTAGCTAGAGAGGCAGTGACAGCATGTATAGCAGTAGAGGAACTACCTGTAAGTATAATATCGTCTACATAGAGGAGAAGAACCACTAGAGCATCAGAAGTGTGCTGCACAAATAATGAAGCATCAGACCATGTGGATGTGAACCCAAGACTGGGGAGAAAACTTGTAAAACGATCATTCCAAGCACGAGGAGCTTGCTTCAACCCATACAGGGACTTATGCAGTAGGCAAACATGATCCTTTTGATGAGGACTCTCAAACCCTGGTGGCTGGGACATGAAGACCTCTTCCCTGAGAATGCCATGAAGAAAGGCATTCTTCACATCCAGCTGTCTTAATGGCCAAGAAAACTGAGCTGCCAAAGCCAAAACCAATCGAACAGTAGTAGGTTTCACAACCGGGCTAAAGGTTTCACCATAATCGATCCCTTCCTCCTGACTAAACCCTTTGGCCACCAGTCTGGCTTTATACCTTCCAACAGAGCCATCTGCATTCTTCTTGACCCTATACACCCATTTGCAGCCTACCAGATTTTTGCCTACCGGGAGAGGAACAAGGGTCCAAGTAAGTTGAGCTTGAAGAGCATCAATCTCTTCCTGCATTGCCGTTACCCAAACAGGAGAGGTAATGGCAGACTTGAAGGAGGCAGGTTCAGTTATAGACAAATCAGCATCATCAGGTGGACGAGTAAGGCTGGAGCTAAAGGCCTTTTTTCTGATAATTCCACTCTTTGACCTGGTCTGCATAGGGTGCATGTTGACACCAGAAATGGGAAGAACAATCTGAAGAAGATCAGGATTAAAAGGGGAATCAGGATCCAGACTGGCCACTGAAGTAGAGAGCTCAGAGGGTGAGGAGTCTGGAGCAGAAGTGCTAGCAAAAGACTGTTGAGCTGAAGGCACCTCTGGAGAGACCCCAAGAGCTGGAGGAAGATCTGAGATTTGAGGAAATGCAGAGGATCGAGGAGGTGAAGAGACTTCAGAAGACGTTCCAAGTTGAGAGGGCCTGTTGGAAGCAGAAATAATAGGTTCACACACAGAACTGTGGAAGTGAGGCTCAGGAGAAGGAAAACTAGACAAGGGAAAGTGCTGAGGAACTGAATCAGATGAAGTTCCAGGGATCAGTGAGGAAGACGTAAGTGTGAGGGACTCATAAGGAAACTCTGACTCATTGAATAACACATGCCTTGAAAAATAAGTTCTAGTGGAGATCGGATCAAAGCAAATGTACCCTTTATAGGATGCTGCATAACCCAGGAAAACACACTTAATGGTCTTTGGCTGGAGTTTAGTCCTATTATAGGGCCTGAGCAAGGGAAAACAGGAACAGCCAAAGATCTTCAGAAGGCTTATATCAGGCAGGGAGCCATATAGTTTTTCATAAGGAGACACCATTTGCAGATTTGAGCAGGGCATTCTGTTGATTAGGTAGACAGAAGTGAGAGAGGCATAAACCCAAAATTGTGCAGGAAGTTTAGCAGTTTGGAGCAAAGTCACAGTGGTTTCAATGATATGCCTGTGTTTCCTTTCTGCTAGACCATTTTGTTCAGGAGTGTGAGGACAGGACTTTTGGTGTCTGATTCCTTTTTGTGCAAGGAACTCATGCAATTTAGAACTGGAGTATTCTCCTCCACCATCAGATTGGAGAGTCTTGACAGAAACAGCAAAATTATTCAAGATAGATGCACAAAAGGAGACAAAGATGGAATAGAAATCTGATTTTTTCTTCATTGGGATTAACCAAGTAAACCTTGTACATTCATCTATCAAAGTGACATAGTATCTATATCCTTCAGGAGAAGGTTGAGGTGAAGGACCCCATACATCAGTGTGAACAACTTCAAAGAAGCTTAGGGATTTTGAAGCAGAAGAGGGAAAGGACAGTTTGGTGAACTTTCCTTGCAAGCAAGGTTCACATGGATATTGGTGTTGATCAGGAAAAACATCTACACTAGATCTCTTAAGGACTAAAGAAACGACATCATTGGCAGGGTGCCCTAATCGATGATGCCACAGACTGAATGGAACCTTCTTACACAGAAAAGCAGATTGAGGAGATTTCTGGAGCTGAATGGCAGGAAGTGACGGCAACTGATATGGAATGGAATAGAGTCCTTCATTGCTCAGCCCCTTGTAGAGAATTTGGCCTGTGAATCTGTCCTGAATTGCAAAGCAGGCATCATCAAGAATAAAGCTGCACTGATTATCTCTACAGAACTGATTAACAGAAAGCAAGTTCTGAGTGATATTGGGTACATGTAACACTTGATTCAGCTTAAATGACTGTGGAGAAGGAGAATTAGTGACAAGAGAGGTGTTTCCAGTGTGAGCAATATGCAAACCTGTTCCACTAGCTGTGGTAACTGTCTCAGATGAGGTGTGTGGTGATATCATATTCAGTTGGGAAAGATCAGCTGTCATGTGAGCTGTAGCACCTGTATCAGCAATCCAGAAGTCTTGGTTCTGAGGAATTCCTTGAGGGCTTGGTTGTGAACATGAGAAACCTGGAGATGAGGCTGTCATAGCTTGAAGATTATTGGTCAGGACAGTAGAGGGAGGAGTGCCTTGATAGGAAAAATTGGCTCTGTGGTAGCAGTTCAGAGCACTATGGCCATATTTCCAACAGATTTGGCAAGGGTCTGACATTTGGGGACCTTGGGAGAAAGTTTGTCTGTGATAACAATCAGATGCAACATGGCCCCGTTTTCCACAAATCTGACAGGTAGGAATTGATTGAGAGTTTTGATTATTTGAACCCCTTCCTTGGCTGCTGAACCGTCCACCATTGTAATTATTGTAAGACTTGTTCTTTCTGCCTCTATAATAGTTGTTTTGTCCCCTCCACTGATTATTGAAAGGAGGAGCATTGTACCCCCCATTGTACCCATACTGCTGGAAATTGTCACTGAACTGTTGACAGTCATTCAACTGTTGAGCATTGTCTTGTTGCTGATCAGGATTCACAGAACGATGAGAGGTATTAGAGGAAAGGGGAGGAGATGGGCCTCCAGATGAACTAGTCACTCCAGGTTCAAAGCTAGTACTTTGAAAGTGAGGCGCAGAATTGCGGGTTGCTGTTAAAGCAGACAAGAAGGAAACTTGATCCCCTCCTTGTTCTATGATTGCTTCTTCAGCCAGTAGTTGTGCTCTGAATTCTTTAAGGGGAATAGTACTTTCACGGCCTCTGATCACACACCTGAAGGTATTGTATTCTGCAGGGAGGCCCCTCAAGGCAAGGATGACTATATCATCGTTTTCGAAGTGGACACCACAGGACTCTAGTTTGTCTCTAGCATCCTTGATCCTCTGCAGATACTGAACCATGTTCTCAGGGCCCTTCTTGATGCTTTGGAGATCAGTTTTCATTTCAAAGATGGAGGCTTTGGTGATGGAAGCAAACCTGTCCCTGAGATTAGACCACATTTCCTGTGATGTTCTGCAACCAATAACACAGGACATTGCAGATGAGGACAGTGTTGCTGTGATCAGTTGTATGAGGGCTCTATCGTGTAGCTTCCAAACCTGAGCACACTGAGCATTCTGAGAATCTGTACCATCAACAACTTCTGGACAAGGATGTGAACCATTTACAAACCCCGTCAGATTGTGCACACTAAGAAGCAACTCCATTTGGAAATGCCAAGTCATATAATTGTGATCGTCAAGCTTTACTTGAACTGAGGTTCCTACCGTGGTTGTAAGACCTGCAATGGGTGATTGCAGGATTTGAAGCTGTGAAACGCTTACCATAACTGGACTTCAGACTTTCTTGAATTCACTGAGGCCTTTTATCAAACACCTGAAGGGCTTCTCTGGCTTCTTGACGTTTCTTCAATACACGCTTCTTGGATCTTCTTGCTTCTTTGAGCTTCTTGATCCTTGCACTTCGATCTGTTTGCAGATTCAATTAACTTTCTTCTTGAGAGTGTCTGTTCACATATAGCTTCTTTGAGCTTCAATCAACATCAATTATGAACACAGAAAACTAAAAAAAAGAAAAGAAGGGAAAAGCGGAAGCAAGTGGAAGAGAGGTCACCAGGCCTTGTTAGGCTCTGATACCATGATAGAAGATGTAAAGGAGGAGTAGTGAACTGAGAGAGTGCAGGAAATCAGAAAGAGTTTGCTTACATTCTCATCATTTCATTGAGGGAGATCAATCCCGGTTTTATAGTTACAATCATTTGCTTAACATCTTAAGCTCATAGCACACTCTCCTCTCTATCGGGTTAATCATCCAAATACAGTTGGAGATTCCCTTCAGCTGTTACAAACCTATTTCCTAGAATCATGGTGATTGTGACACTTGTCACAATCACACACTTAGCTAACCAACGGTGGATCAAGTGCAGCAATCACCTGTGCATTGTGAAGCAATCCGTGTATGATGGCCTGTGCTTATGTACTGCTAACACTACAATCACGACCTCCACCTCCTTCTCCTCGACCCTTCACTTCAACTTTGGAAACACGTACCACCCCTATTATATAATGAACAGGTGGATGAAAATTCACCCATACCATTGATTGTTAATTTTAGAACATTCGATACTTAAATAATCATTTTAAAATCATTTATATATAGAAAAAATATTATAGTTTTATTATTACTTATAAAATGAGGAATATCCTCTATATTATTTACTCATATCATAACATATAGAATAGATGACTCATATATTGTCCTAATACAGTACATATCATCGAACAATCTCTAATGATTTACATACTATTGGAAGACCATATCCTTCAACATGATAATGAATGGGTGGATGAAAAATCCACTTGTGCCATTGATTTTTTTTTAAAAAATAATATAGTTAATACTTTTGAATGGATAGTGTGAATACCATATGGATATATATATATATATATATATATATATATGAACTGTCCTTATTGATTAATGAATTTACCTAATCAGAACTACATGCATATGTGGATGTTTTGCAAAACCCCAAATTAATGTGAGATGATGACATTGTTTGTTTTATTATTTGGCTAGTTCTCAATTGTGGATCACGTTTAATTTTTTTTTTTAAATACTTGCATATCACAAAGTCTTTAAGTACTTTTTTCATTTTTTCCTTTAATTTATAAAATTATTTTAATTATAAAAGTTAAATTATTTTACTTTTTCATCTATATATTCAAAAACTATTATTTATTGTTTGTATCCCTCAACCAAGATAATGAACAGGTGGATGAAAATTCACCCATACCATTGATTGTTTATTTTAGAACATTCAATACCTAAATAATTATTTTTAAATCATTTATATAAAGAAAAAATATTATAATTTTATTATTTCTTATAAAATGACGAATATCATAACGTATTGAATAGATGACTCATATATTGTCATAATATAGTACGTACCATCTAACAATCTCTAATGATATACATACTATTGGAAGACACTTGTCCAACGATTTTTTCGTATTATGTCATCAAAACCAAAGAAAATAATTAAATTGGGGGAGGTGTGAGAGTTGGATTTAATCTAACAAAACTAATGCAAAGTGAGGATTTGGGGGGAATCGATTGCAGCTTGATTTGATATTGGGGTTGGGGGCTTTGAATCGCAGCACTGTGTCTTCCATCAAGATTGAAGATGACGGTGCCACTTCAACCTGGAGGAGAGCAACTTGTCAATGGTAAGTTCAAAGAACCCATAATTCAATTTTTGAAAATTTGAATTTTTATTGTTTCATTGATGATGTTATTGTCGTATTTTTTGTTTTGGAGTTATTGATTATCAATATGTTCTTCATATGGTAGTTATTACGCCACCAATTTAGGTCCAAAGATTTTTTCGTATTATGCCATCAATATATTCTTCAATATGTTCTTCATATTTGTCTCTATGCATGAAAAATGCTTTATACGTATTAAAACACTAGTTATCACGTGAAACTCATACAACTAAAAGATTTTTTGAAAACCAAGCATGTGAGAAAAGCAATCCTGTGATTGTAGCTGCACAAAACAATTAAGAAAATATTCACCAGATTGTAGCAAATCGGGCGAACTTTTGTGTTTTCTTTGTGATCTATATATAAGTCCTTAGTTTGATTTTTTTTTTGTATCATGCTAATAAACCCTAAGTTGGGATTAAATTTTGTGTTTCTTTGGAGACTCAAAACTATATCACTGTGACAATAAACTCTGTTTATATTTTTCGTCTTTAGATGACGATGATTTCTTAAGACTTAGGGCAGAAAGTTCCAAGTTTGAGTTGAACAATGCATCTAGTGTGATTGTAAATGTGTTGAATCAAAGATTGAACCCGCCGCGAAAAATCCTCACAATTCCTACAAACAGCAAACAATTAGTTATTGTTGTCTCGATCGATTTACCCGGGGGGTTGTTCGACCAAGAACACTTCGATGCTTAAGTTAGCGTTGAGAGAGAAAAATGATATACTTCGAAGCGAAGAATCAACGTACCTTGGAAATGAAATGTGCCTCGCTATTTATAGGAAAATCTTGGGAGCCTTGGAGCGTTCTGATTGGTCGGTTGAATTTTTAATTAATAAATAATATATTATTAATTAAATATACTATTTAATAATTGTAATGATGGTTCATCATGATAGTAATGACAATTATTGTATTTTAATATCAATATTAATTATCCATTATTAAGAATAACGACAATCAACTCTCGGGGAGAATATTGATATTACAGAGATTTTAACCTGATCAAATAACGTATTTAACTGGTAAATAGATTATTTAATGTGTGGGTGTTTTTCAAACGATCAGCGTTATTACCAGGGGCAATTTGGTCATTTTTTGGAATTACGGGTCACGTGGCAGCTCCATAATTTTCGGATGATTTTGGGTTCCACAAATGCCCCCACATCGATTCAGAATTTGGGGAATCCGAAGGGATGTACATTGTTTGGAATCTTATATTACTGGGTTTTCCAGTTACTGTTGGGTTCAAGAATTGAGCCAGTGTCTATTTGACGATTTTACCTCTAGTTATAAGGGCCAAAAGTTGACTTTTTTATTAGAACACTTTTTGAACTTTCCGAACAGACTGTTGAGTAGGTCTCGAGGCGCTGAATCCACAGACAGGCGGCATGCGTCGATCGGAGGTCGGACGCGAAAGTTGTGGGTCAGCGAAGGCGAGGGGTATTTTGGTAATTTTGAAGGGCAAAATGTTGAATTTTGACTCGGACGGTCAAATGGACTTTGACCAATAACTGTGACATAGTTCGGGACGTCACGGGTCCGTAGACAGGCGGCATGTCCAAAACGGAGCTAGGATGTGAAAGTTACGGCTCTACGTAGTCCAGGGGTAAAACGGTAAATTTCCGAGTGAAGGGTGAAACGGGCTTTCAAACGAAAGGTGGATGCTGACTCAAACTACCAGCCAATGATTCATGTCACTTTCCCTCTCACTTTTGCACCTGATTTTAGGGATGAAATCAAGGATTAGGAACATTAATCCCTTATTTAGGGAAAAATCATTCCTTTTGTCTAATTTGTGACATTGTTAAATAACAGATTAATTCAGTTGTGAGAATGAGAGATTGAAAGGATTGAATTAGATCAAAACAAACACGAGGGACAGATGAGTCACTGATTTTGCAGATTTCGAAAATTTTGAAAAATTGTGGTGAAAATTCGAATTCGAATTCGAATTCGTGAGCTTTGAGGATCAAAATTGAGACTTGATTAAGTCTCCTGGGATCATTTCGAACCGATCCACATAAAAAAAAAAGAGGATTGGAGCTGTACTGAGCAAGAACAGAAGCTTCATTCCCTTACCAAAATCGAGCTTGGGTTCGTGTAGTTGGAGGTAAGTAACTACGAAATTGATTATGTAAAAACGTTTATTTTACTCTCACGATGCTTTGTGTGTGAATTAATTTGGAAAACAGGGTCGAATTGGGTGAACCCGATCACGAAATCCGTTTGAAAGTTCATCGTGGGATTGTTTGATTTTGGTTGTAATTGAAGTGATTAAATTTACAGAACCTAAATTAAGATGGTTTAGATGAAATCAGTTTAAAGAACGGAAGAAAACAAGGTCGAATTGATGGAGATTGTTCCGGGTCTGGTTGCGGGTACACTACCCGTTTAACAGAGAAACGGGTTGTAGGGACGACACTGTAGCAATCATTGTTCACCGCACGTAGGTTTCACGCGCAGCCACTCACGGTGGCGCGTGAGGGCGCGTGGTGAGTTTTCTGGAGAAGTGTTCAACAGGTGTTTTATTATACTCAATGTAACGAACATTTTGGTATTGGTTTCGAGACAAACTGACATCGTATCGATATTGTTTCGAGGGTCCGAAAGTTTAGGTTATGTTTTAAATTAATATTTAATTCCCGAAAAATTGTGGGAAATTGATATGATATTCATAGAGTCATTATTGACCTTTCATGGTGTTCTTGGACAGGATTCGAGATTCCTGGCAAGCGTCAGAAATTTAGCGTATGCAACAAGCCTTTTAAATCTATAGGTGACCCTGATGGGACGAGTGAAGTCTCGTGAGGGTTTCCAGCGACGCTACCCACAAACATCTGAGGAATACAGGATAATTTGATCACGCAGAAAGCGATTCGCTCCATTCAAGGAAGGAGAAGATATCCGCATCAGTAGGGTCCGCAGTTTTGTCTTCTGCAACGAGGACCGAGGGAAGGCCGATTGCTGTGTCCGGCCTCACATAGAGATTGCGTTCCACGTGACGCAAGTAAATTTTCTGGTTTTGTCCGCTGACTGTTATGGACTCGAACAATGTAGACGACCAGGCGGAATCAGTTTCGTTTGGCGCGTCAGCTGCTGCCACAATCTAGTTTCCCTCGCTACTGGCCTGTCTCCAGTATTTGTTGTTGTAACAAGATTTTATACTGACAAATCGGCCGCCTGATGCCTTCGTCACTTCCATCTTGGTGTATATATATATATGGTAGTCCCGTTTCCGGTATGCAGAAGGGGAGTGTATCAATGGAGAATGCAAGAGTCAAACAGGAGAAGGAAAAGTGTGAGAGTTTTGAGAGTAAGCTTGGTACTTTTCATTATGTAAAATATTTCAATACAAGAGTGACTCCCTCACCTTTTAGTACGTTAGAATACTTATTTATACTATTCACTTAACAAAAAATACAATGACTAAAATGACTAGTATAATATTGCTAACATCCCCCCTCAATCTCATGTGGAGAACCTCCATCGTGAGATTGGTACAAACAACCAATAATCGGAGCAATAAAACATGAAGTTGCTCAAACATCTAACAACAGCAGCAAGCACCCAAAGCAGCAGATTGGGCAGGAACGAAAAACAAACCAAGCAGCTCAATGTCCACATGTGGTGGTGTGCCATCACTCATTGTATCAAATGGGGCAATTTCCCTCGTGTGAGAATACATGGATCGTGGGTCTCTTGCACATGGGATCAGACAAAGTAAAACAATAATCTGCTCAAACATCTAACAATAGCAGCAATCACCCAAAACCTTGCCCAATATCAGAGTCAGCTGCCAATAATCTGCTGTAATGCCCAATAGGCTGCACAATCTGATCAGTAATAGCAGCAAAAACAATCAGCAGGCATAGGCACTGCCCAATATCAGCACAAAGCACCAGCAATAGCAGAGCACAATCTGATAAAGTATTGCCATTTAAGTTATGTGCAATTTGTTTTAGAAAATGCATATATATCATTACAAAATTAACAATTTCAAAGTTAATTTACCTGAGATAGTGTTTTGAGGAATATTTTAAGAAAACAACTGAATTATATATATATATATACGGGTAATTAATCTAGATGTGGACATATGTATATTATACATTAGCTGCGTTGGGATGCATGCAATGCTTGTTTTGCCATTAATCTTTTCATTAAGCTTCTGATGACCTAGTTTGTCATGTTGATGACGTCATCTTCTGATGACATCACCACGCATCCAAAATATTTAAAATAAAATCTGAAAGAAAAGACGTAATACTGTACATTATACAGAGGAATGATTTTTCTATTTTTTTATTTTTTTTTATCAAAGATGTTGTCTTTTATCATAATCAAAGGTACAAACATAGCATCAAAATAAAGCTATAATAATAAGATTTACAAGACACTAATATAGAAAACTAATACAATAAAATTAGTACAAATAACTAAAAACTTACATCACTAAAATTTTACATAATTATATATTTATTCTAGTCTAACTTCTTCCTTTTTATCGTGAAACACATGGTGAAGAGGAAATTAATTAGGTATGAAGAATAGTCGATAGAGAATTATAGATAGAGGATGTTGAAGACAAAAAAAAAAAAAAAAAAAAGTCACGACGAGTCATATTCAAGGATTATATCCCCCAACCATAAAATTCAAAGTTTCCAATGTGAAAACTTGACTTCACCTGTATAATTGAATTATAGAGTAAACAATATGGATGATATTCCTCATTTGTAAGTAAACAATATAAAATAATTTTGAAATAATTATTTAGGTGTTGAACATTCTAATAATGAGCTCCTTAGCGTAATTACGAGCTATATCCCTATAACAACTACTCCCCTACTACTACAATCACGACCTCCTCCTCCTTCTTCTCTACCCCTAACTTCAACTTTGGAAACACCACCCCTAACGTATAATGAACAGGTGGATGAAAATTCACCCATACCATTAATTGCTTGTTAATTTTAGACACAACTGCAAGGAGATTATTTATAAACTAAAGATTTTAAGTGAAGTAGGACAAGTTTACTGAACATAATCGGTCAGATAATTCATTTATAGACACAGGTCAGTTGTCAAGGCAAGGCTCCTGCTTAACACAAGAGAGCTTCTTACTTATTTGAATTTACCATTATTAGTTTGCTACTAATGTTTTGGAACAAAATATTCAGAATGAGTGATTGCTACTTACGTTTTTTAAATTTTTTTAAGCTTCTGATGACATCGTCAGGTGTGTTATGCTAGTGACGTCATCTTCTGATGACACCACCATGCATGCAAAATATTTAAAATAAAACCTGATAGAGAAGAAGAGAACCGATGAATAAAACAAAAGGCTGGTGAATGTGCGGGTACAAACAAAATATTTGCATTATCAAAGATGATACTACTGAAGGGTACAAACATAAATTTCAAATAAGCAAAAAATGGACGAAATTATCCTAAAAATAAACGTGATCCATGATTGAGAATCAGCCAACAAAATAAACAATATCTGTATGGTCACATTGGTTTGGGGTTTTGCACACACCCACCTACACTTCTGGTTCTGTTTAGGTAAATTCATTAGTTTTAATTAAAACGGTATGTAGATATATCCACTAAATTCGTTCTTCAAGATATACATAGACATCCACACTCCTATCTTCAAAAGTATTTAATTAAATTAAAAAAAATCAATGATCCAAGTGAATTTTCGTCCACCCATTCATTATCATGTTGGAGGGATGGTCTTCCAATGGTACGCAAATCAGCAGAGATTATCAGATTATGTGTACTATATCACGGAAATATGGGTCATCCATTCTATACATTTATGGGTATAAAAATGATATGGGTAAACAATATACGGGTGATATTACTCATTTATAAGTGAAAAATAAAACTACAATATAGAGGTTGAACGTTCTGATTATAATAAATGTATAATTAAAAAAATTTATAAATCAAATGATGAAATGAGACAATACTTAAAGATTTAGTAAAAATGAAAATTTTAGCCTAAAAATGAACGTGATCCACGATTGAGAAAAAGCAAAAATACGAAAGAGAAAACACAAATTTGGGTCCATTACATTAATTATGTAGCTGGCGAAATGAATAGAACGCACCAATAAGAATTAAGAAATGTTTGTGAAATGTATATATATATGTATATATCCTTCCAACCATTTAATCCATAGGCATCTCACGTTGGTTTTGGAAAATCAATATAACAGTTGGGATTCAAAATACTTTGAATGCACTGATAAAGGAGAGTGACACTAACGCCATGACACTAATGGCACACCGAATGCCATAGAAAGATTCGCTTCGATTTTATTAATTCTCACTCTATATCTTGCCCTCAATTCTTCACTCGAATTCTATTCTTAAATTTTTATCAAGCAGTGTGACGAAATTTATGTGAAGAGAATTAAAGTTATATTATATATGAATTTTAATTAAATGAACGGTAAATTACACGCAAACTATGTGACAAAATTATATTATATTTATCAAGCATTTTATGTCTTCAGTATATGAACTTTTTTAGGGAGACAGTAAATTTGGAAATTACATTTCTTGTAAATCACATACGAATTGGGGGGTTTTGGAACTAAAAAAATATTTAAAAATTGTGTAGTTGACGTGTGGAACATAATTCTTATAATTCCCAAATTATGTTTTGCTGACAATTGACATGTCCAACAAATAAAAAATAATATTCTTGTGAATTATTTATTATTATTTAATAACCAATTGTAAATTAATTCTAGGAAGTACGTATTCATTGCAATTCATTTCAACCAATCCGAAGTTCTAATGATTTTCAGCTCTCAACTTTAAATAATAGACATCTTCTCTCCTGCCTAGTAACAAACAATATCTTCATCCCCACATTATTTTGGGGCTTTGTGAACATCCACATATGATTTCATGTAGTTCTAATTCGGTAGATTCATTAATGTTAATAAAGACAGTGTGTACATAAATATTTATAATTTGATCGTGAATACATACACATGCATTCACACTCACCTCTTCAATAATATTAATTAGATTTGAAACAAAAAAAAGTCAACAATACAAGTTAATTTTCATCCACCCGACCGAGAGTTGATTACTAAGGTCGACCATGTCATCCCAGCCGAGAATTGAATTACATGGTCGACCCGGTCGAGATTTTATTACTAAGGTTGACCATGCGACCCATCCGATAATTGATTACTAAGGTCGACCATGCGACCCGCCAGGAATTGATTACTAAGGTTGACCATGCAACCCTGTTGAAAAACTCAACTATCAAGGTCGATCTAATTCAATAGAAAACGTGGCCATGCTCTTATTAGTTTTATTCCGATCGAGATTTATGACCGGGCTCAAACACTCATATCATTACATATAGAAAAGATGACTCATATATTGTCCTAATACGGTATGTATCATCCAACAATCTCTGATGCAGCACGAAGTATAACAGGGTATACAAGTGTAAAACCCTAAAGAACAAACACTGTAATCCACCAGAAGATAACTGAGAAAACTCTCAAATTTGATGGAATAAAATATATGATAATCCAAATACAACGTTTAAAGGTTGTTTAAATACCTAGGAAATCCTAAGTTGAAACCTAGGTAAAAAAGGAAAAGAAAACCCTAACTAATTAAAATTCCTAAAATACTAGGAAAACTTTAAAACTACTTTTGAGGCCCTAAACGTCGATATTCGGCTAAAAGGCCCATATGTCACAACTTATGATGTGAGTTTGTTTAGTCTCGTCGTTCCTTTTCCAAAAAGGTATCATACGCCCCATTTTGAGCTCGGACGCCAAATCTGTAAATTCCGCTTACGTCTTTTTTGCAATTTTCGCTCCATCTCTTCCTCAATTCATTTCGTCATCTGTTCTACATCAGTTCCCTCAACTTCAGAAGAACTCGACCCCGATTTATTATCAGGATAGAGAGCTACATCTTCATGGAACTCATATACGTCAGCCACATTGAAAGTATTAGAAATTCCCATGGATTCCGGCAAGTCTAACACATAAGCATTGTCGTTGATTCTCTTCAGCACTTTAAAAGGCGTATACTTTTTATGTTTCAGCTTACTGTATGTACCCGCAGGGACTCTTTCCTTCCTTAAAAACACCATAACAGAATCACTCTCTTGGAACATCTTAACTCACCTATGCTTATCGGTTGCTGCTTTATACTTGGCATTGGTCTGCTCCAACTTCTGTCTAACTTCATCCCTAACAACCACTACACCTTCAGCCATACTTTCTGCAGCAACACTTACTCCATGACCATTAGGCAACTTCACGAGGTCCACCACATGACTAGGTACAACAGTATAAACATTGGCAAACGGCGACTTCCCTGTGGCACTATGAACTGCACTATTGTAAGCGAACTCCACCTGTGGAAGGGCATAGTCCCACTGCTTCGGCTTATCACTACAAATGCTACGCACCATGTTCCCCAAAGTTCTGTTTATCACTTCAGTATGACCATCAGTTTGAGGATGGGCAGTGCTACTACGATTCAAAGCAGTCTCGAACATCCGCCACAAAGTAATCCAGAAATGGCTAAGGAACTTGGTGTCATGATCAGATGTTATAGACTTAGGCACCCCATGCAGTCGAACAACCTCCCTGAAATATAGTTTGGTTATGTTGGACGCATCCGCTGTCTTCTTACAAGCTATGAAGTGCACTCCTCTTTGTGTCCTAGGTAATGCGAGCACAAAATCCATAGCTACATCCTGCCAAATATCTTTAGGAACAGGTAAAGGCATATACAAACCAGTATTTTGAACTTAACCCTTTGAAGTTTGACACGTATAACACTTTGTCACAATAGCTCCAACATCCTGTTTCAACTGTGGCCAATAGTATCTCTCCTCCAAGCTTGCAATGGTTTTATCTCGGCCCAAATGGTCACTCAATCTTAGACCATGTAAATCCTGAATCAGCTTCTCTCGTAAGGATGAAATAGGGATACCCAACTGGTTACCCTTGAACAAATACCCCTCATTAAGAAAGTAATCCGCTGTTGGTTCAAGATTAACACACTTTCGCCATACTTCTTTGAAGTCCTCGTCACTTTCATACAACTCCTTCATATATTCGAACCCCACAATTTATTGAGAAAGTGTAACCAGCAAGGTAGCTTGTCTACTTAGAGCATCAACCACACGATTTAGTGTCCCTGATTTATGTTCGATAACAAATGGAAACTTTTGAAGAAAAGTCACCCACTTGACATGTATCTTATCAACGTGTTTTTGGCTATTAATGAACTTCAACACTTGGTGGTTGGTAAACAGTACAACTCCTTTTGAATTAGGTAGTGCTCCCATTGTTTCAAAGCCCTCACGACTGCATAAAATTCCTAGTCATAGGTACTCCACTTCTGCCAAGCTTCACTCAAATTTTCAGAAAAGAACGCTATTGGTTTCTTTTCTTGTGACAATAGAGCCCCCACTCCTACTCCACTAGCATCATATATTGACCTCGAATACTCTCTCAATGTTCGGAAGAGCAAGAACTGGGGCAGTGCAAAGCTTTTCTTTGATGAGGGCAAAGCTTTTCTCTTGCTCATCCCCCCACTGGAATTTTTCCTTTTTCAAACATTCAGCGATAGGTATCGTAAGGGTGCTAAAGTTCCTTACAAACCTCCTGTAGAACGTGGACAACCCGTGGAAACTTCTCACTTCAATTATCAACCTTAAAGCCAGCCAATCACAGTTTGCCCAAATTTTCTCATCATCCACCTGAATGCCATTCTCACCAACCACAAATCCCAAAAACAACAACTTATTTGTACAAAAGGTACATTTTTTCAGGTTCACATACAACTTATTTTCTTGCAAAACCCCTAAAACTTTCCTCAAATGCACCATTTGTTCTTTTTTTATTTGACTATAAATTAAAATATCATCAAAGTAAACCACAAAAAAAAAGACCCAAGGAATGGACGAAGAACCTGATTCATAAGTCTCATGAAAGTGCTAGGTGCGTTTGGCAACCCGAAAGGCATGACCAACCATTCGTATAATCCATCCTTGCTTTTGAACGCCGTTTTCCACTCATCACCGGATCTGATTCGAATCTGGTGGTAGCCACTCCGCAAGTCTAACTTTGTGAAAACCTTAGAACCCTCAAGTTCATCCAACATGTCTTCCAAGCGCGGTATGGGAAATCTAGATTTGACTATTATTTTGTTGATTGCTCGGCTGCCAACACACATACGCCAATCATTCTCTTTCTTAGTAACTAGAAGGACACGAACTGCACAGGTACCAAATCAATTTGATGCCGAATTTCCCGCATAGGTGGCATTTCATTAGGCAAATCTTCAGTCACGAGCTCATTGAGTTCCTTCAACATCTGTTTCACATCATTGGGGATTTCGTCCTTTTCTTTACATGTAGTCATTAATCCCTTCAGCACCATGGGATAAAAATAATCTGCTTCTTTGATTGCCTTATTTATCTCCCGCTCACTGTTAGTCAAAGTTAGGAAACTCGAACTCTCCTTTCTTCGGACACTCAACTTTCCCGAATGTGTGATAGAAGCCATACCAATTTTGTGATTATTCCAAGTAAACAAGATAACATTGTCTCGACCCTTAAATGTAGTATCCACATTAAACTGCCAAGGTCGCCCCAATAAAATATGACAAGCATCCATATCAATTACGTCACATAATATTTTATTACTGTAATGCTTACCAATAGAGAGTGGTACACCACAGATCTCAGAGACTCGAACTGAATGTCCTTTCTTCACCCAACCCAGCGAACAAAGAGTGCTACGTGGCTCTGTTGGTAGCTGCAAATGCTCCACTAGTTTCTTCGACACAAAATTCTCACAGATGCCATTATCTACAATTACATTGCATATTTTTTTTTAATGGAACAGTGAGAACGAAATATACTACTACACTGGCCTTCCTCTTTTGGAGATAAAAGAACTTGTTGCATCACCAAAGTAACCCGTTCTAAGCCCTCTTCAATTGAAAACTCGGCTCCTTCATAGTCATCCTCAAAACCTTCTCCGGATTCTTCTTCTTGACCATCATCATCCACGTCTACTAAATTGGCCTGTCTCCGGTCGGGGCAAACATTAGAACGATGCCCTTATTTGCCGCAACGATAACAACTATCCCCTATGGATCTAGCATACGGATTCTGATTCAGCTTCTGGGGCTGATTTCGAATCTGCCCTGATAGGACCCACCCCTAATCCCCCGGGATTAAGGGCTAAATCTTTCTCCCCTCTAATTTACGCATGACACGAAGGCTAAACCGACGTCTAACCTCTATGTGACACGTAAGTCGGACAAGGGATTCTCGATTCGACCGTCCAACAGCATCTAGACTTCCTAGAGTGCACAAAATCTATTATGGATCGTACGTGCGATGTCTCTGTCTCTCTCGACCAATAGCCCGCACCTCAACAACTTGGAGGGTATCAAAAACATGAAAAGACTGTGAGTGGACAAAAATAAAGTATAAGTTTATAAAACAGTTTATAGAAAAGTACATTTTTACCCTCCATCTCATATTCAAAACCATTAATGAAAACCATTATTGAAATGCCGAATAAAATCCGCCATTCAAATCCAGGCCTCAGCCCAAAATCACAAATCAATCGGAAAGTACGGGAATTCGGTCCCAAAACTCATCAAATCCAAATCATCTGGACTACTGCCCAAAACATCTGAAAACCAGTGAAAAAACATCAATCATACAAGTTTACTGGATCTCAAGTGCACCCGAGTCTTTAAACTCAAAACCATGCGCAATAATCAGGCCTTCCCGGGATATCAACGAGTCTTTAAACTCAAAACACAATCAATAGGCCTCGGCGGGGCGGGGGGGGGGGGGGGGGGGGGGGGGAACCGAGTCTTTAAACTCAAAACATATACCGAGTCTTTAAACTCAAAACATATAGCGAGCCTTTAAACTCAAAACATATCAATCCAGGGCCCTCCCCCCGTCAATCATCCGAGTCTTTAAACTGAAAACCAGATCCAACGGTTTTTCTTTTTCTTTTTTCGGGTCTTTAAACCCAAAACCATTTTTCATTCGAAAACCATAGAAAATCCTTATCCGAATTCGCAACAATGATTCCGTAAGCTATCATCCCGAACCCAAATCCAAACTTCCTTTCCAAGTCTCAAAACCAAATCCAAAACATCGTTTCCGAAATCCAGTTCCAAACCGAAATCTCATTTCTGAAATCATATGAACAGGGCTCCAAGCCCGAAATCACTTTTCCGAAATTCATTTCAAATCCTTGAAATCAAATTATATTTCAAATCCCGAAGTCAAATCATCAAAATCATGCTCAAATCACAATAGAAATCGAAAACCTCGTAAAACGTGCAATTACGTAAATATTTCATAAACCGTGCAAAACTGTAAACCATCAAGATCATAAATTAAATCATAGAATCACGTATATGAAACATATAAAAACATATATGCATGCATCATAAGTTTGAAAGCAAGGTCCACTCACAGAACAGTTATGTCGCCGCCTCGATACGAGTGCACTTACGTCGTTCCTTGCCAAACCACTATCACCGGCTTTCCCGAACCTGTCCAAATCCCATAATGAGGTCACTAACTACTTCATCAAGCTTATACTAAATCCCCGTAATTTTCTCGAATTTTTAACTATTTTTAAACGCGTCCTAAAACCTTCTGACATCCCGAAACATATCGAGACGAGGTCCGATTGACTCGAAACTAGCGTCAAAATGTTCGTTACATCGAATACTTTAAAAGTCATGTTGGAAATTTCCCCAAAAGGGGCCCCACACGCCCTCATCAGCCGCCCAAAGGGGCTGCGCGTGGGATCCACGCGCCTACTGTTCATTTCCTTCAACCTTGGTCAGACCGAGTCTGAACCGGTCGAGGCCGACCCGGTCCTGTCCTGAATCAGCGTGAACGGTTTTGTCCAATTCCACTTCCTTTTTTAATCCGTTTTTAATCCTAATTAATCTACTAATTCCGTCCTTTCACTTGTGCTTCCCGGCCACCATTTCCTTTCCTTTCAAGCTCAAAAGTTTTGTTTCATCTTTTAGAACCACACCTAAACCATTAATTCGAGAGACGATGATTAAAACGGAATTTTCCATGTTTGAAGGAAAACGATGCAGTTTCGCGGGAACCTCCTTACCGCCCACCATAGGCCTCCAAACTGGGCTGGATCAACTCCTGGTTACCTCTAAATCATCCCCCTATCACCCAATTAATGATTAAAGTCTTCCTCACAATTAGCCATGTCTGAAACAAAACAGGGAAAAACACGGTGTCTTACCGCCACGCGCCGTCGTGGACGCCACCGTCGACGTCATTCCAACCTCCTCTCGTACATCCATTCACCAGTCACAGTTTAGAGTTTAAGGGAAAATATATTCCTGATCACACACTCACGAGTCCCCTGTTTTTCTCTATGTTTCCCCATTTGATCGATTTCAGCCCAAATTTAAACACGGCCTAACCGTGTGAGACTCAGCTAGAACCCACTTTAGGGTGGACAAATGTCCTTCTCTTTGTGGCTCTTATTCAAAATATCCAATCGAGCCAGCCCAGGTGTCCTCATCTAAGTGCTCATATAATTCAGGTTGCCAAAAGACCATTTTACCCCTACCGTCCAAAATTACCAATCCGCCCCTAGTTTTCCCTAACCCGTAATTTTGTCATCCGAACTCCGATGACAACGTGCCGCCTGTCGTTGTATTCAGGAGATCGAGACCTACCTAACGGTCCTCGAATTACGTGATAATTCCAAGTCGTTTGAAAAGTCAACCTTCTGCCTTCTTTCAACCAATTTACCAAACTACCCTCGAACTTCCGAACGTCATAACTTCTTACTCGGTTATCGGAATCGGACGTGTCACCTGTCTACGAACGCGTGACGTCCCGAACTATGTTACCGTCATTGGTCAAAGTCCATTTGACCAGCCAAATGAAAAGTCAATCGTTTGCCTAATTCTAGGGGCAAAACCGTCATTTCGCACCGTCCGTCCAAAATCAGTCAACTAATCACCGATTAACTTTACTAATCTGTCATTAACCACTAATTTAATCCCAGTTTATGAGACGGGTCGTTACATGCCCCCCAATCAAAATTTCTGCTACTCCCCTCATTACCTCTTATAGGCTAGAAATTTGAAGGTTTTGAAGTGCCTTGCTACACGGATTTTCCCTTATCAGTAAGGAAAATTGAATTATTTTCTAATAAATCCGGCATATTCCTCTGATAAGGCAATGGGCGTTTTTCTTTTTCCATCAACTCAGCTTTCATCGCCATGTTAATTGCCCCTTGCAAGGACCACAAATTCTGCAAGCCAGTGTTCTCTTGAATGGCAGGTTTCAACCCGTTCATATACCTCGCCTCTTTCTGATTCTCGGTCTCCCTTAGGTTATTCCGTTCAGCCAATCGCATGAACTCATCAGTATATTCAATCACTGTTTTATTGCCTTGAACACATACCATGAACATCCGATACAAAATTTTCTCTTGGTCAGCAGGTAAAAATCTCTCCATCATAAGTTGTCTCATCTTTTGCCATGTCCGAACCCTATTTTTTCCTTGCTTTTGACAGGTATTCTGGAGTTGATCCCACCAAACAGCCGATGTGATTTTTAAACCGAAAGCAACCATCTTTACCCTTTTGGCCTCATGAATCTTCATGAGCTCGAAAAATCTCTCTACGTCCACCAACCAATCTAAGAAATCTTCAATCTTCAAATTTCGATCAGAAAACAAGCTAAATATTTATAGTGTCCCTTCTCACTTAAAGTCCCAACTACGACACTGCATGAAGGAATAAATCAACAGAGTTAAACTCATCCGGATCTTTAATTCCTTCCCCTATACTTAAACTCATATTAAGTTAGTTTAATTGAAGGAATAAATCAACATAGTTAAAGTTTGAATGTTTGTGGTGTATATGGGAGGTGAGAAGAGGTCTATTATTTATGGTGGAGATTTGAGAGTAACTTGGACTTCTGATTTGTTGAAAGGAGATGTGATGAATACGTAATTCTTCTTGAACTTAATTACCGGTTATTGGTTATTAAATAATAATAATTCGCAAGGAGATGCTTTGTTATTTGCTAGAGAGGACTTTAGGTTAATAAATAATCCTTTTAGGAAAAGGATATTGCTTATTTTTTTTAATAATAAATAACTCTTAGGAATATATTATTTGTTATGGTGCGTAAATCATATTAATTAATATATTTACTCTTTAAATACAATAATTAATGAATGGATGTTAATGTCCTTAATTAATTACCGAAGATAATTTGAACATTATATGAATTATATATCACATGGTAATTACACAATTTTTGAATATTTTTTTTGTCCCAAACACCCTAAATTATTATGTGGTTTACAATAAATGTAGACTTCTAATGTAGTTAGACTCCCTAAAAATGTTCATATATTGGAGACCTAGAAATGCTTTCACATGATGTTCTTGTATATTGTATATTGCATATTGTTACGTCTTCATCTACTTATTTGATGAAATTTACGATTTTGAATTGATGTATACCTGTTTGGGGGTGATGTGAGTTTATCCACCCACCCAATATATGAAGCAAGGGAATTTTTCGGCTTGGATTTTCGAAGAGTTTCGGCCAGGCTATTGGTTGTTCTTCGGCCTGCTTTTGGTGTTGGTCTTTGGCTGGATTTCTCAAAAGAGTTAGCTGTGAGATGGAGTTGGCTGGGAGTTTCTCAAGTGAGTTGGCTGGGAGTTTCTCAAATGAGTTGGCTGGAGATGTGTTTTGCTGAGGTAAAAGGGAAAACACATTTTGGAAGTAGAGGTGCAGCTGGATTTGTGAAGTAGGGATCAGCTAGAAGAAAAATATTTCTTTTGGTATGCGTTGTTTTCTTTTGCTAGTGAAGGTTAGCCGTGAGGTGACAAGAAGGAAAGGATTGATTGGTGTGGAGGCAACCCAAGGAAATATTTATATATATTAAAAGAGAGTGGGCAAGCTACCATTGAGCAATCCGATATAAACATATGGGTAGGTGATTTCTTGCATGTATGTATGACAAAAAGCATGTGGTTAGGTGACTCAAGGACTCTTTGTCCATAAGAATGTACGTATGGTTTTCAAAAGCCAAAGGCTTGTCAATTCAAAAGCCAAGAGATCGTGTCAACAAAGTCAAGATCAATCAAGTTCCCTTTTTTACATTTTCCTACATATTTTATAATAAGCATGGTATCCATGAATTTAAACATGGGATGAGAATGTGTTTCCTTTCTTAAGTTAAACGGTTGTGGGATTTAAGTGAGAAGGAGATGCTTTTGTTTCTCCTTCAAGACGGTGACCCCATCAAAGGTGTGGATTTCGTATGCATTTGGGACATATACATATGGAAGGATACAAGATTTTGGAAGAATATGATGGCTCATGAACATATAATCATACTCGTGGATGTCGATATTTTAGGCCAATATTGATCGGAACATGGACTGAGAAGGATTAGAATTGAGGGTTCCACTTTAGGGTGGTCGATCATGTAATCCAACTCTCGGTCAAGTAGACCATGTAATTGGTTTTTGGCCAGGTCGTATGGCTTTTAGATCCAGAAATAAAGCAACGGCCACAAATGGCCTAAAGACACTCAATAAAATTGGGGTTGAGTTCGTGTTTTACTAAATTTAACTTTCTTCAACACTACCCAAGACTTGAAAAAATGGATGCGGGTCGGGTTCTCATTAGTTCTCACCCGACCATGATTTGTCAAATGATCGAAATAAAGAAATAAATCAAGCCAAGATTATGTCAACCTAGAACCTTTTCGTTCGGATCATTTCAATATCAATCCACCGTGAATCAAGTCATCTTAACAAGGGAAGTTTTTACAATTTGACTTGGAAAGATTTGGGTGGCCTGAGTTGGAAAGATTTGGGTGGCCTGAGTTGGAAAGATTTGGCTGGTCTCGATTTGGAAGGATTGCGGGAGGATCAAATTTGGAAGGATTTCGAGTGGCTCAACTTGGAAGGTTTTTCAAGTCAGAAGAGTGTAGGCCAAGCATGGCCAATTCGTGGGTTGGTTAAACCCTATAAATAGCTAAGGTGAAGAAGAGAAAGGGACATCAACATCAACACACAAACTTACTCTTATCTTGCACCTTTTCAATCCGTAGACTAGATTTTCATGTTCAAGTTCTAGTCAGTCAAGTTCTTCATTTTTCTAGAGTAAGTTTATTTTCCAGAATACTTTTAATTACTTTATTTTAAATTCAAGTTCATTTTTATTTAATCTTTATTTTTATTCAAGTTCATCCATTAACGTTTGTTTAATAGTTTTACTTAATTGCTTCGTTAATTTTTAGTTTATTATTCTTGCCTTTAATTTTAATTATTGCTTTTCTTTTAAGTATCAATTTATTACATTTACGTTTAAGTTTATTTTCTTCAAGCATAGTTAATTTTCTCACTCAATTTAATTATTGCACTTGCACTTCGTTGACATAATCAAAAAATATAACACCCTCGATCCCAAGAGAGTGAAAGAACCCAGGCCGAGAGGAGGTTCCTTGCTCGGCCGCACAATCATAAGGTTAGAAGTCGGCCTTAGGGGCGCACCCAATATTTACAATTCCATTCAGGCCATTTGGTGGCCGGGTGGTGGCACGCCTGCGCATTTATTCGAAGAAGGACCAAAATCCCTTCTAACGGTTTGATAAATCAAATCGAGGGAAACAATACCAAAATAATTAAAAGATAATACTATCCGGACAATTCAAGAGAAACTACACTTATAGATCATATTTATAAATTACATATTAATAAAAGTAGGACTGACCAAATGTAGTTGCCTTAGCATTTTCCATATTTTTCACATGGCTTGTGTGTAATTTACCATTCTTTTAATTAAAATTCATATGTGGTATAATTTTAATATCCTTCACATAAACTTCATCATATACGCTTGATAAAAATTTACCACTAGAATTCAAGTTAAAAAAATGAGAGCAAAATATCGAGTGAGGATTATTAATAGAATCAAAGCGAATCTTTCCATGGCAATCGATTGTTTATTTTGGTTCGACGGATTCCAAAAGTGTGCCATTGCTCAGGGCCGGCCATAGCCTAGGGCAGTAAGGGCAAATGTCCTGGGCCCACGAACAAGGAGGGTCTAAAATTTTAAATTTGTCTTATTTTTATAGGAAAAGAATAATAGAATAAAAGAATATTTAAAATTTAAAAAAATATTTAAATTAAATTTAAAGAATTATTTTATTAAAAATTGGGCACATATTTTTGAAATATTATAAGAGTTATTCTGATTAATGTATACTTATCTAGCTTGTCTTATAAAGTCATTAAGATTATAACTCTAAATTTTTTGATAAAATTTCACCGTTTCTTAAAAATATAATATTGCAAAAATGAAAATATTTTATATGTATGATTGATGTGATTAAATTCTTGAATTTTTTTGGTATATTGCGAGGAAGATGAAAAAAAAATTAAAAGTTAAAAAAATTATTTATTTTGCGTATGTAAATATACATTATAGAGGTACTTTTATAATGTTTGTTTTGGGCCTCCAATTTATTAGACCGGTCCTGCCATTGCTCTCATGACATTGGCGTCATTATCCTCTATCGGTGCATTCAAAATCTTTCGAATCCCCAACTGTTGTATTGATAGCAAAAATTAATGGGAGATGCCTATGGATTACATGGTTGGAAGGATATTGCATTCTACAAACATTTCTTAGTGGTGCCTTCTATCCATTCCGCCAACTATATACATAATTCATGTAATGGACCCAAGTTGTTGTTCTGCCTTTTGTATGTCTGGTTGGTTCCCAATCGTGGATCACAATCATTTTTAGACTAATTAATATTTACATCTCACTAATTCTTTAAGTATTTTCTCCCTTCATCGATTTATCAAAATTTTCTAATTATACGTATATAATATAACAAGAACATTCAACCCTTAAATAATCACTTCAAAATTATTTGTTCAGGCAAAAAATATTGTAATTTTATTATTACTTATAAATGAGCAATATCGCCCATATATTGTTTACCTATATCATAACATGTATAGAATGGATGATCCATATTTCCCCGATACAACACACATCACCTAATAATTCCCTGCTGATTTGCGTACTATTGGAAGGTCATCCCTCCGATATGATAATGAATGGGTGGACAAAAATTCACATGCATCGTTGGATTTTTTTTCAAAAATTTAATTAATACGTTTGAACATGTGAGTGTGAATACATGTTTATGTCTTGATGAGCAAATTAAATGGATATATGTATGCACAGTCCTTATTAAAATTTACCTAAATAGAGCCACAAATGTATGTGGATGTGCACAAACAAGCCTATATAACCAACTCAACTTAACCAATTAAAGTACTAAAGGCAAATAGTGTTACACGGTAATACGGAGCATCTAGGTAACCATTTAGTAAAAGTACAAAACCCTACTCTGAAAAGTCATAAGGTGCACAGTTGGGAAATTATGTCTTGATCTAAAAAATCCACCACTGTCTCTACGCAACAGCATGGAGGGAACGTACAGCCATTAACAACTTAAGTGGGCAAAAGCAATCATTTGAACACACTAATTTTGAGGAAATAAACACTTTTTCCTCTTGTTATAAAACATGCATGCAAAAAATAAACTACCAGCTTTCAGTTAAAATAAAACAATAACTCTTGGGACCCATGAAAAATCATGTAGTGTATATAAAATCCTGTGACACACCTGAAATCCCCTTTTATAAAATTAGAGGGAAAACATGGATACAGATATCAGCAACCAAATACAACGAATCCTTGAGTATCTTGGCATTAGCTATCTAAATAACTTGTATTACTAGTAGTTAACCTTGGGATCATGTGGAGTAATACCCCAGCAACGTCCGAGTCATGTTCCCGAGATCTACCGATGTCTGTGTGGTATGGTAGAATCGGGTGATGTTCGGAAGATATCATAATATCTCACAGCCCTAAGATCTAACGACATCCGAGTAACCATAGCATATCATTATGCCGAGATCCGATTGTCTCAAAAAATGGCTCACACGGGAAAACATTTATGGAAAACAACCAAAATGTTACTTTTAAAATAAATCATTGACTTTAGACCCAAAAAAAAAGTGTTCAACTAGGCCTAATCCCAAAACATTATTTCTACAAAACCAGGGAACAATGTCCAGAAAGCACATCATGAATAATTATTCTAAATCCGTAAATTATTGAATATCAATAAACATTTAGAATAATTCCTTCTTGCTATACATAAAAACAATAAAAACATTTAAAATATTTAATTTTGCATGCATAAGAGTTTATAAAATAAATTCCACTCACAGTTAGTCCAATAAGCTCAATCATGAGCTATGCGCTCCTCTGAAGCCCCCGGAGCCTTCTGACCTAAAGAGAGTAACTATCGAGGGCCGTTATGTTAAGCATAACTTCATGGTCGAACTCCCTAAATATCAAGATAACATATGCCATTTTAGTCTATCGAAACTAATCGAAGATAATGTCCAATAGACTCAAAATTTGTGCTAAAAGGTCCGAAATGTCGAAAAAATAAAATAATGTGTTCACCAGAATACGGGAGTAGGCAATTCATGTGCCGCCATGCGCCGGTGGCCAAAAAAAAGGCCCAGGCTTCATGTGCCTTAAATTCATCTACTCAAATACAACAATCCAAATATAAGGTCCGAATTGAGATTCGTTACTTGTGGTGGCGGAAAATAGCCATGAAGTTGGTAGTTACTGTTTATCGCACTAACTTCTTCTCCCAATGCTGTCGATTTCAATGGTGGGCACGTTGAGCTCGAGAGAAGATGAGGAAAATGATGGTATGATTAGTTTGAAGTGATTTTATCTAAATCAAAACCCAATGAGGGTTTGTATATATTTAAGGGTGTCGGTGAGAATAGAGAACAACAATGAGTAAAAAAAAAAAAAGATCTACCTGATTTAACCAAAAAAATAAAAAGATCTACCCAACCAGATTATCAAAATGCCCTTAGAAGTTTGTAGACTTATAACTCCCTCATTGAATTTATATGTTACGCATGTGAGTATGCATGTCTACGAACTCGTGAGTCTGAAACCTATATAATGATCATAAAACAAAATTATGAAATTACAAGTGTGGATTAGCCTCCCTATTCTCTCTTCTCAATCCCAAAGAAAAAAAAAATACCATAGAGATTACACCTCTTCATCATTCTTTTGAGTTGGAAATAAGAGTTTCTTATGGTGATTGTCTAGTTTGAGTTATGTTCAAATTTAATTAGTTTCCCCATCAATATTATTTTTCAATTTTTTCAATCCATTCCCATACCCAAAATCATCATTTATTTGTTTAAAAATCCTCAAAATTAAATATTATTTAGTTATATATATATATAATAAATAAGTTGACATAAACAAAGGGTTAGAATGGCAAAATAAGGAAACACAAATTAAGTAATCGAAATAATACATATTAGTTGACATTATCATTTTAATAAGGTAGATTCCATTAATTAAGTGAATGAAATGAGTTTATCATATATATATATATATATATATATATATATAATCCCCAGTGCGAATTATTATCAACAAACCCTACAAAATTTAGGTCACATTAATTTACTTACCATATCCTATAATTATATCTATGACATATATATGGCATACATTTACAACATATGTAATATATACGCCATATTACTATGATACAATATCATGAAATAAATTCTACTAAATCACCACGTATTATTAGAATGTTATCCCTTCAAATCATTAATTAGTGCACTTAATGTGATTCCTGTTCCCTGTGATAGGATTTTTCAAATTCGTCTCTTGAAAGATAAAACCGATACTTAATATGTGCAATATAATATTCAAAAAAATATAGTCCCTTTGATGTGATAAAAATAATGTTATTTGGATTTAATAAATTGATCATATTTAGCGACCACATTATGGCATTCTATTGACCACAAAAAATAAATTTAAAGTGATTTAGTTTCTTAAAGTAACACCATTTATTGATTGTTATATTGATAACTAAATATGGTTGATTTAAAAATCTCTTCATAGGTTTTTGAATGAAAACAAGAACATTTGGTTTAGCAAATCCATGATAAGGCTTAATTGCCACACGTATACTACGTCATCCAATATGTGTTGGCCATGTGTTAGACTTGAAAATTTGTCACACTTGAGGAGACATGTGAGAATGTGAAGGTACACATGTCAAACATTGGAAGGTTGCACAACCTTGTCCAATTTGAGTATGGATATAAGACTAGAATTGTTTCCTAGCATTTATTCTTTGCTAGGGAACATGTTGGTGTGTTAGTTGCGATCACAAGGACACCTCACTCACGTCTAACATCTAACGTCTAACACCTAATCATGGGATAAGCGACGTGATAATGATCAAGCCATTGAAATATTAACATATCCTTTTCCTCCCACATCTGATGTTATGGACGGTGAGACCCCTAGATTTCAGCCTGAAGATTCTGAACTCTATTACGAGATATTGTTAAAAGAAGCTCAACGTGAATTGTACCCAGGTTGTTAATTTTTTTTGTTCTTCGGGCAGTTTTGGAGTTGATGTAACGGCCCGCAATTCCGAAGAATTGGAAAATGACCCTTTTACCCATAGTTAAAGGGTTGACTCTTTGTGGTCAAAGTTAAAATGTTGACTTTTGACTGGAGATACTTTTTGCACGTTGATCGAGGCCAATAGCGTAGATCGCTGGTTTGCGATTATGCAGAGAGACAACACATCAAATTTGGACGTCGTACGACAAAATTACGAGCCTAGAACGATTTCATCGGATTTTATGGTTACACGAGTTACGAGGTCATTTGAATTTTATTCTTTTGTGGGCTTAGATGTTTGTCTCCAAGTTTAATGGATGAGTGAAACTTGTCACTCATCCACTAATCCTTATCTCTTACACAACCACTTCTATTTTTTGGTATCTGCTTACCCGAAACCTCATCCCTCGCCATTCCACCATCTTCATCTGTCATTTTTCTTGCAATGAGGAGCCCTTAGTGAGGCTACGCATCTGGGAAGGACGAGGGAAAGAGGAACAGCCCCGGTGGCTGCTTGGGGAACACAGGAAACAGGTAAGCCCTTGACCCAAAAGAAAACCAAGATGATTGGGTTTTGATTTGAGACGTGAAACCCTGATTCTTGGTCATTTCCATCTTCTGTGAGTTCTTAAGAGTGAACAGAGCCAAGAAACAGACAGAAAGAGCGTTGGAAAGACCCTGGGTGGATGTACAAGTTGGCCAATAAGAATCGAGCTTGGCCATAACAATTGAAGTGAGTTTTTCTTACTTTTGAACTCGTGGAATTTCTCCTAGGTGAGAGATGAGTCAAATCGTGAAAAAATGGTGGAAAATGGTTGAGAAATGACGAAGTTAGAACAAAGTTGGCTTTCAAGTTGAATGACCCGTTACAGGGATATGGGTCGACCCAGCTGGAGGTAGGAAACGATGACGTGGTAGTCCACGCCATCGCTGTCAGGCCACGTGGCAAATAAGGTGATGCCATGTGGCAACATGTTAAGTGCTTGCTAGTGTTGACGTGGTAGAGGCTGACGCCAGTAGGGACACGTGGACGTGTCAGGTGGTGACACATGGCACCAACCAGGGAATGCCACATGGCAGTTTTCCAGAAACTGTCAATGTCAGGTTGTCAGGCTGAAGTCAGAAATGACGCCAGTAGGTGACATCATCAGTGACTATAGCGTTGGCCAACGTTGATCAAACTTTGACTGGCATGTATGGGCGTGTGAGCACGATTTTTGAGGTCAAATCGATCTTGTTAGAAAGATTTTGATGTTCTGAATCCAATGGTGGTGGTTTCAAATCGATCGGAGATCATTTGGTGGGAATTTTATAGGTTTTACTCCTCGAGAAGCGTGTTCAAGATGAGTATTCTTTTCCGGGGGTTTTTGGGGTTTCTTATATGGACTTGTATAGGTTGTTAGTAACCTTCGGGTTTGACTTTAAAAGGCCTAGACGTCCTGGAGGCTTCGAATTGGCTTACAGCTTTTGTTTTGAGCGAGCGGTAGTATGAGTGAGTGGACTTTTGTTTTCTTAACTCTATGCACATATTTTTATATGGTTTTTACATGATTTATAATGAGAATTTCTTGATGATTGGTTATCTATGATTTATATGGATTTCTTGGGAATTTCGGTGTTATTTAAGAAAAAGGTTATTTAAAACGTTTTGCGAGGAAATTGGGTTTAGTTATGGGTCAGGTCGATACGAATCCGTAGAAAAAGGTTATTTAAACTGTTACGTAGATCGGGTCGATACGAATCCCTAGAAAGGCGGCACGCCGAAATTGGACTTCGAACGGAAAAGTTATGGGTCACAGAAGTTCGACTATGCACGCATTACGAGGCAATGATGAGGTGGCAATATCTGATTGGGCAGATATTTAAGTGGAACCCATGGATGAGTGACAAGTGTCACTCATCCCATTGGGCCAAACCCTCATTTTATGAATCTAAAAGGTGATTGGTGGGTTTAATATTATATTAATAGTTTTGGGATTATTTTATAATATCCCTTAATCTCTCTCTCAATCTTAGCCCCTCATCTCACCCTTCCCCTTCATCCTCACCGTCCATTCTTCTCTCCCTCTCACCTAATCACCATCCCTCTCTGGTTTCTCACAAACCCGAACACCATTTCTTCCTCGCTAAACCAGCAAAACACACACCACATCATACCACCACCATCACACTTGCATCAATACGGTTGTGTGGAAAATTGTGAGAGGATGAGAGTGATGAAGACGGCGGTCCACGGCGGCTCACGGTGGGGGGGTAAGTCAAACCAAACCCAAGAGCCCATTTCTATTTTTAAAAATTGAAAGTTAAGATTTGGTTGGTGTTTTGAGTCCTTTTCGATTCTATGGAGACCTAGGGACCAAGACGACACGAAGAGTATTGATTTTGATGAAAATGGACGCCTGGAACGACTGCAAACCAAGCTTGAAGATCAAGATCATATGATTTCAGTGGGTTTTTCTGTGTTTTTAATAGCTAGAAAGATTAGGTTTGAGGTTAGGAAGGTTTAGGAATCAAAAAGGGAAAGATTGGATTGAAAATTAACAATTTTGGGCACTGAACCGATCGCGCCGGTCCGGTCCGATTCGAACCAGGTGGACCGGGTTCACGCGAGGTTGATGGTGACACTGTAGCAGGCTCGTGGCTTTCATGCGCATCCCCTTTGGGTGGTGTGTGAGGGTGCGTGGAGGGTAGTTTGGGGAAGTGTTCAACATGTGAATTAATCTATTCGATGTAACGAACATTTTGGGACTGGTTTCGTGTCGATCAGACACCGTCTCGATAATGTTCGGGACATCCGAAGGTTTAGGATCGAGTTTAAAAATACTTAAAAATTTGGGAAAATTACGGGGCTTCAATGAGAGATTAATAAGGTAGTTAGTAACCCTCTAGATTGATTTGCACAAGTTTGGGAGTCCCGGTGACGATGATTAGCTCGGTGAGGCTTACGTCACGCAAATCGAGGCGGCAGCTTAGGACGGTTTATGGGTGGACCTTGATTTCTAAACTGTTATGCATGCATAAATGTTTTATATGGTTTATAGATTTAATTCTATGATGATGATTTGGATGATTTTGAATTATATGGTTTCACGCATTTCGAGGCGATTTACATGCTTGACGTAAATAGAGGTTTTCAGTTTTACACTGATTTTCCGTACTTATAGTTTTGGAAATGATTTCATATAATGGTTTTGGATTTGAAAAGGTAAACTCAGGTTCGAGGCCCATTTTTTTTTGGAAACCCTCGGACTCGAAGTCCATTTAGTTACGTTTTCGGGCTAGAGGGCCAGTTGGTTCTTGAATCGATTTCGGATTTGGAAATATGGACCGGGCACGAGACCCTTTTGATTTACGAACTCTCGAACTTGAAGTCCATTTGACTTAACGAGGCATTGGGCTGAAGGCTCAGTGGATTTACGTATCGGGCTCGAGCCCCAGTTGGTTTACGAATCAGGTTCGGAGCCCAGTTGACTTACGTATCGGGCACAAGGCACATTTGGTTTACGAAATCGGGCACGAGGCCCATTTAGTTTACGAGATCGGGCAAGAGGCCCAGTTGGTTTATGATTCGGGCCCGAGGCCCAGTTTGTATGTGGATTCGGGCTTAGAGCTCAGTTATGTCTTAAGATTGTGATTTTGGATCAGGGACCCATAAATGGTTTTTATGGTTCATGACGGTTTATGGGGACCGGCATGAACCCTTGAAAGGTTTTTATGGTTCATGACGGTTGATGGGGACTGGCTCATGACGGTTTATGGGGACCGACATGAACCCTTGAAAGGTTTTTATGGTTCATGACGGTTTATAGGGACCGGCATGAACCCTTGAAAGGTTTTTATGGCTCACGACGGTTTATGGGGACCGGGCATGAATCCTTGAAAGATTTTAAGAATGATTTCAAATGGTTTTTCGTATACCATCCTTTATATAAGAATTGTCTCCTCCGGGGAGGGTCATTGGCTTGGGTGGATCCCGGAGTAGTCACGGAGCACTGACTGAGTGGAGTTTCCCCCGTTGGGTTCCTTACTCTCAGAAAGGCTATGGATTATAACCCCCAGGGAGGGTCATTGATCTAGGACATTGACTTGGGTGGACCCTAGGGAGACTTGGGTTTGAGACTCCAGGTAGCACGCACGTAGCTATAGATACCGTGACAGGATTGGTTACATGATATATATTGACAAACATGATTTCAATTGGTTTGCGAAATTGTGTTTATGGTTGATAAATGGATTTGGGCTGAGATCCCACATATGTTTACTATGTTCTAGTTTTCTGTAAATGGATTTGGGCAGGGGCATGTATGGATTTGGTTGTTTAAACATATGTGGTTTGATAAATGGTTTTACTATGCATGCATGCTTTTTAATAAAAGGCATAAAGGTCTTCTATGAAATATGTTTTATAAACTCTTTTATTTTTTTCACTCACAGTCTTTCTGTTTTCAATGCCCTTCAGGTTGAATACGGCACAGAATGTAGCAGAGACCGAGACATTACATACCTCCTCCGGATCCTGGCATACTCTGCAAGCCTTTGGGCTAAAGGTTCAAATTTCTCCTGGTCTGACACTCCGTGTCAGACGAGATCAGGAGCGTCCCTGGTTAATCCCGGAGGGATTGGGACGGGTCCTGACAAGTGATATCAGAGCAGGTTTGCTCATGTTACTTTGAACTCTAGAGCGGGGTGGTCGATGCGCACTACAAGAGCAACGCACAGGTCGAGGATGTGATGTCTCAATGGGCTGCAGTTCGTTATCAACCTGATAGTTAGGATGTTGGTACGATAGTTAGTAGGATTGAATCGTGGATCGTCATAGTTCGACATTCGATGTCGGGGTTGCCATAGTTCTGTCGTGGTTGGCAGTGTGGGATCCTACTGAAGGATAAACGTAACGATACTTTAGAGTTTTGATCGTGGGACGGTTAATTGGGATCGTCTTTCACGATACTGTAGGTTCAGTTTTGACGATAGTTGGTGTTGTGGCCGTTAGATGGTTATGCTGCTGGGAGCAGCCGGGTTCGAAGAACCCTAGTTGAACTGATGGTAGGATTGGATTGATGTCCTTACGATGTCGGGACCGCGGGGTCGGTCAGATTGTGGATTATACTGCCTTCTGAAGTTAGGTTCAGAGGAACCCTAGGTAGTGATCGTGGAACCCTAAGGTAGGATGTATGGATCGGAAAAGTGAGTTGGCGAGTGGTTTGACTTTGACGACTTGTCGAAGTCGAGACTGTCGGTCTGTCATGTCATGTCAACTTTAGTGATGGGACTGCACTCTGCATTCGAGGTTGTACTTATCGGTTAGACCTACTTGGTTGTCGTACTACTTTAGTTGTGATGGGTAGTTGGTACAACTAAGGTCATGGACGACCTGGTAGACGAAATTGGTTGAGTCGAGTTACGATTGGTTAGAGATTGGTTGGACAAGTTACCAGGGTTGGTACTTGTCGATGGAATCCCGAAGTGGGGATACGGATTAGTTAGTACGGGCGGTTGATTCTGTTGGATGCGGAGTCTCGATAGCGATGTCTGGTGGTTAGGTCTACACGAGTCTGTGGCAAGCCCTACTACCGAGAGTGGTTGTAGTTACGGTTGTTGAGAATCGGGGACGTTCGGGGAACGTTTCCTTTTCTCGTATGGGTTGTCAGGGTGACTATACCCAGAGTTGTTGGGTACGAGGGAGGCAGAGTTTCTCCCATTCGAGCAAAAGTTCCGGATCGTCGCTCAGTATGAGCGGAGATCCATGGTTTCTATTTCGCACACTATGTGTGCTGATGCTGATGCTAGTGTGCTGGTGCTGGTGTTAGTGATGGTACTGGTACTAATGCTAGTGATGGTGCCAGTGATTGTGATGACGATGAGTCACGAGTTGGGATGTGACTCCGTCGAGATGGGCATGTGGTCGTTATCTGTGGTCCGGGGATGGATCACGAATAGAGTTGGACTGGACTGGTTCCAGCAAGGATTGAGACGTGGGGACCGAGTAGAGATGATCCATATTCTTTTGGATGAAAATAAATGGTGTAAGCCGATAGGCGAACATGGTAATGGATTAGACTCGTTACGGACACGTGGTTGATGTCCGAGTGTGTTGGTTCCAATCTGGTTGGAACTTTGGAATCGAGAAAGGTTGTGATTGAGGTGACGAGAGGAGTGCGGGTTTTCCGCATTGGTAATGGATATTTCAAAGTCATTAGGGTGACTTCTCAGGTTCTGCCATTGCATATGATAATTGTTGTCACCAGTACATTGGTCGGGTATTGGTTGGTGGACTGGCGATTGTTTTGGGTCATCATGAGGAATTGTGTATTTTGAAGATAGGTGAAGGAGATTTCTCATTTTCTACTTGGTGGCAGATGATGTTGAATTACATGGCATGGTGAGTCTAGCGGGTTTTGTTTGCATTCGCGTAGGATGGATTTTGTTGTCATCATGTTGGATCATCCTTGATTTTTCCTAGGTGGAATGCCAAGGATCGATACGAGGTAATTGGAAAGGATCCGTAGTCTCAACGTGTCTTGTCGTTAGCTGATCTGTTTAGATGTAGGAACTGGTTGAGGAGTGATGTGACTGACTAAGGAGTCATGAAGGTGTAAGACCTTATGAATAGATTTCAGGTGGATAGTTAGCTAAGTGAGCATGTGTGGATCCTAGGTGGATCAGGATTCTGATGTTGAGGATGTTGGGACTGAACTTTTTTTCGAGGTAAATCCCGTACGGTATATTGCTCGGGCGAGTAGGTTTCTGAGGCGGTCGAATTTGTTCAGCCTTAGATGTGTGAATGGTGGGATTGGCTTCCCTATGAAGTCAATCGAATGTAATGTGTTAATCGATTGAGCAGGTAACCGATAGGTTCGGAATTGGTGTGTCTCGGTAGACATGAGTGAGATTGGATGCCAGTTGGCATGAGTGGTACATTGGTGAGCGTGTTGGTAATCAGATTGGTCCTGATACCATTGGTTGAGTTGAGGACGTGAACTGGACATTGGATACTATGCACTGGGTCATGGTGTTTCTGATGGATCCAGTTACACATCGGTCGAGTGAGGTGTTGGTGATTGTGTACTCATGTAGAGTGAGTTGGTGGTTAAAATAACCACAAGTGAGTAGGTAAAGTGTCAGTTTTCGACTACCGACTGTCAAGTGGTGACAGTTTGTCGGGATGTTTCAACGTGGATCGATGAGTGAGGTCTGATGACTCCCAGTGGGAGCAAACGTCAGGATAAATTCGGGATTGAGAAAGGAACCGTCGAGTTGTTTGTGTCAGCGAAATAGTAGATTTGACAAGTGGTGTTAATTTGGAACGTGCGATTACTTTCATTCGACGTGATCGAATGTAGTCAATGCGACGTGAGTATTAGTGGTACGTCTGGGTGCAGATAAGTTTTGTGTTGACTAGTGGGTGTACTAGTGGACACGTATTGTGAGGTTGAATTATTTCCACGAGGTGGATGTGGAATCAGGATAGATTGAATTTCAAGGACGAAATTAATTAAGGAGGGAAGGTTGTAAGGACCTGTCCCGCATTTCATGATTAGATTAGTGACTAATCATGGATTAGTGAGATTAATCGGTGATTAGTGGGGTACTTTCGGACGGACGGTGCAAAATGACGATTTTACCCTAAGAATGGGCAAAACGTTGACTTTTTGTTCTGGTTGTCAAATGGACTTTGGCCAATGACTGTGACGTAGTTCGGGACGTCACGAGTTCATACACAGGTGGCACGTCCGATTTCGACAATCGAGGAAGAAGTTATGACGTTCAGAAGTTATGACACCGTCTCGATAATGTTCGGGATATCTGAATGTTTAGAATCGAGTTTAAAAATACATAAAAATTTGGGAAAATTACGAGGCTTTAATGAGAGGTTAATAAGGTAGTTAGTAACCCTCTGGATTGATTTGGACAGGTTTGGGAGTATCGGTGACGACGATTAGTCCGGTGAGGCTTACGACACGCAAATCGAGGTGGCAGCTTAGGACGGTCTGTGAGTGGACCTTGATTTCTAAACTGTGATGCATGCATAAATGTTTTATATGGTTTATAGATGTAATTCTATGATGATGATTTGGATGATTGTGAATTATATTATTTCACGCATTTTGAGGCGATTTACATGCTTGCACGTAAATCGAGATTTTTGGTTTTACACTGATTTTCCGTACTTATAGTTTTTGAAATGATTTCATAAAATGGTTTTGGATTTAAAAAGGTAAACTTGGGTTCGAGACCCATTTGTTTTGGAAACCCTCGGACTCGAAGTCCATTTAGTTACGTTTTCGGGCCAGAGGCCCAATTGGTTCTTGAATCGATTTCGGATTTGGAAATATGAATTGGGCACGAGACCCCTTTGATTTACGAACTCTCTAACTTGAAGTCCATTTGATTAAACGAGGCATTGGGCTGAAGGCCCAGTTGATTTACGTATCGGGCTCGAGGCCCAGTTGGTTTACGAATCGTACTCGGAGCCCAGTTGACTTACGTATCGGGCACAAGGCCCATTTGGTTTACGAAATCGGGCACGAGGCCTAGTTGGTTTACGATTTGGGCCGGAGGCCCAGTTTGTATGTGGATTTGGGCTTAGGGCCCAGTTTTGTTTTAAGGTTGTGATTTCGTGTCAGGGACCCGTAATTGGTTTTTATGGTTCATGACAGTTTATGGGGACCGACATGAACTCTTGAAAGGTTTTTATGGTTCATGACAGTTTATGGGGACTGGCATGAACCCTTGAAAGGTTTTTATGACTCATGACGGTTTATGGGGACCGGGCATGAATCCTTGAAAGTTTTTAAGAATGATTTCAAATGGTTTTTCGTATACCATCCTTTATTTATGAATTGTCTCCTCCAAGGAGGGTCGTTGGCCTGGGTGGACCCCGGAGTAGTCACGGAGCACTGACTGAGTAGAGCCGCCCCCGTTGGGTTCCTTACTCTCAGAAAGACTATGGATTATAACTCCTAGGGAGGTTCATTGATCTACGGATATTGACCTGGGTGGACCCTAGGGAGACTTGGGCTTGAGACCCCGAGTAGCACACTCGTAGCTCTAGATACCGTGACAGGATTGGTTATATGATATATATTGACAAACATGATTTCAATTGGTGAAATTGTGTTTGTGGTTGATAAATGGATTTGGACTGAGATCCCACATATGTTTACTATGTTCTAGTTTTCTGTAAATGGATTTGGGCAGGGACCCGTATGGATTTGGTTGTTTAAACACATGTGGTTTGATAATTGGTTTTACTATGCATGCATGCTTTTTAGTAAAGGGCATAAAGGTCTTTTATGAAATGTGTTTTATAAACTCTTTTATTTTTGTCCACTAACAGTCTTTCTGTTTTCAATGCCCTTCAGGTTGAATACGATGCGGACTGTAGCAGAGACCGAGACATCACATAACTCCTCTGGATCCTGGCGTACTCTAGAAGCCTTCGGGCTAAAGTTTCAATTTTTCCCTGGTCTGACACTCCGTGTCAGACGGGATCAGGAGTGTCCCTCGTTAATCCCGGGGGGATTGGGACGGGCCCTGACATGATTAGATTAGTTGATTACACCTAGATGTTGTATCCCTAGGTGGCCATTTATATATTGTATCCCTTAATCGTTATGCTACATGGTTGACGTCCAAATGTTATATCCCTAGATTGCCACTCAAACGTTGTATCCCCGAGTGGTTGAGATGCATGGTTGGCACTTGGATGCTGTATCCCTAGGTGGCCATTTGGACGTGTAGCTGGGATCCATAGTCCCCAAGTGATTATGTCATATGATTTTTAGTTGGACACCCCGATGTTGTATCCCTGGGTGTGCCCTCAGATGTTGTATCCTCGAATGGCTTTGTGATTTGATGATTCTGTTTGTACAAATCGAGGATGGTTAGTCAATATGATGGTGTGCTTAGTATGATCAAGTGGTACATTAGTTTTTATGTGGGTTTACATTTTACTGGTTCTTTGGAACTGTTGGATTTTTTTGTACTGCACATATTCCGAGATTATTATTTTATTAATAAGTTGTTGCATGCATAGTTTTAGTAAATGGAGGGAATTGGTATATTTTGGAACTGTGTTATTAAAATAAAACCTTTATTTTTTCCACTCACACTTTTATTTGGTTTTGGCACCCTCCAGGTTGACGGTGGACATAGGCTACGTGAAGGCTGATGCATCACGGTGAATGCATACCCTGATCGTACTAGTTAGTACATAGTAGCATCCCTAGTCTGACACGTGGTTAGGATGTTGATTTAATTCTGAGGGTAATTTGGTCCCTTTACAAGGTCATGCTAGACATGAGCAGGTCCTTCCACAGAAATCACGGGGGATTACGAGGAGGGTGCTCTTTATGGGATCGTACACTAAATGTGCATGATAGTTTCATTTCGGATGTGATGCCTCCATGACGAAAACCCTGTTATTAGCCTAGTAACGAGGTTAAAGAAAGGAAAGCAAGAAAAGTTAATCGGGAAAGGACCTTGAATTAGTTCGTGCAGGCATTAGATGTCGTGTTTTTGCGAGTTTTAACGAAGCTAGATCCCGAGAAGGACTGAGTTTCTTGTGGGCCCAACGGCTTGGAGCCGTGGAGTTATTGGTTGATTGGATCTCAGTATGGTGAATTTTCCAAGTTGTGACCGATGGGTAGATAAGATGGATATGCTTCTAGGAGAAGTCGGGGTCATTGAAGACCCCTATTTTTGATTTATACTTATGGATCAGATCCCGGGGTGACTGATAAGTTGATTATACACTTGGAGCGGGTCATATAAGAGATGGGTTACCCTTATGATCGTGGTGGCAGACATTGCTAGTTACAGATTCGGATATAACAACCGAGACCCGGGTGACGTTCAAGGAACGTTTCATACATCATAATCTCCCCCAGTTTTATCGAGAAGCCTGAGAGGTAGAGCGATGGTGCTAACTGAAGGATTTCCCACATTTCGGACTCTGTCAAATGTGGCATCTCAGAGGGAGATGAGTTTGACGGAATCCCAGCATTGATTGGATGGTTTCAGCTGACGCCAAGGATGTCTAGAGGTTGCAATTTTCGGAAAGTTTTGAATAGGGACGTTTCTAGCTCCGAGTCTTCAAATGGCAATCGTGTGATCACAACGTTCAACGAGTGGGACGGAGCAGGTCCCGAGAGGATCGGTTAAGATTCCAGTCATCCTCATAGCTCAAGTAGTTTTCTGGAGGCACGTATCATACCTAGATTGGTGATAAGTACTCTTTTTATTGTTGGTCGGAGTATTTGAGTGTTGATGGAATACGGATCTACACACTTTAGCTCCAGAAGATTTACATTTTTGTTGTACGTGAGTTGATCTGGTATTAGTACTCTGTCCGGTATTGCGCTAGTTACTTGTTCGAGATTATTCCGTATGGATATAAGGTTTGAGTCTACGGATGGATTGGTGGACTACCTATTACTCATCTGTTGCATATTTTTAGAACCAATTGTATTTGGTAGCCCTGAATTGTCATGGTTGATCTTTTGGTGGGACTAGAGGATACTTTCTTTGGGAGTTATGTCTTAAGGCCGAGAAGATACTACAAAATGGTTGTTAAAGATATTGGTCACGTCTCGTGATGTCCCTAGATGGCTCAATGAGCATGGGGAAGATATTGGTTGTGCGGGCATTCCTGGATGCGATTCCGAAGGATTTACGGGATTTGTTTGACTTATATCACCTTAGGGATGCCTCAGTGTCTTTTGTGCAAAAGGTTGATCGCACCCTGAGATTTCAGATTGACCATCCGTAACTGCATATTGTGCTAATGTGGAACAAGTAAATTTTCTTGTGGAAGTTCTTAGTATAAACATTTGTCGTTTGTACGTTACCTCTGGATTTTATGGACGTATAAGCTTGTAAAAGCTGAGTGTGGAAATTCTTTAGTTTGAATGAATTAAGGAACATATGGTACTTAATGTTGCACGACGATGACGTGTATGATATGGATTTGTATTCACATCTATTTTGGATGAACTTGGATATCATTAGTTGAGGATCCAAGGATCGCTTTCAGACTCGTTATGGGCATTATGAGTTTTGGACTGTACCATTTGGATTGACTGACGTCCCAGCGACATTGATGGCCTTGATGCCCCGAGTCTTCCGAAAATATGTAGATCGGTTTAAATGAAGTATTTCTTCAGATGGTCGACATTCCATGGGTGGCCCAGATTTCGCCCACTTGAGTCTCCCAATTCATAGGTACGGGGCCAGCAGATTCTTGTAAACCGGTAGGGACCTTCCCAATTTGCGCCGAGAGTTCCGACTGAGCTGTCCTTCTTGACGAGGCTGACCTTCCGAAGGACCCAGTCTCCTTCCTGAAAACCTCGGTGTTTGACTCTAGCATTATGGTAATTGCAAAGCCGCTGCTTGCAGGCAATGTTTCTGAGGCTAGCCTACTGCATGTGTTCTTCGATGAGGTCTAGACTGAGTGCGAGCTGAGGGTTATTTTGTTCCGGTTCAAAGGTTGATACTCGGTAAGAAGTTTCATTCAGTTCAACAGGGATGAACGCTTCTGTTCCAAAGGTCAGTGAGAAGGGGGTTTTATTTTTCGATGTGCAACAGGAAGTCTGATATGACCAGAGTGCATGGAGGAGGATTTCAGACCACTTGCCCTTGGCCTCATCTAGCTGCGTTTTTAGCGTATGCTTGATGATTTTGTTGATGGCTTCTACCTGCCCATTGGATTGAGGGTGAGCTGGTGAGGGAAAGCAGAGACGGATATTGTGTCTGTCATAAAAGGCACGGAAGCATGCGTTGTCGAATTGCTTTCCGTTGTCCGTGACATTTGTGTGCGGGAGACTGAAACGAAAAATAATGTTCTGGAAGATGAACGTTTCAATCTGGGCTGTTGTGATGGAAGCCAAAGCCTTTGCCTCTACCCACTTTGTGAAGTAGCCCACTGCTACCACTGCATACTCTGTCTTGCCCTTCCTTACTGGCATTTTCCCGATTAAGTCAAGTCCCCACTGTTAGAAGGGACAGGGGCTAACCATAGGTGTGAGGTTTTCTGGAGGTAAATGGAGGAGAGGGGTGAATCGTTGAGATTTATCACACCGTTTGGTCAGCTCTGCTGTATCCTCATGCATGGTCGGCTAGTAGAAACCCTGTCGGAAAGCTTTATTGGCTAACGATCGTGGTCCAGAGTGATTTCCACAAATATCGGCATGTATCTCTTCCAGAATGGCTCTGCCTGTCTCCGGGATGAGACATTTTAGGAGGGGCAGAGTAAAGCCCCGCTTGTAGAGTTGGCCGTTGATGAGTATATATCGTGATGCCTATCGCCGAATTTTTTTTGCCTCGATCTTGTCTGAAGGGAGACTTCCGTTTGTGAGGAATCCCAGCAGCGGGGTCATCTATGTGCAGTCAGTATCTATTGCGCAAACCGCCGAGCATTGGGTGCTAGGTTGATTAAGAATTTCGAGCAGGACATTACAGCTCTGTTTCTCATCGAGGGAGGAGGCAAGCCGGGCCAGAGCATCGACGTGACAATATTCGAAGCGTGGAATCCGGGTGATAGCATAACTGTGGAAACCACATAGAAGAGACTTTACCAATGCTCTGTATGCCGCCATGGAAGAGTCTTTGGCCTCATATTCGTTGTTGATCTAGTTGATGATAATCTGTGAATCGCTATATATTCTGATCTGCTTTGCTTCCATGTTCTTGGCAAGGCGGAGTCCCGCAAGGAGGGCCTCATACTCAGCGGCATTGTTGGAGGCCTTGAATTGAAAATGAAGGGCGTATTCCATTCGGACCTTTTCCGGTGTGGTGAGGAAAAGTCAGGCCCCGGACCCATTGTGGCAGGGCCGACCCGTCGACCTAGAGGAGCCAAGTCGACCGAGCAGGGTCGATCTGGGGGTTCTCTTCACCCAAAGTGTGTGTTATGGATGGAGGCGGATGGTGTGATCTCATACGTGGCCACCGCTGGAACGTAGGAGAATTCGAAAATAAAGTCCGCCACGGCCTGCCCTTTCTCGGCGGTATAGGGAGTGAAGGCGATGTCGAATTCGCTGAGTTCGATTACCCACTTGAGTAATCGCTCCGATGTTTCGGGCTTGTGGAGTACCTGCCGGAGTGGTCTGTCGGTCATGACAATGATGGAATAAGCCTGGAAGTATGGCCTAAGCTTTCTAGAGGACATGATGAGGGCGAAGGAGAGCTTTTCTAGGTCAGAGTATCTTGTCTCGGCATTCTGTAAGGCCTTGCTGATGTAGTGCATCGGGTGCTCAGCGCCATCCTTACGCTTAACTAGTACCGAACTGGTGGCAGAAGCGGAGACAGATAGGTACATGAAAAGGGTTTCCCCGGTGTCGGGTCTCGCCAAGAACGGCGCTCTGCCCATGTATTCCTTGAGTTTAATGAAAGCCTTAGTGAACTCCTCCGTCCAGGTAATGTGTTTGGATTTGCTTGTTAGGGCTTTGAAGAAAGGCACCCACTTGTCGGTGGCTTTGGAGATGAAGAATGTAAGGGCTGCGACCCGGCCGGTTAGGCTTTGCACTTCCTTCTGGGTTCGCGGGGGCTCCATATCGACTAGGGCCTTGATTTTTTCCGGGTTGGCCTCAATACCTCTCTGACTAATCATGAAGCCCAGGAATTTCCCAGACCCGACTCCGAAGACGCATTTGGCCTGGTTCAACCTCATCTTGTATCGTTTGAGGACGTCGAACATCCGCGAGAGATTGGGGATGTGCAGGTCAGCCGATTTACTCTTAACGAGCATGTCATCAACGTAAACCTCCATTGTTTTCCCAATCTGATCGACATAACATTGTAGCAGTATAAGCCCTGGTCTGTCCTGAAGGTTATGTGTATCTGATCTGTCGGATGCATAAAAATTTGGTTGTAGCCTGAGTAAGCATCCATAAAGCTCAGGAGCTCATGCCCTGCTGTGGCGTCGACCAGTTGGTCTATCTTTGGTAGAGGAAAACTGTCCTTGGGGCAAGCCTTGTTTAAGTCGGTGAAACCAATGCACATTCGCCATGCCCCCGAGGGTTTCGTGACGAGGAAAACGTTGGATACCCAGGCGGCATAAATGGTCTTTCGTACAAAATGAATGGTGCTGAGTTTGATGATTTCTGCCTTCATGGCCTCGGTCCTTTCCGCGTTATAGAGGCGACGTTTCTGCTCGATAGGCTTGTATGCAGGATCGATACTGAGCCGGTGGCAGATAACATCGGTTGAGATGTCGAGCATGTCGGCGTAGGACCATGCGAAGACTTCTGAGTTGTCCCTTAAAAAATGAATTAGCTGCGAGAGTAGAGCTGGAGAGAGGGTTTTTCCAATCTTTACCTTTTGGTCAGCAAAGTTGTGGGAGAGTACGATTTCTTCGACTTCTTCGATGGGTTGCGGGTGTGGTGTCGCCGAATAGTCCCTAGGGTCCTCGATTGGGCCATCCTGTATTCTCTGTGCCTCTTGAGGGTTGACGGGGTCAGCCTCAAACGCGGATTCTGTCACTGCCATGGTTTCCTTCGGTGGTTGGATCGAGGTGACAGAGTTGCACACTTTTACAGCCATTTGGTCGCCTCGGACTTGGCCAATCCCCATAGGGGTTAGGAATTTTACCAAAAGTAGGTGGGTGGAAACGACTGCCTTCATTTGGTTGAGTATTCCCCGCCCGAGAATGGCGTTGTAAGCCGCTGGACAGTCCACCACTAGGAAAGGTGTGAGCACGGTTGCCCTCCGTGGATGTGACCCAAGGAAAAGTGGGAGGGTGACCGTTCTATGTGGGACGATGAAGTCACCAGTGAAACCATAGAGCGGCGTAGGGGAACAGTCCAGGCTAGATTCTGGGATACCCAACTGTTTGAATGCTCGCATGAATAGGACATTGACAGAGTTTCCGGTATCGACCATCGCCCGCTGTAAGTCCAAGTTTGATATTTCTGCCATAACGAAAACGGGATCGTCGTGAGGATAGATGATCCCCCGTTCCTCTTCTTCCGAAACGTGATGGGTTCCCACCCGAGTCGGTTTGTCTTCTTGGCTTTTCCCTCCTCGATGCTGAAAAGCTGGTGATTCTGTTTGGTGGCTCTCAAGAAGTTCTTCTTTGCTCGGTTGGAAGTGAGGGGGAAAGAAATGGATGGGCCTCCCGAAATTGTATTGATCTGTGCGTTGTGAGGTAGAGGTGGTTCGTGCTGGAGAAATTGGTTGATTTTCCCATCTCGGGCAAGAGCCTCCACCAGATCCCTGAATGCAACGCATTGGTCAATGCTATGGCCATTGTACTGGTGGTATTGGTAGTAAATTCCTGTGTCTTTACCAAGCTTGCCCTTCGCTGGCGCCCATGTAGACTTCGGGATCATGTGTTCCACATTGAGGAGGACGTTCTCGTAGGGAGTATTGAGGATGGTGTAGGTCACGTACTTGGAGCGAGGCACTCGCTTTTTCCCGTTGTTTGACAGCTCCCCCTGCTGTCTTTCTTAGTGATTCAGGTATTTACCCTTCTTACCTGGGTTGTACAGGTTGTTTCCGTGGGGTAGTCTTTCCGTTTCCCCCCATAGCTCTATTTCTCCTGCTCTTGAGGATGCTAACCTGAGCCGTGCTAATCCGGGACACTTTGTATGTATGTTTTTACCGAGTCAGTCCGGGGAGGTTGGTAAGCATTGACTGCGTTGGATTTTTGGCTCAGCGTTTCAACCTTGGCGTGCATCGCCGCCTATTTCATAATTTCATTATATGTTGTCCATCCTTGGGTGTGAGTTGCGTACCTGAAGGGGGAGTCTCGGAAGCCACCCTTGAAGGCCGTCAAAAGCTTCCAGTCGTCTGTCTCCGTGCACCAGGAGTACTTGTGACTGAACCTCGATGCATACCGCTGCAGCGACTCGTGTCCCCCTTGTTTTAACTGGAAGAGGTCCTCGACCGAGGATAAACGGTCAGTCTGGATCATGAACTGGTTCATGAAGGTGGACCTGAGCTGTTCAAAAGAGTCGATGGACCCGGATTCCAACTTGTAGAACCAATTGATCGCTGCCTCGGTTAGTGTGGAACTAAAGATGAGGCATTGTTCCTCATCTGCGAGGTTTTTTAGGGTAATGGCTGAGTAGAAATTGTTCAGGTGATTCCATGGGTCGTCTTTCCCGGTGTAAAGAGGGATTTTCAGGGGCTTTATCTCGTGATCGATTCTGAACTGGTTGATTCTTTCTGTGAAAGGACCCGGGCTGGTTTTCGACCAGGCTGGTCTTATTAGCCGAGCCGTCCCGGCCTCGAGTGTTCGGACTCGATCCATGAGATGCTGGGTGAGCGAGTTAGTTATGGATGGCTGTGTGGCCCCTCGGTCTTTTCGTTCGATCCGCTCGGTATCCCTAGGTGTTCGGTGGCGGTCTATCCTATTTAACCGGTCAGCATCTCCCATTTTGGGCAATTTATGGGAGCCACCTCCCCTATGCCAACCGGCCCTGACCGCTCGGTGTGTCTCTGGCGGGGTGGCTCCTGAGATTCATGGTTCCTTCGGCCATCCCCCCCTGACCGCTCGGCGCTCCGTCGGCGGGGTGGTTCGGGGTGGGATTTGTGTTCCGGACCGAGCAGGGTTAATCTTTTGGTGTCATCACGAGAGGACCTCGATGTTTGCCTCTCTCAGTGCGAGCGGTCGGTACAGCGGCCCAGCTGTCGAGCCGATTTGGCTGTACTCTCAGCCTCCAGTGATGAGTCAGTGACGGGGATGGGGTCTCCCGTTGAAAATGCTTCGCTGCTGTCGCTTGGACGGGACCACCGAGCGGTGATGCGTGCTTGGTGTTGATGTGTTTTTCCTTCTTCCGAACCGCGACTGGTGGTCATTGACCGACCGATTCCGTCCCCCTTCCTCGCTGGGGGCATCGTGGGCGTCTCGGTAAATCCTAGTGTCGTCGGGCTGGCTACCGGGGATGATCAACATCCGAGCGTGTTTCTTGCTTGGCTCGGCGTCCGCTTTCCGCCCTCTATGTGGTTTAGCGGCCGTGTGTTCTTTTTCTTTTCCCGCCAATCGACGATTTCTTTCAGCACGCTCGGTGTACTAGGCCACCACCTTGTCGGCCTCCGCCTTACCAACGCGAGCTCGGTGGGAAGCGAGTTCTTCCTGCGCGACCCGTAACTGCTCGGCCACCTTAGTGTATCGATCGTCGAGTTCCTGACATCTCGATTCGGCCTGGGTACCCTTGGATTTGACTTCGGCCATGTCGATTTAGAGTCTCTCGATTATCTGTAAAAACTTAGGAGAGGGGTCTCTCATGGTTCTGGGGCCTTGCTCGGGTGTGAACTCACCGAGATCGTGCTCGCCCTGCATGTTTAGTGCCGACGAGTTTTCTTTCGGTGTAATAGGTGGACGAGTTTTAACTCGGTCTGGTTGAGCGTAGGTAAACTTAGTCAACTTCCCACATACGGCGCCAAACTGTTGAAGCGTTAAATGTTCCAACTGTCGATTACTCGTTGCCCAATCACCAAATGACACGTGTCCTTCCCCGTGACCTATCAACTCAAATGAATCGCGGGCTTCCGTTAGTACGGGCACCGGTGTGGTGCCGGCCTAAGGTTTTCCGATGGTCAAGGTAGTTACTTTGTTCGTAAGAGGAAATAGTAAATGGTAAGTTTGGTACAGTAATAGTGAATAGTAGATCTTAGTTACCTTTTTTGGGAAATGTGTACCCTTTATGTATGGGTAAGTAGGATGTTCGATTCCCATAGTTTCGATGTGGGACAAATGCTTCTCGATTCGTGTGCTGACACGTGTTATGCGGATCAAGGGTGGATAGGCTTCCACGTGGCGTCCTGTATTGGGCCCGGTGTTGGGGTTGTGTAAATACGGTGATTTTTGGGAAACACTCAAAGATCATCTTCGTAAAGTTTTGCGGATTTTCGACGTTGCAATATTTGGTTACGATGCAAAACAAATCGACAGTAACAAATAATTGTTTGTTGATCCAAGGCCTTTAAGTGTTCAAAACATCGCGATTTTTGACAGGCGATGTCTAGATACGCCGTATCTCAAACTGAGCTATCGAATTTTCAAATTCACTTGTTAGGATATCGATAGAACCCGAAAAAGTGACACTATTATTGAACACTTGGCCCGACAGATGGGTTATATTCGCTGGGCAGGGTGAAATTTCATGAAAATTCAAAAATTACGCCAACACTTTAGCGAAAAATTGAAACTACCGCCCAAAGTCACTCGGTGAATCATTCAAGTTGGCCTGGCGGATTAGGGTGCCAGGCAAAGGTCCCCACTCACTTAGAATAGTCTCGAACCTTTCCTTTCCTTCTTCCTATTCATTTTATTAAACACAGCAAACACCCCACCGCCTCTCTTGCTCTCTACAACTCATCAGCCTCCCTCTCTCACTCCCTCACTCAACTCCCTCTCTCACTCAAGCTCACCCCTTCACTCAACGACCTCTCTCACTCACCCCAAAATCCAAAACCAAACCCCCCAAAACATTGAACCCAACGACCCACGACCCCAAACCCCAAAATTGGACCACCTGTAATGACCCGAAAATTCAGAAAAGGAAATTCAAAAAGTTTGATTGTAAAATGACATTTTTGCCCCTATATTTATTGTGGTGAGTCCATAGACAAAGGGTATGTCAAAATTGGAGTTTAGATGAGTATGTTACAGGTCTATAATGGCCAGGGGTATTTTGGTAATTTATAAAGGAAGTTAAAAATGGTATTTTCGGTGAGAGTGGGTGAGTCATCATGTTTTACAAATTGGTGACATGTGTCACTATGTGAAATGGATTCCTAGCACCACGTGGGAGTTATGTGTGTGTTGTGTAATGAGTTAGTTTTGCTAGAATTTGGGGTCGAAAGGAATTGGAAAACGGAGAAAAAAAGTCCTTCATGTTGATCACTAACCCAGCAATCCTTGAGAGAACATGAAAATCTGAGAGTTTGAGAAGAACTGGGAGTGAAAAACGTGAAGGAAAGGGAAAGAAAAAGAGAGGAAAATACACAGAAAACCTGAAACCCAACCAAAGAGGAATTTCGAAAAAAACCTTGGATTTGGATTCGAATTGAAGAAAATGGACCTACATTCTTATTTTTGGGATCTTTTCGAACAAAACCTTCCCAAAATTTAAAGAAATTAACTAAGACGATGAACAAATGTACGGCCCGGGTCATGAATTAGATGCAATTGAACCGGGTCATGAAAACGTGTCGAACAACTCGCTTTGCAGAAATGGGCGAGGAAGACGATGAACAGTGCCAGGTGCATGGGCTTCACGCGCAACCACTTGTGACGGCGCGTGGACACTATTCTAGAGGATTTGTTGATTTATGGAGTTCTGGAAAAGTGTACGGCCCGGAATTGAACCTCGTGGACGGTGTGTGAGTGGACGTTTGTTTTATAAATCGTACATAGTAAATGTTTTCCATGATTTATTTCATGATTTGAGTTGCAATGATTGAAATGATGATTTGATATGATTACTTGATGACTTTATGGATTTAATAATCGATTGTTTGACACAATTTACGAGAATGGTGAAACTATGTTTTGGGTGAAGTCCAGGGGTTTGAAAATGGTATTTTGACTTGGATTATGAGTCAAGAATGATTATATGGAATTACTTAATAATTTTTGGATGTGATTTTATGGATTTCTAGATACGGTTTCAATTATTGTTGTGAAAATGATGTTTTAGGCTTGAGACCCTGTTGGAAAAGATGTTTCGGGATTGAGACCCTATTTAGAATTGGGTTTTCTTGGTTTTGAGTCATGAACTATGTGAAAGCCTAGTGGTTGGCTTTCTGAGTTGTTTTCATGGTATGATATCTTCTCGGATGCGTCAAATCTTAGGGATGTGGTATTCGCCTAGATGTGATTGATCCCGAGAGCTTGAGCACAAATGTGTCTGGTCCGAAGAATGTGGCTTGTTGGTTGCCTACACGTAGGGCTGATGTGACAAGAGATTATGTGATTGATTGTGCACTTGTGAGTAGTGCTGTTTGATTATTGTGATTGATATTTGAGTACTGGTGACTAGTACTGTTGTTGATGGTCATTGTGACTATTTGATGTTAATGGTTATGTCCAGATGTTTTACATGATTTGATGAAACAGATTTCGGGAAATGTGGGCATGGGTTTGATAAATGTGTGGGCATTTACTCTATGCATGCATGTTTCATAGCTGGACGGGAAAAGGATTCATTTTTTAAATATATTTGCAAACGATGTTATTTTTGTCCACTTACACTTTTGTTGTTTTGATGACACTCCAGAAAATGACATGCAAATCGGAGTTGATCGAGAGGCGAAGGCATGGGTTGGAATCAATATGGTTATCCCTTGCCTAGCAAGTGCTGATGGTATTTTTGGAACTTCAGTTTACTTGTCAAACGGGAGCAGAACCAGGCACGGTGATCAAAGTCCTTTCGGGACAGGTCATGTCACCACCCCTTTCGCTCCTCTCACTCTCTCTTTCTCTCTCGAGCTCTTCTCTCTCAGCTCCTCATTGTAAGCCCTCAATCTCATTTTATTTTTTTTATTTATTGGTATTTTTTATTGAATATTATATTGGATTGGATTGGTTATTGAATGGGTTTTGGATTAGTTTTTGGATTAATTCATATTATTGGATTGGTTTTTGGATTAATTATTACATTGTTTATTGGATGTTATGGAGTTGATTTTTGAATATTGGAAACTATTGAATTATTGAATTGTTGAATTGGATGAAAATATTGAAAATTATTGAATTATTGGATTGTTGGAAATTATTGGAAATTATTGAATTAGTGGATTGTTGGAAAATATTGGAAATTATTCCGAAATTGTTGAATTTTTTATACTTTTGGAAAATATTGGATTATTGAGATTTTTGGAAATGTTTGGAAATTATTCGAAATTTTTGGAAATTATTGAATTATTTGAAATTTTTGGAAATTAGTGAAAATTATTTAATTAGTTAATTATTGGAATTTATTTGAAATCATTATATATTTTTGGAAATTAACGAAATTTTTGAAATTTTCAGAAAATATTGAAAATTGTTACATTAGTTAATTATTTGAAATCATTATATATTTTTGGAAATTTTGGAATTTTTAGACATTTTCAAAAATTATTGAATTGTATTTAATTTGTGAATTCTTGAATTTTTTATTGAAATTATTAGAAATTATTGGATTATTGAAATTTTTGTAAATTAAGAAATTATTTGATTGTTTGTTTATTTAGTTAATTATTTAAATAATATTAATTATTAATTACTTTTGTATTGCATCTGTCTTTGCGTAAATTTATCATTTTGCAAGGTCGTCGTAATGTGCCAACAGAGCAGCCATCTCAGGAACCAGTGCCTTCCCTGATGGAGCAGCCATCTCCGGGACCAGTACTCTCCTCAACGAAGCAGACATCACCTTCTAGTGGGCCAACATTAACAGATCATCCATGACCATCCTCAGCACCCCCGGGAGTCATTCCTGACGATTAGGTGAAACAAGAGCCCCGATCAACAAGGTGTCGCACCAACTCGAAACGAGGGAACCTTCGTACTACTCTCGAGGCCACTGGAGCTGAAGTTCAAGAGGGAGTCGATGCACATATCCCAACGGGTAAGTTTAATATCTTATTGAATCTAAAATTTGTATTTATTTTTTATTCAAATTATGTACTACTGTTAATCGAATTTGTAGGGAGTACTATAAAAGTGCATGACATCGGTAACGTGCATACTGTACCCTAACGTGCATAATTTGGTTCTTTACGGGTATGAAATTTTTTAAAATATTTTTATTATTTTGATAATTTTTATTATTTTAGCATACTTTAATATTGGATTGTAGTTTAATTTTGAATGGGATGAAATCAACATCGCTTTAATGGACCAAATCAACTTCCATTGGTAGAAACAGTACTCCGACTGAAAGTTCGAGCTCCATGCCTACTACGACCTCTGGAGGTCGCATGATCTGGATAAGGCAAATCCTCCAGAGGAGATGCAGGGGGCCAAGTTGGAGGGGTGGCTAGAGTTATGCGATCATTAGATAAGCAACCAATTTATAGTAAGTTAACTTTTTTTTTTCTTTTATTGAGAATATTAATTTACGTAGTTCCGTATTAATAATAATTGTTTTTCTAATGAGCAGGTAAAATCAAAGGCCAACAAGGCGAAACGGGCATAGAAGAAATTTGAGCACCACATGGGATTGTGCCCCTTGTTGGCTTGACATGAGGCACGTGATGTGTCTGAGTCCCTTTTCCCGGAAGTTGAAGCTTGGGGGGAGCTTTATGCTGGGCGAGGCAATGTGGCAGCTAACACTATTCACGTAAGTTCAATGCCTGCGGTTATTAAATATTTTATTATTTTTAATTACGTAATTTTCTAATTATTACTTAATTCCATTTTGTAAATGGCCATGGTGGAGGACGTGCAGTAGACTCAGGAACAGTTTACTTAGCAACAACTTGAGGTCCTGCTGTAAGACCAGCTACCGAATCTTGGGACGTCGATTGACATCCTAAAGATTTCAAACAAAATTTAACTTTTCTTTTAAGATATAAAGAATATTGATTTTACTAACAATAAAAATTTTATAACTATTATTATTATTTTGTATTATTTAAATTAAATTTACCGAAATATTTAAAGAATTTACTGTGAATGCTTTCGTATCCGATGGGGCGATAAGTGATAAGTAACCCCTATTGTCTTGTGAACAGGAGAAGTCTAGTGTATTCTGGATTGCAGTTTTTTCAAATGAAGCCGAAAAATATTAAGTGTAAATTAATGCAACGGAGCCAGGACAATTAGGTAGAAAGTTACAAAACCATAAAGTTTCAATAACAGAAGGACCAATATTAATCCTTCCTCTCTCATCAATTATGTCTGCGTTTTTTCACAATTTTGGGTGGATATATTCGTTACGTTCCGATCAAAATGTGGATGCGATATATATATATATATATATATATCTATTAAATAATGCTATTTGGACTCTTTGAATTGACTACATTTAGTGATTATATTGATGTGACAATCAATTAATGGTATTATTTTAATAAATGAAATTATTCTATATTTATATTAAACTATTCATTGATTGCCATATCAACATAGTCACTAAATATAGTCAATTTAGAGAGTCCAAATAACATTGTCCTATATATATTAGCCCAACTTTTTCTTTTTTGTCAGTTCTCCACCTTCGTAAGTCACGCCTTGCGTGATTGCATGCATATATGATGTGTGCGGGCAATTATGGATAATATATATTTGCATTACACTTATGGTGCTTCTTTATGCTATTATTTAGATTTATGGAATTATTTATGTAAATATATAATAATAGAAATAATTTATTATTTAAATCATTATTTTAGGACCATCTTCTTAAAAAAAAAGAACAAAATTGAGCTTGATTAGTCATTGATGTATATCTAATAAATCAACAGTTTTAATTGATACATATGGATAGTTAAATAATTTTCAATTTGGTTGATATTTTTTTCGTAAATGATCTTGAAATAAATATTCAAAAATTGAACAGTTTCGATTATGATATATGTATAACGACAATTCGATAAATCAAAAGGATGACACGAGGTGCCTTCTCATACCACCATTTCGATATATGGAATAATTCATAGACATATATTATATATAATCAGAACGGTTCATTTCCGAAATAATAATTTCAAGAGTATCTCTGTAAAAAAATCAATAAATTTCGATATCATTTAGTCATTTATATGTACCAAAAAAATTAATGGTACTGCTAATAAGGAAGATCCCTAATTATGTTGAACAATTCATTTAATTTACACATATAATAAACTAAATATTCTTTAATTTAATTAATTTTTTATATAAATTAATTATCGTGAAATGATAATTTAGAAGTAATTTAATGATTTCGACGATGATAAAAAATGTAGTATGAAAAGGCGTATCAATATTGGGGATATTATCCTTTAGTAAATGAATGGTTGATTCAATAAAAGGAAACAAATTTAGAATATGGATCATATGATGAAAACATCGAAGTGTGGATGCAAGATATTTATTATAGTCTTTTTCTCTTTTTGTCAGTTCTCCATCTTCACGTGAATCACGTTTAATTTTTAATTTTTGTATTTATCTATATATACTCTTGCATGGTAATTGGAGTTCAGGCAAAATAACCAAAGCAAAGCCAGAGGTATCGAAACCCAGAAAATGGCCGCAAAACAACTACCAACTTCTTTTGCTCTGAAATCAGAAGACACCAAGAAATACGTGCGCTACGTGGAGAAGTGGCATGGGGTTCTCCAAACCACTGCAGAAGTCTTGAGTCCGTATACAAAGCTTCAACTGGAGAAGGCAAGCACCGGCGATGGCCGATTCGTCCATATAAGATTCTCTTACAACAATAAGTACTTGAGACGGGCCAGCAAATATTGTTATTCGAATCATTCGATTGTGGCTGGAGCCGACAAGCCAGATGAAGATCAAACCGCCTGGTCGTGTACTTTGTTCGAGCCCCAGCTCATCCAACTGGACGAAAACACCAGCAACCATGTCCTCCGGTTGCGTCACGTGCAACTGAACTGCTATGTAAGGTATGTAAGGTCATCTCACTCATGCCTCTACTTTCACTCATGCCTCTTTGCCAACGGAGTTGCGACCGACCACAAAAAGACGGATATCTTCACCGCCGTTGACTGGGAATCGCTGGTGGTCTTGCCCAAATATGTTGCCTTCAAAGGGGACAACAATTTGTACCTCCGTGCCGCATTCATCGACGGGAACCACTACCTGCAATTTTCAGCCACCGATCCTACTGATCTGGCGGCGGCGCACGAGGTCATCACCAAAAGTGACGGAATCGTCAGCATCAAGAATACTAGCACTCAGAAGTTGTGGAGGCGTAACAGTAGCTCTGAAAAAATTCTGGATAACTGGATTTGGGTTGACGTTGGATCGGACTCTGCCGTCGGCGTGGACTCCAACACGTGGTTTTGGCCAGCCAAGGCGGACATGCTCCATGGCATCGTAGCTTTACGAAATCTGGGAAACAACAAGTTCATTAAGAGACTCACTTATTCTGTGACAAATTGTCTTAGTGCTGACGCCTCTACAATTACCACGGAGGCGCGTATGGTGGTTAAGGAGCTTGTTCTAACAAGGAAAATCTTTGATGTCAATTTCAAGCTCAATGACGCCAGGATCAACACCATCGAAACAGACTTTCCGTTGGCCACCGCGAAAGTCGAAAACCCAAGCAAACAGTCAGCCTACATTGCCATCTCACTTTTGTATTCAGACAATAAGACAAGTACATGGAATAAAATTGTCGACGACTCCGCTTTCACTTCCCTCACTGAAACCACCATCAGCTCCGCCACTCCATTCGTCGTTGACGGAGACATCAAAGTTCTCGGTGAATTTACCGGACCCTACCATTGGGGAGAAGCTCACGCCACAAACACTAGAGTAGAGACTCAGACCTCGATTACTGTGCCCCCGCAGACGAGGGTGAAGGTGACCCTGGTAGCAACAAAGGCTTCAGTCGACATTACGTTTGCCTACTCTCAGACCGACACTCTTAGTCAAGACAAGAAAAATATTACCTACCATGAGGAAGGTGGCATTTATACTGCTGTTAGTTTTTACAATCCCAAACACAAGATTGAAGAAGAACCAATTAACTAGTATTCATCACATAGATGTTTGTCGCTGTCCACAGCGTCTTTGAAAACCCTGCTAAGTTTCACTCGAGGACATTCCGTACGAATAATGTTGAATAATGTTGTTGAATAATGTTGTTGTATAATGTTGTGGTATAATAATGTTGTTCTGAATGTGAATCACGTTTATTTTTAGAATAATATTTACAGTTCATTAATTATTCTTGAAGTATTTCCTTATTCTAGCTATTGATAGTTTTTTACAATTGGAAGATGGGTTTTGGTATTACAATTCAAAGAGGCAAATGTCTTAATTTCCTTACCCTTTTTGGCTAAATGATATATAGAACGTACTCAATGATATATATAATGGAGACATAAAGGAAATATAAGAGAATTATTTTTTATTCATAACGATTACTCCTCATCAATTTGTTAAATACATCACAAAATAGCGGTATTCATGCTTAACCCATTCTTCCTAAAACTACTGAGAGAATGACTAGCAATTCTTGTTAAAACGTGTTAGAGAGGGAGAATGAATTGAGAGAATGTTGAATCAAGAAAAGTTTCCTTTTATTTCCTTAGATTTTCAGTGGGTTCAAGACCGGTTATATAGTTGACACCATTTCTTAGAGTCTAAGGCATTGCACACTCATTCCTAGCTATCGGGTTGATCTTCCAATACAGTTGGTGTAACGACCCGTACTAAATTCCTAGATTAGATTAGTGACTAATCACAATTAGTGAGGCTAATCGGTGATTAGTTAGGCGAAAACGGACGAACGATGCAAAATGACCGTTTTGCCCTTGATGGTGGCAAAACATTGACTTTTCATTATGGCGGTCAAACGGACTTTGACCGATGACCGTGACGTAGTTCATGACGTCACAAGTTCATAGACGGGTGGCACGTTCAATTCCAACATTCGAGGAGGAAGTTATGACATTCGGAAGTTTAGGGGCATTTTGGTAATTTTGGTTAAAAGGGTCAAAATGTTGACTTTTTGACCAGGAGGTCCGATGGCCGAGGGCCGAAAACCGTTACGTAGATAAGGACGATACGAATCCGTAGACAGACGGCACGTCGAATTCGGAGGTTCGACGGTGAAGTTACGGTTCACGGAAGTTCTAGGATACTATTCATGATTACGCGTTTTACGACGCACTTTTGGACTTTAGTGGGCCCAGTTGCTTTGCAGCAACCAATGGATGAGTGACAAGTGTCACCCATCCACTGGTTACCATTCCACATACATGCATCTCCCATTCCTTCATCATCGATCATTTCCCATTTTTCCCAAAACCATTACCCGATCCCATTTTCAAATCCAATCCAAACCCTTGACCCTGTAAACCATTGGTTAGAGACCAGGGAGTGAGAGGAGGACCTGTGGAGCTTGGTGGCCGGCCAAGGGAGCGCCATCGTGGACGGCGGAGGAAAGGACCGTGCAAGGTAATCGGTTTTAACCGATTTTCCCCATTTTTAAATTCTAGTTATTATGGACCATTTTTAATGATTCTAATGAAGTAAATAGGTTGTTAGGAAGCTATTAGGACGGTTTTGAGGGAGATTGGACGATGAGAGACCTCTGGGGAGGTTGTGGAAAATTGAACCGTGGATTTTTCAGGGTTTTAGGTGGTTTTGTTGATTGGGTTAGATAGGAAACACAAAAATAGGAATTTAGGAATTGGATTGGAAGAAAACGGACGAAAAATGGGGGTTGTAGGAGCCTGGACAGGTCACACCGGTCCAGTTGCAGGGTTGGACCGGGCTGGCCGGTCTCAACCGGCCGCTGAAGGTTGAAGACGATCTACAGTACCCTGGCGTGTGAGGCCCACGCGCAGGGCCTGTTTTGGGCGCGTGAGGGCGTATGTCCAATCTTTTGGGGAAGTGTCCAACATATGAAATCATCTATTCGATGTAACGAACATTTTGGGACTGGTTTCGAGTCGATCGGACATCGTTTCGATAAGTTTCGGGCTGTCAGAAGATATAGGTTCGGTTTTAAAAATAGTTAAAAATACGGAAAAATTACGGGGCTTCGATAGGAGGTTAATTAAGTAGTTAGTAACCTTCTATTAAAATTTGGACAGGTTTGGGAGTCCCGGTGATGGTGATCGGCTCGGGAGAGCCTATGGCACGCAAATCGAGGCGGCAACTCGGACGGTCTGTGAGTGGACCTTTTTTTCTAAATTGGTGCATGCATAAATGTTTATTATATGTTTTATTACTTGTTTGATGATGCCATGGGTGCATTTGTATGTGGTTACGTATAAGCACGTATTTCAAGGTTTCGGCCTTATACGGTGCTTATACGGGTCTGTATTTCTTTATTGGTTTAATGAAATGGTTTTGGATTTCTAAAAGGATAAACTCGGGTATGAGACCCATTTGATTTTGTCTCGGGCATATGACCTTAGATATCGGGCACGGTGCCCAGCTGTTGTCATATGTTCGGGCACGAGACCCAGTTATTTTACGGTTTATGATTTTGGGTGAGGGACCCTAGATGGATTTCCAAGTTCATGACGGTTTACGGGAACCGGCATGAACTCTAGAAAGGTCATTCTGGTTCATGACGGTTTATGGGGACCGGCATAAACCCTGGTTATGTTGTTATGGATCATGACAGTTCAGGGGAATTGGGCATGAATGTTTATGTTATGTATATATATGTATTCATATACCTTCCTTTACTTCTATTATCTCCTCCGGGGAGGGTCGTTGGTCTGGGTGGACCCCGGAGTAGTCACGGAGCACCGACTGAGTGGAGTCACCCCCCAGTTGGGTTCCTTACTCTCAGGAAGGCTATGATTATTATTACCTCGGGTAGGGTCAGTGGTCTGCGGACATTGATCTTGACTTTGAGAAGACTCGGATTGAGCCCTGGGTAGCACGCGCGTAGCTTTGGAAACCGTGAAAAGATTGGTTGTGTGAATTATATGTATATATGATGTATGCTATATGATATGATATATGATGTGTGTTTACACAGGTTTTGGGCAGTGGCCCGTACGGTTGAGTCTTTATGATTCTTTCACTATGGATTTGAGCAGTGGCCCGTATGGTCATTTTCATTATGGTTATTTCAATCTTGGTTTTGGGCTTAGTTCCGACATATGGTTCTTTCGGTTAAATGGTTTTCGAATGCATGCATGCCTTTTTAGTGAAGGGTACAAATGTATTCTCGTTAAAATGTTTTTATAAACTCTTGTTTTGTCCACTCAAAGTTTTTAATGTTTTGACTGGCCTTCAGGTTGACAGCGGATGTGGACTGTAGCAGAGACCAAGATATTAAATACCTCCTCCGGATCCTTGCGTACTCTGATAGCCCAGGAGGGCAAAGGTCAGAAATATCCCTTGTCTGACACTTCGTGTCAGACGGGAGCAGGTTCATCCCGCACTAATCCCGGGGGGATTGGGATGGGTCCTGTCAATGTGGTATCAGAGCCTTGTTGCTCATGTTACTCTGAATTCCAGAGCATATTTTGCGCAATACTCTGTACGCAGGTCGAGGATGTGATATCTCAAGTGGCTACAGTTCGTTATCAACCTAATAATTAGGGTGCCAGTACGATTGTTAGTAGGATGGAATCGAGAAATGTTTTGGTTCGGCACTAGATGTTGGGGTTGCCATAGTTCTGTCAAGGTTGGCAGTGTGGGACCCTATGGATGGATTAACGTAGCAGTACGTTAGAGTTGTGATCGTGTGAAGGTTAGTTGGGATCATCTTTCACGATGTCGTAGGATTGGATTGACGTCTTTACGATGTCGGGACCGCGAGGTCGTTCAGATTGTGGGTTGTACTGTTGTTGGTAGCTCGCAGTTGGGTTTAGGGGAACCCTAGGCGTGGTCGTGGAATCCTAAGGTAGGATGTGTATGGTTCGAAAATGTGAGTTGACGAGTGGTTTGACTGGGACGACTATTCGGATTTGGATTCGTTAGTCGGTCTAGTCATGTCAGCTGGTGTTGGGACTGCACTTCGCAATCGGGGTTGTACTTATCGGTTAGACCTAGTTGGTTGTCGTGCTACTCAGTTGTGGTTTGGTGCAACTAAGGTTATGGGCAACCTGGTAGACGACATTGGTTGAGTCGAGTTACGACTGATTAGTGATTGGTTGGACTAGTTATCAGGGTTGGTACTTGTCGATGGAATCCCGGAGCGGGATACAGAGTCTGGATATCGAGATGTCTAGTGATTAGGTATGCACGAGTCTGTGGCAGACACTACTACCGAGAGTTGTTGTAGTTATGGTTATTGGGAATCGGGGACGTTCAGGGAGCGTTTCCTATTCCCATATGAGTTGTCAGGGTGACTGTACCCAGAGTTGTCGGGTACGAGGGAGGCAGAGTTTCTTCTATTCGAGCAGAGGTACGTGGTCATCGCTCGGTGTGAGCGGAGATCCAGAGTTGTCAGTTTTGCTCACGGTGTGCTGGTGTTAGTGTGCTGCTACTAGTGTGGATGCCTGTGTGCTGATACTAGTGCAGGTGATAATGTGTTGGTGCTGGTGCCGGTGATTGTGATGACGTTGAGTCACATCCGTCGTGATGGGCATATGTTCGGTATCTGTGGTCCCATAGTGAATCTCAGATAGAGTTAAATTGGTTAGGTGACACGTGGTTGATGTCCGGGTATGTTATTTCCAATCTGATTGGAACTTCGGAATTGCGAAAGGTTGCGATTGAGGTGATGAGAGGAATGCGGGTAATCTGCATTGGTATCGGGTATGTCGAAGTCATTTTGGGTGACTTCTCAGTTTCTACCACGGTAGATAACGGTAGATGACGTTAGGTGATGTTTGTTGTCACCAGTACATTGATCGTGTATTGGTTGATGGACCCAGGATTTGTTTTGGGTCATGAAGTGGAGTGAGTATATCGAAGTTAGGTGACTGAGATTCCTCATTCTCTACTTGGTGGCGGATGATGTCAAGTTATATGACGTGGTGAGTGCAGCGAGTGTAGTTTGCATTCACGTATGACGGATTTTGATGTCGTTGTTTTGTATCATTCTTGATTTTTCCTAGGTGGAATGACAAGGATCGATACGAGGTAGTCAGTGAGAACCCACAGTCTCGGCGTGGCTCGTCGTTGACTAATCTGTTTAGATGTGGGAATTGGTTTAGGACTTTGGGTATCGTTATGGATCTGGATCGTGATTTGGATGATCCAGATAGGTGGAGAGTTTATCACTCTTACTTGGATGGTTGAGTTGAGGATGTTGGGACTGAAATTCTTTTCGAAGTTAATCCCGTGTGGCATATTACTCAGGTGAGTAGATGTCCAATGAGGTCGAATTTGGTTAGCTTTAGATGTATGTATATTGTGATTGGATTCCCCATGAAGTCAATAAATGGTATTATGGTAATCGGTTGATCAGGTAACCGATAGGTTCGGATATAGTGCGTCTCGGTAGACGTGAACGATATTTCGAGTTTTGGAATCAGATTTCTGGATGACGATTCAGGATTTGATTTTGAAACTTGAAAGAGGATTTTTGGATTTGGGTTTTGGAATCTGATTCTGGGTGACGATTCAGGATTTGATTCTAGAGCTCGACTATGGATTTTTTTTTTATGGATTTGGGTTCGGAATGGTTATTCCAAATGCTAACTTACGGAATAATGATTTCGGATTCGAATTTGGGCATGATTATGGATATGATTTCGGGGTTTGAATTCGGGATTTCTTACCAAATTTCGGATTCGGATTCGGATTTGGAAATAGATAATGGATTGCAGTTTCGATTTGTCTAATGCTGGATTGGACAAATGAACTCCATAATTGAGACGTGATTGACTACGACTTAGGTTGTTGCTATAGTCTGGTTGGTAATGGATGCACGTACCTTGTGCGTTGTTCGAGGTACGATACCGGGCAGACTTGTGGTGCCTGGTGACGGTATATAGGTTATACCAGTGGTACGTTGGTGAGCGTGTTGGTAGTCGGATTAGTTCCGATACCATTGGGTTAGTTGAGGTCGTGGACTAGACATTGGATACTGTGCGTTGGGTCATGGTATTTTCGATGGGTCTAGTTACACACAGGTCGAGTGAATGGTTGGTTAGTGTTCACTCATGGATGAGTGTGTTGGTGGTTAGTGTAACCACAAGGGAGTATAGTGACAATTTTCGATTGACGACTGGCAAGTGGTGACAGTTTGACGGAGGTGCCAGCGTGGATCGTGGTGTGAGGTCTGGTGACTCCCAGTGGGAGCAGACGTCAGGATAGTTAGTGGTTGAGCAAGGAACCATCTAGTTGGTTGTGTCAGCGACTCGGTAGATTTGACAAGTGGTGTCAATTCGAAACGGGTGACTACTGTCATTCGACGTGGTCGAATGTAGTTGTTGCGACGTAAGCGTTAGTGGTACGTTTGGGTACGAGCAAGTATTATTCTGGGTTGTTGGTGTACGAGTGTACACGTGTTGTGAGGTAGATTCTACTTTCCACAGGGTGGATGTGGAATCAGGATAGTTGGAGTTTCGAGAACGAAACTAATTAAGGAGGGAAGAACGGTTAGATTTACGTGGGTTGGAATTTCGAGGACGAAATTAATTAAGGAGGGAAGGTTGTAACAACCCGTCCCAAATTCCTATATTAGATTAGTGACTAATCACGATTAGTGAGGCTAATTGGTGATTAGTTAGGCGAAAACGGACGAACGATGCAAAATGACCGTTTTGCCCTTGATGGTGGCAAAATGTTGACTTTTCATTCTGGCTGTCAAACGGACTTTGACCGATGACCGTGACGTAGCTCATGAAGTCACGAGTTCATAGACAGGTGGCACGTTCAATTCCGACATTCGAGGAGGAAGTTATGACATTCGGAAGTTTAGGGGCATTTTAGTAATTTTGGTTTAAATGGTCAAAATGTTGACTTTTTGACCAAGAGGTCCGATAGCCGACGGCCGAAGACCGTTACGTAGATAAGGACGATACGAATCCGTAGACAGGGGGCACGTCGAATTCGGACGTTCGACGGCGAAGTTACGGTTCACGGAAGTTCCAGGATACTATTCATGATGACGCGTTTTAAGATGCACTTTTGGACTTTAGTGGGCCCAGTTGCTTTTCAGCAACCAATGGATGAGTGACAAGTGTCACCCATCCACTGGCTACCATTCCACATACATGCATCTCCCATTCCTTCATCATCGATCATTTCCCATTTTTCCCAAAACTATTGCTCGATCCCATTTTCAAATCCAATCCAAACCCTTGACCCTGTAAACCATTGGTGAGAGACCAGGGAGGGAGAGGAGGAACTGTGGAGCTTGGTGGCTGGCCAAGGGAGCGCCGTCGTGGACGGCGGAGGGAAAGACTGTGCAAGGTAATCGGTTTTAACCGATTTTCCCCATTTTTGAATTCTAGTTATTATGGACCGTTTTTAATGATTCTAATGAAGTAAATAGGTTGTTAGGAAGCTATTAGAACGGTTTTGAGGGAGATTGGACGATGAGAGACCTCTAGGGAGGTTTTGGAAAATTGAACCGTGAGGTTCAAAATTGAACCATGGATTTTTGAGGGTTTTATGTGGTTTTGTTGATTGGGTTAGATAGGAAACACAAAAATAGGAATTTAGGAATTGGATTGGAAGAAAACGGACGAAAAATGAGGGTTGTAGGAGCCTGGACTGGTCACGCCGGTCTAGTTGCAGGGTTGGACCGGGCCGGCCGGTCTGAACCGGCCGGTGAAGGTTGAAGACGATCTACAGTACCCTGGCGCGTGAGGCCCACGCGCAGGGCCTATTTTGGGCGTGTGAGGGCGCGTGTCCAGTCTTTTGGGGAAGTGTCCAACATACGAAATCAACTATTCGATGTAACGAATATTTTGGGACTGGTTTCGAGTCGATCGGACATCGTTTCGATAAGTTTCGGGGTGTCTGAAGGTTTAGGTTCGGTTTTAAAAATAGTTAAAAATACAAGAAAATTACGGGGCTTTGATAGGAGGTTTATTAAGTAGTTAGTAACCTTCTATTAAAATTTTGACAGGTTTGGGAGTCCCGGTGATGGTGATCGGCTCGGGAGAGCCTATGGCACGCAAATCGAGACGGCAACTCGGACGGTCTATGAGTGGACCTTTTTTTCTAAATTGGTTCATGCATAAATGTTTATTATATGTTTTATTACTTGTTTGATGATGCCATGGGTGCATTTGTATGTGGTTACGTATAAGCACGTATTTCGAGGTTTCGGCCTTATACGGGTCTGTATTTCTTTATTGGTTTAATGAAATGGTTTTGGATTTCTAAAAGGATAAACTCGGGTATGAGACCCATTTGGTTTTGTCTCGGGCATATGACCTTAGATATCGTGCACGGTGCCCAACTGATGTCATATGTTCGGGCACGAGACGCAGTTATTTTACGGTTTATGATTTCGGGTCAGGGACCCTAGATGGATTTCCAAGTTCATGACGGTTTACGGGAACCGGCATGAACTCTAGAAAGGTCATTCTGGTTCATGACGGTTTATGGGGACTGACATGAACTCTGGTTATGTTGTTATGGATCATGACGGTTTAGGGGGAACCGGGCATGAATGTTTATGTTATGTATATATATGTATTCATATACCTTCCTTTACTTCTATTATCTCCTCTGGGGAGGGTCGTTGGCCTGGGTAGACCCCGGAGTAGTCACGAAGCACCGACTGAGTGGAGTCACCCCCCAGTTGGGTTCCTTACTCTCAGGAAGGCTATGATTACTATTACCTCGGGTAGGGTTAGTGGTTTGCGGACATTGATCTTGACTTTGAGAAGACTCGGATTGAGACCTGGGTAGCACGCGCGTAGCTTTGGAAACCGTGACAGGATTGGTTGTGTGAATTATATGTATATATGATGTATGCTATATGATATGATATATGATGTATGCTATATGATATGATATATGATGTGTGTTTACACAGGTTTTGGGCAGTGGCCCGTACGGTTGAGTTTTTATGATTCTTTCACTATGGATTTGAGCAGTGGCCCGTATGGTCATTTTCATTATGGTTCTTTCAATCTTGGTTTTGGGCTTAGTTCCCACATATGGTTCTTTCGGTTAAATGGTTTTCGAATGCATGCATGCCTTTTTAGTGAAGGGTACAAATGTCTTCTCGTTAAAATGTTTTTATAAACTCTTGTTTTTTCCACTCACAGTTTTTAATGTTTTGATTGCCCTTCAGGTTGACAGCGGATGTGGACTGTAGCAGAGACCGAGATATCACATACCTCCTCCGGATCCTGGCGTACTCTGATAGCCCGGGAGGGCAAAGGTCAGAAATATCCCTTGTCTGACACTTCGTGTCAGACGGGAGCAGGGTCATCCCGCGCTAATCCCGGGGGGATTGGGATGGTTCTTGTCAGTTGGAGACTCTCTTCAGCTGTTAGAAATTTGTTACCTAGAATCATGGTGATTGTGAAAATTGTCACAATCACATGCCTATCTAAACAATGGTAAAACTGTGCTGCGGGGAGGATCGTTGAACACATGGACATTGCACATCTTCTCTTTGAGGGACTTTGTAAACATATCAGCCACTTGATCACAGGATGAGACATGTTTGACATCAAGGTCCCCACCAATGACACGCTCCCGTACAAAGTGATAGTCAACCTCAATGTGCTTGGCCCGTGAGTGGAACATTGGATTAGCGGATATGGAAGTGGCAGAAGTGTTATCATAGTATATGAGAGGAGCCTTGAGTAGAGGAACGTGAATGGCACAAAGAAACTGGCGGATCCAACTGAGTTCAGCAGCAGTAATTGCCACTACTCTATATTCAGCCTTTGTGCTGGACTTAGAGACGATTTGCTGCTTCTTGGAATACCAGGAATTAGGATTGGGACCAAGGAAGACAAGCAAACCCGTGGTGGACCTTCGATCATTAGGGTCACCTTCCCAATCTGCATCTGTATATGCAGTAAGTTCAAGGGAACCAGGTATATACCTGATGCCACGATGAGAAGTTCCTTGGAGATACCCGAGGATCCTCTTAACAGCCATGAAGTAGGATTCAAACGGTTCTTGCATGAACTGAGAAACCTGGTTGATAGAGAAGGCTATATTAGGCCTAGTGAAGGTGATGTACAGCAGTGCTCCAACAATGCTTCTATAGTTGGAAGGATTGTGATAAGCAGGGCCATCATGCCTGCGAAGTCTGGTACTTGGGGCACTTGGTGTATCAAAACCATTACTGTGAGTCATGGCAGCTTTAGCAAGCAAATCATGGATGTACTTCTCTTGTGACAAGAAGAAACCAGAGAGAGAACGGGTAATCTGGATCCCAAGGAAGTAGTGAAGTTCCCATAGATCCTTCATGTCAAACTCTTAGCAGTGACAGCCTGTAGAGCATAAGTGGAACTACATGTGAGAATAATATCGTCTACATAGAGTAAGAGGATCACTAGATCAGCAGATGTGTGTTGCACAAACAATGAAGCATCAGACCAAGTAGATGTGAACCCAAGACTGGGGAGAAAACTTGTAAATCGATCATTCCAAGCACGAGGGGCCTGCTTCAACCCATACAAAGACTTGTACAGGAGACAAACATAGTCCTTCTGATGAGGACTTTCAAACCCTGGTGGTTGGGACATGAAGACCTCTTCTTTGAGAATTCCATGAAGGAAGGCATTCTTCACATTAAGATGCCTCAAGGGCCAAGAAAACTAAGCTGCCAAGGCCAAAACTAATCTAACAGTAGTAGGTTTCACAACAGGGCTAAAAGTTTCACCATAATCAATCCCTTCTTCTTGACTAAACCCTTTGGCCACCAACCTACCTTTATACCTTGCAACAGAGCATTCTGCATTCTTTTTGACACTATACACCCATTTGCATCCTACTAGGTTTTTACCTACTGGGAGAGGAACAAGGGTCCAAGTAAGTTGAGCTTGAAGAGCATCAATCTCTTCTTGCATTGCAGTCAACCAGACAGGAAAAGTAATGGTAGATTTAAAGGAGGCAGGTTCAACAATAGACAAATCAGCATCATCAGATGGACAAGTAAGGGTGGAGCTAAAGGCCTTTTTCTTGATAATCCCACTCTTGGACCTAGTCTGCATAGATGGCATGTTGACACCAGAAATTGGAAGAACAATCTGAAAAAGATCACGATTAAAAAGGGAATCAGAATCCAGACTGGCCACTGAAGTAGAAGGCTTAGAGGGTGGAGCTGTTGAGGAAGCTAAAGTGTCTGGTGCAGAATTGCTGGTAGAGGACTGAGGAACTGAAGTCACCTCTAGGGTTACCCCAAGGACAGGAGGACCATCTGATACTGAAGGGAATGTAGAGAACTGAGGAGCTGAAGGGACCTCAGAAGATGTGTCAAGTTGAGAGGACATGTGGAGGGGTAGCAGGTTCACATACAGAACTGTGAAGATGGACCTCAGAAAATGTGTCAAGTTGATAGTACTGGGGAATTGAATCAGATGAGGCTCTAGAGGACAGTGAGGGAGACTTAAGTGTGAGAGACTCATAGGGAAACTCAGATTCATTGAATAGCACATGTCTGGAAAAGTAAATTCTAGTGGAGACTGGATCAAAAGAAATATAGCCTTTATAGGATATTGCATAACCCAGGAACACACACTTAACAGTCTTTGGTTGGAGTTTAGTCCTATTATAGGGCCTGAGCAAAGGAAAACATGAGCATCCAAAGATCTTCAGAAAGCTTATATAAGAAAATGAACCATATAGTTTTTCATAGGGAGACACCATTTGCAAATTAGAGCAGGACATTCTGTTGATTAGATAGATAGAAGTGAGAGAGGCATAAACCCAAAACTGTGTAGGAAGCTTAGCAGTTTGTAGCAATGACATAGTGGTTTCAATTATATGCCCATGTTTTCTTTCTGCTAAGCCATTTTGTTCAGGAGTGTGAGGGCGGGACTTCTGGTGCTTGATTCATTTTTGTGCAAGGAACTGGTGCAACTTAGAACTGGAGTATTCTCCTCCCTCATCAGATTGGAGAGTCTTGACAGAAATAGCTAAAGTATTCAATATAGATGCACAGAAGGAGACAAAGATGGAATAGAAATCTGATTTGTTCTTCATTGGAAATAACCAAGTAAACCTTGTACATTCGTTTATCAAAGTAACATAATATCTATAGCCTTCAGGAGAAGGTTGAGGTGAAGGACCCCATACATCTGTGTGAACAACTTCAAAGAAACTTAGGGATTTTGAAGCAGGAAAGGAAAAAGACAGTTTGGTGAACTTTCCTTGTAGGCAAGGTTCACATGGATATTGGTATTTGTCTGGAGAAAAATCTACACTAGATCTATTAAGGACTAAAGAAACTACATCATTAGCAGGGTGTCCTAATCGATGGTTCCATAGACTAAAAGGAACCTTCTTACACGGAAAAGCAAACTGAGGGGATTTCTGAAACTGGATGGCAGGGAGTGATGGCAACTGACATGGAATGGAGTAAAGTCCTTCATTCCTCAACCCCTTGTAGAGAATCTGTCATATGAGTCTGTCCTAAATTGCAAAGCAAGCATCATCAAGAACAAAGCTACACTGATTATCTCTACTGAACTGATTAATAGAAAGCAAGTTCTGTGTGATGTTGGGCACATGTAACACCTGATTCAACTTAAATGACTGTGGAGAAGGGGATTTAGTGACAAGGGAAGTGTTTCTAGTGTGAGAAATATGCAAACCTGTTCCACTAGCTGTGTTAACTGTCTCAGCTGAAGTGTGTGGTGATACCATATTAAGTTGGGAAAAGTCAGCTGTCATGTGAAATGTGGCACCTGTGTCAGCAATCCAGAAGTCTTGATTCTGGGAAATTCCTTGAAAGCTTGGCTGTGAAAATAAGAAACTTGGAGATGAGGCTATCATAGCTTGAAGATTGTTGGTCAGGACAGTGGAGGGAGGAGTGCCTTAATATGAAAAATTAGCTATGTGGTAGCAGTTCAGAGCACTGTGGCCATATTTCCAACAGATTTGGCAAGGATCAGACATTTGGGGACCCTGGGAGAAAGATTGTCTGTGATAACAATCTGATGCAACATGTCCCCGTTTGTCCTCTCCACTGATTATTGAAAGGAGGAACATTGTACCCCCCCCCCCCCCCCCCCCCCTCCCCCCAAATTGTATCCATACTGCTAGAAATTGCCACTGAACTGTTGATAGTTACTCATCTGCTGAGCATTGTCTTGATGCTGATCAAGATCAATAGGATGATGAGGGGTATTAGAGGAAAGTGCGAGAGATAGGCCTCCTAAAGGACTAGTCACTCCAGGTTCAAAAATAGTACTTTGAAAGTGAGGAGCTGAATTTCAAGTTGCTGTTAATGCAGATAGGAAGGGAACTTGATCACCTCCTTGTTCTATGATTGCTTCTTCAGCAAGTAGTTTTGCTCTGAATTCTTTATGGGAAATAGTGCTTTCACGGCCTCTGATCACACACCTGAAAGTATTGTATTCTGCAGGAAGGCCCCTCAAAGCAAGGATCACCACATCATTGGTTTCAAAGTGGACACCACAAGACTCTAATTTGTCTTTAGAATCCTTGATCCTTTGCAGATACTGAACCATGTTCTCAGGACCTTTCTTGATGCTTTGGAGGTCAGTTTTCATTTCAAAGATGAAAGCTTTGGTAATGGAAGCAAACCTGTCCCTGAGATTGGACCACATTTCTTGTGAAGTTCTACAGCCAATAACACAAGACATTGCAGATGGGGACAGTGTTCTTAGTGTGGTTCTGTCAGAGTAACGAAATCTAGTCAGATTTTTGTTGTGATGAGCTACTGAGTATGGGTGCATTGAATCCTAGGTGGATGTTAATGGGCATGAGATTCCATGTTTTAGTCTGTCAAATCCCATATGGATGTCAATTGGCATGGGATGCCACAGTATAGATGTTGTGTGGCATGGGATACCACAGTATAGATGTTGTGTGGCATGGTAAGCCGTGATTGGGACATGTAATGGTTGTGTAGTGTTAGGCACTGCATAGGCAAAGTTTTTTTTGTTAGCCCAATAGCTGGAGGCCGTAGAGTGTGAGAGGATGGGATCCTCGGATCGTGATTACTAGTTGGTTGAGTACCAGTTACCACCGTAGGACGACTTTTCAGAGTCGAGAGTGATTGATTGGACAAGTTACCAGGAGTGTGGTACTTATGGACTTATCAGAGATATTACACGTTAAGTGGTTGGTGCTTGCAGTGAGTTGACCGCATAGGTATATGTCTCGATAGCAGCGTGTTTCTGGGATTGGTCTGCACTCGGTTGTGGCAGACGCTGCTATCGATAGACGTGGATGAGTCTTATCGAGTTGGATAGGCTCATGTTACGATGACGACTGAGATGATGAAGATTTTCCAGTCGTGACGATGATACGGAGGGGTGTGATTGTCGCTCAGTATAAGTAGGGATTTATGGATTCGACTCGGTTACCACTGAGTGTGATCACTGAAGGAGATGTTGAGCTTTGGGTGTTGACGAATGTGCCATACTACCCCAGTGGAGGTGACTGAGATAAGTGGGAGATGCCAGGGATGAGTTGAATGGAATCCAACAGTGATCAGATGGTTCCGAAAGACACTGAGTGTGTCTAAGTGATGTAGTGCCAATAAGGGCTTGGATTATGACTATTATGGTGGACGTGCCCCAGAGGGGGGCAAACAGGTGAGTTTGGTGGACATTGAGCGGGACGGAGAGGATCCCGAGTGGCTTAGTACGAGGCACGGGGAATACCTGGTTTGGTGACTACTTCCCTAGTGGATGCGAGATTTGAGGGACGGGTGTGTGCTCAGGAGGTGAACCCATAAAGGTTGAAATGTGAGAATCATGTAGTCGTCCTATGCTACCTTTTGGATGTGCATAAATGGTATAAGTGGACAGGCGAGTTGGAGACTAAGGTTAGGTTGTTTACGGACCCGTGGATGGATGTTTGAATGATTTGATGACTTGAGAGTCCAGTGGGAATTGGTGTTGGTCGGTTGCGGGTGACTATACCTCCTGAGTTTCATATAAGCTTGTTTGAGGAGAAATCTGATCGTGAGAAATAGATTGAGTTATCAGCAGATATTATTGGTTGGTGAAGGAGACTTCTTATTTTCTGCTCCTTAGCAGGCGATACTTGGTGTTTACGTTTCCGCAGGATGACGTAGGATGAGAAGTGCTATGAAAGTTAAAGATTTCAAAGAGGGTGTAAAACTTAACTAAGAATGAAAGTTAGTGTGGATCCTAGATGGATCAGGTGATGCTAAATGGACTAGGATCGAGTTGTTATGGAGCAGGACCGAGTTGTGATGGGGCAGGTTGTAACGACCAGTCCCAAATTCCTAGATTAGATTAGTGACTAATCACGATTAGTGCGGTTAATCGGTGATTAGTAGGGCGAAATCGGACGAACGATGCAAAATGACCGTTTTGCCCCTGTGTGTGGGCAAAACGTTAACTTTTCATTCAGGTGGTCAAATTTACTTTGACCAATGACCGTGACGTAGTTCGTGACGTCACGAGTTCATAGACAGGTGGCACGTTCAATTCCGACGTTCGAGGAGGAAGTTATGACATTCGGAAGTTTATGGGCATTTTGGTAATTATGGTTAAAAGGAGTCAAATGTTGACTTTTTGACCGGGATGTCCGATGGCCAAGGGCCGAGGACTATTACGTAGATAAGGACGATACGAATGCATAGGCAGGCGGCAAGATGAAATCAGACTTCGAACGGGAGAGTTATAGGACACGGAAGTTCAATTTCACTATGCATGTACTTCGAGACGGGATGATTTGGCGAAATCTGATTGGGCAGATATTTTTAGTGGGTCCCATGGATGAGTGACAAGTGTCACTCATTCTATTGGCTAAATCCCCCAATTTGTGGATCTATATAAATTAATTATTATTATTTTTATTAATTTATAATTTAATCCACCCACCATTCAATCCTAGCCCTCCATCTCTCATCTAATCTCTAAATCTCAACCATCCATTAAATCTCCCTTCTCTCATTAGATCAAACATCCTCTTCATCTTGCTTCATCCTCACAAACCTAAACCCCCCATGTATCCATTTTCTTCATTTTTCTTCTTTGTTCTTTATTTTTCAAACACACAACACACCTCACCACCATAAATCTACTGTGCCCGTGTGTGACCGTGAGGATGGGGACGGTGAGAGGACACGACGGCCGGCCATGGTGGCTCACGGTGGTGGTGGACGACGGAGATGAACCCGTGAGGTAAGAAAACTTTGAAAATCCAAATTTGAGTTTTAATGGTTTTTAATCGATTTCTTTAATTAGGTTAGGTTTCTGGGAACCCTAGGAGTAGAATGGGATTAGTATTGGGGCTTGGGATGGCCGGAAATGGCCGTGAACGGTCGGAGAAATTCCAGCCACCATTAATGGCGGATGGAAGCTTGGTTTCAGGTGGTTTTTCTTAGTTTTAGGGATTGGGTTAGATAGGAAATGAATAAATAGGAATTTAGGGATTAAAATGGGACCAAAACGGACCCCGAATCAGTCCAAAAACCGGAAACAACTGACGGATGAACAGTGTTGTGCTACAATACTGGTTCAGTTCTGAGGTTGATGACGATGAATAGTGATCTGGCTCTTCTAGGGGCCCGTGAGGGCGCGAGGGCCATAATTTGGGAAAGTGTTCAACACGGGAAATATTCTATTCGATGTAACGAACATTTTGGGACTAGTTTTGTGTCGATCAGCCACCGTCTCAATATGTTTTGAGGCATCGGAAGGTTTAGGTTTGGTTTAAAAATAGTCAAAAGTTCGGGAAAATTACGGGGCTTTGATGGGAGGTTAATTAAGTAGTTATTAACCTTCTATTAAAATTTGGACAGGTTTGGGAGTCCCGGTAATGGTGATCGGCTCGGGGAGCCGAATGGCACGCAAATCGAGGCGGCAGCTCGGACGGTCTATGAGTGGACCTTGTTTTCTAAATTGGTGCTTGCATAAATGTTTATTATATGTTTTAAATACTTTTTTGTGATGCCATGAGTGCATTTTGATGTGTGGTTACGTATAGGCACGTATTTCGAGGTTCTACCCTATACGGTGCCTATACGGGTCTGTATGTCTTTATTGGTCTAAATGAAATGGTTTTGGATTTCAAAAGGATAAACTCGGGTATGAGACTCATTTGGTTTTGTCTTGGGCATTTGACCTCATATTTCGGGCTCGGTGCCCAGCTGATGTCATATGTTCGGGCACGAGACCCAGTTATTTTACGGTTTATGATTTCGGGTCAGGGACCCTAGATGGATTTCCAAGTTCATGATGGTTTATGGCAACCGGCATGAACTCTAGAAAGGTCATTTTTGTTCATGACGGTTTATGGGAACCGGCATGAACCTTTGTCAGGTCATTTTGGTTCATGACGGTTTATGGGAACTAGCATGAACCCTAGTTAATGGATATTATGGATCATAACGGTTCAAGGGAACCGGGCATGAAGGTTTATGTTATGTATATATATGTATTCATATACCTTCCTTTACTTCTATTATCTCCTCCAGGGAGGGTCGTTAGCCTGAGTGGACCCCGGAGTAGTCACGGAGTACCGACTGAGTGGAGTCACCCCCCAGTTGGGTTCCTTACTCTCAGGAAGGCTATGATTACTATTACCTCGGGTAGGGTCAGTGGTCTGCGGACATTGATCTTGACTTTGAGAAGACTCGGATTGAGACCTGGGTAGCACGCGCGTAGCTTTGGAAACCGTGACAGGATTGGTTGTGTGAATTATATGTATATATGATGTATGCTATATGATATGATATATGATGTGTGTTTACACAGGTTTTGGGCAGTGGTCCGTACGGTTGAGTCTTTATGATTCTTTCACTATGTATTTGGGCAGTGGCCCGTATGATCATTTTCATTATGGTTCTTTCAATCTTGGTTTTGGGCTTAGTTCCCACATATGGTTTATTTTGGATAAATGGTTTTCGAATGCATGCATGCTTTTTAGTGAAGGGTACAAATGTCTTCTCGTTAAAATGTTTTTATAAACTCTTGTTTTGTCCACTCACAGCTTTTAAAGTTTTGACTGCCCTTCAGTTTAACATTGGATGTGGACTGTAGCAGAGACCGAGATATCACATACCTCCTTTGGATCCTGGCGTACTCTGATAGCCCGGGAGGGCAAAGGTCGGAAATATCCCTTGTCTGACACTCCGTGTTAGACGGGAGCAGGGTCATCCCAAGTTAATCCCGGGGGGATTGGGATGGGTCCTGTCACATGTGGTACTAGTATGAGGACTAGTGTCGTGGATCGAGTAAGTCATGACGACAGAGGAAAATTGTATTGTAACGACCTCGAGGTAGGATGAAATTAATATCCTGCTTTTATCTTGGGTACGTGAGTGAGTACGGTCTTGGATATGGGAATGAATATTGCTATTGGATTCACACAGACTAGATGAGTGTCAGTGATTGTCGGGTGGAGGCTAGCTCCGTGTTTGTAGTTTGGTGATGGGATTGGGTTCCTTCCGAAATTAATCTGGTGTGAGATTTTAGTTGAGGGAGCAGAATGTTTACTACTTCTTTCGGTTGGTTATTTCGGAGGCCAGTGGAAGCTTACCACGAGGTGGACCGATGAGACGATACGTCGAGTATCAATCAGGAAAAGACGAATAGCCGATGCCTCGGGTAGGATGTTGGCAGGAAACCAAGAGGTTCGAGATTGATACGTCTTGGCGGGCATGAGTAGGTTCGGACACACCTTAGTTATTATTTAGGTGACTAGGAAACTCAGATACGACGTGGAATTAGAATGTAAGATCTGTCTAGAATAGGATCAGACAGACAGGCTCCAAATTCGAAGCGTGATTGGTTGGTAACCAAGTAACTAGGTAATGGATATACAAGATCTGAGGTTGTAGTGATACGTGGACTAGTGTGTGGTTGTGTGGTTGTGTGGGACTGTGTACTTAATGTAACGACCCGTCCCAAATTCCGGGATTAGATTAGTGACTAATCTAGATTAGTGAGGTTGATCGGTGGTCAGTAGGGCGAAATCGAAAAAAATGTGCAAAATAACCGTTTTGCCCCTAGTAGTGGGCAAAATGTTGACTTTTTGATCGGGCAGTCAAACGGACTTTGACCGATGACCGTGACGTAGTTCGGGACGTCACGAGTTCATAGACAGGTGGCACGTTCGATTCCGACATTCGAGGAGAAAGTTGTGATGTTCGGAAATCGAGGGGCATTTTGGTAATTTGACATATTAGGGGCCAAATATTGACTTTTTGACCAGGAGGTCCGATGGGTGAGGGCCAAGGACCGTTACGTAGGTCTCGTCCATACGAATCCAACGACAGGCGGCATGCCGAAATTAGAGATTCGATGACGAAGTTGTGGTCACGGGATTAAATTAACGAACCGAGGTTTCGATTAAAATAATATTAAAATAAGGAATAATGATCGATGAATCTGGACCCTTGGATGAGTGCCAAGTGTCACTCATCCCCTACATTCCCTAAAATCAGGATCTTTGTTGGCCATTGGATTATTAAATCCTTTACCCTCCTGAAATCCTCACCATCCATTTCAAACCACAGATTAAATCTGTGTCGTTGATCTCATTTCCTTCTCTCTTTAATTGGATCAGACTACTCACACTCTCACTTTCATTTCTCTCAAATCCTTGAACACGCACGAGGCTCCCCATTACACATCACCACCATATCTGTATCCATGAAGCTGTGCGGAGGAATGTGAGTTGACTGCTGTGAACTGGGCACGACGGGAGACAACAGAGACGGCGGGCACGACGGCGGCAAAAAAAAAACAGAGGAACAAAAATGCAGAAATTGGAAAATCGATGTAGACTGGTCATGATCGCGTTAGAAGGATGAAGGATGTTCCTGAGGTCAGTTTAGGCATAGGGGTGGCCACGTTGGTGACCACGACGGCGAGGTAAGCCCCCTAACCCGTGAGTCTGTTTTCGGGGTAAAAATGGCAGCTTGGGTTTTAACGTACTTCAATCGATCTAGTGACCAGGATGATGATCTTGAGGATGCAACGAGTCTATAGGGACCATTTTCGAAGGGAATGGTGGTCGGAGCTGAGAGCAGTCGACGGAGGAATGTTGGCCGTGAGCTTCTCGATCAAGGAGGTACGATATAGACGTCTTTCCTTGTTTTTAATCCCACAGAACCCTTAGTTTAGCTTGGACGATCTTGTAGGTGAAAACCCTGTTGAAAATGATCGAGGAATGGCTGAGAACTAATCGGGTCAACCCGCAGGTCACGGCGACCCGGTTGCAGGACCCGTCTACAGCTCGACGATGATGAACAGTACCCGGCGCGTGGGTTTCACGCGCAGGGAGTCTACCGGTGCGTGGGGGCGCGTGCAAGGTATTTTGGGGAAACTTCCAACATGAATTTTAATCGATTCAATGTAACGGACATTTTGGAATTGGTTTCGTGTCGATCGGACACCGTCTCGATATTGTTCGGGACGTACGAAGGTTTTAAATCGAGTTTAAAAATAATTATAAATTTTGAAAAATTACGGGAATTTAATAGGATGTTAATGAAGAGGTTAGTGACGCTCTAATGTGATTTGGACAGGATTGGGAGTCCCGTTGATAGTGGTGTGGCCCGGGAGGGCCGATGGCACGCCTATCGAGGCAAACCGTTAAACGGTCTGTGAGTGGACTTTGGTTTTATAAATTCTATGCTTGCCTAACTATTTTATATGTATTATGATTGTGATTGTATGATGTTGATTTGGATGTGGGTAAATTATACGATTTCACGTATTTCGAGGCGATTTACGTGCTTGCACGTAAATCGAGATTTTCTGATTTTGCACGGATTTCCATACTTATGACTTGGATATAATATGATAAAACGGTTTTGAAATTGGAAAGATGAACTCGGGCTTAAGACCCAATTGTTTTGGAAACTGCGGACTTAGAGTCCATTTGAGCTAGGTAATCAGGCTGGGGGCCCAGTTGCTTAATGAAATCGGGCCAGGGGTCCAGTTGTTACGAAATCGGGCTGAGACCCATTTGAGTGATATTACCGGGCCAGGGGTCCAGTTGGTTTATAAATTCGAGCCGTGGGCCCAGTTGGTTTACAAATCGGGTCGTGGGCCCAGTGGTTACAAAATCGGGCATGAGGCCCAGTTGGGTTATAAATGTGATTTCGGGTCTTAGACCCTATATTTTATAAATGTGGTTTCGGGTGAGGGACCCTAAATGGAATTGTGTTGTTTTATGGAGATTTCGGGCAGGGCCCATTGTAACGTTGTGAAATGATTCAATAAAACTGTTTTCCATATACCATTTGGATACGAGGATATATGATGGTCTCCTCCAGATGTCTGGGACACTGGGGAAGTCACGGTGCATTGTTTACGATGGGTCATTGTACGGAGTTACCGGACCGTATTGTGACTCAGGAGCAGGATTGCTATGATTGACGTCTAGGACGTCAAACATCTGTGATGTCAAAGATATGGACCCGGAGAGACCCCGGGCAGCACACGTAGCTTATTATACCGTGAGATATGACGTCTGGGACGCTAAGCATCTGGGATGCTGGTGATGGTAATGGTAAATATGGATTAATGAATCTATGAAATGGCTTTTCGGTTGGATTTGTGTTATGTGGTAAAAATGGATTATTGGTTATGATATGTTATTTCGGGTCGGGGACCCTAAATGGTTTTGGACTTTTGGATTTATGTTTATGGCTTTGGGCGGTGGCCCACATGGTTTTAATATGTCTGGTAGTGGTATTCCACAGTTTTGGGCTGAGTTCCCGTACTTGGTTTTAAGTTAACGGTTTTTGGGCTAAGGCCCTAATGGCTTAGTTGAACAAACGTTTTGGTTACTTGTTTTCGTGGCATGTATACATTTTTATTGGAGGACATAAATGTCTTATAACTGTGTTTAATGAACTTAATGATTTTCGTCCACTCACAGCTTTTGGTTTTTAATGCCCTTCAGGTTGATCACGGATGCGACTGCAGCAGAGACTGGGACATTGCACGCCTCCTCCATCGATCCTTGCGCACTCTGGAAGCGTCATTTGGGCCGTGACTTTTGGTTATCCCTTGTCTGACCCCCCTTGTTGGACGGGAGCAGGGCACATTCCACGGTAATCCCGGGGGGATTGGGATGGGTCCTGTCAACTTGGTATCAGAGCAGGGTTGCTCTTTTTGTGCGTGCTGGTCGAGGGTGTGATGTCTCTTGGGGTTGCAATTCGTTATTAACCTGATAGATAGTTTTTGAGTTTTGATCGCGAATAGAGTGTGTTTGGCCCGATACCCCGTGCTTTAATGTGATTCGACTCAAGTGGGGTTGATTGTGATGAACTGGTAATGTGGGACCGTCGGTTCGGTCATGTAATGTTAAATTGTTGTGCTGCTAGGTGCAGCCAGGTTCGGGGAACCTCATTTGAGTAATGGTCTAAAATGTGAACCCTAGTGGTGGCTGCTAGTATGAGAGATGTTGGTACATCAGAGTTGGCCGATGACCTTAGTGGTGTAACCCACATTGAGTTGATGGTAGGATTGGATTTGACGTCTATACGATGTCGAGACCGCGGGGTCGGTCAGGTTGTGAATTTTATATTACAGAGAGCTGTTTGGTTCGGTGGAACCATAGGGTGTGATTGTGGAACCCTAGTATATGATGGATTAAAAAGGTAAAATTTAATTGTGACTAGTGGATGAGAACTTGTGCTGCGATGAGTGGCTAAGGTCATGGATGACCATGTGGATGACTTTAGCGAGTCTAGTCGGAATGATGGGATTCGATCCACGGGTACGGTTTTGAGATAAATTATGGAATCCCGAGTTAGACCAGGTATTAGTGTGATGTGTGGATATGGATCTCGATAGCGATGACTGTTGGTTGGTAGTCGTGTGGAGATGACTGGCTATCGAGGGTATTTGGTGTGGTTGCAATACTTGGGGATCAGGGGACGTTCAGGGAACCGTTATTATCCTGATGTGGATTGTCAGAATGGTGGTACCCATAGTTGTGGGGTACGAGTAGAGGTTCAGATTGTCGTTCAGTATGAGCGGAGATCCAGGGTTGTCCGATTTGCACACGGTGTGCAAGTATGGATGTTTGTGTGTTGGTACTTTTGTGCTGATGCTAGTATGGATGCATGGGTGCTGATACTAGTGTTGTTGATAGTGTGTTGATGCTGGTACTAGCGCTGGTGCTAGTGTCGGTGGTTGTGATGACGACAACCCACGAGTTGGGGTGTGACTCCGTTATGATGGACATATGTTCGGTATTTGAGATTTGGTAGTGGTTGAGTGATGGACTGGATGGGACCCAGTTGAGATTGTGATGTGTTGGGATTAGTCCCGACAGTGGTAAAATGACAAGTGATGAGGGGATAAAAAGGTATGATTGAGACTTGAGGAATCTTAGGATGACGTTCCCTACGTCATGAGAATTAGTGGATTTGGGGAGTTGTTGGCAACTCCGAGGTTGGTGTGATTGTATGTTTCTAATATCTCCAGAAGGACGAGGAAAACCATTGGTGGTATAGATGTGGGGATTTGTAATTGAGAACTTGGAAAACCGAGTGTTGAACCTGTAAAGGTTGGGATGTGGGAGGTCTAGTGGTTGGACTTGACATCTCATTGGGAGCATGTCTGTTTCCAACACGGTTGGAACCTTAGTTTCGAGGAGAGTTGTAATTGTGGGATGAGAAGAGTGCTCGTTTCCGCATTGGTGATAGGTATTCTGGAGTCATTGGGGTTGACTTCTTGTTTTCTGCCCTGGCAGACGTTGAATGTAGTTACCAGTACGTTGAGCGTGTATTGGTTGGTGGGCCCATGTGCGTTTTTGGGTCATCAGGAGGAGTTGCGTATTTCGAAGTTAGGTAAACGAGATTTCTCATTTTCTACTTGGTGGCAGACGATGTTGTGTTACTTGGCGTGGTGAGTGCAGCGAGTTTTGTTTGCATCCACGTAGGATGAGTTTTGACGTCATCATTTTGGATCATCCTTGATTTTTCCTAGGTGGAATGACAAGGATCGATAAGAACTTAGGTATGTGAGTCGTAAATGACGGGACAGAACTTCCTTTCGAAGTGGAGCCCGTATGGTATCTTACTCGAGTGAATATGTTTGCGACGTGGTCGGATTTTGTCAACCTTAGACGTGTGGAGGTTGGATTGGCTTCCCTATGAAGTCAATCAAGTGTATTGAGCAGGTAACCGATAGGTTCGGTTTTGATGTGTCTTGGTAGACGTGAAAGAGATTTCGGGTTTTGGAATCGAATTTCTAGGTGACGATTCACCATTCGATTTGGGAACTTGAAAATGGATTTCCGGATTTGGGTACGAAATGATTATTCCAAATGCTAGCTTACCGAATAATGATTTCGGATTCGGATTTGGACATGAATTAAAATGTGACGTCTGGGTTTGAATTCGGGATTTCTTACGAAATTGCGGATTCGGATTTGGAATTGGAACTAGATGATGGGTGGAGTTTCGATTTGTCTCATGTTGGATTGGGCAAATGTACTCCATTATTGGAACGTGTTTGGCTATGACCTAGGTGGTTGTAGTCTGGTCAATAGATAGAGGTGTGTACTTTGTACAGGATTTGAGGTACGATACCTCGCAGACTTGTAGTGTCTGGTAATGGTATACGGGTTATACCCGAGGTATGTCGGTGAGCGTGTTGGTAGCCGGATTGGTTCCGATACCATTGGTTTAGTCAAGGTCGAGGACTGGACATTGGATATTATTCAATGGGTCATGGTATTTTCGGTGAGTCTAAATTGCACACGAGTCGGGAAAAATGTTGGTAAGTGTATTTGTGAGTCAAATAAGTTGGTGGATTGTGTAGCCATGAGTGAGTCTAGTGTCAGTTTTCGACTGACAACTGCCAAATGGTGACAGATTGTCAGGATGTGTCAACGTAGATTGTTGAGTAAGGTCTCATGACTCCTATTGGGAGTAAATACCAGGAGAGATTGGTGAATGGGAAAGGAACCGTCGAGTTGTTACGTCCACAAGAGGGTAGATTGGACAAGTGGTGTCAATTCGAAACAGGTAGTTTCAGTCATTCGACAGGGTCGAATGTAGTCAATGCGTTATGTGTACTAGTGGTACGTTTAGGTGCAGTTTGTTCTGATTAGTTGGTGTACGGGTGTACACGTGTTGCGAGGTCAATTCCACTTTTCAAGAGGTGTTTGTGGAATCAGGGTAGTAGAGTTTCGAGAATGAAACTAATTAAGGAGGGAAGAACATTTGAGTTTAGATCACTTGGAATTTCGAGGACGAAATTAATTAAGGAGGGAAGGTTGTAACGACCCATCCCGAATTCTGGGATTAGATTAGTGACTAATCTAGGTTAGTGAGGTTGATCGGTGGTCAATAGGGCGAAATCGGACAAAATGTGCAAAATAACCGTTTTGCCCCTAGTCGTAGGTAAAATGTTGACTTTTTGATCGGGCGATCAAACGGACTTTGACCGATGACCGTGACGTAGTTCGGGACGTCACGAGTTCATAGACAGGTGGCACGTTCTATTCCGACATTCGAGGAGAAAGTTGTGATGTTCGGAAGTCGAGGGGCATTTTGGTAATTTGGCATATTAGGGGCCAAATGTTGACTTTTTGATCGGGAGGTCCGATGGGCGAGGGCCAAGGACCGTTACGTAGGTCTCGTCGATACGAATCCAACGACAGGTAGCATGCCGAAATTAGAGATTCGACGACGAAGTTGTGGTCACGTGATTAAATTAACGAATTGAGGCTTCGATTAAAATAATAATAAAATAAGGAATAGTGATCGATGAATCTGGACCCTTGGATAAGTGCCAAGTATCACTCATCCCCTACATTCCCTAAAATCAGGATCTTTGTTGGCCATTGGATTATTAAATCCTTTTCCCTCCTGAAATCCTTACCATCCATTTCAAACCACACATTAAATCTGGGTCGTTGATCTCATTTCCTCCTATCTTTAATTGGATCAGACTACTCACACTCTCACTTTCATTTCTCTCAAACCCGTGAACACGCACAAGGCTCCCCATTACACATCACCACCATATCTGTATCCATGAGGCTGTGCGGAGGAATGTGAGTTGACTGCTGTGAACTGGGCACGACGGGAGACGATGGAGACGGCGGGGACGACGGCGGCAAAACAAAAACAGAGGAGCAAAAATGCAGAAATTGGAAAATCTCCGTAGACTGGTCGTGATCGCATTAGAAGGATGAAGGACGTTCCTGAGGTCAGTTTAGGCGTAGGGGTGGCCACGGTGGTGACCACGACGGCGAGGTAAGCCCCCAAACCCGTGGGTCTGTTTTCGGGTAAAAATGGCAGGTTGGGTTTTAACGTACTTCAATCGATCTAGTGACCAGGATGATGATCTTGAGGATGCAACGAGTCTATAGGGACCGTTTTCGAAGGGAACGGTGGTCGGAGCTGAGAGCAGTCGACGGAGGAATGTTGGCTGTGAGCTTCTCGATGAAGGAGGTACGATATAGACGTCTTTCCATGTTTTTAATCCCATAGAACCCTTAGTTTAACTTGGACGATCTTGTAGGTGAAAACCCTGTTGAAAATGTTTGAGGAATGGCTGAGAACTAATCGGGTCGACCCGCGGGTCACGGCGACCCGGTTGCAGGACCCGTCTACAGCTCGACGATGATGAACAGTACCCGGTGCGTGGGTTTCACGCGCAGGGAGTTCTACCGGCGCGTGGGGGCGCGTGCATGGTATTTTGGGGAAACTTCCAACATGACTTTTAATCGATTCAATGTAACAGACATTTTGGAATTGGTTTCGTGTCGATCAGACACCGTCTCGATATTGTTTGGGATGTCCGAAGGTTTTAAATTGAGTTTGAAAATAATTAAAAATTTGGAAAAATTACGGGACTTTAATAGGATGTTAATGAAGAGGTTAGTGACCCTCTAATGTGATTTGGACAGGATTGGGAGTCCCGGTGAGAGTGGTGTGGCCCGGGAGGGCCGATGGCACGCGTATCGAGGCGTACCGTTAAACGGTCTGTGAGTGGACTTTGGTTTTATAAATTCTATGCATGCCTAACTGTTTTATATGGATTATGATTCTGATTGTATGATGTTGATTTGGATGTGGGTAAATTATACGATTTCACGTATTTCGAGGCGATTTACGTGCTTGCACATAAATCGAGGTTTTTTCGATTTTGCACGGATTTCCATACTTATGACTTGGATATAATATGATAAAACGGTTTTGAAATTGGAAAGATGAACTCGGGCTTAAGACCCAATTGTTTTGGAAACTGCGAACTTAGAGTCCATTTGAGCTAGGTAATCGGGCTGGGGGCCCAGTTGCTTAATGAAATCGGGCCAGGGGCCCAGTTGTTACGAAATCGGGCTGATACCCATTTGAGTGATATTATCGGGCCAGGGGCCTAGTTGGTTTATAAATTAGGGTCGTGGGCCCAGTTGGTTTACAAATCGGGTCGTGGGCCCAGTGGTTACAAAATCGGGCATGAGGCCCAGTTGGGTTATAAATGTGATTTCGGGTCTGGGAACCTATATTTAATAAATGAGGTTTCGGGTCAGGGTCCCTAAATGGAATTGTGTTGTTTTATGGAGATTTCGGGTAGGGCCCATTGTAACTTGTGAAATGATTCAATAAAACTGTTTTCCATATACCATCTGGATACGAGGATATATGATGGTCTCCTCCAGATGTCTGGGACACTGGGGAAGTCACGGTGCATTGTCTGCGAGGGGTCATTGTACGGAGTTACCAGACCGTATTGTGACTCTGGAGCAGGATTGCTATGATTGACGTCTAGACGTCAGACATCTGTGATGTCAAAGATATGGACCCGGAGAGACCCCGGGCAGCACGCGTAGCATATTATATCGTGAGATTTGACGTGTGGGACGTCAAGCGTCGGGGACGCTAAGCATCTAGGATGCTGGTGATGGTAATGGTAAATATGGATGAATGAATCTATGAAATGGCTTTTCGGTTGGATTTGTGTTATGTGGTAAAAATGGATTATTGGTTATGATATGGTATTTCGGGTTGGGGACCCTAAATGGTTTTGGATTTATGGATTTATGTTTATGGCTTTGGGCGGTGGCCCACATGGTTTTAATATGTCTGGTAGTGGTATTCCACAGTTTTGGGTTGAGTTCCCACACTTGGTTTTAAGTTAACGGTTTTTGGGCTAAGGCCCTAATGGCTTGGTTGAACAAACGTTTTAGTTACTGGTTTTCGTGGCATGCATACGTTTTTATTGGAGGGCATAAATTTCTTATAACTGTGTTTAATGAACATAATGATTTTCGTCCACTCACAACTTTTTTTTTTAATGTCCTTCAGGTTGATCACGGATGCGACTGCAGCAGAGACTGGGACATTGCACGCCTCCTCCATCGATCCTTGTGCACTCTTGAAGCCTCGTTTGGGTAGTGACTTTTGGTTATCCCTTGTCTGACCCCCCTTGTTGGATGGGAGCAGGGCACATTCCACGGTAATCCCGGGGGGATTGGGATGGGTCCTGTCACTTAAGCACAATGGACGTATGGATAATGAGATGGGTTTCGATATCGTCTGATTGGTTTGTTGAGTACATGGACTGGACATCGAATACTATGCTTGTGGGTAGAGTGTTATTGTGAGGGTTCAGTGATTGTGAGAGCTTGGAGCTCAGAGCTGTTGTTGGCCAGAGGAACCCTAGAGTTTGAGTTGTGTTATCACTGCTAGAGCAAGTGTTCGATGGGGTCCAGATACACTCAGGTGGAGTAAGTTGGTGGTTAGTGTATCCACAAGACGAGTGAGGTGACATTTGAGACCTTTCTCGAGTCAGGATTATAGCGTTGGACGCTGAGTGAGACGAGTTTTGGTACGAGGTACACTGGTAGGACTAGAGAGTGAGTTGATATGGTATTGGTGACTCTTGTAGTAACAGTGGAGCTGTGAGTTTTGGCTGAGTACGACAGGGTGTCGCGAGCGTGGCTTTCTGTTAGGAAACCGTCTAGCGAAAGTGCATCGTGAGAGGTGTCAGATCTTAGTGGGAGTACGTATTGCTGCCCGACAACTGAAAAACAGAAAGGTGTCAGTTTGGTATGTCAGCTTGGTTTATCAGGCCCATAATCCTGATTTGTCAACCTAGCAGAACGGTGAGTTAACTTGTCAGGTGGTATCAGTTGGACTCGGAGTGCACCTGTGTTTCAACGATCAATGCGTTCTTGGTGGACGTCGGTGGACGTGTACGATTACACGAGAGTTCCCAGAGTTGGAGGTAGAATTGGATTTCCACAGTTTGGATGTGGATCTATGTTAGTTTGAATTTCGGGGACGAAATTTTTTAAGGGGGAAATGTTGTAACGACCCGTCCAGAATTTCAGGATTAATTAACGATAATTATGATTAATTAAGGATAATTAGGGGTTAATTGAGAAGATTCCTCAACTAATCCAGAGAATCACGGACAGACGGTGTGAAATGACAATTTTTCCCCTCGACTTGGGCATAATGTTGACTTTTGACTCGGGCAGTCAAATGGACTTTCACCAATGACCGTGACATAGATCAGGACATTACGAGTCCGTATACATCGAAATCGGACGTTCGATAAGAAAGTTATGGTTCACGGAAGGTTTCAACAACTATTCAGGGATCGTTCGATTTTCAAACAGGTTTGTTTTTAGTGGAACCCAAAATATCTAACGGGGGCCAACAGATGAGTGACAAGTGTCACTCATCCATTGATTCCCATACACATACACATGCAGCATCACCATGATTCATCATTTTCGTCTTCATTCTTCATTTTTCCTTCTCAAACCCAAACACCCCCCTACCCTTCTTACATCTTCATCATTTCACCTTCTGAAGATAAAATAGAGACAGAGGAGATGAGAGGGTAGTTGGGGAACGGTCAAGGGACGGTGGAGCCGCCGCGGGGATGGCTGAAAGAGCGAGAAACAAAGGTAAACCGTGGGATTCAAATTTTTGACTTTTGATTTTGATGGTGTCGATCGATTCAAAGCTTAGGATAATGTTTATTGAGCTCCCACAAGCTTGTAGATGCAATTTTGCACGGATTTGGAAGTCGGAGGTTGTCAGAATGATGACCGGATGTGTGGCCGAAACTTTGAATGACCATAACTTTAAATTCAGGTACTTTCTTCAATTTCTGGGTTTAGATTTGGATTGCATGGCTCAAGTAGATGAATTTACATAGGTAAAACGTTGAATTTGGTTGAGAAATGAGTGAGATATCGAAGTTTGAAGTTTGGGGGAACAATGGAGTTTTTCGGCGAGTCAATCGGCGAGTTGACTCGTTGACTGGTGAGTTGACTTGTTGACTTTTTTAACCGTTGACTTTTGATCTGTTGACTTTTTTCTGAGTTGACTTTCACTTTGACCACGCGTGTGGGGTCGCGTGGGCTCAAATTTCAAGGTGGGACTAGTGTCATGTTAAAGGTTTTGACGATTCGGATCCAATGGTGGTGATTTCAGGTCGATCGAAGATCATTAGGTTAGTAAAATTGAGAGTTTTTACCTCGGGGAACGTGTCCAAGACACGTTGACTTTTCCAAGAGTTTTGGGGTTTTATCCTACGGACTTATATAGATGATTAGTGACCTTTGTGTATGATTTTTACAAATCGGGAAGTTTCGGAGATGGTGATTTAGCCTCGGGAAGGCTTCTGGCACGCGTAACGAGGCGACAGCTAGGACGGTCTGTTAGTGGATATTTGCTTTCAAAATATGATGCATGCATAACTATTATATATGTTTTATATCTATGTTTGAATGTATTGAGTACGTATATTTTTGAAATTTGGTATTTACGTATTTGCACATATTTCGAGGCATATGGTTTTATGATACCCATTTGATTTGGAAACTATCGGCCTAAAAGTCCATTTGATTTAATGAGATATCGGGCTGGAGGCCCATTTGGTTTACATGATCCGGCAAGAGGCCCAGTTGGTTATGATATCGGGCATGAGTCCCATTTGGGGTTTATAAATATGATTTCGGGTTCGAAGACCCTAAAATGGATTTCGATTTGAGTACTTTGAATGATGGATTTATGGTGGTTTATGCAAATTCTGGGCATGGCCTCTTTGAAAGATTTTGAAAGGATTTTATAAAATGTTTTGCATATAACATCTTGATACGAGGATATGTGGATGGTCTACTCCAGCTGTCTGGGACACTGGGGATGTCACGGCGCATTGTCTGCGAGGGGTAATTGCACAGAGTGACCGTACCGTATAGTGACTCAAGAGCAGAATTGTTATGATTAGACGTCAGGGATGTCAGACATCTGGGATCTCATAGATTGACCTGGAGAGACCCAAGGCGGCACGCGTAGCCTTAGACCGTGACATGACATCTCGGACGTCAAGCGTCTCGGACGGTCGGCATCTGGGATGCCAAGGATCGGTGTTTGGATTACGGATTTATTGGATTGATGAAATGGTATTTATGTATTTAATAAATGGATCTGGACAGTGACCCACATGATTGGTTTTACGGTTTTCGGGTAAGGCCATAATGATTTGAGAAAGGAAATGACCTTGGCTTTATAAACGGTTTTATTATATTTGAATTAACTGGTTTTCGTATGCATTCATGGTTTTAAGTGAAGGGCATAAATTTCTTTTTTTAAATGAGTTTTATTAAATCTTTTATTTTTGTCTACTCACAACTTTTATGGTTTTTAATGTCTTTCAGGTTGATCGCGAATGAGAGCTGTAGCAGAGACCCAGACATCACACTCCGCCACTGATCCTGGCGCACTCTGGAAGCCCGAATGGGCTAAGGTTTGGGTATCCCGTATTTGGCCTTTGTTTCACACGTGCCTGTTACACGTGGGTTAGACGGGTGCATGGCACATCCTGCATTAATCCTGGGGGGGATTCAGATGGGTCGTGTCACATTGCTCATAACCTAGTTTCCGTCCTAAAATTTCGTTTACACAAAAATTTCCAAATGCTTTTCGATGCTCACTCTCTTCATATCCAGGATCCATTAGGTAGAGTTCTATACCACTTTCCAAGTGTTGATGGTTTATATCCAGTTCCAAAATCTGTCTCCAATTGCAACTCGCTCTATTTCCACTGTCACTGTTTGTGTGGGTAAAAAGATTTCATCCTCTATATGGCATCAGCGACTTTGTCATCCTGCCAATGTCGTTCTATCTACCATGTTGTCCCAAGCTCGACTCGTGTGCTCACTAAATTAGGAGTCTCACATTTGTCAACCTTGCCAGACAATGTCCCGAGACACGTCGCTGAGCGACTCAGGGGGAAGAAAGCTGCACCCCAGAGCAAGAGGACAAGATCAACCGAGGCCATCAGCCCGAGAACAACTCGGAGGACGCCTCGGAGCACTTTCGCGCATCGAGTACCGACGTGATAGCCAACGACAACAAGCAGTCTCACGTGCGTCATGCACCCGCTCAGATGATCACAACGAGGAAGACGAGACTTACTCGCCAGCAGGCTTGAGAGCCGAGCCCGCAGAAACTCGAGGGAGTCGACGCGATTTGACTCCGCTAGGAAACCCCCATCACAAAGAACCTTTGGACGCTGAGGACGTTCGAAGGATGCTAGATCGACACCTCCAGGGAGTTCAGCGAACCAGCGACTTGAAAGATGACCTTTGGCGCCAAATCCAGACGTCATCATCTTCACCATTCGTGAGGGACATTAAGGAAGAGCCGTTCCCGCAACGGTTTTCAACTCCCAACTTCAATCAATACAAGGGAACCACCGATACGGTAAATCACATCAATTATTATCGGTGGGTCATGGTACCTCACAGGCACAACGACACGCTCATGTGCAAAGTTTTCCAAACCTCGCTGCAAGGTCAGGCGACGACGTCGTTCAACCATCTCCCCCGGAGATCAATCGCTTCTTTCTAGGAATTGGCCCTCGCCTTCGTGAAGGAGTACTCACAGCTCCGCACTGTCGAAGTCAAGGATGACCATCTCTTCACCATCCGAAAGAGATCCAAAGAAACCTTGAGGCAATACATCAGGAGATATTGCAAAGAAAAATCTCGCATCACGGGATGTAGCGATCTCGTCGCTGCCATGGCGTTCAAACAAGGCCTACCGCGGGAGAGCCAGCTTTACGGAGAAATCGTCATGAGCAACGCCCGATGTCTCACTAAGATGTTGTCCCTAGCAAAGTGACATGCATGCATGGAAGACGAGAAAAACACCACACATGCCACCAAACATGTGAAAGATAGAGGGAATCCCACAAAGGTGTTTGCACAGCCAAGGGAAGGCGCCCACCACGGGAACTCAGTCGGGAGACCAACAAACGCAAGGGGAACCCGTCATCCAATACGTTTTCCAGTACATGGCCGAACACTCAGTTTTCAGTACCCGTCCTCCAGATATACAATCAAATAAAGGAAAAGTCGTCGTCAATGTGACCAGGAAAGGGCTGACATGTCAAAGTGGTGTGCCTATCACAATTGTTATGGACACGACATAAGCACCTGCCAGACCTTCGAAAGGTACCTACGAGACCTCTGAAAGGAAGGACACTGCACCGAGTATGTCAGAAAAAGGAAACAGAATGTCTCGGAGACAAAGGCCCCCAGGAGCCCACGCAAAAGGTGATTCGCGTAGACACCATCATTGCTGAGTCCGAGTTGCAGGGAACAACTAGGAAGCAAAGGAAGAGGAAAATCCGTGAGGCCCTCGCTTGTGTCCCAAGTCTCTCATGTCGCTGCAACTCAAGGAACCGATGACCCGATCATTGGTTTCTCCACTCAGGACAAGTTTTGGCTTGATTGGTTGCATGGTGACGCCCTCGTCAGCTCAATCCAGATTGCCCATGCGCAGGTCAACTAGATTCTCGTGGATGAGGGAAGTGCCGCAAACATCCTCAGCATTGAGGCAGTTCGGAAGATGAGATTTGAATCTTTCACGATAGGGAGAAAGGTCCCGTTACGAGGCTTCAACGGGTCAACAAGCATGTCCATCGGCATGATCCAACTCGATGTCCACTTCCCCCCCCCCCCCCCCCCCCCCCCCCCCCCCCCCCCCCGCCGGTTGTCTCAAAACAGAGTTTCTACGTCTTTAACGAGTACTAACCTTACAATGGCATACTGGGGAGGCCGTGGATGCAAAAGATACTGGCCAAAACCTCGAGCTTGTACCAAAAAATCCGATTCCCCATTCCTGGGGAGGAGTCGGAGAAATAAAAGGAGATCAAGCCATGACGTGCAAGTGCCTCACCGAGGGGCTAAAAGAAATCAAGGTAGCGAAATTCATCCCCCAGACAGTCGAAGCCACCGGGGGCAAACCCACGCCTTCAGCTCCCGCATAGCAGCCAGCAGCGGGTCAAGATCCTGACATCCATGAAGAACCTCCTTCCTTCGCTTGAAGGATGGTAGCTAGAAGACGATGTCATCCTCATATGACTTGACCCATAGTTTCCTGAGAGGTATGCACGCATCGGGGCACGCCTAAACCCTGAAGAAAAGGAAGAACTCACCTTGTTCTTATGCGAGCACAAAGATGTATTTGCATGGAAGCCGTCAGACATGACCGGGATAGACCCCACATTCGCTTGCCACAGGTTACACGTCAACCCAAGTTTCAAGCCAATCAAGCAGAGAAAGCAAAACTTCTCCCCGGAGAAAGTTGCAATCATTCAGGCTGAAATCGACAAGCTACTCGAAGCTGGTTCCATTGCGGAAGTCCCGTACTCATAATGGCTAGCCAACGTTGTACTCGTGCAAAAGAAAGAGGAAGGACGATGGAGAGTTTGCGTTGACTACACAGACCTCAACCAAGCATGCCCAAAGGACAGCTATCCCCTACCAAGAATCGACCTCCTGGTGAACTCCACGGTGGGTAACGAGCTTCTTAGATTACTTGACGCATACTTCGGCTGCGACCAAATATTCATGCATGAAAGCGACAAAGACAAGACTGCTTTCGTCTTCGAAAGTGGAGTTTACTACTACAAGGTCATGCATTTTGGCCTCAAGAACGCAGGCGCAACATATCAGTGACTTGTCAATCGCATCTTCAAGGATCTTATTGGGAAGACGATGGAGGTCTACGTCGACGACATCATGATCAAGGGGGAGAAGCGTGGAGACCACATCGCAAACTTGAAAAAAACGTTCGAGTTGCTGAGGAAATACAGGATGAAGCTTAACCCTCTAAAGTGTACCTTCGGGGTGGCTGCTGGAAAATTCCTAGGGTACCTTGTAACCCAGCGAGGAATCGAGGCAAACCCGAAGCAAATCAAAGAAATTTAGGACATGAAGTCACCATCAAGTCTGAAGGAGATACAGAGTCTCACAGGTCGCACAGCTGCTCTAAATCGATTTTTGTCCAAAGCCACAGATGGATGTCGACCTTTCTTCCAAGCAATGAAGAGAGCATCCAAGGATAAATGGGATGAGAAGTGCGAGAAAGCCTTCCAAGATCTCAAAAGATACTTAGCATCTCCGTCATTGCTGTCAAACCCAAAGGACAACGAGTACCTGTTCCTCTATAGTTTTTGACGTGGCCGTAAGTTCTACGCTAATCAGGGAAGAAAACAAAGTCCAACTCCCAGTATTCTACACATCAAAGGCTCTCCTTGACGCTGAAACACTGTATCCAAAGCTCAAAAAACTAATTTTGGCACTACTGGTTACCACAAAGAAGCTGAGGCCCAACTTTCAAGCTCATCGGGTGATCGCCATGACAGAGTACCCTCTGCGGTCACTCCTCTATGCACCTGACGCCTCAACAAGAGTCATGAAGTGGGAAATAGAGCTGAGTCAACATGACATGCTTTATCGCCCAAGGACTGCGATAAAAGGCCAAGCCCTAGCAAACTTCATTGTGGAGTTCAAGCCAACGTCACCAGAAGAACCTCAGGGCATGGAACTTGAGAAGGACTCCCACTCGACCAAGCTTCCTTCACAACGTGAACAAACACTCGGACAACCCTCATTTGCGCTCCTCCATGTCCGACCCACTTTGGAAGCTCTTTGTGGATGGATCGTCAAAACAAAAAGGCGCAGGAGCAGGCATCGTCCTTATAACCCCTGATAGTTCGATGATGGGGCAAGCAGTACAGTTCGGATTCAAGGCCTCTAACAACGAAGCAGAATACGAGGCGGTGATTTACGGCCTAGGCCTTGCCAAAGAACTGGGAGTTAAGAAGATTGTCGTACATTCTGACTCTCAGTTAATCACTAACCAGTCCATCGGGGAGTACGCTGCAAAAGATGCAAGGATGCTTCAATACAACAAGGTACAAAAGCTGCTCGTTTAATTCACAGTCTTCACCTTCCACCAGCTCCCTAGAGCCGAAAATGCACAAGCCGACGCACTTTCAAATTTAGCATCGGCACTCGACTATCGCTTCAGACGCTCGATCCCGATTGAGTATCTAGAGCAGCGCAGCATTGACTTGAAGGAAGTTGAAGTGAGAGAAGTTGACCTCGCCCTAAGTTGGCAAGACCCTCTCATTGGCTACTTAGTGAATGGCACCTTTCCAAACGATCAACTAGAAGCTCGCAAAATTCAAATGAAGGTTGCACGATACTACATCGACGACATCCAACTCTTTCCTCGGAGCTTCACAGGGGCAAACATACAATGTTTAAGGCACCCTAAGACATTGAAGGTCTTGGCCGAGATTCACGAGGGGCAATGTGGAAACCATTCCGGAGGAAGATCACTCACACAAAAGATGCTTAGCGCAGGATTCTACTGGCCAACTTTGAATCAAGATGCACTCAGATATGCCCAAGCATGCGATAAGTGCCAAAGGTACAAGCCTAACCACCTAGCACCCCCCGTAGAGTCACACTCTCTGGTCAGCCCTTGGCCATTCATGCTGTCAGGACCCACCCTGGTTTCACCCCGAAACCCGAGGTAAATCCCGCTCCCGTCTGACTCCCCGACTCAACACCTAAGGAACACTTACTCGAACCCAGTCAAACGCAGGAGTAATTACGTATTATCCCAAAATCCTTATCATTTACAGAGCATAGCACTACATTACAAGGAAAATAAAAACCGAGAAAGTACACGCACACAGAAGCCTTAAAACTCTTCTAGGATCCCTCACGTCACTTCTATGCCTTGGACACTGCCTCGACGTCAAGACCCCGCGCTAGCTCCACAACCTGGAGGGCAATTTAAAACAGAAAATGTGAGTGGACCAGAAAGTACAAAAGTTCAAAAAACCATTTTATAAGAAAACCGAGTTAAACCCTCCGTTTTGAAACCACATGCATAACCAACAGTTATGAACACAGTTATAAAATAATCATTATAAACATCATAAGAAACAGAAACACTATAAAATATCTTAAGAAACCACAGCATGAGTATCAGAAACCGTATTAAAAACCATAAACATCAAATCACCATTTTCCCGATCAAACCTGCTGGACCTATCCGAGTCTTTAAACTCCCGAGTCTTTAAACTCAATCCAGGCCTTAATCATATCCGAGTCTTTAAACTCCCGAGTCTTTAAACTCAAGGCCTACGGGGGAAAATCAATATATATCCGAGTCTTTAAACCCAATATCCAGATCCAGCAAATCCAATCCCAAAACCATTTGAAAACCATTTACCAATCCACATCCAAACCCGAATCCGAAATCACTGGTCCGATGCTTTCCCGGCATCCAGAACCGTCATTCCGAACCCAAATCCGGAGTCCACTTTCCAATCTTAAAACCAAATTCCGATTAGTGAAATCCGATTCTAAAATCGAAAACTTTGATCATCGAAATCATGTTCCCAAAATCCACTTATAACCATTAGAAATCACTTATCAATTGAAATCCCAAAACCATAACATATATTCCAGAAACCAACCATTCCTCGTAAAACGTGCTAAAAACCACTTTCCTCGAAAAACGTGTAATAATGCAAAACCAACCAAACACATTCGATAAACATAAAATTATGATTAAAAACCATAAGACAATTATAGAAAACAGTTATGCATGCTCGAGTTTAGAGAAGAGGTCCACTCACAGTACTGAGCCCTACTCGCGTCCCGAACGTCCAGCCCGTTCCTCGGCTTCCTCGGGAAATCCCGATCCTGTCAAACACCGTCAAAATACGTTACTAGTACATCTACGAACACTCACCTAAATGCCCTCAAAAATCCCCGGACCAAAGACTTAAAACCCCGGGACCCTACACATTCACCCTCGCGGAACTACACTCAAACGACTTCCGATTGACTCGAAACCAATTCCATTGAACTCACAACAACTCCTAGACCAAAAACGATGTTGACCGTTTCTCCCAGAACCGCCGCACGCGCCTCCACGCGCCAGCTACAGTGCACCTTCAACCTCACGTCGACCCGGTTCAACACAGTAGGCTACAGCTTGAACCGGCGTCAACGGTTCTCCGCCGTGCCTGCACGATTTCCTTCCCTTTCTTCACCTAAAGCTTCGTCCAACCTTACTCTAAGCATCCCCATCCTCCAATCACCTCGACACAGCCTCCTACCCGTCGTCTCAAGCTCGAAATCAAACCTCCCCAAAACTCTGTTTCACGATCCGACCACCCAGCTCACCACCCTTCACGGTGGCTTCACCAAACGCTTCCCTGAACCTCACTGAACCCAGACCAACCTTCCTATACCGTCGACTCACCCCCAAACTCGTCGACTTACCGTTCGAAGTTCACTGCCGAAACAGGGTAAAAGAAACCCCTCTTCGACTGAGCTCCGCCGCGTACGGCCCCGTCACAGCGACCACCTAAATCGACACCTAGGACCTCCCTGATCACTACCCTAACCTCCAATCCTCTCGACTCTCAGCCCAGAGTCACGACTTCCCAAATGAAATTCCACGGGAAAACAGAGCAGGAAGACTTACCCTTCGATTGCAGCTCCGCCGTGCGCACTGCCGCCTACCACGGTGGTCGTTGGACTCCCTGCAACCTCCTCAGCCTCTCCTTGTCTTGATTTGAACCACCTCACGGCGTAGCCACCACCAAACGTTCACGGCCTCCCTGTTTCCCCCAATTCTTCTCATCACCTCCGTCGTGCCGCCGTGCACAATTGCACTGCCAAAACACGACCAGCAGCTCCTCCTTGCTTCACTGTCACTCTCACAACTCACCAGTCACTCACCCTTGCACCCAGATCGGTCGATTTCCCCTCAAGCTCTCACTCTGTTTCTCTGTGTATCGAAGGACCAGAATGCATAACACGGGTGCACCCCAATTAATTGGGCCGTGAATGCACAGGATTCTACCAGAATCCTCTACACACATGCCATGTGTCACCATCCACTCCACACACTCCCACCTGGCCTAATCCCAGCCGTCCATTCCTTTCCTCTGTGCACAAATCCCAAGGTGCCACAATGACCAAAATACCCTCCTGTTTTACTCATTTTACGGTTTTACCGAAACTTCCTAGACCCGTAACTCTCACCTCGTAAGTCCGATGAACACGTGCCGCCTGTCATCGAACTCAGGACGCCAAGAACTATCTAACCATCCTAGGTCAACCTACCAAAACTCGATTAATCAAAAAGTCAACTATTCCCCCTACTTTATCAAAATTACGATAATACCCTCGACCTTCCGACCATCACAACTTCCTCCTCGGATGTCGGAATCAAACATATCACATGTCTACAGGTTCATGACGTCCTAAACTACGTCCTGGTCACTGGTAAATCCCCAATTGACCACCCGAAATAAAAGTCAACATTTCTGCCCAACCCAGGGGCAAAATCGTCATTCTAAGTTCCCGGACCCCTCGGGACCACCTAACCCCTGATTAACCTTACTAATCACACCTTAATCACTCTACTAATTCCAATTCTCGGAACGGGTTGTTACAATCTACCCACCTAAAAAGAATTTCGTCCCCGAAATTCCACAGCTAGTTCCCAACACCGAGGGTCTCCTACCCGGTAAAGAACAACCTCTCCTAGGTTTCCTGTCTATCATCTCCACCTTGGGTATTTCACTCCATCCCCAGCTACTGTCACCACAGCCAACCTTAGCTATGTAGCCACTACATGGTGTACGCAAGGGAAACTCTATGAACAGAAAACAAAGGTATTATAAAATACCTCATTTCACAGTACCCGACAGAAGTCATAGAGTACATCCCCTTATACAACCACCCATCTCCCTCGGCTACTACTCCGGCCACGGTCGGACTAACTTCACAAAGTCCTAAAGGCAACTCTAGCTTGTGGGTTCTCTCCTTCCACAGTCTCCGATCGATCAGTTATAGTCACTCCTTTCCTATACCTTCCGTCACCCTCCTACGGAACTTAACTCCTAGACTCTACCCCGAAATCCAAACACCAAACCAACAGGACAACCAAAAGTAAAACAAGTACCTGTCTCCGTATCTGGTGTCGACTGATCCTCCTGCTGAGTCATCGAAAACACCCGGGCCTGAGATCCTGACGCTCTACCACGTCCCCTCGAACTACTCGTGGCTGTGCCACCACCTCCTCTAGTGCCCGCTGTCCCTGATGCTGTACTCTGTCCGGACTCCGCTACTCCTCTGCCTACACCACCTTCCTGTGGCAACAGTGGACACTCACGTCGGAAATGACCTCGCTCCCCGCAGTAGAAACACACATTCCAGCCTGGTCCACTGCTCGGTCTCCCTGTGGACGCTACCGACGTCGCACTCGCTTGCGGAGTCGGCGGTACTCGATAACCCCAAAATCCTGAACTCTGGGCACTGCCAGGCCTACCAAAACGATCATCGCCCGACGAGGACGATCCACCGAAGTTACCTCTTTTCGGTGTCCGCTGGCTCGAAACTCCAGGAATAGATAGTTCCCGGTGTCGCACCGGCAAACTAGCCTCAACTCGCACCGCAGCATCCGACAAGTCTCGGAGGGTAGCAAAAGATCCAGCCGTCACTACGGCTCGAATCTCACCTCGCAAACCCAACTCAAACCTACGGCACTTCTCGGCTTCAGTGGCCACAAAAGCAGGAGCAAACCGAGACAACATCTGGAACTTCCGTTCATACTCTGCCACTGTCAAATTCCCCTGCTGGAGGTGCAAAAACTCTGCCTCCTTGGCATCCCGGAAAGAACGAGGATAATACTGCTCCAGAAACCGTTCCCTAAACGTCTCCCAGGTCACACTGTGGACATCCCAACCAGACAACTCGAGGGTATACCACCACTCATACGCCGCACCATCCAGTAAAAAGGTAGCCAGCAACACTCGTTCCTCCGGCGGACAATGCCTCACCGCAAAAATCCGTTCAAGTCGGGTAATCCACCTCTGGGCTTCCTCAGGATCAGCCCCACCACTAAAAGTAGTAGCCCCGAGCCGCTGGGCTCGCTCAATCGTGGCACTCTCCGTCTCTCTGGCTACTTCTTCAGGTTGTGGAGAGGGTCTACGTCTCGGAGGCATCGTCAACCGCACGCTGAAAGAGGCATAGAAGTAGTCAAACAACTGAAACACAACCTCACACCAACAAACCCCACAAACTCGACAAGCCTATGCTCTGATACCAATTGTCAGGACCCACCCCGGTTTCACCCCGAAACCCGAGGTAAATCCCGCTCCCGTCTGACTCCCCGACTCAACACCTAAGGAACACTTACTCGAACCCAGTCAAACGCAGGAGTAATTACGTATTATCCCAAAATCCTTATCGTTTACAGAGCATAGCACTACATTACAAGGAAAATAAAAACCGAGAAAGTACACGCACACAGAAGCCTTAAAACTCTTCTAGGATCCCTCACGTCACTTCTATGCCTTGGACACTGCCTCGACGTCAAGACCCCGCGCTAGCTCCACAACCTGGAGGGCAATTTAAAACAGAAAATGTGAGTGGACCAGAAAGTACAAAAGTTCAAAAAACCATTTTATAAGAAAACCGAGTTAAACCCTCCGTTTTGAAACCACATGCATAACCAACAGTTATGAACACAGTTATAAAATAATCATTATAAACATCATAAGAAACAGAAACACTATAAAATATCTTAAGAAACCACAGCATGAGTATCAGAAACCGTATTAAAAACCATAAACATCAAATCACCATTTTCCCGATCAAACCTGCTGGACCTATCCGAGTCTTTAAACTCCCGAGTCTTTAAACTCAATCCAGGCCTTAATCATATCCGAGTCTTTAAACTCCCGAGTCTTTAAACTCAAGGCCTACGGGGGAAAATCAATATATATCCGAGTCTTTAAACCCAATATCCAGATCCAGCAAATCCAATCCCAAAACCATTTGAAAACCATTTACCAATCCACATCCAAACCCGAATCCGAAATCACTGGTCCGATGCTTTCCCGGCATCCAGAACCGTCATTCCGAACCCAAATCCGGAGTCCACTTTCCAATCTTAAAACCAAATTCCGATTAGTGAAATCCGATTCTAAAATCGAAAACTTTGATCATCGAAATCATGTTCCCAAAATCCACTTATAACCATTAGAAATCACTTATCAATTGAAATCCCAAAACCATAACATATATTCCAGAAACCAACCATTCCTCGTAAAACGTGCTAAAAACCACTTTCCTCGAAAAACGTGTAATAATGCAAAACCAACCAAACACATTCGATAAACATAAAATTATGATTAAAAACCATAAGACAATTATAGAAAACAGTTATGCATGCTCGAGTTTAGAGAAGAGGTCCACTCACAGTACTGAGCCCTACTCGCGTCCCGAACGTCCAGCCCGTTCCTCGGCTTCCTCGGGAAATCCCGATCCTGTCAAACACCGTCAAAATACGTTACTAGTACATCTACGAACACTCACCTAAATGCCCTCAAAAATCCCCGGACCAAAGACTTAAAACCCCGGGACCCTACACATTCACCCTCGCGGAACTACACTCAAACGACTTCCGATTGACTCGAAACCAATTCCATTGAACTCACAACAACTCCTAGACCAAAAACGATGTTGACCGTTTCTCCCAGAACCGCCGCACGCGCCTCCACGCGCCAGCTACAGTGCACCTTCAACCTCACGTCGACCCGGTTCAACACAGTAGGCTACAGCTTGAACCGGCGTCAACGGTTCTCCGCCGTGCCTGCACGATTTCCTTCCCTTTCTTCACCTAAAGCTTCGTCCAACCTTACTCTAAGCATCCCCATCCTCCAATCACCTCGACACAGCCTCCTACCCGTCGTCTCAAGCTCGAAATCAAACCTCCCCAAAACTCTGTTTCACGATCCGACCACCCAGCTCACCACCCTTCACGGTGGCTTCACCAAACGCTTCCCTGAACCTCACTGAACCCAGACCAACCTTCCTATACCGTCGACTCACCCCCAAACTCGTCGACTTACCGTTCGAAGTTCACTGCCGAAACAGGGTAAAAGAAACCCCTCTTCGACTGAGCTCCGCCGCGTACGGCCCCGTCACAGCGACCACCTAAATCGACACCTAGGACCTCCCTGATCACTACCCTAACCTCCAATCCTCTCGACTCTCAGCCCAGAGTCACGACTTCCCAAATGAAATTCCACGGGAAAACAGAGCAGGAAGACTTACCCTTCGATTGCAGCTCCGCCGTGCGCACTGCCGCCTACCACGGTGGTCGTTGGACTCCCTGCAACCTCCTCAGCCTCTCCTTGTCTTGATTTGAACCACCTCACGGCGTAGCCACCACCAAACGTTCACGGCCTCCCTGTTTCCCCCAATTCTTCTCATCACCTCCGTCGTGCCGCCGTGCACAATTGCACTGCCAAAACACGACCAGCAGCTCCTCCTTGCTTCACTGTCACTCTCACAACTCACCAGTCACTCACCCTTGCACCCAGATCGGTCGATTTCCCCTCAAGCTCTCACTCTGTTTCTCTGTGTATCGAAGGACCAGAATGCATAACACGGGTGCACCCCAATTAATTGGGCCGTGAATGCACAGGATTCTACCAGAATCCTCTACACACATGCCATGTGTCACCATCCACTCCACACACTCCCACCTGGCCTAATCCCAGCCGTCCATTCCTTTCCTCTGTGCACAAATCCCAAGGTGCCACAATGACCAAAATACCCTCCTGTTTTACTCATTTTACGGTTTTACCGAAACTTCCTAGACCCGTAACTCTCACCTCGTAAGTCCGATGAACACGTGCCGCCTGTCATCGAACTCAGGACGCCAAGAACTATCTAACCATCCTAGGTCAACCTACCAAAACTCGATTAATCAAAAAGTCAACTATTCCCCCTACTTTATCAAAATTACGATAATACCCTCGACCTTCCGACCATCACAACTTCCTCCTCGGATGTCGGAATCAAACATATCACATGTCTACAGGTTCATGACGTCCTAAACTACGTCCTGGTCACTGGTAAATCCCCAATTGACCACCCGAAATAAAAGTCAACATTTCTGCCCAACCCAGGGGCAAAATCGTCATTCTAAGTTCCCGGACCCCTCGGGACCACCTAACCCCTGATTAACCTTACTAATCACACCTTAATCACTCTACTAATCCCAATTCTCGGAACGGGTTGTTACACATGCAGTGGGGCATTGACATAGTCGGACCGTTGCCGACTACACCGACACCAAATAAGAAATACCTAATTGTCACCACTGATTACTTTACCAAGTGGGTAGAAGCCAAAGCGTTGGCAACCATCACTCAATTGGATGTACAAAAATTCGTCTGGAGCCAAATCATCTGTCAGTTTGGGATACCGAAGGTCATATTAACTGAAAATGGAACATAATTCCCTGGCGCGTCTATCAAGGAGTTCTTCGAATCTTGGAAAATAAAGAATTTCACCTCAACAATATACTACCCTCAAGGCAACGGCCAAGCAGAAGCTTCAAACAAAACCATCCTTGATTGCATCAAGAGGAGGCTCAACGAAAAAAAGGATTATGGGAGGAAGAGCTAGACGGTGCACTTTGGGCCTACCGGACGACCCCACGACGAGCGACAAGCGATTCCCCATTTACACTTGCATTTGGAACAAACGCTGTCATCCCGCCACACGTCGTCGTTCTGGCACCTTTCACGAATCTTGACGATCCTACCGTCAACTCTGTGGCCTTAAGAACATCCCTTGACTTAAGCGAAGAGTTGAGAGAACAAGTAGTCAAACGCATCTGCAATTACCAGCAGCAGGTCAGAAGTTTCTACAACAAAAAGGCAAAGATTCGACAATTTCTTCTTGGCGATCTGGTCCTCAATAAAACATTTGCGACACCAAACCGCCCCGGGTCTCAAAAGCTCAAATCCCTCTGGGAAGGTCCTTACCGCATCCAACAAGTGGGTGGGAAAGGAAGCTACATCTTGGAGACCATGGACGGGAAACTTGTAAGCGGAGCACTGAATGTCCATCACCTTCGGAAGTACTACGGCTAGGATACTGAACTAGTGACCAAATAATCATCAAAGGCACAAAATATGTGCATAAAATTTGGCTCAACGTCTACTTTTCTCACATAGTACCTTCCAATAAGATTCAAGATGTTTTTGTTTCAACGTCTAATGAAATTTTCTTATCGCTTACATTTTTATTTAGAAGACGCAAAGGAATTAAGCCTTCGCCATGCGAAGCACCCAAGCCTTCACCACACGAAGCAATTAAGCCTCTGCCACGCAAAGTACATCAAGCATTTGCCATGCAAAGTACATCAAGCCTTTGTCAAGCGAAGCACTCAAGTCTTCGTCATGCGAAGCGCGCCAAGCCTTCGTCACGCGAAGCAATCAAGCCTTTGCCATGCAAAGCACATCAAGCCTTTTCCACGTGAAGCACTCAAGTCTTCGCCGTGCGAAGCGTGCCAAACCTTCACCACGCGGAGTAATCAAGCTTTTGCCATGCAAAGCACATCAAGCCTTCGCCACGCGAAGCACTCAAGTCTTCGTCATTCAAGTCTTCGTCATGTGAAGCACGCCAAGCCTTTGCCATGTAAAGCACATAAAATCTTCGTCACTCAAAGCACTCAAGTCTTCGTCACTCTGATCACTCAAACCTTTGCCGTGCAAAGTACATCAAGCCTTCGCCATGCAAAACAATCAAGTCTTCGTCATGTGAAAGCCCCAAGACCCGCCTCAGAAACATACATGAAACCATCCACAATCTAGACTTGGTGGGGTCAGAAAGCTACTAAGAAACACCTCCAACCCCACCAAGAGGGGCAACCTATAGGCCACGACAGACAATGGGCAGATGTTTTAATATGCGAAGTCCAATTCTGCATTTCAGCACAAGTGTACGAGATTCATTTGATCATTGGTCGCTCAATTTTACTCATACTAACATGAGCTTGATGGCCCTAAAACTCTACGTAAGTCATCTTTCCAATATCGTTGACCTCACTCAATTCCGAGTTGTGACGAGCTCCCAGCGAACGTTTTTGTACACGAAGGTCAGCTGCACGTGCCAGAGCATGAGTACGAGATTAACTCAGTCTTAGACTACTGAATTTTGATCGCCCAGATGTGAGGCCGACATATTTAGAAAGATGTAGAAGTCAGCCTTCCAACTCCATTGGTCTCACACAATTCCGAGTTAAGACGAGTTCCCAGCGAACGTTTTTGTACACAAAGGTCAACTGCACGTGCCAGTGCATGAGTACGAGATTCATTCAGTCCTAGACTACTGAATTTTGATCACCCTGACGTGAGGTCGACAGATTTAGAAAGATATGGAAGTCAGCCTTCCAACGCCGTTGGTCTCACACAATTCCGAGTTGAGACGAGTTCCCAGTGAACGTTGTTGTACACAGAGGTCACCCTCACGGAACTACACATGAGCCCAAGTTGCACTTGGTTCAACAAAACTCAAATATTCAACATCTCTCAAATTTCCACATCTCAAAGCAAGCCTATAAAGGTAAAGATTCTACGAAGTTTGAAGGAAAATAAAGGAAGACTTTATATTGATAATGATTGAGAAAGCTGGGTAGGCAAATCACATACCGATTGCTTAACCACTTGAACTAAAACAAAAACAAAAGAAAAGGTTGGCAAGTCACAAGTCGACTGCTCAACAGCTTGTTTGATAAAACACATAAAAATGGAGAGGCCCCACTACAAGCCTAAGGCAAGTCCGAAATTACATCTTCTATACCCATTGAATGTGTAAAATGGGCCCAGTCCACGCTTAATAGCTCAGGACTCCCATCGTAGAACGAGTCGCCAATGTCAAGAATAGGGTCATCACCAAACTGCTTTGGGAAACCCAGCGGCGCAGTACCTGGCACCTGAGGTGGGATCGCTTCTCCATGTTGTGCTTCTTGTTCTAAGTTTACAGCCCGCCGGGACGCATCTTCAGTGTCTCCTTCCTGAATCGCGTACTTAGGGGACATGTTGTTCTGACAATCAATAAACCCCTCGACGTATTCACGAGCAAGGTGTGCCTCCATCTCGGACTCACTGCAACCTGCCACGAACAGCTTTAGCTTCAAATCCTCCACAGATTTTTTGAACTCCTCTACATTCTAACGCGAGGCGCGGGGAGCATAAGGAGGCGAGTATGGCTCAGATTTCAAACATTCAATCTCAGCACGAGCTCGCTGTACCTCAACCTCCAGGAGCCCAATCTTCTCCCGAGAGTCTTGAAGAGAACCACGCAGCAGCTCAGATTCGTCAAGAGGGATGTCTCGCTCACTCTCCGCCAACAACTTCTCAGCTTGTACGCTCCTTAATTCATCCAAACTGGCTTCTAGCAAACCCAACCCTTTCTCCAAATCTTCATTTTTTTCGTTGAAGTTGGGTGTGAGATTCTTGAAGTACGGTATGCTCAGACTTGAGTTTTTTGAGTTCAGCTTGGATATTGGCCCGTAGACGTAGTATACCGGCAAGCTTATGAGCCCCCGCCTTTACAACCTCGAGCTTTTCGGCGACCTTGTCATGGACTTCCTGCGCAACTCCACTCTTGTCGCATTTCGAGGGCATCTAGCCTTCGCGGACTTGAGAACTCCATGCCTTCGCGGAAGTAACTCTGACTCCTCCATGATCAGCACCCAGGACCTTACCGCAGGTTCTCTTCGAGGGATCTGAAGTCGGTCTCTTCGAAGGGGAACATGCAGCCGACATCCGGGTAGGGGGCACCATCCGAACCTCAGAAGGAGCGTGAACAACCTTCAGCTTCTTCGAGGATCGGACTGAACTCTTCACCGGATTTCTCTGAGGCTCGCATAAAGACTTGGGCTTGCTCGATGATCCCGCTGGGCTCGATGGACAAGACACGATTTGGGAAGTGCCCCTTGGGGCCACGGGCTGGTTGAGCACCTTCGCTAGAGGTGCGCCCAACTCGTCTTGACTCGTGCGCACTGACTGGACTCCTTGCTTCCTATGCCTCGGTGCAATAAACCAGCTTCTGATCAAGTCCGCGGGAGGACGCCCACCAGCCGTGCATCTACGAGGACTAAGTAACCAGCTCATCTCACGAAACTGCGGAGGAACCATGAGAACTCTATCAACCTTCTTGGTGTCAGAATGGAATTTGGTGATGGTGTACAAGTCAGACGGGCCACGGTAGCGCGAAACAATATTCAGACCATTGAAGCAGTTACTATACCATTCGCCACCAACTTTAATGCATGAAGTTCAATACAATTCGTCATCAAACAACATGCCCACGAAAAGCTCGACCTTTGGACCACATGTGTACTCCACGTGCTGGGAATTGGTTTGTGCTCCACCGAGTAGCAATGCCAGAACTCATCCTCAGTAAGCTCCAAGTTGAAGAGCTCATTCAGCTTCTCAAAGCACATGATGTGGCGGTAAGCGTCGACGTGTAGCTGGGAAGGGCAACACCCCATCTGGCAGATGATCTTGGTGAATAGCTTCGAAAACGGAAACTTGAAACCCCAGTTGATGATCAGAGGTTGAAATTGGATCCACCGGAGAAGCTTCGCATTCTTGCTTCTGGAAATAGCTCCCCTCGGGGCCTTCGTAGCTCCACACGCGTCGCCAAGCGCAACAACCACGCCTTCAGGGAAAGCGTCTTCATGGAGACTCTTCCACTTCTCAAACTCTTCAAGGTTGGGTAGCTCGATCTGCTCCCCGACGAATGGACTCCCGCTACGTGAGCTTCCTCGTTCCCACAAGTATAGCTTCACCGACTTCACTTCTTGCTTCCCGCTTGACATCCCTGAGATCACTGTGATCGAGAATTTCGAACTTCCGAAACGTCCAGGAGCAGCACAGCTAAAAAGAGAACAAAGTTATTCAGTTTCAAAAAATATATAAAAAATATATACATATGCATACGTATAAATATCTATTACCTATAACGAAAAAGGTAAATATATACTTTATACTTTAGTGTATATTTACTTACATTTAAAAACATATACAAAAAAGGTAAATATATACTTTATATTTTAGTATATATTTACTTACATATATGTACAAAAATAGAAAAGGTAAGTATGTATTTTGTTAATTAATAAATGCTTACTTACATACTTTAAAAAAAAAAAAAGCAACAGTTGTGTAAAGAAAACATAAAAATCTGGATGTTGTCTCCTCCAAGCCACAACAGGCGCCCGACACCACCCTGCCACGTGGGACTCGCTGTCCCCCGTCTCCAACCAGCCAGCCCACGCTTCGGCGCCTTCCCCCCGACTCTCAGCGCCAGCTCTAGCAGCAACCTGCATCCCTGCAGCCCGAGTGCGCCAGCCGACTTCATGCGCCAACCCCAACCGTTGCAGCCAATTACAATTCGAACAAGAGGCCCCAACCCCAACTGTTGCTCGATAGGCCCCAGCCCCAGGTCTCTGTTATTCTTGCTATTGGATGACGATATCTTCCATTCCAATCCGTCTGCATCATCCAATACTGTGCCGATATCTTCCATTCCAATCTGTCTGCATCATCCACTACTGCAACAAAGATAGAAAAAATAAAAAAATGACGAAGGGATCTATACCTGACAGACGGCGCACCAAAATTCCTTCACCACAACAATCAATGACGTCAACCTCCTTCAACAATAAAACAATATTAGGGTTTGGTTTTTTTTTATAAAAATAAGAGTCACATACTCTCATTTAAATAAAGAAAATTAAGCAAACCCTAATAGTTAATTGGGCTCGCAAAACCAACTCAAAGCAGGACTACAAGCCCAGAGAATTCTTTTTTAGGACAAGATCAAAGTCAATCTACAGCTACATCCAAGAAAGAGGAGTCATACTCCTATACGAAATATTAAGACGTGATTTACTGGAACCACAAGGAGACTACATCCCTTAGGATTCCTCGAATTCCTAAACGATGTGGGGGCATTTGTGGAGCCATAAATTACCGGAATATTTAGGAGCCGCCACGTGGCCAACAATTCTCATAATACCGATATTACCTTTGGTAAAATTGACATCGACATGTAACGGTCTCCGCATTAATTTAATATATTTACCAGCTAAATATATTAATTAATCAGATCAATGTCGATAATAAATAATTTCCCAGCGAATTATTTATCCATTAATAAATAAGTGATTACACTCGGTACAATCAGTTATTTAATATTTTTCCCTTCAACCAATCAGACGATCCGGTGACTCTTAAAACTTCACTATAAATAGAAGACCTTATTTCACTTCGAAAGGTAATCAAAAACTTCTGCAAACACTCTGTCAGATTATTCTCTCACAGAAAATTGATTTAAGCATCGAAGCGTTTTCGGTTGAACCACACTCCCCCCCGGGATTCAACTTTAGCCCAGTTTGATTTTCGTTATTGTATGTAGGGATCGAGAAGGAATTTCACAGAACCGGACGATTTCTGCATCAACATACTCGCATATGTATATACAAATTAACCAATATTCTTGAACTAACAATAATATATAATTTATGATTCCACTCATTGGGTAAATAACATTCGAAATGATTTATAGTAGAATTGAACAAGCGAGTGGCACTTGTGTCTGGCGTATAAATGAAGCCAAAAGTATGGAGAATTATGGTGCCAGCATTAAAAAATTACATGTATGGACCATTAAATCTTCATTTGTATGGCCTCTTTTTTCACATTTTTGATTTCCAAAGAAAAAACGCATCAAGAGATAATTCTTCTCTTGGCCCTTTAAATGTTTACATCAGTTCTAATTATCTAGTCTAAGCCATACATAGTGATGTAGAGCTTTTAGTTATTTATGTATTAATTTATTACACTGTGTGTGAATCTTACTATTATCGCTTTATTTGAAATTTATGTTTGTACCCTTCAGCAGTATCATCTTTGATAATGCAAATATTATGTGTACCCACACATTCACCAGCCTTTTGTTTTATTCATCGGTTCTCTTCTCTATCAGGTTTTATTTTAAATATTTTGCGTGGATATATGGTGGTGTCATCAGAAGATGACGTCACCAGCATAACAAACCCGGAGATGTCATCAGAAGCTTAAAAAAATTTAAAAGAACATACGGAGCAATCATTCATTCTGAATATTTTGTTCCAAAACATTGGTAGCAAACTAATATTGGTAAGTTCAAATAAATAAGAAGCTCTCTTGTGTTAATTAAGCAGGAGCCTTGAGAAGTGACTTGTGTCTATAAATGAATTATCTGACCGATTATATTCAGTAAACTTATCCTACATTACTTAAAATCTTTAGATTATAAATAATCTCCCTGCGTCCATGTTAGCATTATCAGGCCACGTGGCTAGAACTGGATGGTGCCACATGACAAAGTGTCTAATGTCAAGTGCCATGTTAGCTAGGACTGACGTCAGCAAGTAACGTTGGCAGTTGACGTCACGCGCATGGGCGGCTCATAGGGATAGCTCCATACTTCTTCCAGCTAGTGTGTGGTGTCGTGTCGGTGCAAATCTCAAGGTGAGACCGGTCTTTCTGAAAGATTTCGACATCCTAAATTCAATGGTGGTGATTTCAGGCTGATTAGAGTTCGTTTGAGGGTAATTTTGGATTTTTTTCCTCCTCAAATTGTGTGTCTGGAACGCGTATTCTATCCTAGGAGTTGCAGGGTTTAAGTGTTAGACTATTGGCAATGTTAGTGACTCTCAGGTGTCATTTGTGGCAGGCAATGTTGCTCCAGGGACCTTGGAGGAGTGAACATTTCGAGAATGAGCTCAATCAGACATACTGTGAGTGGACTTTACTATGCATGCATATTTAACTGTTTTACATCTTTAATGATATTTTCTGGTTTAAAATGGCTTGAATGATTATTTTCAATATTGTGGCATATTTGAGGCGATTTTATGGTTTTTGGAAAAATTGTTCGGTCCGGTTTTTGGACACATTCTTTATAAACTTTTGTGGAAACAATGTTTTGGACTCCGACCCGGTTAGACTGTTTTGACTTGGATTTTAAGTTAAGGATTTCAGTAATATTTTGGGTTTTACTATTCGAGCTTTTCTTCCATTGTTGACTATCCTGGACATACAGTGATTACTTTTCCCGAAATGGTGTTGGAATGTGTCTCTTCCAGCTCATGGGGGTTGTCTATGCGTAGTACGGGGTTCCCAGCTAAGTAGTTCGCGACTACTACTTGGGGGATTGTTCCCAGTCGGTCAGCATGATTTACGTGTGGTGACTAGGGGGTGATGAGGATTAGTCGGGCGGGATTACAGGTGTTTGTGTCCAGGTTTCCAAATGGATTTATATACTGGAGTTTCAGTTTGTGTCCAGGTTTCCAAATGGATTTATATACGAGAGTTTCAGGGATAGGTGGACCACAGGTATTTCCGTATATGTTATATTCTTTTATATTTTGTGGGTCCACAGTTTATAAATTGAGTTTTATATTTGAAATGCCCATGATTTGATACTTTAATTTCTAGATATTTGACGCTATGCATGCATGTTTTTAATGAAGGGTGGTTGATATTCCTTCGAATTATGTGTTTCTATATTATTTCTGTCCACTCACGGTTTTGTCGGTTTGTTTGAAAATCCCTCCAGGTTGTAGGTGGTTGATATATATATATATATATATATATATATGAATCTAACATTTTGAGGTATCACTCTTTTTATTTATTAGATATTTTTGTACGTGTATCATAATTAGAATCGCTAATTTTTATAAATCATCTTTCTAATGAGTCATATCTGCAAAGAAAAAAATCAACAAAATTAAAAATCGTTTAATTATTCATATGTATATGATTTATGTACAAAAAAGATTCTTATTTATTATCGATATCATTGAAATTTTATACATATGAAAATGGCCTATAATTGTAGTCATTTTCAAACAAATAAATATCGTAATTATATTTTTTTCTTCTTGACTTGAATAGTTGAATCTTGTTGTAAAAGTTGCCTTGGCATGCCGTCCTTGCGTTGCCTTTAATTTTTTAAGCTTAAGATGAATCTCCTGGTTTTATTGTAGAGGAGAAGAGAATTAACGAATATTAAAAATATTAAAAATAAAACCTGATAGAGGAGAAGAGAATTAACGAATACTAAAAATAAAATCTGATAGTGGACAACTGATCGATAGTTGAATAAAATAGGGATAATTATAAATAAAAACAGTAAAAAATAAATAAGATTTTTTTTTATTGTTTGTCAAATTATATAATTTTTTTAATCCGTTTTTGTTTTTAAACAATTATAGGTATATCATTACATATTATATTTATGTACCTACCAATATCTGATTCTAAACTTATAGCTAAATTAAATAATATTACCTACTTAACTCTCGCATATAAATAAGATACACATATATATATATATAGAAGTTCTAATTGTATCATAATAGGTATATATTTTTTTATATACCTCTCTCAAAAGAAAATAAAATAAACAAGTTCTTATTAATTTACTTACGAAATGTAACAAGATAAATAACGTACATTTAACTCTCCAACTCTTCAAAAGTATCAGATGTTATCAGATAAAACAAATATAAAATAAATTTTCTGAATTTTAGTTAGAATTATCTTAATTTAATTAATTTTGAAAAGTAAATATAAAATAATAATATTTAAATTTTGAAAGTTTATCTTCCGTATATGAAAAAATGGTATAAAGGTATTTAAAAACATAAAAAAACAAACCATTAAAAGAACACAGTAAAAATCTTAAAAAAACGGTAAATGGACTGTTTTATATGTTAAGTGAACTAATTTATAAGTTAGGCTTAAAAATTGGATTAATTTATAATTATTACAATAAAATAAAACTTGATTGAACTTACTGTGCTAGAGTATTACAATTTAACCACTCATTTGATTGTTCCTTTTCAATTATTAATAAGAATATTTTATGTATCAATTAATAGACTATGTTCGTTAATTAATTTTTCTATTGTGTTAGGTAGCCAACTTATTACAAATTTTGAGGTAATAAGGTTAGTTAATTAGGGGAGGCGTTAATGAAGGAGGTGCCAAGATCGATCTCAATCGGGCGTGAGAGTGTGGAGAAAGAAGAGAAAGACATTGAATTGTGGAATACATATTTTAGGGATAAAATAATAAATAAATACATATTAAGAAAGACTAAATAGCACATATTATTATTATTATTATTATTATTGTTGTTGTTGTTGTTGACGAAATACTTTTTTTTTTTGTTAAATGACATACTACGAAGGACTTCTAATTTATAAATACTTCTAATTTATAAATAAATACATATTATTAAGAAAGACTTCTAATTTAGAAAGAATTCTCAACTTTTTTTTTAACTAAATGGCCTATTGAGAAAGAATTCTAATTTATTAGTAAACACCTATATATAATAATTATTACTGTTATTATTTTTATTAAAATATTTTGTGTTTATTGTGAAATACTTACAAACATAATTTTATTCATCTTAAATATATTGTTAATTAATATGTGCCCCATTAATTTTACAAGAAAAAAAATATGTAATTGAATCTAGAAAATATATACTTATTTTTGTGAAATTGAACGAGTAAATTATCATTGGTATGAAATTATTAATAAAATTATATTTTTATTTATTTTTATATTATTGGTCATTATCAGACCATATTGTATTATTTTATATATCATATCTTTATTATATCAAAGTCGTTTTATAATTTTTATTAGTTTTATAGAACCATTATTAGATTATTAGGCTTATCCAAAAATCTCATTAAAAATATCCAACTTTTGAACTAAATTTTCACCATTTTTGTTAATCCAATATCGATATCAATTTGGATAATCCATCTATATATCCTTAAATTTAATTGTCAATATTTCTCTTTGATATTGATATTTTTATGCTTACATATTATTGACTCCTTGCTTATCAGACACACATTAGAGTTTATGTGTTGAATTTTTTTAACCATATAGAATATTTTTTATGCAAGTTTCCCTAAATTATTAGATAACCATTTATTAGGTTTGTTAGTTAACCATTTATTGGGTTCGTTAGATAACCATTTACACATGTTCTTTCGATGTGGTAAAATATGTCGTTTTAGGTTCGTTCAATAACCATTTATTAGTTGTTTTTTTTTATTTTTTCTGACTAAAAACCACACAAAGGAGGGATAAAGAAAAATAGTGGTAGGGATGGGAAAAAAAAACCCAGTGGTAAGGGCAGAAGCAGGGTCGGTCCAATAAATTTCAGACCTATTGTGAAAATTTTAAAAGTGTCACCTTAATTTATATTTACACGCAATATATACATAAATAGTCAAAGTCGCAAGTCACTGTATATGAGTTAGAGTCCTAATGACTTTAAAAGACATATATAATACTCAATGCAAGCTATAGATATATAACGTCAAATCAATCATGATAACCCATATCAAGATTTTTCAAGAATATGAGTTCATGTCTTCTCACACAGCTCTTGATATGAGGTTGCACAAATATGAACGCACTGATGACGATTCACTAAGGCATCTGGCCGATGGAGACGCTTAGAAGGAATTTGATAAGATGTATCCTGATTTTGCATCAAAGCCAAGAAATCTCATATTGCGACTAGCTAGTACAACAAAACAAGTCATCTACGTTGATGATCCAAAAGCTGGTGTTGGTTGGAAAGTATTTGAGATGGTGAAGCATAGAAACATTTGGAACTTGGAGGATCGGCACCATGAAGATGGTGGAGAAACGGAAAATGACGAATTTGTTTACCAGTAGGATTCCTCAGCATTCGCCATAAACGTGGAATGAGTACGCACCGACGATCTCACTCCGCCAGTTTCGATTGATGGTATTTTTATCTATCTCGATATCTTAGAACCAATTCAAAGTGACGCTGAGGAAAAAAGTAGTCTGCTTAGCTTAGATGATGAGGGTGATTGGGAGGGGGATAGTGTAACGACCCGTCCCTAATTCCATGATTAGATTAGTGACTAATCACGATTAATGAGGCTAATCCGTGATTAGTTTAGCGAAATCAGACGAACGATGCAAAATAACCGTTTTGCCTCTAGCGTGGGTAAAATGTTGACTTTTCATTCGGGCGGTCAAATGGATTTTGGCCGATAACCGTGACGTAGTTCGTGACGTCACGAGTTCATAAACAGGTGGCACGTTCAATTCCGACATTCGATGAGGAAGTTATGATGTTCGGAAGTTTAGTGGCATTTTGGTAATTTTGGTTAAAAAAGGGTCAAAAGTTGACTTTTTGACTGGGAGGTCCGATGGCCGAGGGCCAAAGACCGTTACGTAGATCACGACGATACGAATCCGTAGATAGGTGGCACATCGAATTCGTACGTTCGACGGCGAAGTTACGGTTCACGGAAGTTCTAAGATACTATTCACGATGATGCGTTTTACGAGGCACTTTTGGACTTTAGTGGGCCCAGTTGCTTTTCAGCAACCAATGGATTTCACCCTTACATACATTTGGATCAAACCCGAAACCCCCCCGCCCCCCCCCCCCCCCCTCCTCTTAACCGTGCAAACCGATTCCCCATCTTCCCCAAACCTCATCATCCGTGGCTGGAAAGTGAAGGGAGATGAGAGAGGGTCGTGAGGTGATGAAGATGGTGGCTGAGGGATGGGCTGAGCCACCGTGAACGGCGGTGGAGGCCACGGGAAACCGAGAGCTCGGTAAGGCCCCATTTTCATTTTAATTCGATTTGTGCATTAGGACCTGTTTTGGATGGTTTGGTTGAGATTATTAGGATGCTACGAGGGTGAGGGGACTGTTTTTTATGGTTGTGAAGGGCGGTGCTGCCATGGGGATAATCGGAAAACTTAGACCGATTAGGGGAGGATTGAACGGACGGGTTTTGTAGGGTTTTTCTTAGTTTTCTTGATTAGAATAGATAGGAAACTTTAAAATAGGAATTTAGGAATTAAAATGGAAGAAAACGGATGAAAAATGAGGATTGTAGGACCCTGGACCGATCACGCCGGTCTAGTTGCAGGAACAGACCGAACCGGCCGGTTCAGACCGACCGTCGAGAGGTTGAAGACGGTACTATAGCTGGTGCATGAGGCCCACGCGCAACCACTTCAGGCGGTGTGTGCCGGCGCGTGTGGGATATTTTGGGCAAGGTTCCAACATGTAATTTCATCTATTCGATGTAACAAACATTTTGGGACTGGTTTCGAGTCGATCGGACATCGTTTCAATAGGTTTCGGGGTGTCCGAAGGTTTAGGTTCGGTTTTAAAAATAGTTTGAAATTCTGGAAAATTACGGGACTTTATTGAGGGGTTAATTAAGTAGTTAGTAACCCTCTAAATTAATTTGGACAGATTTGGGAGTCCCGGTGACGACGATTGACTAGGGAGACGATTATGGCACGCGTATCGAGGCGCGGCTTCGGACGGTCTGTGAGTGGACCTTGATTTCTAAACTGTGATGCATGCATAAATGTTTTATATGGATTATGAAAATGATTTTATTATGTTGATTTGGATGCTTGTGATTTATATGATTTCACGCTTTACGAGGCGATTTACGTGCTTGCACGTAAATCGAGGTTTTTCGATTTTACACTGATTTTCCGTACTTATGGTTTTAGTTATGATTTCATGAAATGATTTTGGATTTGAAAAGGTAACTCTCGGACTTGAGGTCCATTTGATTTACGGAATCGGGCTGGAGGCCCAGTTGGTTTTCAATTCGGACCGGGGGTCCAGTTTGTATGTGGATTCGGGCCTAGGGCCCAGTTATGTATTACAAATGGTTTTTATGGTTCATGACGGTTTATGGGAACCGGCATGAACCCTTGAAATGGTTTTTATGGTTCATGACGGTTTATGGGAACCGGCATGAACCCATGAAAGGTTTTATGGTTCATGACGGCTTATGAGGGGCCGAGCATGAATCCTGAAAAAGTTTAAAGAATGATTTCAAACGGTTTTTCATATTCCATCCTTTATATATGATTTTCTCCTCCGGGGAGGGTCGTTGGCCTGGGTGGACCACCCCGGAGTAGTCACGGAGCACTTACTGAGTGGAGTCGCCCCCCAGTTGGGTTCCTTACTCTCAGGATAGGCATGGTTCGTTACCTCCAGGGAGGGTCATTGATCTACGGACATTGACCTGGGTGGACCCTAGAGAGACTTGGGTTTGAGACCCCAGTTAGCACACGTGTAGCTTTATTTTACCGTGACAGGTTCTGGATATGAATATAATGGATAGACATGATTTCAATTGGTTTGGGAAATTGTGTTTATAATGATAAATGGATTTGGGCTGAGATCCCACATATGTTCACTGTGTTATGGTTTTCTGTAAATGGTTTTGAGCAGGAGCCCGTGTGGCTTGTATTTACGGAATTTGGGGCTAAGACCCTAATTATGGTTGTTTAAACATATGTGTTTGGATAAATCGTTTTACTATGCATGCATGCTTTTTAGTGAAGGGTATAAAGGTCTTCTTATGGAAATGTTTTTATAAACTCTTTATTTTTGTCCACTCACAGTCTTTCTTTTTTTAATACCCTTCAGGTTGGATACGATGTGGACTGTAGCAGAGACCGAGATATCACATGCCTCCTCCGGATCCTGGCGTACTCTGATAGCCCGGGATGGCAAAGGTCGGAAATATCCCTTGTCTGACACTCCGTGTCAGACGGGAGCAGGGTCATCCCGCGTTAATCTCGGGGGGATTGGGATGGGTCCTGTCAGATAGTGAAATTGACGTTGATTAGTCGTTGTTTATAAAAAAAACATTCAATATATATATATATGTAAATAATATATAATCATAAATATTAATTATATGTAAAATTTTTGTTAATATAACATACATAAAAATGTATCTTTTTTTTTTTGTTTTTTGTTAAATATTACTTATTTATCAATAATGTAAGTTCATATGTAGACTAGTATATCTTAATATGTAGTATATGTTAATTATAATCATATATATGTAATGTATATAAATTATAATCATATCTATGTAATATACACTAATTATAATTATATAAATGAATTATCATATAATTATATTTTTTATTTAAAGATGATGGCTAACACCTTCAGAGAACAAGACGAAGCGGAGCTCGTCATTTTGTTGGTCTAGTTTACGGGTATGAAATTATTTTAATTTTTTTTTATTATTTTTATAATTTTTTAATAGTTTAACATACTTTAATATTGGATTGCAGATTAATTTTGAATGGGTTGAGATCAACGTAGCTCTAATGGAATATATCAACTTCCATTGGCAGAAATGGTATTCCGATGGGAAGTTCGAGCTTCATGCCTACTACGAGCGCTGGAGCTCGCACGATCTAGCATCTTGGAGCGCCATCTTGATCGGGGACCCGGGAAAGTTGTTCGGGGCTCCGGAGGAAGGCTTCTTCGAGATGTCTCGAGCTGATCCTCGAGTTCATCCCGGGGAGTCAATCTCGAGGATGTCTCTCAGTTGCGAGGCAACTTGGAGAACCTCCAAGCGGAGAATTTCGAGCTTAAGGCTTGCGCGCCTCGCAGCCCAAGACCAGGTTATGCAGGCCCATCTTGCGATGTTATTCACCCAAATGGGTCAGCGTATGCCTGATGTCAATGACTCACAGTCCCAGCTGGATCCCAATTGATAGTCTGCCCAGGATGACGCTCATCCACCACAGAACATTTAGTTTTATTATTTTTTTTAATTATGTAAAATTATTACATTATTTTATATATATTATAATTAATTTAGATTTATTTATATATAATATTAAATAAATATAATTAGTTAAATAATAAAATAAAATAAAAACTATTTAAAATTTACCTCGGTGGACATGTCCATCGGCAAAGCGACTTAAGCAAACATTGCCCGGCGCAAATCCGTCGAGCCAGATACTCTTGCTCGGCAAAGCACTCGCCGTGCAAACCTTATACGCTTACTCGTGAGAGTGGTTCCGACCAAGTTGCTCGACAAAAATTACGCCGGGTAATTGACTGGAGCCAAACTCAGTGGATCATCGTCTTTCGCCGGGCTAGATCTTTGCTTGAAGAGCCCTGCTTGACACAATTGGTCCGGCGGAGACGCCTCGGGCAAATGCTAGCCTGACGCATGTTCATTTTTGCTCTGCGGAGCCCCTCCGTCGGGCAAACACTATTTCTTGTAGTCGAATAAGGAAGATAGTAAAGAAAAATTGTAGTCATTGAATTGTGGAAAAGACATTTTAGGAATAAAATAATAAAAAATTAAAATAAAAAAATAGATAAATGAATATATATTAAGGAAGGCTAAATGACATATTATTATTATTATTATTATTATTATTATTATTATTATTATTATTATTATTGGGAAAGACTTCTTTTTTGACTAAATAGCATATTGAGAAAGACTTCTTATTTAGAAAGACTTATAATTTATAAATAAATACACATTATTAAGAAAAGAATTCTAATTTAGAAAGACTTCACAACTCTTTTTTGGACTAAATGGCATATTAAGAAAGACTTCTAATTTATAAGTAAATACATATAATAATAATAATTATTATTATTATAAAAATATTTTATTTTTATTTTCAAATACCTTACAAATATAACTGTATCCATCTTAAATATATTGTTAATACATTCCCAATGTCTTATTAAAAATATCCAACTTTGAACTAAACTTTTACCCTTTTTGTTAAGTGTAAATGATATAGATTTGATTTCGATGTATCCATTTATATATCCGACAATTTAACTGACAATATTTCCACTTAATATCGATATTTTCATTCTTAGATATTATAGGGACTTGTTCATAAGACACACAATATTAGGTTATGTACAAAAAGGTTCTTATTTGTTATCGATATCATTGAATTTTTTATACATATGAAAATGACCTATAATTGTAGTCATTTTTAAACAAATAAATATCTTAATTATACTTCTTTTTTCTCCTTGACTTGAATAGTTGAATCTAGTTGTAAAAGTTGCCTTGGCATGCCGTGCTTGCATTGCCTTTAATTTTTTAAGCTTAAGATGACATCTCCTGGTTTTATTGTAGAGGAGAAGAGAATTAACGAATATTAAAAATATTAAAAATGAAACCTAATAGAGGACAATAGAATTAACGAATATTCAAAATAAAACCTGGTAGTGGACAACTGATTGATAGTTGAATAAAATAGGGATAATTATAAATAGGTCTAATTTTTGAGTTCAAAAGTTAATTTATTATGATAAATAGAGACAGTAAAAAATAAATAACGTTTTTTTTATTGTTTGTCAAATTATATCATTTTTTTTAGCCCGTTATTTTTTTAAACAATTATAGGTGTGCCATTACATATTATATTTCTGTAACTACCAATATCTGATTTTAGACTTACATGTAAATTAAATAATATTACCTACTTTAATCTCTCATATAAATAAGATACATATATATAAACTAATTTATAAGTTATATTTAAAAATTGGACTAATTTCTAATTAATACAATAAAATAAAACTTGATTGGACTTAGTGTGCCAGAGTATTACAATTTAACCACTCATTTGATTGTTCCTTTTTCAATTATTAATAAGAAATGTTCGTTAATTAATTTTTCTATTGTGTTAGGTAGCCAACTTATTACCAATTTTGAGGTAATAAGATTAGTTAATTAGGGGAGGCGTTAATGAAGGAGGTGCCAAGATCGATCTCAATCGGGCGTGAGAGTGTGTCGTGGCGTCAAGATTGCAGGGGGAGAGGGAGGTGACGTTCTTAGGGAGAAAGAAGAGAATGAGGTCAATAGTAATAAAAAAATTTCAAGGCATTGAATTGTGGAATAGATATTTTAGGGATAAAATAAGAAATAAAATAAAATAAAATAAATAGATAAATAAATACATATTAAGAAATACTAAATGGCACATATTATTATTATTATTATTATTGACGAAATCCTTTTTTGTTTAATTAAATGACATACTAAGAAGGACTACTAATTTAGAAATACTTCTAACTTATAAATAAATACATATTATTAAGAAACACTTCTAATTTAGAAAGAATTCTCAACTTTTTTTTTGACTAAATTAATGGCCTATTGAGAAAGACTTCTAATTTATAATAAACACATATAATAATTATTATTGTTATCATTTTTATTAAAATATTTTATGTTTATTGTGAAATACCTTACAAACATAATTTTATTCATCTTAAATATATTGTTAATTTATTGTTAATTAATATGTGCCCCATTAATTTGACCAGAAAACACAAATATGTAATCGAATCTAGAAAATATCTGCTTATTGTTTTGTGAAATTCAACGAGTAAATTATCATTGGTATGAAATTATTAATAAAATAAAATTTTAAATTATTTTTATATCATTGGTCATCATCAGACCATATTGTATTATTTTATATATCATATCTTTATTATATCAAAGTCGTTTTATAATTTTTATTAGTTTTATAGAACGATTATTACATTATTAGGCTTATCCCAAAATATCATTAAAAATTTCCAACTTTTGAACTAAATTTCCACCATTAAATTTAACTTTCAATATGTCCCTTTGATATCGATATTTTTATCCTTGCATATTATTGACTTCTTCGTTATAGACACACATAAGAGTTTAGTTATGTGTTGATTTTTTTTAACCATATAGAATATTTTTATACAAGTTCCTCTAAATTATTTGAATAACCATTTATTAGGTTTGTTAGTTAACCATTTATAGGGTTTGTTAGATAACCATTTACACATGGTCATTCGATGTGATAAAATATCTCATTTTAGGTTCGTTCAATAACCATTTATTAGTTGTTTGTTTCATTTTTTCTAACTTAAAAAAAACACAAAGGAGGGATAAAGAGAAATAGTGTAATGACCCGTCCCGAATATCGGGATTGAATATTAATTAATTATGGTTTAGAATGACTAATCTGGGATTAGTTGAGTGAAATCGGACGAAATGTGCAAAATGACCGTTTTGCCCCCAGCGTGGGAAAAATGTTGACTTTTAGTTCGGGCGGTCAAACGGACTTTGACCGATGACTGTGAGGTAGTTCGGGACGTCACGAGTTCATAGACAGGTGGCACGTTCGATTCCGACATTCGAGGAGGTTTGTTATGGCGTTCGGAAGTTGAGGGGTATTTTGGTAATTTGGCTAAAAAGGGCCAAATGTTGACTTTTGACCCAGGAAGTCCAATGGACGAGGGCCAAGGACTGTTACGTAGGTCTCGTCAATACGAATCCAACGACAGGCGGCATGCCGAAATCGGAGATTCAACGACGAAGTTATGGTCACGGAAACGAACTCGATTAACCGAACGAACCTGGATTTCGATTAAAATATTATTTTATTATGAACAGTACCTGATGGCTGAACACACTTGGATGAGTGACAAGTGTCACTCATCCCTTAAATTGAGGATTAAACTTAGATCAATGTTTTGGGGTAAACATCATTATGATGTTTTATTAATTAATTATACTTAATTATTTTTAATTCCTCCATTAATCCCTTCAGTGTTCTTCGACCCGTGTACAACCACCCTTAATCTGCTCCCTATTCTCTGAACTTGAAAATGAAAATTGGTGAGAATTCAGAGACGGTTTTAACTGGGGAAACACGAGGGATTGAGAGAGAGCTTGAATTTGGAAAATCGAAATTTTGGAGTTTGAGAGGGAAAATTCGAAATTCAATCCTTGGGCCGTGAGGATCAAAATTGAGCTCACTTCGAGCTTCCTGGGAGTGCCACGATCAGAATCATGGAAAGAAGGAAGGAAATTGGTGCCCAATTCACTCTGAACGGACAAAACGACTATAAGCTTGAGTCGAGTTTGAGTCGTGATCTTTGAGGGATCAAACGACGAAATTGATGAAGGGAAACTGTTTCTCAAGGTCCACTGATGCTTCTGGGTGCATCAATTGGAAGAAATCAGTAGCCATTGAGGAATTTCGATGAAGGAACAGTGACAGGTGTTCTTCATTGTTCATTATCTAATCGTTGGGTTTAAGGTGAGTTTTGATAGAATTAAGTGTGCAGAACTCTAATTGGACTTAAATGGAAGCTAATTGAATCATCAATTGAAGTATTTAGAGCTGAATTGACAGAGAACTGATCAGGTCTGTTTGCGGGTTGCTGGACCCGTTTTACAGTTAAACGGGTGAGGACGATGACACTGTAGCAAGCGCGTGGGTTTCACGCGCAGCCACTCACGGCGGCGCTTGACGGCGCGTGGGCACGAATCTCGAGGTGAGGTCAACATGACTTCTGTCTTATTTAATGTAACGAACATTTTGGGATTGGTTTCGTGTCGATTGGACACCGTTTCGATATTGTTTGGGACGTCCGAAGGTTTTTAAATCGAGTTTAAAAATAGTTAAAAATTCGGGAAAATTATGGGACTTTAATAGGATGTTAATGAAAAGGTTAGTGACCCTCTAATGTGATTTGGACAGGATTAGGAATCCCGGTGATAGTGGTGTGGCCCGGGAAGGCCTATGACACGCGTATCGAGGCGTATCGTTAAACGGTCTGTGAGTGGACTTTTGTTTTCTAACTGTGATGCATTCGTATATGATTTTAAATGCTTTATTATATTATTTTATATGCTTTGGCATGATTGATGTTTCAATCTGGTGATTTCTCGATTTTATGATTATTATATTAGTTTTGGCACGATTTTCGAGAAATTATGAAATTGATGTTTTGGGCGTAGGCCCTAGATTTAAAATGATATTTGGACTCGGATTATGAGTTAAGGATTTGATTTCATGGATTTATATGAAAATGGCAACTGAGGTTGCGATCGCATGGATTTGCGTGAAAATGATATTTTGGGCTTGAGACCCAAGCGAATAGTAATTTTGACTCGGATTTGGAGTCACATGTGAATAAGATTAAATTGATGATTTTGATTTATAAAGGAAATCCTGGACATTGTTTTATGATGGATTTGTGGAACTTGCTTTGTGAAAGCTATGTCTAGGGCATAGGCTCTATTGAAATGTTTTTGACTTGACTTGAGACATAAATGATTTTAAAATGAAATTACTGGATTTGGTGACTGTTCCACATATACCATCCTCTGTGATTTGATAGTCTCCTTCAGACATCGTAGATCCTGGAGTAGTCACGATCCACTGCCTGGAGATGAGTAGCTTCGAGGGAGGCTCACTCGCAGGAGCGTGGGATTATGTTGATATCCTCCAGATGGTGTTGATTCCTGGAGTTGGTATCCCCCCTAACGTCGTAGATCCTGGGGGATGTACTCGGATGTGAGACACCGAGTTTGAACGCGTTGCATTGATATCGTGACGGGTTATATGGATATTGAGATTGGATGTTGAGGATTGGTGGTATATGATTTATTGATATTTGTGTCCAGAGGCTTTATAGCAGATGTTTTATAACTTGAACTGATTTGGTGAACATGAGTTTTATGGACCATGGGAAAATGTGTTTTGATTTTATCGGTCCACTAATCATACTTGATTGATTTCATACTATTACTCATGTTTTAAGTTATGCATGCACATTTTTGAAAATTGAAGGGTAAGAATGTGTTTTGAGAAATGTATTTCTAAAAGTTCATTTTCGTCCACTCACAGCTTTTATTGGTTTTAATGCCATTCAGGTTGATCACGGATGCGACTGCAGCAGAAACTGGGACATTGCACGCCTCCTCCATCGATCCTGGCGCACTCTGGAAGCCCCGTTTGGGCAGCGACTTTTGGTTATCCCTTGTTTGGCACCCCTTGTTGGACGGGAGCAGGGCACATTCCACGGTAATCCCGAGGGGATTGGGATGGGTCCTGTCAAATAGTGGTAGGGATGGGAAAACCTAAAAAAAAAACCAGTGGTAAGGGCAGAAGCAGGGTCGGTCCAATAAATTTGAGACCTATTGTGAAAATTTTAAAAGTGACACCTTATTTTATATTTACACGCAATATATACATAGATAGTCAAAGTCGCAAGTCGTAATATATGAGTTAGAGTCCTAATGACTTTACAATACATATATAATACTCAATGCAAGCTATAGATAACGTCAAATAAATCATGATAACCCATATCAAGATTTTTCAAGAATATGGGCCCAATGTATTAATAAAAAACTTAAAATTTGAGCCTTTTATATTTTATAAAAAAAAAATTAAAAATTTTGATTTCTTTCCATAACAATTAGTCTAATTTAATTTTTTTAACCCTCCTAGTGTGTATGCCCAATGCTTGTTTTTCCTAGGACAAGGCCGACTCTAGGGATGTAACGACCCAAACCGAGAATAATAATATTTTACTGTAAAACGACTATTTTGCCCCTGAAGGGGGGAAACTTTGACTTTTGGCCCGGGAAACAATTTGGACTTTGACCCATGACTATGACGTAGGTCGGGACGTCACGAATCCGTAGACAGGCGGCACGCCGAAATCGGAGTTCGTATGAAGAAGTTATGGTCAAGGAAGCGTTTTAGCGGAATTTACGAACCGAGAACAACGGAATAAAATATTAATTTATTACGGGAATCCGTGCCAACCTAATATTTAAATCAAACCGATGGATTGGTGACAAGTGTCACCCATCCAAGCCTACACTATTCCCATAAAGCAACTAATACTATTTAACCCATTGTTTATATTATTTATTTTCCCTCCATTTGATTTCAGCCATTGGATTTCTGGCCAGATTGAATCCTGGCCCTTCATCCTCCTCTGCTCCCTTGTTCATGCACGATCTATCTCTGCCTTTTCTTACAAACACACATACAGCCCCCCTCCACAAACCCGTGCATTTCTTCCATTTTCTCTCCATCCAAACACACGAACCAGCCATCCTCTTCGCACCAAACGACCACCCACAGCACCACCAGCATCTGGTCTTCACAACCCGTGCAACCACCAGCCACCACCAGCCCATTTTCCCGTCCGAAATCCCGTCCAAAAACTCAGACCCGAAACACGACGGAAACGGGTCCAAGAAGCAAACCTCGACAACCACACCATCTCGACGCAGGGGAAGCTCCAGTCTACACCGACGGCACGGCCTGCGGCGGCGACACGGCGGCGGTAAGGTCGAAAACCCGAAAACCCGTTTTACTCCCCTGTTTCGGACCAACCTGTTTTAGTGCTAGGAACTCAGTTGTTTGGTGTTAGACATGTTCTAGGGTGAGAGACGAGTCGATCAGGACCGGTTTGGACGACGGACACGGCGTGGATCACCGGAGAGGGCGATCGGACTTTGGCCGTGAGTTTCAGAGAAGAACTGGTGAGTTTTCTCTCATTTTCTTTCCATTTTGAGGTTGTAGAACCATAGAACAGACCTAGACGACCCTATAGGGATGAACCCCGTCGAAAATGGTGGCCGGAATCGTACGGTTGAATCGGGTCAAGCCGTGGGTCGACGGCGACCCGGTTCCAGTCAAACAGGTCTAACCCGATACTGTAGCATGATGACGTCATCATACTGACGTCACTTCTGACGTCATGATGACGTCATCCTATCAGATATTGTCAGACCAGGGACCAATCAGAACATGCCACGTGTCACCTGACAAGTGTCAGTGATGACGTCATGCTGACGTCAGCAGTACTGTAGCAGCGTTGACCCACGCGTTGACCAGGCGCGTGGGGGCGCGTGTGAACAGTGATTTTGGTGGGGCCGGTACCATTTTCAAGGTTTCGACGATACGGATCCAATGGAGGTGGTTTCGTGTCGATCGGAGATCGTTATGTTAGTCAAAATGGGGTTTGAAGCACCGGGAATAGTGCCCGGGATGCGATTTTGAGGCGGATCTGTTCTAGGGTCTTAGTGTTGATATTATAGGATCCTTAAGTAACCCTCAGGAATAATAATACAGGTTTATAGAGATCGTTGAGCAGCAAGGACCGAGTGTGAGTGGGCTGTTTGATTTATAAAAGGCTTGCATGCATAAACTGTTTTACTATTTCCACTGATGAGTCTTATAAACTGCTTATATGTGTTATTACAATGTTTTGGGCATGAGACCCGTCTGGATTATATGTGGATTTTGTTTGGGATGTCCGGGGGACATAGGGTAAACTATACTGTTATTGTACTGTACTTTCCTACCTGTGTATATTGTCTCCTCCAGGGAGGGTCGTTGGCCTGGGTGGACCCTGGAGTAGTCACGGGGCTCTGACTGAGTGGAGTTGACCCCCGTTGGGTTGCTTACTCTCAGGAAGGCATGTTCATATACCTCGGGCAGTGACCGGGATACCGGGAGCTGATGTACCTAGAGAGTCTCGGGTGTGAGACCCTGAGTGGCAACGCGTAGCCTTAGAACCGTGACATCATTTGGGTTGGGTGTTACAGTGCACTGATATGTTAGTTTCACCTTACGATTATTGTGGTTCATTTGTTATGATTTCATTATAATATTATGTTTTCACTGCATGCAAAATTTGGAAAACGGAGGGGTAAAACCTTATGGTTATTTTATTATTAAATTGATTTCTAGACTGTTATTTTTGGCCCACTCACCCTTGTTTTACTGACCCCTCCAGACCCTGACACGGCAATAGAGGAGGAGGATCCGGAGGAGGAGGCAGAGGTTTAGTTTGCCTAGCTGTGCACCTGTACACCCACTTGTGGGTAGGTTGAGCACCGAATAAATGTACTCTGACTAGTGTGCTCGCATGTTGTATTTTACTTTCCCTTGTCTGACAGTATCACTTTAAACACTATGTTTGTACGTTATCTATCTATTTAAGTCTTCGGTTTTTATTTAAGGGTAATTTTTATATGTTTAGAGTCATTGTCAGACGGGAGCGGGTCACGTCCCCGGGTGGTCCCAGTGGGATTGGGACGGGTCCTGTCAGCTTGGTATCAGAGCATTAGAAGTAGTGGTCAGAGTACTAGGTTAGCGGTTTGTACTTTGTACATGGTCGCTTTCGATGTCTTTTAACCTGTTTGCCTCTTCACAGTTGGATATGCCTCCCCGACGTGAACCCCGTGCACGTGTTGACGAGGGCAATGGAGGAAATGGAGACACTGCGAGCATTGAGCGGGCTCAGCGCCTGGGTGCTACGCACTTCAGTGGGGGAACCGACCCTGAGGAAGCACACCAGTGGATTGACCGCTGGGAGAGGATTTTCGAGGTCATGCACTGTCCTCCGGAGGAGCGTGTCGTTCTGGCGACTTTCCTACTGGATGGGAGCGCCTATCGATGGTGGCACAACCTTGTTTTGGCCGGCTGGACTGTTCACACCATTCCATGGGAGACCTTCCGAGAGCGGTTTCTCAACCAGTTCTATCCACGGTCGTTTCGCAACGCCCGTGAGGCGGAGTTTCTGCAACTCCGGTAGGGGGATCAGACTGTAGCAGAGTACGAGGAGACCTTCCTGATGTTGTCTCGCTTTGCTGAGAACTTCGTGATCACCGAGGCAGACCGATGTCGCAGATTTGAGTGGGGCTTGCGACCTGAGATTCAGGCGATGGTGACTGCAACACCTTTTGCTTCCATGAGGGATCTGACTGATGCGGCGACCAGGGTTGAGAACAGTATCCTGGCTCGACAGCGAGCTGAGGGGGAGACTCGGCGACGTGATCGCCCACACTTGGGATTCTCGGGCCATCGTGGCTCGAAGGGAGGACATTCTGGTGGATCTTCGTCTTCTGGCAGCCGAGGACGTTCTAGTCAGTTCAGGAGTCCTCAGCGGTCTGGACAGCGTTCTGGAGCTTGGCAGCGGTCGTACTCACCGATGAGCATCTCACCGGGAGGATACTCGGGTCGACCTAGGGAGGTCACTTGCTTCGCTTGTGGGGAGCCGGGGCACTATGCTTCTGAGTGTCCACTGATTCGCGGCAGTACGGCGCCAGCACAGGGCACAGCATCCCAGACTGACAGCAGCCGGACACGCGGTGTTGTGCGTGGCCGTGATCGAGGAGCTAGAGGACGGGGACGACCTGCAGAGTCTATGGCTCGTGTTTATGCTGTTACCCAGCAGCAGACCAGATCCATTCCAGGAGTGTTGACAGGTACTGTACATATTTATGGCATGGTTGTTCGTGCATTGATGGATTCGGGGGCAACTCATTCTTTTATTTCACCGCGTTGTGCGAGTCTGTTGGGCCGTGAGGTGACCGCACTTGAGCACGAGATGGGAGTGGGGACACCGATGGGTGTGACCTACCAGGTGAACCAGGAGATACGAGCTTGTCCTGTGGAGATTGAGGGAGTCGAATTTCCGGCAGACTTAATCCTGATGAATGTTCACGATTTCGATGTGATACTTGGAGTTGATTGGTTGTCGGAGTACAATTCACTCATCGACTGTAGTAACATGCGGTTGACTTTGAGAGGTCCGGGATTACCGGAAGTGATATTTCAGGGAGGGTGTGGAGACGCATCACCCAAGGTAATATCTGCACTCACAGCTACTAAACTCTTACAGAAGGGGTGTCAGGGTTATCTTGCTTATGTGGTAGAGTCTACGGATGAATCTTTGAGTATTGAGGACATTCCGATTGTGCGGGAATTTCCTGATGTCTTTCCAGGAGATTTACCTGGATTACCACCACCTAGGGAGATCGACTTTACGATCGAGTTACTCCCCGGGACTCGACCGATTTCACAAGCACCGTATCGTATGGCACCGGCAGAGCTACGGGAATTGAAAATCCAATTACAGGAACTGGTGGATCTAGGGTTTATCCGACCCAGTACATCACCATGGGGAGCGCCGGTCTTATTTGTGAAAAAGAAGGAGGGTAGTTTGCGGTTGTGTGTGGATTATCGGCAGTTGAACAAGGCTACGGTAAGGAATCAGTATCCCTTACCCAGGATCGATGATCTGTTCGATCAGTTACGAGGAGCGCGATATTTCTCCAAGATAGATCTGAGGTCAGGATACCACCAACTGAGAATAGCCGAGGGGGATGTTCAGAAAACAGCTTTTCGAACGAGGTATGGGCATTATGAGTTCTTGGTGATGCCCTTTGGATTGACGAATGCACCAGCGACATTCATGGACTTGATGAATCGAGTTTTTCGAGCATACCTGGATAAATTTGCGATCGTGTTTATCGACGACATCTTGGTGTATTCCAGGAGTGTCAGGGCTCATGAGGAGCACTTACGAATGGTATTGGGTAAACTACGACAGGAGCAGCTGTATGCTAAGTTAAGCAAGTGTCAGTTTTGGCTAAATAGTATTGGATTCTTGGGTCACATTATATCACCCGAGGGGATAAGTGTGGATCCTCAGAAAACGGAGGCTGTGACGAATTGGCCAAGACCGACCACGGTGACGGAAGTGCGAAGTTTTGTTGGGTTAGCAGGCTACTATCGGAGTTTCGTAGAGGGTTTCTCCCAGATTGCCGCACCCTTGACTCGGTTAACCCGGAAAGGGGTGAAGTTTGTATGGGACGACCAGTGTGAACAGAGTTTTCAGGAATTAAAGTGCCGATTAACCACTGCACCTGTCCTTGCATTACCAGACAGCAGTGGAGAGTTCGTGGTATATAGTGATGCATCGCTGCAGGGTTTGGGTTGTGTATTGATGCAGAATGGAAAAGTGATTGCTTACGCATCCCGGCAGCTGAAGACGCACGAGTTGAACTACCCTACTCATGATTTGGAATTGGCAGCGGTGGTTCATGCTCTAAAGATCTGGAGACATCATTTGTTCGGTGTGACATGCCGAATATTCACCGATCACCAGAGTCTTAAACATTTGTTCACTCAGAAGGAACTCAACATGAGACAGCAGAGATGGTTGGAGTTGTTGAAGGATTATGATTGTACCATCGAGTACCATCCTGGCAAGGCAAATGTTGTAGCTGATGCACTTAGCAGGAAGTCGGCGGGATCAGTTGCGCATTTGAGATTGGTGTATCTTCCTTTGCTAGTGGAACTTCGGAAGAGCAGAGTTATGTTAGGGATGGACGATCAGGGAGCCTTGTTGGCTAGCTTTCATGTGCGACCCGTGTTGGTCGACAGGATCATCGAGGCTCAACTACAGGACCAGATACTTTGTGATTACAGGAACGAGGTTGAATCCGGACAGAGACAAGATTTCTCCGTCAGGGGCGATGGAGCATTAGTAAAGCTTGGGCGATTGTGTGTACCTGCGGTACCAGAGTTGAGGAGAGAGATTTTAGACGAGGCCCACAGTTCGGCCTATGCTATGCATCCAAGAGGGACAAAGATGTACCGTACCCTCCGGGACTATTATTGGTGGCCAGGGATGAAGAGGGAGATAGCTGAGTTTGTCAGCAAATGTTTGATCTGTCAGTAGGTCAAAGCAGAACGACAGCGTCCGTATGGGGCTATGCAGCCACTTCCAATTCCACAATGGAAGTGGGATCATATTACAATGGACTTTGTCTTCAAGTTACCGAAGACAAGGAGTGGAGTTGATGGAGTCTGGGTAATAGTGGACCGGTTGACTAAATCAGCGCATTTTCTGCCTGTACGTGAGACGTACAAGCTCAACCGTTTGGCCCAGTTATTCATTAATGAGATCATCCGACTACACGGTACCCCAGAGTCGATCGTGTCGGATCGGGATCCGCGTTTCACATCCAGGTTTTGGAGGAGTCTACAGACTACTTTGGGTACGAAGTTGCACTTCAGTACGGCATTCCATCCACAGACCGACGGACAGTCTGAAAGGACAATACAAACTCTCGAGGACATGATGAGAGCCTGTGTGTTGCAATTCCAGGATTCGTGGGCTGATCGATTGCCATTGATGGAGTTTGCCTACAATAACAGCTACCACGCGAGTATAGGGATGGCACCCTATGAGGCACTGTATGGTCGACAGTGCAGAACACCGGTATGCTGGATGGAGATCGGAGAAAGAACCGCAGTGGGGCCGGATCTGATGGATATGACCCAGGAGACAGTTCGGGTTATTCGGGAGAGATTGAAGGCGGCCCAGGATCGTCAGAAAAGCTATGCAGACCGACGGATCCGAGATTTAGAGTTCGAGGTTGGTGACTTTGTCTTTTTAAAGTTATCGCCGTGGAAAGGGATTCTTCGATTTGGACGACGTGGGAGATTGAGTCCTCGTTATATCGGACCATATGAGATTGTCGAGAGGATTGGTCCAGTGGCTTACCGTCTAGCACTACCTTCCGAGCTTTCCCGAGTACATGACGTATTTCATGTATCGATGCTACGGAAGTATCTTCGGGATGACTCTCATGCACTGCCAGAGCAACCACTGGAACTGATGACAGATTTGAGTTTCGTGGAACGGCCAGTGCAGATTCTGGATAGGAAGGAAAAAGTCTTAAGGAACAAGACGGTTTCTTTGGTTAAAGTACTATGGCGGAACCACGAGGTGGAAGAAGCGACATGGGAACCCGAGGAATTGATGAGAGGGCAGTACCCATACTTGTTTGAGTAAATTTCGAGGACGAAATTTCTGTAAGGAGGGTAGGTTGTAACGACCCGAACCGAGAATAATAATATTTTACTGTAAAACGACTATTTTGCCCCTGAAGGGGGGAAACTTTGACTTTTGGCCCGGGAAACAATTTGGACTTTGACCCATGACTATGACGTAGGTCGGGACGTCACGAATCCGTAGACAGGCGGCACGCCGAAATCGGAGTTCGTATGAAGAAGTTATGGTCAAGGAAGCGTTTTAGCGGAATTTACGAACCGAGAACAACGGAATAAAATATTAATTTATTACGGGAATCCGTGCCAACCTAATATTTAAATCAAACCGATGGATTGGTGACAAGTGTCACCCATCCAAGCCTACACTATTCCCATAAAGCAACTAATACTATTTAACCCATTGTTTATATTATTTATTTTCCCTCCATTTGATTTCAGCCATTGGATTTCTGGCCAGATTGAATCCTGGCCCTTCATCCTCCTCTGCTCCCTTGTTCATGCACGATCTATCTCTGCCTTTTCTTACAAACACACATACAGCCCCCCTCCAAAAACCCGTGCATTTCTTCCATTTTCTCTCCATCCAAACACACGAACCAGCCATCCTCTTCGCACCAAACGACCACCCACAGCACCACCAGCATCTGGTCTTCACAACCCGTGCAACCACCAGCCACCACCAGCCCATTTTCTCGTCCGAAATCCCGTCCAAAAACTCAGACCCGAAACACGACGGAAACGGGTCCAAGAAGCAAACCTCGACAACCACACCATCTCGACGCAGGGGAAGCTCCAGTCTACACCGTGAGGACCCCAGGAGCTTAACTGGACGACGGCACGGCCTGCGGCGGCGACACGGCGGCGGTAAGGTCGAAAACCCGAAAACCCGTTTTACTCCCCTGTTTCGGACCAACCTGTTTTAGTGCTAGGAACTCAGTTGTTTGGTGTTAGACATGTTCTAGGGCGAGAGACGAGTCGATCAGGACCGGTTTGGACGACGGACACGGCGTGGATCACCGGAGAGGGCGATCGGACTTTGGCCGTGAGTTTCAGAGAAGAACTGGTGAGTTTTCTCTCATTTTATTTCCATTTTGAGGTTGTAGAACCATAGAACAGACCTAGACGACCCTATAGGGATGAACCCCGTCGAAAATGGTGGCCGGAATCGTACGGTTGAATCGGGTCAAGCCGTGGGTCGACGGCGACCCGGTTCCAGTCAAACGGGTCTGACCCGATACTGTAGCATGATGACGTCATCATGCTGACGTCACTTCTGACGTCATCCTGTCAGATATTGTCAGACCAGGGACCAATCAGAACATGCCACGTGTCACCTGACAAGTGTCAGTGATGACGTCATGCTGACGTCAGCAGTACTGTAGCAGCGTTGACCCACGCGTTGACCAGGCGCGTGGGGGCGCGTGTGAACAGTGATTTTGTTGGGGCCGGTACCATTTTCAAGGTTTCGACGATACGGATCCAATGGAGGTGGTTTCGTGTCGATCGGAGATCGTTATGTTAGTCAAAATGGGGTTTGAAGCACCGGGAATAGTGCCCGGGATGCGATTTTGAGGCGGATCTGTTCTAGGGTCTTAGTGTTGATATTATAGGATCCTTAAGTAACCCTCAGGAATAATAATACAGGTTTATAGAGATCGTTGAGCAGCAAGGACCGAGTGTGAGTGGGCTGTTTGATTTATAAAAGGCTTGCATGCATAAACTGTTTTACTATTTCCACTGATGAGTCTTATAAACTGCTTATATGTGTTATTACAATGTTTTGGGCATGAGACCCGTCTGGATTATATGTGGATTTTGTTTGGGATGTCCGGGGGATATAGGGTAAACTATACTGTTATTGTACTGTACTTTCCTACCTGTGTATATTGTCTCCTCCAGGGAGGGTCGTTGGCCTGGGTGGACCCTGGAGTAGTCACGGGGCTCTGACTGAGTGGAGTTGACCCCCGTTGGGCTGCTTACTCTCAGGAAGGCATGTTCATATACCTCGGGCAGTGACCGGGATACCGGGAGCTGATGTACCTAGAGAGTCTCGGGTGTGAGACCCTGAGTGGCAACGCGTAGCCTTAGAACCGTGACATCATTTGGGTTGGGTTTTACAGTGCACTGATATGTTAGTTTCACCTTACGATTATTGTGGTTCATTTGTTATGATTTCATTATAATATTATGTTTTCACTGCATGCAAAATTTGGAAAACGGAGGGGTAAAACCTTATGGTTATTTTATTATTAAATTGATTTCTAGACTGTTATTTTTGGCCCACTCACCCTTGTTTTACTGACCCCTCCATACCCTGACACGGCAATAGAGGAGGAGGATCCGGAGGAGGAGGCAGAGGTTTAGTTTGCCTAGCTGTGCACCTGTACACCCACTTGTGGGTAGGTTGAGCACCGAATAAATGTACTCTGACTAGTGTGCTCGCATGTTGTATTTTACTTTCCCTTGTCTGACAGTATCACTTTAAACACTATGTTTGTACGTTATCTATCTATTTAAGTCTTCGGTTTTTATTTAAGGGTAATTTTTATATGTTTAGAGTCATTGTCAGACGGGAGCGGGTCACGTCCCCGGGTGGTCCCAGTGGGATTGGGACGGGTCCTGTCAGCTTGGTATCAGAGCATTAGAAGTAGTGGTCAGAGTACTAGGTTAGCGGTTTGTACTTTGTAGATGGTCGCTTTCGATGTCTTTTAACCTGTTTGCCTCTTCACAGCTGGATATGCCTCCCCGACGTGAACCCCGTGCACGTGTTGACGAGGGCAATGGAGGAAATGGAGACACTGCGAGCATTGAGCGGGCTCAGCGCCTGGGTGCTACGCACTTCAGTGGGGGAACCGACCCTGAGGAAGCACACCAGTGGATTGACCGCTGGGAGAGGATTTTCGAGGTCATGCACTGTCCTCCGGAGGAGCGTGTCGTTCTGGCGACTTTCCTACTGGATGGGAGCGCCTATCGATGGTGGCACAACCTTGTTTTGGCCGGCTGGACTGTTCACACCATTCCATGGGAGACCTTCCGAGAGCGGTTTCTCAACCAGTTCTATCCACGGTCGTTTCGCAACGCCCGTGAAGCGGAGTTTCTGCAACTCCGGTAGGGGGATTAGACTGTAGCAGAGTACGAGGAGACCTTCCTGATGTTGTCTCGCTTTGCTGAGAACTTCGTGATCACCGAGGCAGACCGATGTCGCAGATTTGAGTGGGGCTTGCGACCTGAGATTCAGGCGATGGTGACTGCAACACCTTTTGCTTCCATGAGGGATCTGACTGATGCGGCGACCAGGGTTGAGAACAGTATCCTGGCTCGACAGCGAGCTGAGGGGGAGACTCGGCGACGTGATCGCCCACACTTGGGATTCTCGGGCCATCGTGGCTCGAAGGGAGGACATTCTGGTGGATCTTCGTCTTCTGGCAGCCGAGGACGTTCTAGTCAGTTCAGGAGTCCTCAGCGGTCTGGACAGCGTTCTGGAGCTTGGCAGCGGTCGTACTCACCGATGAGCATCTCACCGGGAGGATACTCGGGTCGACCTAGGGAGGTCACTTGCTTCGCTTGTGGGGAGCCGGGGCACTATGCTTCTGAGTGTCCACTGATTCGCGGCAGTACGGCGCCAGCACAGAGCACAGCATCCCAGACTGACAGCAGCCGGACACGCGGTGTTGTGCGTGGCCGTGATCGAGGAGCTAGAGGACGGGGACGACCTGCAGAGTCTATGGCTCGTGTTTATGCTGTTACCCAGCAGCAGACCAGATCCATTCCAGGAGTGTTGACAGGTACTGTACATATTTATGGCATGGTTGTTCGTGCATTGATGGATTCGGGGGCAACTCATTCTTTTATTTCACCGCGTTGTGCGAGTCTGTTGGGCCGTGAGGTGACCGCACTTGAGCACGAGATGGGAGTGGGGACACCGATGGGTGTGACCTACCAGGTGAACCAGGAGATACGAGCTTGTCCTGTGGAGATTGAGGGAGTCGAATTTCCGGCAGACTTAATCCTGATGAATGTTCACGATTTCGATGTGATACTTGGAGTTGATTGGTTGTCGGAGTACAATTCACTCATCGACTGTAGTAACATGCGGTTGACTTTGAGAGGTCCGGGATTACCAGAAGTGATATTTCAGGGAGGGTGTGGAGACGCATCACCCAAGGTAATATCTGCACTCACAGCTACTAAACTCTTACAGAAGGGGTGTCAGGGTTATCTTGCTTATGTGGTAGAGTCTACGGATGAATCTTTGAGTATTGAGGACATTCCGATTGTGCGGGAATTTCCTGATGTCTTTCCAGGAGATTTACCTGGATTACCACCACCTAGGGAGATCGACTTTACGATCGAGTTACTCCCCGGGACTCGACCGATTTCACAAGCACCGTATCGTATGGCACCGGCAGAGCTACGGGAATTGAAAATCCAATTACAGGAACTGGTGGATCTAGGGTTTATCCGACCCAGTACATCACCATGGGGAGCGCCGGTCTTATTTGTGAAAAAGAAGGAGGGTAGTTTACGGTTGTGTGTGGATTATCGGCAGTTGAACAAGGCTACGGTAAGGAATCAGTATCCCTTACCCAGGATCGATGATCTGTTCGATCAGTTACGAGGAGCGCGATATTTCTCCAAGATAGATCTGAGGTCAGGATACCACCAACTGAGAATAGCCGAGGGGGATGTTCAGAAAACAGCTTTTCGAACGAGGTATGGGCATTATGAGTTCTTGGTGATGCCCTTTGGATTGACGAATGCACCAGCGGCATTCATGGACTTGATGAATCGAGTTTTTCGAGCATACCTGGATAAATTTGCGATCGTGTTTATCGACGACATCTTGGTGTATTCCAGGAGTGTCAGGGCTCATGAGGAGCACTTACGAATGGTATTGGGTAAACTACGACAGGAGCAGCTGTATGCTAAGTTAAGCAAGTGTCAGTTTTGGCTAAATAGTATTGGATTCTTGGGTCACATTATATCACCCGAGGGGATAAGTGTGGATCCTCAGAAAACGGAGGCTGTGACGAATTGGCCAAGACCGACCACGGTGACGGAAGTGCGAAGTTTTGTTGGGTTAGCAGGCTACTATCGGAGATTCGTAGAGGGTTTCTCCCAGATTGCCGCACCATTGACTCGGTTAACCCGGAAAGGGGTGAAGTTTGTATGGGACGACCAGTGTGAACAGAGTTTTCAGGAATTAAAGTGCCGATTAACCACTGCACCTGTCCTTGCATTACCAGACAGCAGTGGAGAGTTCGTGGTATATAGTGATGCATCGCTGCAGGGTTTGGGTTGTGTATTGATGCAGAATGGAAAAGTGATTGCTTACGCATCCCGGCAGCTGAAGACGCACGAGTTGAACTACCCTACTCATGATTTGGAATTGGCAGCGGTGGTTCATGCTCTAAAGATCTGGAGACATCATTTGTTCGGTGTGACATGCCGAATATTCACCGATCACCAGAGTCTTAAACATTTGTTCACTCAGAAGGAACTCAACATGAGACAGCGGAGATGGTTGGAGTTGTTGAAGGATTATGATTGTACCATCGAGTACCATCCTGGCAAGGCAAATGTTGTAGCTGATGCACTTAGCAGGAAGTCGGCGGGATCAGTTGCGCATTTGAGATTGGTGTATCTTCCTTTGCTAGTGGAACTTCGGAAGAGCAGAGTTATGTTAGGGATGGACGATCAGGTAGCCTTGTTGGCTAGCTTTCATGTGCGACCCGTGTTGGTCGACAGGATCATCGAGGCTCAACTACAGGACCAGATACTTTGTGATTACAGGAACGAGGTTGAATCCGGACAGAGACAAGATTTCTCCGTCAGGGGCGATGGAGCATTAGTAAAGCTTGGGCGATTGTGTGTACCTGCGGTACCAGAGTTGAGGAGAGAGATTTTAGACGAGGCCCACAGTTCGGCCTATGCTATGCATCCAGGAGGGACAAAGATGTACCGTACCCTCCGGGACTATTATTGGTGGCCAGGGATGAAGAGGGAGATAGCTGAGTTTGTCAGCAAATGTTTGATCTGTCAGTAGGTCAAAGCAGAACGACAGCGTCCGTATGAGGCTATGCAGCCACTTCCAATTCCACAATGGAAGTGGGATCATATTACAATGGACTTTGTCTTCAAGTTACCGAAGACAAGGAGTGGAGTTGATGGAGTCTGGGTAATAGTGGACCGGTTGACTAAATCAGCGCATTTTCTGCCTGTACGTGAGACGTACAAGCTCAACCGTTTGGCCCAGTTATTCATTAATGAGATCATCCGACTACACGGTACCCCAGAGTCGATCGTGTCGGATCGGGATCCGCATTTTACATCCAGGTTTTGGAGGAGTCTACAGACTACTTTGGGTACGAAATTGCACTTCAGTACGGCATTCCATCCACAGACCGACGGACAGTCTGAAAGGACAATACAAACTCTCGAGGACATGATGAGAGCCTGTGTGTTGCAATTCCAGGATTCGTGGGCTGATCGATTGCCATTGATGGAGTTTGCCTACAATAACAGCTACCACGCGAGTATAGGGATGGCACCCTATGAGGCACTGTATGGTCGACAGTGCAGAACACCGGTATGCTGGATGGAGATCGGAGAAAGAACCGCAGTGGGGCCGGATCTGATGGATATGACCCAGGAGACAGTTCGGGTTATTCGGGAGAGATTGAAGGCGGCCCAGGATCGTCAGAAAAGCTATGCAGACCGACGGATCCGAGATTTAGAGTTCGAGGTTGGTGACTTTGTCTTTTTAAAGTTATCGCCGTGGAAAGGGATTCTTCGATTTGGACGACGTGGGAGATTGAGTCCTCGTTATATCGGACCATATGAGATTGTCGAGAGGATTGGTCCAGTGGCTTACCGTCTAGCACTACCTTCCGAGCTTTCCCGAGTACATGACGTATTTCATGTATCGATGCTACGGAAGTATCTTCGGGATGACTCTCATGCACTGCCAGAGCAACCACTGGAACTGATGACAGATTTGAGTTTCGTGGAACGGCCAGTGCAGATTCTGGATAGGAAGGAAAAAGTCTTAAGGAACAAGACGGTTTCTTTGGTTAAAGTACTATGGCGGAACCACGAGGTGGAAGAAGCGACATGGGAACCCGAGGAATTGATGAGAGGGCAGTACCCATACTTGTTTGAGTAAATTTCGAGGACGAAATTTCTGTAAGGAGGGTAGGTTGTAACGACCCGAACCGAGAATAATAATATTTTACTGTAAAACGACTATTTTGCCCCTGAAGGGGGGAAACTTTGACTTTTGGCCCGGGAAACAATTTGGACTTTGACCCATGACTATGACGTAGGTCGGGACGTCACGAATCCGTAGACAGGCGGCACGCCGAAATCGGAGTTCGTATGAAGAAGTTATGGTCAAGGAAGCGTTTTAGCGGAATTTACGAACCGAGAACAACGGAATAAAATATTAATTTATTACGGGAATCCGTGCCAACCTAATATTTAAATCAAACCGATGGATTGGTGACAAGTGTCACCCATCCAAGCCTACACTATTCCCATAAAGCAACTAATACTATTTAACCCATTGTTTATATTATTTATTTTCCCTCCATTTGATTTCAGCCATTGGATTTCTGGCCAGATTGAATCCTGGCCCTTCATCCTCCTCTGCTCCCTTGTTCATGCACGATCTATCTCTGCCTTTTCTTACAAACACACATACAGCCCCCCTCCAAAAACCCGTGCATTTCTTCCATTTTCTCTCCATCCAAACACACGAACCAGCCATCCTCTTCGCACCAAACGACCACCCACAGCACCACCAGCATCTGGTCTTCACAACCCGTGCAACCACCAGCCACCACCAGCCCATTTTCTCGTCCGAAATCCCGTCCAAAAACTCAGACCCGAAACACGACGGAAACGGGTCCAAGAAGCAAACCTCGACAACCACACCATCTCGACGCAGGGGAAGCTCCAGTCTACACCGTGAGGACCCCAGGAGCTTAACTGGACGACGGCACGGCCTGCGGCGGCGACACGGCGGCGGTAAGGTCGAAAACCCGAAAACCCGTTTTACTCCCCTGTTTCGGACCAACCTGTTTTAGTGCTAGGAACTCAGTTGTTTGGTGTTAGACATGTTCTAGGGCGAGAGACGAGTCGATCAGGACCGGTTTGGACGACGGACACGGCGTGGATCACCGGAGAGGGCGATCGGACTTTGGCCGTGAGTTTCAGAGAAGAACTGGTGAGTTTTCTCTCATTTTCTTTCCATTTTGAGGTTGTAGAACCATAGAACAGACCTAGACGACCCTATAGGGATGAACCCCGTCGAAAATGGTGGCCGGAATCGTACGGTTGAATCGGGTCAAGCCGTGGGTCGACGGCGACCCGGTTCCAGTCAAACGGGTCTGACCCGATACTGTAGCATGATGACGTCATCATGCTGACGTCACTTCTGACGTCATCCTGTCAGATATTGTCAGACCAGGGACCAATCAGAACATGCCACGTGTCACCTGACAAGTGTCAGTGATGACGTCATGCTGACGTCAGCAGTACTGTAGCAGCGTTGACCCACGCGTTGACCAGGCGCGTGGGGGCGCGTGTGAACAGTGATTTTGTTGGGGCCGGTACCATTTTCAAGGTTTCGACGATACGGATCCAATGGAGGTGGTTTCGTGTCGATCGGAGATCGTTATGTTAGTCAAAATGGGGTTTGAAGCACCGGGAATAGTGCCCGGGATGCGATTTTGAGGCGGATCTGTTCTAGGGTCTTAGTGTTGATATTATAGGATCCTTAAGTAACCCTCAGGAATAATAATACAGGTTTATAGAGATCGTTGAGCAGCAAGGACCGAGTGTGAGTGGGCTGTTTGATTTATAAAAGGCTTGCATGCATAAACTGTTTTACTATTTCCACTGATGAGTCTTATAAACTGCTTATATGTGTTATTACAATGTTTTGGGCATGAGACCCGTCTGGATTATATGTGGATTTTGTTTGGGATGTCCGGGGGATATAGGGTAAACTATACTGTTATTGTACTGTACTTTCCTACCTGTGTATATTGTCTCCTCCAGGGAGGGTCGTTGGCCTGGGTGGACCCTGGAGTAGTCACGGGGCTCTGACTGAGTGGAGTTGACCCCCGTTGGGCTGCTTACTCTCAGGAAGGCATGTTCATATACCTCGGGCAGTGACCGGGATACCGGGAGCTGATGTACCTAGAGAGTCTCGGGTGTGAGACCCTGAGTGGCAACGCGTAGCCTTAGAACCGTGACATCATTTGGGTTGGGTTTTACAGTGCACTGATATGTTAGTTTCACCTTACGATTATTGTGGTTCATTTGTTATGATTTCATTATAATATTATGTTTTCACTGCATGCAAAATTTGGAAAACGGAGGGGTAAAACCTTATGGTTATTTTATTATTAAATTGATTTCTAGACTGTTATTTTTGGCCCACTCACCCTTGTTTTACTGACCCCTCCAGACCCTGACACGGCAATAGAGGAGGAGGATCCGGAGGAGGAGGCAGAGGTTTAGTTTGCCTAGCTGTGCACCTGTACACCCACTTGTGGGTAGGTTGAGCACCGAATAAATGTACTCTGACTAGTGTGCTCGCATGTTGTATTTTACTTTCCCTTGTCTGACAGTATCACTTTAAACACTATGTTTGTACGTTATCTATCTATTTAAGTCTTCGGTTTTTATTTAAGGGTAATTTTTATATGTTTAGAGTCATTGTCAGACGGGAGCGGGTCACGTCCCCGGGTGGTCCCAGTGGGATTGGGACGGGTCCTGTCAGCTTGGTATCAGAGCATTAGAAGTAGTGGTCAGAGTACTAGGTTAGCGGTTTGTACTTTGTAGATGGTCGCTTTCGATGTCTTTTAACCTGTTTGCCTCTTCACAGCTGGATATGCCTCCCCGACGTGAACCCCGTGCACGTGTTGACGAGGGCAATGGAGGAAATGGAGACACTGCGAGCATTGAGCGGGCTCAGCGCCTGGGTGCTACGCACTTCAGTGGGGGAACCGACCCTGAGGAAGCACACCAGTGGATTGACCGCTGGGAGAGGATTTTCGAGGTCATGCACTGTCCTCCGGAGGAGCGTGTCGTTCTGGCGACTTTCCTACTGGATGGGAGCGCCTATCGATGGTGGCACAACCTTGTTTTGGCCGGCTGGACTGTTCACACCATTCCATGGGAGACCTTCCGAGAGCGGTTTCTCAACCAGTTCTATCCACGGTCGTTTCGCAACGCCCGTGAAGCGGAGTTTCTGCAACTCCGGTAGGGGGATTAGACTGTAGCAGAGTACGAGGAGACCTTCCTGATGTTGTCTCGCTTTGCTGAGAACTTCGTGATCACCGAGGCAGACCGATGTCGCAGATTTGAGTGGGGCTTGCGACCTGAGATTCAGGCGATGGTGACTGCAACACCTTTTGCTTCCATGAGGGATCTGACTGATGCGGCGACCAGGGTTGAGAACAGTATCCTGGCTCGACAGCGAGCTGAGGGGGAGACTCGGCGACGTGATCGCCCACACTTGGGATTCTCGGGCCATCGTGGCTCGAAGGGAGGACATTCTGGTGGATCTTCGTCTTCTGGCAGCCGAGGACGTTCTAGTCAGTTCAGGAGTCCTCAGCGGTCTGGACAGCGTTCTGGAGCTTGGCAGCGGTCGTACTCACCGATGAGCATCTCACCGGGAGGATACTCGGGTCGACCTAGGGAGGTCACTTGCTTCGCTTGTGGGGAGCCGGGGCACTATGCTTCTGAGTGTCCACTGATTCGCGGCAGTACGGCGCCAGCACAGAGCACAGCATCCCAGACTGACAGCAGCCGGACACGCGGTGTTGTGCGTGGCCGTGATCGAGGAGCTAGAGGACGGGGACGACCTGCAGAGTCTATGGCTCGTGTTTATGCTGTTACCCAGCAGCAGACCAGATCCATTCCAGGAGTGTTGACAGGTACTGTACATATTTATGGCATGGTTGTTCGTGCATTGATGGATTCGGGGGCAACTCATTCTTTTATTTCACCGCGTTGTGCGAGTCTGTTGGGCCGTGAGGTGACCGCACTTGAGCACGAGATGGGAGTGGGGACACCGATGGGTGTGACCTACCAGGTGAACCAGGAGATACGAGCTTGTCCTGTGGAGATTGAGGGAGTCGAATTTCCGGCAGACTTAATCCTGATGAATGTTCACGATTTCGATGTGATACTTGGAGTTGATTGGTTGTCGGAGTACAATTCACTCATCGACTGTAGTAACATGCGGTTGACTTTGAGAGGTCCGGGATTACCAGAAGTGATATTTCAGGGAGGGTGTGGAGACGCATCACCCAAGGTAATATCTGCACTCACAGCTACTAAACTCTTACAGAAGGGGTGTCAGGGTTATCTTGCTTATGTGGTAGAGTCTACGGATGAATCTTTGAGTATTGAGGACATTCCGATTGTGCGGGAATTTCCTGATGTCTTTCCAGGAGATTTACCTGGATTACCACCACCTAGGGAGATCGACTTTACGATCGAGTTACTCCCCGGGACTCGACCGATTTCACAAGCACCGTATCGTATGGCACCGGCAGAGCTACGGGAATTGAAAATCCAATTACAGGAACTGGTGGATCTAGGGTTTATCCGACCCAGTACATCACCATGGGGAGCGCCGGTCTTATTTGTGAAAAAGAAGGAGGGTAGTTTACGGTTGTGTGTGGATTATCGGCAGTTGAACAAGGCTACGGTAAGGAATCAGTATCCCTTACCCAGGATCGATGATCTGTTCGATCAGTTACGAGGAGCGCGATATTTCTCCAAGATAGATCTGAGGTCAGGATACCACCAACTGAGAATAGCCGAGGGGGATGTTCAGAAAACAGCTTTTCGAACGAGGTATGGGCATTATGAGTTCTTGGTGATGCCCTTTGGATTGACGAATGCACCAGCGGCATTCATGGACTTGATGAATCGAGTTTTTCGAGCATACCTGGATAAATTTGCGATCGTGTTTATCGACGACATCTTGGTGTATTCCAGGAGTGTCAGGGCTCATGAGGAGCACTTACGAATGGTATTGGGTAAACTACGACAGGAGCAGCTGTATGCTAAGTTAAGCAAGTGTCAGTTTTGGCTAAATAGTATTGGATTCTTGGGTCACATTATATCACCCGAGGGGATAAGTGTGGATCCTCAGAAAACGGAGGCTGTGACGAATTGGCCAAGACCGACCACGGTGACGGAAGTGCGAAGTTTTGTTGGGTTAGCAGGCTACTATCGGAGATTCGTAGAGGGTTTCTCCCAGATTGCCGCACCATTGACTCGGTTAACCCGGAAAGGGGTGAAGTTTGTATGGGACGACCAGTGTGAACAGAGTTTTCAGGAATTAAAGTGCCGATTAACCACTGCACCTGTCCTTGCATTACCAGACAGCAGTGGAGAGTTCGTGGTATATAGTGATGCATCGCTGCAGGGTTTGGGTTGTGTATTGATGCAGAATGGAAAAGTGATTGCTTACGCATCCCGGCAGCTGAAGACGCACGAGTTGAACTACCCTACTCATGATTTGGAATTGGCAGCGGTGGTTCATGCTCTAAAGATCTGGAGACATCATTTGTTCGGTGTGACATGCCGAATATTCACCGATCACCAGAGTCTTAAACATTTGTTCACTCAGAAGGAACTCAACATGAGACAGCGGAGATGGTTGGAGTTGTTGAAGGATTATGATTGTACCATCGAGTACCATCCTGGCAAGGCAAATGTTGTAGCTGATGCACTTAGCAGGAAGTCGGCGGGATCAGTTGCGCATTTGAGATTGGTGTATCTTCCTTTGCTAGTGGAACTTCGGAAGAGCAGAGTTATGTTAGGGATGGACGATCAGGGAGCCTTGTTGGCTAGCTTTCATGTGCGACCCGTGTTGGTCGACAGGATCATCGAGGCTCAACTACAGGACCAGATACTTTGTGATTACAGGAACGAGGTTGAATCCGGACAGAGACAAGATTTCTCCGTCAGGGGCGATGGAGCATTAGTAAAGCTTGGGCGATTGTGTGTACCTGCGGTACCAGAGTTGAGGAGAGAGATTTTAGACGAGGCCCACAGTTCGGCCTATGCTATGCATCCAGGAGGGACAAAGATGTACCGTACCCTCCGGGACTATTATTGGTGGCCAGGGATGAAGAGGGAGATAGCTGAGTTTGTCAGCAAATGTTTGATCTGTCAGTAGCACAAAGCAGAACGACAGCGTCCGTATGGGGCTATGCAGCCACTTCCAATTCCACAATGGAAGTGGGATCATATTACAATGGACTTTGTCTTCAAGTTACCGAAGACAAGGAGTGGAGTTGATGGAGTCTGGGTAATAGTGGACCGGTTGACTAAATCAGCGCATTTTCTGCCTGTACGTGAGACGTACAAGCTCAACCGTTTGGCCCAGTTATTCATTAATGAGATCATCCGACTACACGGTACCCCAGAGTCGATCATGTCGGATCGGGATCCGCGTTTCACATCCAGGTTTTGGAGGAGTCTACAGACTACTTTGGGTACGAAGTTGCACTTCAGTACGGCATTCCATCCACAGACCGACGGACAGTCTGAAAGGACAATACAAACTCTCGAGGACATGATGAGAGCCTGTGTGTTGCAATTCCAGGATTCGTGGGCTGATCGATTGCCATTGATGGAGTTTGCCTACAATAACAGCTACCACGCGAGTATAGGGATGGCACCCTATGAGGCACTGTATGGTCGACAGTGCAGAACACCGGTATGCTGGATGGAGATCGGAGAAAGAACCGCAGTGGGGCCGGATCTGATGGATATGACCCAGGAGACAGTTCGGGTTATTCGGGAGAGATTGAAGGCGGCCCAGGATCGTCAGAAAAGCTATGCAGACCGACGGATCCGAGATTTAGAGTTCGAGGTTGGTGACTTTGTCTTTTTAAAGTTATCGCCGTGGAAAGGGATTCTTCGATTTGGACGACGTGGGAGATTGAGTCCTCGTTATATCGGACCATATGAGATTGTCGAGAGGATTGGTCCAGTGGCTTACCGTCTAGCACTACCTTCGGAGCTTTCCCGAGTACATGACGTATTTCATGTATCGATGCTACGGAAGTATCTTCGGGATGACTCTCATGCACTGCCAGAGCAACCACTGGAACTGATGACAGATTTGAGTTTCGTGGAACGGCCAGTGCAGATTCTGGATAGGAAGGAAAAAGTCTTAAGGAACAAGACGATTTCTTTGGTTAAAGTACTATGGCGGAACCACGAGGTGGAAGAAGCGACATGGGTACCCGAGGAATTGATGAGAGGGCAGTACCCATACTTGTTTGAGTAAATTTCGAGGACGAAATTTCTGTAAGGAGGGTAGGTTGTAACGACCCGAACCGAGAATAATAATATTTTACTGTAAAACGACTATTTTGCCCCTGAAGGGGGGAAACTTTGACTTTTGGCCCGAGAAACAATTTGGACTTTGACCCATGACTATGACGTAGGTCGGGACGTCACGAATCCGTAGACAGGCGGCACGCCGAAATCGGAGTTCGTATGAAGAAGTTATGGTCAAGGAAGCGTTTTAGCGGAATTTACGAACCGAGAACAACGGAATAAAATATTAATTTATTATGGGAATCCGTGCCAACCTAATATTTAAATCAAACCGATGGATTGGTGACAAGTGTCACCCATCCAAGCCTACACTATTCCCATAAAGCAACTAATACTATTTAACCCATTGTTTATATTATTTATTTTCCCTCCATTTGATTTCAGCCATTGGATTTCTGGCCAGATTGAATCCTGGCCCTTCATCCTCCTCTGCTCCCTTGTTCATGCACGATCTATCTCTGCCTTTTCTTACAAACACACATACAGCCCCCCTCCAAAAACCCGTGCATTTCTTCCATTTTCTCTCCATCCAAACACACGAACCAGCCATCCTCTTCGCACCAAACGACCACCCACAGCACCACCAGCATCTGGTCTTCACAACCCGTGCAACCACCAGCCACCACCAGCCCATTTTCTCGTCCGAAATCCCGTCCAAAAACTCAGACCCGAAACACGACGGAAACGGGTCCAAGAAGCAAACCTCGACAACCACACCATCTCGACGCAGGGGAAGCTCCAGTCTACACCGTGAGGACCCCAGGAGCTTAACTGGACGACGGCACGGCCTGCGGCGGCGACACGGCGGCGGTAAGGTCGAAAACCCGAAAACCCGTTTTACTCCCCTGTTTCGGACCAACCTGTTTTAGTGCTAGGAACTCAGTTGTTTGGTGTTAGACATGTTCTAGGGCGAGAGACGAGTCGATCAGGACCGGTTTGGACGACGGACACGGCGTGGATCACCGGAGAGGGCGATCGGACTTTGGCCGTGAGTTTCAGAGAAGAACTGGTGAGTTTTCTCTCATTTTCTTTCCATTTTGAGGTTGTAGAACCATAGAACAGACCTAGACGACCCTATAGGGATGAACCCCGTCGAAAATGGTGGCCGGAATCGTACGGTTGAATCGGGTCAAGCCGTGGGTCGACGGCGACCCGGTTCCAGTCAAACGGGTCTGACCCGATACTGTAGCATGATGACGTCATCATGCTGACGTCACTTCTGACGTCATCCTGTCAGATATTGTCAGACCAGGGACCAATCAGAACATGCCACGTGTCACCTGACAAGTGTCAGTGATGACGTCATGCTGACGTCAGCAGTACTGTAGCAGCGTTGACCCACGCGTTGACTAGGCGCGTGGGGGCGCGTGTGAACAGTGATTTTGGTGGGGCCTGTACCATTTTCAAGGTTTCGACGATACGGATCCAATGGAGGTGGTTTCGTGTCGATCGGAGATCGTTATGTTAGTCAAAATGGGGTTTGAAGCACCGGGAATAGTGCCCGGGATGCGATTTTGAGGCGGATCTGTTCTAGGGTCTTAGTGTTGATATTATAGGATCCTTAAGTAACCCTCAGGAATAATAATACAGGTTTATAGAGATCGTTGAGCAGCAAGGACCGAGTGTGAGTGGGCTGTTTGATTTATAAAAGGCTTGCATGCATAAACTGTTTTACTATTTCCACTGATGAGTCTTATAAACTGCTTATATGTGTTATTACAATGTTTTGGGCATGAGACCCGTCTGGATTATATGTGGATTTTGTTTGGGATGTCCGGGGGACATAGGGTAAACTATACTGTTATTGTACTGTACTTTCCTACCTGTGTATATTGTCTCCTCCAGGGAGGGTCGTTGGCCTGGGTGGACCCTGGAGTAGTCACGGGGCTCTGACTGAGTGGAGTTGACCCCCGTTGGGCTGCTTACTCTCAGGAAGGCATGTTCATATACCTCGGGCAGTGACCGGGATACCGGGAGCTGATGTACCTAGAGAGTCTCGGGTGTGAGACCCTGAGTGGCAACGCGTAGCCTTAGAACCGTGACATCATTTGGGTTGGGTTTTACAGTGCACTGATATGTTAGTTTCACCTTACGATTATTGTGGTTCATTTGTTATGATTTCATTATAATATTATGTTTTCACTGCATGCAAAATTTGGAAAACGGAGGGGTAAAACCTTATGGTTATTTTATTATTAAATTGATTTCTAGACTGTTATTTTTGGCCCACTCACCCTTGTTTTACTGACCCCTCCAGACCCTGACACGGCAATAGAGGAGGAGGATCCGAAGGAGGAGGCAGAGGTTTAGTTTGCCTAGCTGTGCACCTGTACACCCACTTGTGGGTAGGTTGAGCACCGAATAAATGTACTCTGACTAGTGTGCTCGCATGTTGTATTTTACTTTCCCTTGTCTGACAGTATCACTTTAAACACTATGTTTGTACGTTATCTATCTATTTAAGTCTTCGGTTTTTATTTAAGGGTAATTTTGGTATGTTTATAGTCATTGTCAGACGGGAGCGGGTCACGTCCCCGGGTGGTCCCAGTGGGAATGGGACGGGTCCTGTCAAGGGAGGAGAACAAATAAAAAAGAAAAAAAAATTAAAACTGAAAACCATTAAGAACGTACAAATAGTTGGTTTATGATCTCTTGTTTATAATTTTCATTTTGTTATGGATTGTTCCAAAAATAGAATCCGGAAAATCCCCTCGGGCCTGCTCCTTCAGGGGTTGGATGTCGATATGACGTGGCACTTGTTTTTTCGAATGTTTTTGAGGAGCAGACAAGGGACTAAGTCGCGTATACTCCTCGACGGGGAAAGCCAGTGTAGGGGCAGCATCCACTAGCGTAACTAGAAAGGCTGCATCCACCGAGTGGAAGGTACCATAATCGAAGTCGACTACTCATCCACAACCATGCGGGGGGCGAGACCTCGAAGTAATCAAAGTCGGACGCGACATCTACAATAAAAACTTTAAAAATACTACGGCAACCACATAATGTTTAAGAAATAATAATCAATAATAACCAATAATCAATGATCAATGATGATTAATAATAAATAATAAATAATCAATAATCAATAATCAAAATTAATCAATAATAATCAATCATAGTTAATAATCAATAGTAATTGATAATAATTAATAATCAATAATAATCAATTAATCCATAATCAACCACCAATAATAATCAATAACTAATAATAATCAAAATTATAATAATAATTAATAATCAAAAATGAATAATAATCAAAATTAAATAATCGATATATATAGAGAGAGAGAGAGAGAGAAAGAGAACTTACAGTGAGGGAACTGAGGGAGAGAGACAAAGCAAATGGAAAGGGTTTAGCAGTGGGCCCGATGAGGTGCTCACGGAAGCGCGGTGGTGGTGGGGGCGACGAGGTGCTCACGGTGGTGGTTTTGTGAGGGAGTGAGTGAGTGAGAACAAAGGCTAATGTTTGGGGTGGAGAGAGAGAGAGAGAACAGAGAATTTATATTTCACAATACTTCCATAATATTTTCTTAACTTGCAGCGAAGCGCATGCTTATTTCTAGTAGAAACCTAGTGTACAATATATGTAAGTGTAAGTTGTATTTCTATGTATAAATTGTATAATGTTGGTATAATATGAGCAAGAGTTTTAATTTGGTGCATGGGGGGTTAATTAGGTTTTGTGTAATTATCCTAATTCAAATATTTTTATTTTTATTTTTTTAAGTGAATATTGAGCACAAAATTAAGTTTTGTGTTCTAACTTAAATTTTATTATTCCAAAACCATGAATAATAAAGTTGTGCGCTTTATATTATCATCGGGAATGAAAATAACATTTGTGCTCTTTATAACCCACAAATACTAACTAACATTTGTACTCTTTATTAGTTTAAAGCATGAATAAAATTCATGCTTTTAGTCCAGTTTTATGGAAGTGTAACTCTCCTGTTCTGTATGCCCAGCGCAATTGCCCTGATTTTCCTAGGCCAAGGATGACTCTAGGGAGGAGAAGAAATAAAGAAGAAAAAAATGAAAATATAATTTTAAAAGTGAAAATCACAAAGAAAGTACAAATAATTGGTTTTTGATCTCTTTTGTTTCTAGTTTTCATTTTGTTAGGGAAAAGTAATATATCAAGAATGAGAATATTGGGTAATCAAAGAAGCATGCAATTAGAAAAATGGGTAATCGGAGAAGTGGACAATCATTCTCTTTGAGGTATTTGCTAACGGTATAGAATCCGGACATTAATGAGAAATATTTTCATTGTTATTATTTATTAACCATTATCAATCAGAATAAAAATTAATTGAATACGAAATTCTCTTTGCTTTTTTCTATCTTTCTCTATACCTCAATAATGATCATCCTCTCTAATCGCATTTGTGGAAAGATTCGATGTAAATCATCTCAACATTCAACACCATAACCAACATGGTTACCTTTTCAATAGTCAACACGAAACCATGACAACAGTCACACAACCAATCCACATACAATACCACATCGCACAAATCCACACATAACCAACTCATCCTTGAGGCACAACATCAGACACCTTGTGCACTGCACTACAGGTAGGCACACCACTCGAGATCTAGAGTTCAGCTTGATGTCCGAGTGTGGACCTCACACAGTCACTCAGGATCTAGAGCTCAGCTCGACGTCTAAGTGAGAACTGCCTTGGGATCTGGAGCCCGACTCGATGTCTAAGTTAGCACTAAACCAATCTCAAGATCTAGAGCCCCCAGCTCAACGTTTTGGACTACTAACCAACATGCATCTCGAGGAGAGTTATCAACAATCATCACAATATATCACATCACGAAGACCGATGAAGCACATATCTATATCACAACTCAAAACCATATTCAGAACTATACAATGTGCCTCGTAAAATGTGCAAAAATATCAATTTTCCACAAAATCATTCAATAATTAAAACAATCCCACATCATAATCATCCCATCATAATTATTGATAAAGTAATTATTAATCAAACATTACTAAAATCCAACATTAAACAAAACCCGAAAACTTATATTCAATAGACCTCGTAAAACGTGCCATTAAACTATATCCGAAAACCATCCAAAATCATATGAAACTTACCAAGATTCTAATACCATAATTATCTCAAATCATAAATCATATTCAATTCGAAACCGCAAACGATCTCTAATCGACTTGAAACCACCACCATTGGATTCAAAACTTTGAAACCTTTCGAACAAGATAGGCTTGATCATGAAATTTGTGCCCATACGCTGGTCAAAGTTTGGTCATCGAAAAGTCAACGATCAACGTTAACGTCAGCAAAAGTCAACGCTGACGTCCGCCCTAGCTGACGTGGCACTGATAAGGTCTAACACCCCTGCCACGTGGCAGCCCCTGACATGTGCCACGTGGCACTGACAAGGTCTAACACCCAAAATATCCATATTTTCACATTCCTAAAATACCTTCCCCCAAATAGTAAGTCCATACACATCCTAGGGATAAATTCGTCCGATCACCGAAATAATTTCCGTAAAATCCCAAATAAATCTCAAAAAATTCTCGTAAATTCCAAATTTTTCTGGTCGGATCGTTACACCATCTCTCTGTGAGTAGGCTCCATGTGTGGGTGCACTACAGTTGCACAACCACTCGCCTTTAACCCTTGGCGAGTCTACAAACTTGGTATTTTGACCCGGGGCCTGACTTGGCCATTTCTTCTTCGATTTTGTGCCTTTTTCTCTACTTTAATGTTCAGTCTACTCGTTTTGGGTCCAGGAAGAATCTTCAAATCTTAAAACAGAGAGAACTTACCTTAAGAACGAGCTATGATCTCTTGATCTTTTGGTCCAACTTCTAGCTCTTCCTTTGTAACTTTTCTTGACTAAAACTCTTCCCTTTTCGCCCCATAATGACCATGGGGACTCAAAAAATGTCCTGGTATCTCTAGGTTGCACGTTATACTCTCTCCACAGATTGCACTACCCAAGGCCAAAAATTGGCTCCCCGTATTTCTCAGCCAACAACGTCTCCCAGGGTCTCTGAGTTATTTTTTCTCCATTGAACCGTCTTTATTTCCTCTCCCAGTTTGTTCTAATCCTACTCATTTATCTGTTTTGGCCTTATCAAAGAAGCATGCAATTAGAAAAATGGGTAATCAGAGAAGTGGACAATCATTCTCTTTGAGGTATTTGCTAACGGTATAGAATCCGGACATTAATGAGAAATATTTTCATTGTTATTATTTATTAACCATTATCAATCAGAATAAAAATTAATTGATTACGAAATTCTCTTTGCTTTTTTCTTTCTCTATACCTCAATAATGATCATCCTCTCTAATCGCATTTGTGGAAAGATTCGATGTAAATCATCTCAACATTCAACACCATAACCAACATGGTTACCTTTTCAATAGTCAACACGAAACCATGACAACAGTCACACAACCAATCCACATACAATACCACATCGCACAAATCCACACATAACCAACTCATCCTTGAGGCACAACATCAGACACCTTGTGCACTGCACTACAGGTAGGCACACCACTCGAGATCTGGAGTTCAGCTTGATGTCCGAGTGTGGACCTCATACAGTCACTCAGGATCTAGAGCACAGCTCGACGTCTAAGTGAGAACTGCCTTGGGATTTGGAGCCCGACTCGATGTCTAAGTTAGCACTAAACCAATCTCAAGATCTAGAGCCCCCAGCTCAACGTTTTGAACTACTAACCAACATGCATCTCGGGGAGAGTTATCAACAATCCTCACAATATATCACATCACGAAAACCGATGAAGCACATATCTATATCACAACTCAAAACCATATTCAGAACTATACAATGTCCCTCGTAAAACGTGCAGAAATATCGATTTTCCACAAAATCATTCAATAATTAAAACAATCCCACATCATAATCATCCCATCATAATTATTGATAAAGTAATTATTAATCAAACATTACTAAAATCCAACATTAAACAAAACCCGAAAACTTAAATTCAAGAGACCTCGTAAAACGTGCCATTAAACTATATCCGAAAACCATCCAAAATCATATGAAACTTACCAAGATTCTAATATCATAATTATCTCAAATCATAAATAATATTCAATTCAAAACCGCAAACGATCTCTAATCAACTTAAAACCACCACCATTGGATTCAGAACTTTGAAACCTTTCGAACAAGATAGGCTTGATCTTGAAATTTGTGCCTATGCGCTGGTCAAAGTTTGGTCATCGAAAAGTCAACGATCAACGTTAACGTCAGTAAAAGTCAACGCTGACGTCCGCCCTAGCTGACGTGGCACTGATAAGGTCTAACACCCCTACCACGTGGCAGCCCATGAAATGTGCCACGTGGCATTGACAAGGTCTAACACCCAAAATATCCATATTTTCACATTCCTAAAATACCTTCCCCCAAATAGTAAGTCCATACACATCCTAGGGATAAATTCGTCCGATCATCGAAATAATTTCCGTAAAATCCCAAATAAATCTCAAAAAATTCTCGTAAATTCCAAATTTTTCTGGTCGGATCGTGACACCATCTCTCTGCGAGTAGGCTCCATGTGTGGGTGCACTACGGCTGCACAACCACTCACCTTTAACCCTTGGCGAGTCTACAAACTGGGTATTTTAACTCGCGGCCTGACTTGGCCATTTCGTATTCAATTTTGTTCCTTTTTCTCTACTTTAATGTTCAGTCTACTCGTTTTGGGTCCAGGAAGAATCTTCAAATCTTAAAATAGAGAGAACTTACCTTAAGAACGAGCTATGATCTCTTGATCTTTTGGTCCAACTTCTAGCTCTTCCTTTGTAACTTTTCTTGACTAAAACTCTTCCCTTTTCGCCCCATAATGACCATGGGGACTCAAAAAACGTCCTGGTATCTCTAGGTTGCACGTTATACTCTCTCCACAGACTGCACTACCCAAGGCCAAAAATTGGCTCCCCACGTTTCTCAGCCAACAACTTCTCCCAGGGTCTCTGAGTTCTTTTTTCTCCATTGAACCGTATTTATTTCCTCTCCCAGTTTGTTCTAATCCTACTCATTTATCTGTTATGGCCTTATCAAAGAAGCGTGCAATTAGAAAAATGGGTAATCAGAGAAGTGGACAATCATTCTCTTTGAGGTATTTGCTAACGGTATAGAATCTGGACATTAATGAGAAATATTTTCATTGTTATTATTTATTAACCATTTTGAATCAGAATAAAAATTAATTGATTACGAAATTCTCCTTGCTTTTTTCTATCTTTCTTTATACCTCAATAATGATCATCCTCTCTAATCGCATTTGTGGAAATATTCGATGTAAATCATCTCAACATTCAACACCATAACCAACATGGTTACCTTTTCAATAGTCAACACGAAACCATGACAACAGTCACACAACCAATCCACATACACTACCACATCGCGCAAATCCACACATAACCAACTCATCCTTGAGGCACACCATCAGACACCTTGTGCACTGCACTACAGGTAGGCACACCACTCGAGATCTGGAGTTCAGTTTGATGTCCGAGTGTGGACCTCACATAGTCACTTAGGATCTAGAGCTCAGCTCGACGTCTAAGTGAGAACTGCCTTGGGATTTGGAGCCCGACTTGATGTCTAAGTTAGTACTAAACCAATCTCAAGATCTAGAGCCCCCAGCTCAACATTTTGGACTACTAACCAACATGCATCTCGAGGAGAGTTATCAACAATCATCACAATATATCACATCACGAAGGCCGATGAAGCACATATCTATATCACAACTCAAAACCATATTCAGAACTCTACAATGTGCCTCGTAAAACGTGCATAAATATCGATTTTCCACAAAATCATTCAATAATTAAAACAATCCCACATCATAATCATCCCATCATAATTATTGATAAAGTAATTATTAATCAAACATTACTAAAATCCAACATTAAACAAAACCCGAAAACTTATATTGAAGAGACCTCGTAAAATGTGCCATTAAACTATATCCGAAAACCATCCAAAACCATATGAAACTTACCAAGATTCTAATATCATAATTATCTCAAATCATAAATCATATTCAATTCGAAACCGCAAACGATCTCCAATCGACTTGAAACCACCACCATTTGATTCAGAACTTTGAAACCTTTCGAACAAGATAGGCTTGATCTTGAAATTTATGCCCATGCGCTGGTCAAAGTTCGGTCATCGAAAAGTCAACGATCAAAGTTAACGTCAGACTGCACTACTCAAGGCCAAAAATTGGCTCCCCGCGTTTCTCAACCAACAACGTCTCCCAGGGTCTCTGAGTTCTTTTTTCTCCATTGAACCGTCTTTATTTCCTTTCCCAGTTTGTTCTAATCCTACTCCTTTATCTGTTTTGGCCTTATCTTCTTCACCCACAACACCCCCCCCCCCTTCTTATTTTCCTCCACAGTCCATGTTTTACTTCTTTTTGTCGGAAGCCCACCGATCGCACCCAATTATCTCATTATTTTCCTTTTCCCACATACTGTTACATTGATGGGTATATATATGCATGGGGTAGGTTGGTAACAGAGGGAATTAGGGGATAAGTGTGCGCCATTCTAGAAGGACCTAGGCTTTTCATACAAATGACCAAATTGCCCTCCATTCAAAAATTATTTTTTCGGTGAAAAACAATACCAATTTTCCTACGTCATAGCTTTGGTTTTTCACATAAGAAAAAAAAATCTAAATCATCTGGGGATTCAAGAAGATAACAAAGATCGAAGATATAATTTCCTTTCATTTTCACTTTAATTTCAAATGCAATGATTTTCACGGAGCTCAGGTCATGAGCTTAGTTCACAAGATCAAATAAATAATAATACAACGCCTTAGAAATTTGATTGGAATGGTTTGAAACGTTGATTAAAAATGTGAGTGGAATTAATGAATCATATATGTTTATGGATAATAATAATTATATTATTAATAGAGCTAAAGCACTGGAATTATAGAACTAATGCTTGAATGGAAAGTGGTCGATCTGTATCTCAATACTAGAAAAAAAGAAGCCCAAACTTTTATTCCATCACCCTAGAAACATGATACATGAATGCACGAGCATTATGCAGTTTCAATGTATGCAACATTTATTAAACAACCTTTTATACAAAAACAAAGAAGACGATCATTTCAAGATGTATGAAAGCATACTTCTTGTGTAGTGTTGAAGACCTCATTTTGTGGAGTACCATCTGGTGACATGTCCGGGACTTATTGGAGCTTCCGACTTCAAGAGATGATGGATTTGACACCAATACGCTACTTCAGTTGACATGCTTATGATGCTTTGTGAAAAAAAAGAGCTTGGCGTGCGGACAGACTCATCATCTTCAAGTGTGGGCAGAGCCAACGTCAAGACCTTCAACGGGGAGGTGGAGCAGAATGCAATGCGAGGTGCAGCAGAGTGTAAGGCAAGGTGCAGCAGAGTGCGACGTGCGGTACAGCAGAGTGCAAGGCACGAGGTGCAGCAGTGTGCAAGGAGCGAGGTGCAGCAGTGTGCGGTTCGAGGTGCAGTATAATGCAGTGCGAGGTGCAGCAGAGTGATAGGCGCGAGGTGTAGCAAAGTGGGAGAAGGGTGCAGCGGAGTGCGACGCGAGGTGCAGCAGAGTGGGAGTGCAGCAGAGTGCAACTACAAGGCGAGACATGCTGTTAGTGCGAGGCGATGCATGGTGCAACTACAAGGCAAGATGTGCAAGTGCGAGGCGAGGAATCCCATCACTTGGAGTGCGACGTGAGGTGCAGCAAAGTGCAAGGCGCGAGGTGTGCTTCATCTTCGAAGCAAGGCTTCCCACGACGCGAGGCGAAGTGCATGTGGTGCCATGAAGTAATTGAAGCTTTCTAAGGAGTTGCTTTGGATGACGGATGACCTTCCAGAGACTTGATCTTCAAGACCTTGTTGAGCTCAGAATGGGGTGTAGCAAGGCAGAACATAGAATGAAGGATCGATCATGCCCCATGCAAAGCTCGAGACGTCGTAAATCATCGCCTAATTTAAGGAAGAGAGCTTGGAGATGCCATCGTCTAGACCCTGAAGCTAAGCGGCGTGAAGACACATGACACCAAACCATTGTTTCGTCTTGGAGTTGAAAGTCAAGCTGCTTTGTAGCCGCCGTCGAGTCAAGCAGTGGTGGAGTCGCTTTTGTGAAGCCAACTATGCCAAGTAGGCGATGTTGAGATGGTTTCCCCCACTGTTTGAATAAGGTCATTGACGATGTGTCACTGGAAGTCCACGATGGGATGATTGAAGGCCTCCAAGGCTTGCTCATGGGTTGACGGAGAGACTCTGAGGTCGTGTCGTTCCTGGTGATGAGCTTCATGATCCTTCTTGGCCTGTGGCTGGATCTTAGCATTGAATACATGTTTGAGCATTCAACTTGTGAATTGTCAACTTCTTTAATTTTCATTAATAGAAACTTTCCATTTTCTTTGAGTGTTTTGTCATTTTCGGCAGATTTGACCTTTGTGTAGTAAATTTGGTCTTCTGACTTCATTTTAGCTCCGAATTGAGTGCCGTTGGTGGGGTTGGAAAGCTGCGTTTCATACCTTTCTATGGCCGCCAAGCTTGTTCCAAGAAGATCCAAATTGAGCCTTGTAGGATTGGTCAAATCTTGTGCTCGTGCGCTAGTTCAGGCGGTTGAACTTTGTGTGTAAAAATGTTTGCGGGCAAACTCGTCACAACTTGGCATTGAGTGAGATTAATGGCGTTGGAAAGCTGACTTCTATAGATTTCTAAATCCGTTAACCTCATGTCAGGGTGATTATAACTCAGTGGTCTATGGCTGAATGAATCTCGTAGTCGTGAGCTGGTACGTGCAGTTGACCTTCGTGTACAAAAATGTTCACTGGGAACTCGTCACAACTCATAATTGAGTGAGATCAATGGCGTTGGAAAGCTGACTTCTGTATATTTTTAGGGCCATCAATCTCATGTCAGGGTGCAAAAATTGAGCAAGCTATGATCGAATGAATCTCGATCCCGTGCACTGAATTGCAGAATTGGACTTCGCATGTTAAAACATTTTCCCACTGTTTGTTATGGCCTGGTGGTTGCCCCTCTTGGTGCGGTTGGAAGCATTTTTTTTAGTAGCTTTCCGACTCCATCAAGTCAAGTTCTTTGATGGTTTCATGTGCCTCGCTGGGACGAGCTTTGAGCGCTTCGCGTGGCGTGGTCTGCATGGTGAAGACTTGTTGTGCTTTGCATGGCAAAAACTTTGAGTTCTTCGCATGGTGAAGGCTTAGAGTGCTTCATATGGTGAAGGCTTGGAGTGCTTCGAATGGTGAAGGCTTGGAGTGCTACGCATGGTGAAGGCTTAGAATGCTTCACGGGGCAAAGCCTTAGAGTGCTTTGCGTGGTGAAGACTTAGAGTGCTTAGCGTAGCGAAGGTTTGGAGTGCTTCGCATGCCGAAGGCTTAGAGTGTTTCGCGTCACGAAGACACGGATGCTTTGCATGGCAAAGGCTTAGGTGAGCTTTGCATGACAAAGGATTAGTAAGCTTCGCATGGCGTAGGTTTTGAGTGCTTCACGTGACGAAGGCTCGGGGTGCTTCGTGGAGTGAAGGCTTGGAGTGCTTTGCTAGGCGAAGGTTTGGAGTGCTTCGCAAACGAAGGCTTAGAGTGCTTCGCATGGCAAAGGCTCGGGTATTTTACATGGCAAAGACTTGGAGTGCTTCGCGTGGCGAAGACTTGGGTGCTCTGCGTGGCAAAGGCTTAAACTGCTTCACGTGGCGAAGACTCGGATGCTTTGCGTGGCAAAGGCTTAGAGTGCTTCGCATGACGAAGGCTTAGAGTGCTACACGTGGCAAAGACTCAGGTGCTTTATGTGACAAAGGCTTGGGGTGCTTCGCGGGGCGAAGGCTTGTAGTGCTTTTCTAGGCGAAGGTTTGGAGTGCTTCGCACAGCGAAGGCTTAGAGTGTTTCGCATGGCGAAGGCTTGGAGTGCTTCGCGTGACGAAGGCTTAGAGTGCTTTGCGTGGCAAAGGCTTAGAGTGCTTCGCGTGACGAAAGCTTAGGTAAGCTTTGCATGACAAAGGCTTTGTATGCTTTCTAAACAAAAAAGTAGGCGATAAGACAATTTCATTAGACTTTGTAATGAAACATCTTGAATCTTATTGGAAGATACTATGTGAGTAAATTAGGTATTGAGCCGAATTTTAATCTCAAACTTTGTGCCTTTGATGATGACTTGATCATTGATTCAGTTTCCTAGTTGTTTCCTGCAACTCGGACTTGGCAATGATGGTGTCCACACGAATCATCTTTTGTGTGGGTTCCTGGGGGCCTTTGCTTCAGAGACGTTCCGTTGCCCTTTTTCTAACGTACTCGGTGCAGTGTCCTTCCTTCAAGAGATCACGGAGGTATCTTTCAAAAGTCTGGCAGGAGTTTATGTCGTGCCCATAGCAATTGTGATAGGCACACCATTTTGTCTTCTCAGTCTTCTCTTGTTCGTATTTAACGGGAGCTGGTCTTTCGAACCACGGTTTTTCCTTTATCTGATTGTATATTTGGAGGAAAGGTACCGAAAACTGTATGTTTGGCTTTGCACCAGCAAACGTGTTGGATGACGGGTTCCCTTTGCGCTTGTTGGCTTTCTTGATTGAGTTCCTGCGGTGGGCGTCATCCTTTGGCTGTGCAAACGCCTTTGTGGGATGTCCATCTTGACAGGACCCATCCCAATCCCCCCGGGATTAGTGCGGGATGACCCTGCTCCCGTCTGACACGAATTGTCAGACAAGGAATATTTCCGACCTTTGCCCTCCCGGGCTATCAGAGTACGCCAAGATCCGGAGGAGGTATGTGATATCTCGGTCTCTGCTACAGTCCATAATCTGATGTCAACCTGAAGGGCAGTCAAAACATTAAAAGCTGTGAGTGGGCAAAACAAGAGTTTATAAAAACATTTTAACGAGAAGACATTTGTACCCTTCTCTAAAAAGCATGCATGCATTCAAAAACCATTTAACCAAAGAAACCATATATGGGAACTAAGCCCAAAACCAAGATTGAAAGAACCATAATGAAAATGACCATACGGGCTACTGCCCAAATCCATAAGGGACTCGGCCCAAATCATAAGAAACCAACCATACGGGCCACTGCCCAAAACCTGTGTAAACACACATCATATATCATATATGTAGCATACATCACATATACATATAATTCACACAACCAATCCTGTCACGGTTTCCAAAGCTACGCGCGTGCTACCCAGGTCTCAATCCGAGTCTTTTCAAAGTCAAAATCAATGTCCGCAGACCACAGACCCTACCCGAGGTAATAGTAATCATAGCCTTCCTGAGAGTAAGGAACCCAACTGGGGGGTGACTCTGTAAGGACCCGTCCCGAATATCGGGATTGAATATTAATTAATTATGAAATAGAATGACTAATCGGGGATTAGTTGAGTGAAATCGGACGAAACGTGCAAAATGACCGTTTTGCCCCTGGCGTGGGCAAAATGTTGACTTTTAGTTCGGGCGGTCAAATGGACTTTGACCGATGACTGTGACGTAGTTCGGGACGTCACGAGTTCATAGACAGGTGGCACGTTCAATTCCGACATTCGTAGAGAAAGTTATGATGTTCGGAAGTTAAGGGGTATTTTGGTAATTTGGCATAGTAGGGGCCAAATGTTGACTTTTTGGCCGGGAAGTCCAACGGACGAGGGCCAAGGACCGTTACGTAGGTCTCGTCGATGCGAATCCAACGACAGGCGGCATGCCGAAATCGGAGATTCGACGACGAAGTTATGGTCACGGAATCGGGCTCGATTAACCGAACGAACCGGGATTAAAATAATATTTTAATGTGAACAGTACCCGGTGACTGTGCACATCCGGATGAGTGACAAGTGTCACCCATCCCTTGTTTCCAGCTCCATGTTTCCCTCCAAACACCATCATCACCCCTAATCATCATGTTCTCCACCATTTTCCTTTATTTTCTTTGAAATTTCTTCAAACCGTGCACATTTTGGGGAGAGATTGAACTGGGAGAATTGGCTCCCTTTCTCTGCCGTTTTTGTGAGAAAAATGAGAGTTGGAATGACTGGACTAACAAGGGAAACACGAGGGGTTGTGAGTGTGAGGAATTCTGGGTTTCGAATTTTAGAAATTTTGGGGGGAAAATTCAATTGTTGCGAATTGAGCCGTGAGGAGTGGAATTGAAGCTCGAGTTAGCTTCCTGAGATCAGTACGAGTCGATCCACATCGAAAACACGAAGAATTAGCAACGTTTTGGCTCTGAACACACTTGGTGACAGAGGAGGAAATTCGAGATTGTGTCGAGGAATTGGAGGCTTCGATGGATGAAATTGAGCTGGGGATTACGTTCCTGAGGATCCCACGATGCTTCTGGAAGGATCAATTGAAAGAAAACGGTTGTGATTGGCTGAACTCCATGGTTGCACAGTGCACGGATGTTCGAGTTTGAGTCGTGAAGATTGAGCAATGGATTGATGCAATTGAGTTGGGGAAAAGGTTTACTTGAGATCAATGAAGCTTCTTGATGAATCAATTTGGGGAAATCTTGTGGAATTGAGGTAATTCGACTGATGAACAGTGGCCGGAGGCCCTTCGATTGTTCATCCTTGATCGTGAGGATTGAGGTAATGTTTCAAGTAATTGATGTTACAGAACCCTAATTGAACTTATAACGGAACTCACTGAATGCTCAATTGATGAAAACAGTGTGGAATTGACTGAAAACCAGCCGGGTCTGATCGCGGGTTAAACGACCCGTTTACCAGACAAACGGGCATGAACGATGACACTGTAGCTGGCGCGTGGATTTCACGCGCAGCCACTCACGGCGGCGCGTGAGGGCGCGTCCGGCCTAGTCTCAAGGTGAGGTCAACATGACTTTTGATCCTCTCAGTGTAACGAACATTTTGACGTTGATTTCGGTGAAATCGGATATGGTTTCGATAATGTTCTGCGTATCCGAAGTTTTGTTTTACAAGTTAAATACGTATTTAAATTCCGGAAAAATTGGGGAAAATTATATGGAGTATTTTGAGATGTTAGTAACCCTCTATAATGATTTTGGGCAGGAGTTGTGATTTCCAGATTTTACGGAAAAACGTGCAGCTCGGAAACGAACCGTTTTGAACGGTGTGTGTGAGTGGACTTTTGGTTTTCTAACTGTGATGCATGCATATATGGTTTAAAATGCTTATTTATATGATTTTCTATGATTTGACATGATTGATGCTTTGATTCGGTGATTCCTCGATTTTCTCGGTTTTATGATTATTATATTATTATATTCTGGCACGCTTTTCGAGAAATCATGAAATTGGTTAAAAATGATATTGTGGGCGTGAGAACCCAAGTAAATAATGATTTTGACTCGGATTTGGAGTTACATGTGAATTTGAGGATTTCTAGTATTCTCGTGATTTTGTGATTATTTTAATCAGTCTTTCGGGCACGTTTTACGAGGAACGTGCAAATGATGTTTTGGGCTAGGCCCGGATTGAAAACGATGTTTTGACTTGGGTTATGAGTCAGGAAATTTAAAATGATATTTGGACTCGGATTATGAGTCAGTGATTGATTTCATGGATTTACGTGATCGTGGCAACTCGGGTTTACAGTTGCACGGATTTACGTGATATTGATATTTTGGGCTTGAGACCCAATGGAATTGTGATTTTGGTTGGAATTGTATTTCCATGTGATGACATGATGATATTAATGATTTTCGGATTTATAAAGTAAATCGGGACTTGGGGCTGAGACCCTGTATTGATATATGATTTGGTTTTTAATGCAACTGTTTTTCACTGGTTTTTGTGATGGTGATATGTTGCGGATATTTAGGGCTTTCGGGAGAAAATATGTTTTTCCCCGGAGTGCACCCTGGAGATAACGCTCGCCTTCGGGATGGAAGTGTTTACCCCGAAGAGGTCACGTAGCACGATCTTTGTCTTGCAGCCCAGGGGAGGCTTGACTCAGATCAGATGTGCTGGATTATATGGATCGGTAAGTGATATGTTCACGAGATCCGGATCGTCGGCTGGTGAGGTTTTTCCCAGCGACGGATTGCTGACTGATGATGTGTTCACAGCAGCGGATGCTCGGATTTTGAGCGGTCCTTGAGCCTATTGATATGCACGCGTTGCAGGGATAAACGTGACTCTAAGCAACAGGATATGGAAATAAGTCCCGTGGTTTATGGAAAATGATTTTGAGGAAACCGTGGTTTAGCGGTTAAAATGATTTAAAGAAACTGTGAACTTTTTGAGTTGTTAAACTGATTTGGTGAACATGAGTTTTTGTGGACCATGGGAAAATATGTTTTGATTTTATCGGTCCACTGTTCATACTTGAATGATTTCATACTATTACTCATGTTTTACGTTATGCATGCAAGTTTGTGAAAACTGGAGGGTAAGAATATATTTTGGTAAATGTTTTTCTAAGAGGTCATTTTTGTCCACTCACACCTTTTCTGTTTTGTTAACCCTTCAGGTCGTGGCGCGTCGATCGAGGCTATTCTAGAGGTGGAGGTATGTGCAGGCACAGGCGCAAAAATTCCCTTGTCTGGCAGGTATTGAAGGGTAGTTTCGGACTTTCAGTTGACTTGTCAGACGGGAGCAGGACCGTGTACGGTTTTTAACGTCCAGTTGGGACAGGTCCTGTCAAGTTGGTATCAGAGCACTAGGTTGCTGATGCTGTTGCCATGCCATACCTCCGGAACGTGAGCCTCGTGCGCGACCTGGTAGTGAGATGGGTATATTAGGGTATTTGAGACCTTGTGACGAATCTCGGAATGTAATTGACCTTGGTTTGTGGGTCAGATATTAATTTGTGTAGCTACGGCTTACTAATTGTCGAATCAGTATTCTTGTGGGTCTTAGGATTTGTTGGATCCAGAGGCTTGGAAGGTAGCATAATTGGGTAGGTTGGACCCAGGATGAGATTATTCTCAGTAATTCCTTGTACGAAATATGAGTTCCCAACGTCTAGAGTGTGTTGGGGGATTCCTAGGTTTGGAATGTAGTATTGATGTGGTTCACCAGCGGTAATTTGCTGGGTGACCGGGTATGCCAGGGATGGCATAGAGGAATGAATCAAGAATTCGGTTAGGACTCGAGATGAGTCATGGTAATATCTTAAGTCTCAGGAGCTGTCGGGTTTTGAGGGACCCTAGGTAGTAATCGCGGAACCTAAGGTGGGATGTTTGGTTCGGAAATGTGTGCTGGCGGGTGGTTTGACTCTTAATGACTTTTTGAAGTCAAGACCGAGTGACGATTGTGTCAGGTCTAATCATGTCAGCTCTAGTGGTGGAACTGCAATCCACAGTCGGGGTTGGTACTTGTCGAAGGAATCCCAAAGTGGGGATACAGGGTAGTCGTACGAGTACTTGATTCCATTGGATGTGGAGTCTCGATAGTGATGTCTGGTGGTTGGGTCTGCACAAGTCTGTGGCAGGCACTACTACCGAGAGTGGTTGTTGAGAATCGGGGGGACATCAGGGGACGTTTCTTTTTTTTTCTCACACGAGTTGTCAGGGTGACTGTACCCAGAGTTGTTAGGTACGAAGGAGGCAGAGTTTCTCCTATTCGAGCAGAGGTACGGGGTCGTCGCTTGTTATGAGCGGAGATCCAGGGTTGTCAGTTTTGCACACGGTGTGCTCATACTGATATTGTTGTCTGTATGCTGGTGTTGGTGCCGGTGTTGTGCTAACGATGGGTCACGAGTCGGGTTGTGACTTCGTCGAGTTGGGTATGTGTCAGTAACCAGTCCAAAAGGGGACACGTGGTTGGTGTCCGAGTCCGATGGTTCCAACATGGTTAGACCTACGGAATCATGAGAGGTTGTGTTTGAAGAGGATTGCGGGTTTTCCGCATGGGGATTAGGTATTCTGAAGTCATCAGGGGTGACTTCTTATTTTCTGCTTGGTGGCAGATAATGTTGGGTTACATGGCGTGGGGAGTGCAGTGAATTTTGTTTGCATCCACGTAGGATGAATATTGGTGTCATTGTTTTGGATCATCCTTGGTTTTCCCTAGGTGGGATGGCAAGGATAGATACGAGGTAATCAGTAAGGGTGTAAGACCTTGTGGTTCCTAGTTGTTGACTGTGTGGATCCTAGGTGGATCGGGTTAGTAATGTCGTGGACTTTGGGCATTGTGACGATCTAGGATCGTGATGTTCACAGTCGGCTGACGTCGTAATGGATCTGGGTCGTGATTTCGATGATCCAGATTGGGTGAGAGTTTATCACTCTTACGTCGGTATGTGAGTCATAAATGACGGGACTGAACTTCTTTTCGAAGTGGAGCCCCTTATGGTATGTTACTCGAGCGAGTAGGTTTTCGACGGGGTCGAATTTGGTCAGCCTTAGAGTTGTGACGGATGGGATTGGCTTCCTTATGAAGTCCATCGGATGTAATGTGTTACTCGCTTGAACTGGTAACCGATAGGTTCGGTTTTGGTGTGTCCGAGTGGACGTGAACCAGATTTCGGGTTTTGGAATCGAATTTCTGGGTGACGATTCAGGATTCGATTCAGGAACTTGAAAGTGGAATACTGGATTTGGGTGCGGAATGATTATTCCAAATGCTAGCTTACGGAATAATGATTTCGGATTCGGATTTGGACATGAATTAAAAACTGTGATGTATGGATTTGGATTCGGGATTTCTTACGAAATTGCGGATTCGGATTTGGTATTGAAACTAGCTGATTGGTGGAGTTTCGATTTATCTCTTGCTGGTTTGGGCAAATGGACTTCATTATTGGAACGTGTTTGGCTATGACCTAGGTGGTTGTAGTCTGGTCAAGGGACAGATGTACGTACCTTGTACGTGGTTTGGGGGTACGATATTTTGCAGATTTGTGGTGGCCGGGGTTGATATGAATCCCGGGAGAACTAGGCGTTCTTCCCTGTGGACACGTTGATGTGTCATTTTGAGTGTTGTCATTTGGCGAGGTGTTTTTGGGTAGCAAAGGATAAGGATTGTCGATGTTAGCAAAACCCTCAGGCTTTATACTTTTGCCTTACCTGGTTTGGGATCGACCATATAGGTCTATGGGTCGAGTACTGGGGTCCAGCTGTAGGATCTTGCTTGGTGTGCGATGTACGGTATCGTATGGACGAGGGTACTTGATACCTAGTGACGGTACATGGGATGTACCAGTGTTGTGTCGATAAACGTGTTGGTGTTTGGCTTAGTTCCACTACCATTGGTTGTGGATGTGAACGTGAACTGGACATTGAACACGATGCACTGGGCAGAGTGATTCTGACGATTACAGTGATTGTTTGAGCAGGTGCTCTTAGCCAAGGTTGGCAAGTATAACTCTAGTGTTGAGTTGTGTGATTACTGATAGGCTTGTGTTCAACGTGTTCCAGATGCACCGTCTGATTGAGGGTGATGACGGTATATGTATACTCAGGTTGAGTGAGATGGTGGTTGGTGTGACCGCAAGTTGCTTTGCGGCGAGATGTTACCTTGTCGTGACCTTACCAGCATCTGGGATCGCTGAGGGGGGTGACAATTGTGGTAACTACTGTAGGTATTTGTCGCAGGATTGAGTTTGCCCTGCGAGGGGTAGATCATGTTGATGATCATATGCTACATTGACGGACGTTGTAGTATGATGTGTTGTCACTGATTTATTACTGATTGGCGCTTTACTAGGGTAGTAAAGTTTGGTAGTGACAGTTTGGCTTGTGGTGTCGGCTTGGACTGACTAGTGAGTTTTGGTGACTCTCTATGAGAGCGAAGATCAGGGCACATTAGTGAGTATGTGGGGCTGTCAAGCTGAAGGAGTTAGCTTAACGGTGACATTGCCAATTTCTGGTAATCAATTTTATTCGAGGTGGTCAAGTGTAGTCAGTACGACGTGCATCTGTGATGTGACGTCTGAGTGCAGACGAGTTCTGTGTTGGCTAGTGGGTGTACAGGTGTACACGTGACGTGTGACCATTTGTTTTCCACGAGGTAGTTGTGGAATACGGATAGTTGGAATTTCGGGGACGAAATTCTTTGAGGAGGGAAGGTTGTAAGGACCCGTCCCGAATATCGGGATTGAATATTAATTAATTATGAAATAGAATGACTAATCGGGGATTAGTTGAGTGAAATCGGACGAAACGTGCAAAATGACCGTTTTGCCCCTGGCGTGGGCAAAATGTTGACTTTTAGTTCGGGCGGTCAAATGGACTTTGACCGATGACTGTGACGTAGTTCGGGACGTCACGAGTTCATAGACAGGTGGCACGTTCAATTCCGACATTCGTAGAGAAAGTTATGATGTTCGGAAGTTAAGGGGTATTTTGGTAATTTGGCATAGTAGGGGCCAAATGTTGACTTTTTGGCCGGGAAGTCCAACGGACGAGGGCCAAGGACCGTTACGTAGGTCTCGTCGATGCGAATCCAACGACAGGCGGCATGCCGAAATCGGAGATTCGACGACGAAGTTATGGTCACGGAATCGGGCTCGATTAACCGAACGAACCGGGATTAAAATAATATTTTAATGTGAACAGTACCCGGTGACTGTGCACATCCGGATGAGTGACAAGTGTCACCCATCCCTTGTTTCCAGCTCCATGTTTCCCTCCAAACACCATCATCACCCCTAATCATCATGTTCTCCACCATTTTCCTTTATTTTCTTTGAAATTTCTTCAAACCGTGCACATTTTGGGGAGAGATTGAACTGGGAGAATTGGCTCCCTTTCTCTGCCGTTTTTGTGAGAAAAATGAGAGTTGGAATGACTGGACTAACAAGGGAAACACGAGGGGTTGTGAGTGTGAGGAATTCTGGGTTTCGAATTTTAGAAATTTTGGGGGGAAAATTCAATTGTTGCGAATTGAGCCGTGAGGAGTGGAATTGAAGCTCGAGTTAGCTTCCTGAGATCAGTACGAGTCGATCCACATCGAAAACACGAAGAATTAGCAACGTTTTGGCTCTGAACACACTTGGTGACAGAGGAGGAAATTCGAGATTGTGTCGAGGAATTGGAGGCTTCGATGGATGAAATTGAGCTGGGGATTACGTTCCTGAGGATCCCACGATGCTTCTGGAAGGATCAATTGAAAGAAAACGGTTGTGATTGGCTGAACTCCATGGTTGCACAGTGCACGGATGTTCGAGTTTGAGTCGTGAAGATTGAGCAATGGATTGATGCAATTGAGTTGGGGAAAAGGTTTACTTGAGATCAATGAAGCTTCTTGATGAATCAATTTGGGGAAATCTTGTGGAATTGAGGTAATTCGACTGATGAACAGTGGCCGGAGGCCCTTCGATTGTTCATCCTTGATCGTGAGGATTGAGGTAATGTTTCAAGTAATTGATGTTACAGAACCCTAATTGAACTTATAACGGAACTCACTGAATGCTCAATTGATGAAAACAGTGTGGAATTGACTGAAAACCAGCCGGGTCTGATCGCGGGTTAAACGACCCGTTTACCAGACAAACGGGCATGAACGATGACACTGTAGCTGGCGCGTGGATTTCACGCGCAGCCACTCACGGCGGCGCGTGAGGGCGCGTCCGGCCTAGTCTCAAGGTGAGGTCAACATGACTTTTGATCCTCTCAGTGTAACGAACATTTTGACGTTGATTTCGGTGAAATCGGATATGGTTTCGATAATGTTCTGCGTATCCGAAGTTTTGTTTTACAAGTTAAATACGTATTTAAATTCCGGAAAAATTGGGGAAAATTATATGGAGTATTTTGAGATGTTAGTAACCCTCTATAATGATTTTGGGCAGGAGTTGTGATTTCCAGATTTTACGGAAAAACGTGCAGCTCGGAAACGAACCGTTTTGAACGGTGTGTGTGAGTGGACTTTTGGTTTTCTAACTGTGATGCATGCATATATGGTTTAAAATGCTTATTTATATGATTTTCTATGATTTGACATGATTGATGCTTTGATTCGGTGATTCCTCGATTTTCTCGGTTTTATGATTATTATATTATTATATTCTGGCACGCTTTTCGAGAAATCATGAAATTGGTTAAAAATGATATTGTGGGCGTGAGAACCCAAGTAAATAATGATTTTGACTCGGATTTGGAGTTACATGTGAATTTGAGGATTTCTAGTATTCTCGTGATTTTGTGATTATTTTAATCAGTCTTTCGGGCACGTTTTACGAGGAACGTGCAAATGATGTTTTGGGCTAGGCCCGGATTGAAAACGATGTTTTGACTTGGGTTATGAGTCAGGAAATTTAAAATGATATTTGGACTCGGATTATGAGTCAGTGATTGATTTCATGGATTTACGTGATCGTGGCAACTCGGGTTTACAGTTGCACGGATTTACGTGATATTGATATTTAGGGCTTGAGACCCAATGGAATTGTGATTTTGGTTGGAATTGTATTTCCATGTGATGACATGATGATATTAATGATTTTCGGATTTATAAAGTAAATCGGGACTTGGGGCTGAGACCCTGTATTGATATATGATTTGGTTTTTAATGCAACTGTTTTTCACTGGTTTTTGTGATGGTGATATGTTGCGGATATTTAGGGCTTTCGGGAGAAAATATGTTTTTCCCCGGAGTGCACCCTGGAGATAACGCTCGCCTTCGGGATGGAAGTGTTTACCCCGAAGAGGTCACGTAGCACGATCTTTGTCTTGCAGCCCAGGGGAGGCTTGACTCAGATCAGATGTGCTGGATTATATGGATCGGTAAGTGATATGTTCACGAGATCCGGATCGTCGGCTGGTGAGGTTTTTCCCAGCGACGGATTGCTGACTGATGATGTGTTCACAGCAGCGGATGCTCGGATTTTGAGCGGTCCTTGAGCCTATTGATATGCACGCGTTGCAGGGATAAACGTGACTCTAAGCAACAGGATATGGAAATAAGTCCCGTGGTTTATGGAAAATGATTTTGAGGAAACCGTGGTTTAGCGGTTAAAATGATTTAAAGAAACTGTGAACTTTTTGAGTTGTTAAACTGATTTGGTGAACATGAGTTTTTGTGGACCATGGGAAAATATGTTTTGATTTTATCGGTCCACTGTTCATACTTGAATGATTTCATACTATTACTCATGTTTTACGTTATGCATGCAAGTTTGTGAAAACTGGAGGGTAAGAATATATTTTGGTAAATGTTTTTCTAAGAGGTCATTTTTGTCCACTCACACCTTTTCTGTTTTGTTAACCCTTCAGGTCGTGGCGCGTCGATCGAGGCTATTCTAGAGGTGGAGGTATGTGCAGGCACAGGCGCAAAAATTCCCTTGTCTGGCAGGTATTGAAGGGTAGTTTCGGACTTTCAGTTGACTTGTCAGACGGGAGCAGGACCGTGTACGGTTTTTAACGTCCAGTTGGGACGGGTCCTGTCAGACTCCACTCAGTCGGTGCTCCGTGACTACTCCGGGGTCCACCCAGGCCAACGACCCTCCCCGGAGGAGATAATAGAAGTAAAGGAAGGTATATGAATACATATATATACATAACATAAACATTCATGCCCGGTTCCCTTGAACCGTCATGATCCATAAAATCCATAACAAGGGTTCATGCCGGTTCCCATAAACCGTCATGAACCAGAATGACCTGACAAAGGTTCATGCCGGTTCCCATAAACCGTCATGAACCACAATGACCTTTCCAGAGTTCATGCCAGTTCCCATAAACCGTTATGAACTTGGAAATCCATCTAGGGTCCCTGACTTGAAATCATCAGTGTAAAAAAACTAAGTCTCGTGCCCGAACATATGACTCAACTGGGCACCGTGCCCGATATCTAAGGGTCAGTCACGACTCCGATCATAGTGATGCGTGCAACCATCCATCCAGGACCGCTCTCAATCCTAGAATGTCGCCGTGAACGAATCAACCGACGCGACCACCACAAGATCATGGTGCACTCATCACCGATCGATATCCTGAACCGTCAGCACTCTGAAGTCGAGCCTCCCCAGACTGCCCGACCACAAATCGTGCATCGTGACCTCTCCGGAAGGAACACATCCCAATCCGGAGGCGAGCGTCGAATCGTCGATCGCCGTGCACATAGCACCCGTCGCGACCACGATTTAGACCCGAAGGTCGTAAATAGTGTCATATGCCCGAGACAAAACCAAATGGGTCTCATACCCTAGTTTATCCATTTGAAATCCAAAACCATTTCATTTAGACCAATAAAGACATACAGACCCGTATAAGCACCGTATAAGGCCGAAACCTCGAAATACGTGCTTATACGTAACCACATACAAATGCACCCATGGCATCATCAAACATGTAATAAAACATATAATAAAAATTTATGCATGCGCCAATTTAGAAAACAAAGTCCACACACACACCGTCCGAGCTGCCGCCTCGATTTGCGTGCCATTCGGCTCCCCGAGCCGATCACCATTACCAGGACTCCCAAACCTGTCCAAATTTTAATAGAAGGTTAATAACTACTTAATTAACCTCCCATCAAAGCCCCGTAATTTTCCCAAACTTTTAACTATTTTTAAGCCGACCCTAAACCTTCCGATGCCCCGAAACATATCGAGACAGTGTCCGATTGACACGAAACCAGTCCCAAAATGTTCGTTACATCGAATAGAAGATTTCTTGTGTTGAACACTTTCCCAAATTATGGCTCACGCATCCTCACGAGCCCTAGAAGGTCGAAAATACTGTTCATCACCATCAACCTCAGGAAAACCGGTTTTTTCTGGTTTTCCGGTCCGGTCACTGTGCTCAACCGGCGTGACCGGTTCAGTGCTCCTCCTCCTTCGTTTTGGTCCAATTTCAACCCCAATCAATCCTATAATTCCTATTTTCATGTTTCCTATCTATTCTAATCCTTAAAACAACCTAAAAACACCTAAATCCTATGGTTTGATTTTGAACCAAACGGTTCAATATTTCCAAAACTCACCCACGGCTGCCCAGCCGTCCAACCACCATAGAAACCTTCCTAAAACTATCCTAGCAACCTATTTGATTCATTAAAACCATTAAAATTGAACCAAAACATCAAAAATGGTAAAATGGATCAAAATGGGCTAATCGGGTACCTTGCGTGTTCTTGCCTCCACGCCGCCGTCCACGGCGGTTCTGGCCATCCAGGCTGGCCACAGTCCACCTCCTGTCCTCCCTCACTCCTTGGTCCTCATAGTTGATCGAATGGAAGAGGGTTGGATTGGTTTTGGGTGAATGGTTTGGGTGTGATCGGGTAATGGGAGGGGTGTGTGTGTGTGTGTTTGAATGAAGAAGAATGGAATGGATGGTCGATGCATGAATATGTGTGGGCTGTGCAATGGATGGGTGACACTTGTCACTCATCCTTTGGGCCTCCATTAAATATCTGGGCCCACTAGAGACAAAACTGCACTTTTCGTCTCGTAAAACGTGTCGCCGTAAATAGTATCCTGAAACTTCCGTGAACCGTAACTTCGTCGTCGAACGTCCGAATTCGACGTGTCACCTATCTATGGATTCGTATCGTCCTTATCTACGTAATGGTCTTCCGCCCTTGGCCATCAGACCTCTTGGTCAAAAATTTAACATTTGACCCCCATTTAACCAAAATTACCAAAATGCCCCTAAACTTTCGAACGTCATAACTTCCTCCTCGAACGTCGGAATTGAACGTGCCACCTGTCTATGAACTCGTGACGTCACGAACTACGTCACGGTCATCGGTCAAAATCCATTTGACTGCCCGAACGAAAAAGTCAACATTTAGCCCATGTCCAAGGGCAAAACGGTCATTTCGCATTGTTCGTCCGATTTCGCTCAACTAATCACGGATTAGCCTCACTAATTGTGATTAGTCACTAATCTAATCTAGCAATTTGGGATGGCTCGTCCTCCCAACATGCATGACAGGACCCGCCCCGATCCCACAGGGACCACAAGGGGACGTGCCCTGCTCCCGTCTGACACCCAATAATTCATACCAATTTTAACCTCAAAACATTTAAAAGCATAAATAACCAAAATAAAGTCATACATAAAATCCGAATTAAACGAATGTCAGACAAGGGATATAATCCAAAATTACAAATTTGCGAGCACGACTCTACAGTAAACCTGCAGGTACACCGCCCAGCAGGGGTTCAGGTACGCAGAAGTAGACCTATGCCTCAGCCTCTGGTTCCTCCTCTACCTCAGTTTCCCGACCTGGAGGGGTTATCAAAACATTAAAGGGTGAGTGGACCGAAACTCAAGTTTATGAAATCGTTTGATAAGTAAAACATATAATTTACCCCTCCGTTTTCCAAACATGCGTGCATCATAATTCCAAAATCATAAACCATATAATATGAACCATAAGGCATATAATAAAACCATAACCGTAATTTTAGTTGCTGCACTATACACTCCAATCCCGACATCCCTGATGTCTGACGTCCAATAAGGTCACAATCACAAGGCTACGCGTGCCACTCGGGTCTCAATTTCCGAGTTCAATCCCCGAACCCCGTTCGGGTACAGCATCCCCGATGCTTAGCGTCATAGACGCTGGACGTACTAGACGTCCGTGACCTCTCCGGGGTACCTCATCCGGAGGAGACAATATAATATGGAAGGATCTATACAGTGCAGTAACAAATACATTTTATTGATATCCACATGCAAACATATATATACATAGGTAGAATCCGAACCAATCATTCAGTTTCATCGGACGGGTCTCAAGCCCAAATACCGTGAAACGTGCCATGACCATATTTTCCATATCATCAAAACCATCATTGTTTTAGCATGTGAATAAGTATAATAAAACCAGAAAACATTTATGCACACAAGGGTTTAAGAAAATGGCCCACTCACAGTACAATCCTGCTAGAAACCGAACGTATACCCTCGTCCTGGTACAAATGTACAATCCCTGTCAAGTCCAAGTATTCGTAAAGGTCAAATTAAACCCCCAACATTCAACCATGAAAGCCTAGGTCGAAACCGACCCGGAAAAGCCGCCCGAACGCGCTTCCCAAGGCAATAAACCTTATTTTGACCAACTTAATGATCTCCGATCGACCCGAAACCACCGCCATTGGATCCGGATCGTCGAAACCTAAAGAATGGTGGTGGTCCCACCAGAAACACTGTTCACACGCGCCCCCACGCGCCGGTCAACGCGGCGGTCAACGCAGGAACAGTTCCTGCTGACGTCAGCATGACGTCATGCTGACGTCATCTGACAGCTGGCAGGTCTGACATGTCAGACTCTGACAGGTGCCACGTGTCAACATCTGATTGGTCCACCACACTGATCTGTCAGACCACGTGTCAGATCTGACATGTGCCACGTGTCAGCACGGCACTGGTCCACGTCACTGACATGTCAGTGACACGTGGCAGTCCCTGACTGGTCCACGTCACTGACATGTCAGTGCTGACTGTGCACTGACATGTGACACGTGTCGGCTCATGGTTGGTCCACGTCATCTGACAGACTGACAGGGTGCCACGTCAGCACCACTGTCATCAGACGGGTTGACCCGTTTTCCTGCAACTCGGGTCGATCAGACCCGCGATCGAGACCCGGTTGCCATTCCACCATTTCTGGGTCATTTTCAGTCCTTTAAATTCCTAAGTACTCGTCTTAGTTCCAGAAAGTGTTCTATGGAATCAAAAACAAGAGAACAACATTAGATCCTTACCTGCAACCAAAACCCGAAGCTTCAGATTTTCCGGTTATCCTCCCCGTCAATTCCGGCCACCTCGAGCCTTGAAGTCAAGCCTACAGGTCTGTTTCAGTCCCTAGGTCTCATGAGAAGCAAGAAAAGGGAACAAAACTCGACTACACGTTGACTTCCAAATTTTGAAAGTACAGAGCTCACGGGTTACTCACCTGCCGTGAACCACCGTTCCTCCACCGCCGTTCCTGCCGCCCTCCCGTCGTCTCTCAGTCCTAGTCACACTCACACGCACACAGAGAAAGGTTGTAATGCGGAGGTGTGAGGGTTGAAATGGGCAGAAGGTGGGTGTCGGGTAGAAGAATATATAGAGATGGAGGGAAAATAATGGACGGCCCAGTTTTGATCTCCAGATTAGATCAAGGGCTGAGATTAGATCTGGAGGTTTTTAATCCAAAGGCTGAAATTTAAAGCTGGTACAATTGTTTAATTAATCCAATAGTGGATCAGATCCAATCTAGCCAATGGGTGAGTGACACTTGTCACTCACCAGGTGTCCTCCAATCAGATTTCCTGAATTTAATATTCGACACGAAAACCGAGACACGAACTCCCCGAATTCACGTTTCTGACCATAACTTCCTCGTACGAAGTCCGATTTCGGCGTGCCGCCTGTCTACGGACTCAGGACGTCGAGGCCTACCCAACGGTCCTTGAGTCAACTGAAAATTAGTTGTCGAAAGAAAAGTCAACATTTTCCCCCGGAAGTCCAAATTACGGTAATGCCCCTGAACTTCCGATAGCCATAACTTTCACCCTGATCGTCCGAATTGGACGTGCCACCTGTCTATGAACTCGTGACGTCCCGAACTACGTCACGGTCATAGGTCAAAGTTCATTTAGTTCATCAATCAAAAAGTCAACAATTTGACCATACCATCACAAGGGCAAAATCGTCAAATCACACAATAAATTACAATATGGGAATCCTCGAATTTCCGGGGTGTTACAATGCATGTCTCTCTGCCAGGGATAGGATCTTGATGAGACTTCGGGCGTTGCTCATGACGATGTCTCCGTAGAGCTAGCACTCTTGCGGTAGGCCTTGCTTAAACGCCATGGCCGCGACGAGATCCCTGCATCCTACGATGCGGTACTTTTCTTCGCAATACCTCCAGATGTATTACCGGAAGGTTTCCTTTGACTTCTTTCGGATGGTGAAGGGGTGGTCATCCTTGACTTCGACGGTGCGAAGCTGCGAGTACTACTTCACGAAGGCCAGGGCCAACTCTTCGAAGGAGGCGATTGATATCCGGGGGAAATGGTTGAACCATGTCGTTGCTTGACCTTGGAACGAGGCTTGGAAAAATTTTCACATGAGCGCGTCGTTATGCCTGTGAGGTACCATGACCCCCCGATAGTAATTGATGTGTTTTACTAGGTTGGAGGTTCCTTTGTAATGATTGAAGTTGGGAGTTGAAAATCGATGCGGGAACGGCTCCTCCTCAATGTCCCTCACGAATGGTGAAGACGATGACGTCTGAATCTCGCACCAAACGTCATCCTCCAAGTCTCTGTCATGCTGAACTCCCTGAAGGCGTCGATCTAGCATCTTTTGGACGTCTTTAGTGTGCAATGGACCTTTGTGACGGGGATTTCCGCGTCGGGTCAAGTGGCATCGACTCCCTCGAGTTGCAGGGGGAATGACACTCGAGCGTGTTGGCGAGTAGGTCTCGTCCTCCTCGCTGCGATCGTCTGTGCTTCTTGAGTTACGATGGGTCTGTCCATCTGAGTGAGTGCGTGACGCTCGGGAGACTGCCTGCTATTGTCGCCTGTGGCGCCGATACTCAATGAGCGAAAGTGCTCCAGGGCGTCCTCCGAGTCGCTCTCGAGCTGGAAGCCTCGATCGTTCTTAGCCTTTTAATCTAGGGGTGCAGCTTTCTTTCCCTGAGTCGCTTAGCGATGTGTCTAGGGATATTGTTCGGTAGCAAACATGCTCCTTGCTGGCGCATCTCAGGATGTCCCTTGGTGCCCCGCGAGGTTCACTGCACTTCTCGGAGGTTCTGGATGTCCCGATGTCTCCCAATAGTTGTTGTAGGAGCTCTGATTTGGTCCGAACTTGGTTGCTCAGTTACTCAACCTGCTGCATCAGTCCAAGCAGCAGAGGCGAGACCCCAGATGCTTGCTCATGATGAGTAGCATGTCGGGGCGCACGTCGCACGCCTTCAGTAGGATGTGATAGGCCACGTCTCTATGGAGCTTGGGTGTTGGCCTGTGGGTTGCGCAGGGCGTCCAAGTGCCTCCGTAGGTCCAAGTCGGCAGAGAGCTAATTCGGGACTCTTAGAGATGTTTCTCCCGCCAGCAGTCCGTCTGTTCGTTGGGAAAAAGTTGCCCCTACCCCCGTCGAAGGTAGGGGATTCACGGTAGCAGTAGCTATGGGGAATGTTCCGAAACTGAACGTAGGTGTCCAATATGGCATTCCGGATGGTAGGTGAATTGATGCGTGGCGTGGGCCATGCGGGAGACGGGAAAGTGGTTCCTCTGGAATCTCAGGTAGCGGTTCGCTCACGACAGCAATCGCAACAGCAGATGTGGTAGCCTCAGAGGCCTGTGCGGATCGGCGTGTTCTGGCCATCTGAGGAATGGTAAGTGTTGAAAGTAGAATGGAGTTTTTTCAAGGAAAAACTAAGGAGCACGCTTTGAGTATTTCTCAAATCGGCTCTCAATGAAAGCACCAGTTGTTGATGTAGAAATCGTCCGGTTCCGTGAAATTCCTTCTCGATCCCTACACACAATAACGAAAATTAAACGGGGTTAAGGTTGAATCCCGGGGGGAATGGTGGTTCAACCGTAAACGCTTCGATACTTAAGTTAGTTTTCTGAGAGAATAAACCGACAGAGTGTTTGTAGAAGTTTTTTATTACTTTTTGAAGTGAGATGAGGTCTTATATTTATAGTGAAACCTTGAGAGTCACCGGAGTGTCTGATTGGTTGAAGGAGAAAGTGTTAAATAAGTGATTGTACCGAGTGTCATCACTTATTTATTAATGAATAAATAATTTGCTGGGAAGTTATTTATTATCGGCATCGACCTGATTAACTAATATATTTAGCTGGTAAATATATATTGAATTAATGCGGAGACCGTGTAATGTCGTCATCGTCTTTACCAGGGGTAATATCGACATTATGAGTGTCATGAGCCACGTGGCAGCTGCATAATTTTCCGTTGATTTATGGTTCCACAATACTTAATAAAAATGGCATAACCTTAGTAAAGAATTAATGAAATCAAAATCTTTTTTATTTAATTTTTTCAGATATTAAAAGATAATTCCAAATTTATTATTATAAAGCAAGATTAAATGAAAATAGTGATAAGTGTAAGCATGGCATCAAACAAAAATAGTCAAGTGGATTTAGTTCAGTTGGTTCTAGTGTTAACTTGTAGATAATTGGTCTCAAGTTCAAACCCCAATGACATATTGTATGAAAAAATTTCAAAAATCTCCCCAAACCTATAATTTAAAAAATGGTATCAAACAAAAATACGAAAAATAAAAAGAAAAAGAAACGATCGAACTGGTTTGGGTCGCCTCCCAATAAGCACTTTATTTACCATCTTCGCAAGATTTGTATCTTAAAAAAAAAATTCAATTAATATAACAGTATGATATATCGACATCATTAAGGGAATAATTCCCCGAAAATGACGCCAAAAACCTTATTGGATAAAATAGACAAGACAAGTATCAAGCATATTTTATTTAGTTTAATCCTATAAGTAGACAAATTGAATAGATAGTATACTAAACAAATAAGGGTCGAATCCGACAAATACTTATCTTAACTTTGTTCTGCTTTATTAATTAGTTCGAAAACATAATAAAATAAAAATAAAAATAACATAATTAAAAAAGAAAAGCTACAATCTCATGAATAGGATTAGCCCTCGGCATTGGGCCAGGTCGGGCTTATTAAATAATTTTTAAATTTGCGGGTCGGGCCGGGAGGGTTTAATGACATAAAAAAGAGCCCACGAGCTTTTATCTGGCCGGGTTTATATCGGGCTTTTCGGGTCGGGCCTATTAAGCCCACTTGGATCGGGCGTACGTGGGTTTTTGCAATAAACTATGTCTCAAATTTTAAAGTTACAAAAATATATATGCATGAAAAGAAAAATATTAATAATGAAAAAAAATACTCAAGGGTGCAAAAACGTGGCCTCGTTAAAATAAAATACTCAATGGTGCAAAAATGTTGGGCCTATTAAGTAGGTGGAGGAGTGGTTAGGGTTTATATTGGGTATTGGGTATTGGGTATTTGGCTTTTTAAAATAAATTAGGTGAGATTGGGGCTGAGATTTGAGTTTGGGTTGAAATATTAGTATTAAGAATGAGTTGAGTATTAATTTTTAAATAATAAGTATTTTATATTTTTGGGCTTATGGGCCGGGTTTATTACGGGCGGGTCGGGCTGGGCTTACCAGGCTTTATCGGGTTTGGGCCTATTGAGTCTATCGGGTTTGAAGACCATAAGACCAAGCCCAGCCTGCTAACTCTCGGGCCGGGCCAGCCTACGGCCCATAGCGGGTCGGGCTGTCTATCGGGCTTATCGGGCCCCCATAAACCTATGGACTTTTGGGCCAAATGGTGAGGGCTAAATAGGATCATCAAAAAGATAATCCAATCAAGTTGTCTTGAAGGAAGTTAAGGGCCACGATTTTCAAAAAATCCAATTTTTGATTTTGGTAGGACCTCAAGCAATTATTCATGGATGAAATTCACTATTATGCTTTTTATCTAAACATTTTTCAAATTTTACGTTAAAAAAAAAAAATTCCCCATGTTGCTTTCCTTACGTTGACATTTCGTTGGAAAGGATACTGTAAGTTTGCAACAAATTCTGCATAAAAAATCATTTTTGGCTCTTATTTTTATTTTGTCTACTTTTGGCTTCATTTATACGCGAGACACAAGTGCCAATCACACGTTCAATTCCACTGTCAATCATTTCGAACATAACTGACCCAATTGCTGGAATTAGAAATTATGTATTATTGTTGGTTTAAGAGTACTTAAGAACCAACTAGTTGGTTCTATAATAAAGAACAAATCATTCAATCTGATTTACTCCATGTTGAATCAAAGATTGAACCCGTCGCGAAAAGTCCTCACAATTCCTGCAAACAGCAAACAATTAGCTATCGTTGCCTCGATCGATTTACCCGGGGGGTTGTTCGACCAAGAACACTCCGATGCCTAAGTTAGCTTCGAGAGAGGAAAGGGATATACTTCGAAACGAAGAATCAACGTACCTTGGAAATGAAATGTGCCTTCCTATTTATAGGAAAATCTTGGGAGCCTTGGAGCGTTCTGATTGGTCGGTTGAATATTTAATTAGTAAATAATATATTATTATTAAATATATTATTTAATAATTGTAATGATGGCTCATTATGATAGTAATGATATTTGTTGTATTTTAATATTAATATTAATTATCCATTATTAAGAATAACGATAATTAACTCTCGGGGAGAATATCAATATTACAGAGGTTTTAACCCGATCAAATAACGTATTTAACTGGTAAATAGATTATTTAATGTGTGGGTGTTTTTCAAATGATCAGCGTTATTTGCCAAGGGCAATTTGGTCATTTTTGGGAATTACGGGACACGTGGCGGCTCCATAATTTTCGGATGATTTTGGGTTCCACAAATGCCCCCACATCGATTCGGTATTCAGGGAATTCGGATGGATGTACATTGTTTGGAGTCTTATATTACCGGGTTACCGGTTACTGTTGGGTCCAAGAATCGAGTCAGTGTTTATTTGACGGTTTTGCCCCTGGTTATAAGGGTAAAAGTCAATTTTTAGTTTTAGAATGACTATTCTGGGTTTAGTGGTGTGAACCAGACATAATGTGCAAAATGACTATTTTGCCCCCAAGCATGGGCAAAATGTTGACTTTTGAACCGGGGGGGTCCAAAGGACGAGGGCCAGAGACCGTTACGTAGGTCGAGTTGATACGAATCCATAGACAGGCGGCATGCCGAAATCGGAGATCGGATGCGAAAGTTATGGGTCTACGAAGGCGATGGGCATTTTCGTAATTTTGGAAGCGAAGGGCAAAATGGTCCTTTTGAGACGGGCGAACGGTGGACGCTGACTCATGCTACCTGCCAATGATATTTGCTGCTTTGTCCAGACAAAGTGGAGGAAATCATGGATTTAGGGACCCTAAAACCCTTAATTAGGGAAAACTTAATCATTTTGTCCAAATCTTGACATTGTTAAATAGAAGAGCAATTCGGTTGTGAGAATGAGAGATTGGAGAGTCTGAATTGGAGCAAAACAATCTCGAAGGACAGAGGGGGTCGCTGGTTTTGCAGATTTTCGAAAATTCGAAAATTGTGGGGAGAATTCGAATTCGGATTGGCGAGCTCTAAGGATCAAAATTGAGACTCGATTGAGTCTTCTGAGGTCATTTCGAATCGATTCACAACAAAAACGAAGAGAATTGGGGCTTCCCTGAGTAAGAACAGAAGCTCTGATTTTTGCTTGAAATCGAGCTTGAGTTCGAGCAGCTGGAGGTATAATTTTATGAAATTGATTATGTAAAAACTTTTGTTTTATTCTCACAATACTCTCTGTGTGATTTAATTTGAAAAACAGGGATGAATTGGACGAACCCGATCACGAAACCCGTTTGAGAGTTCATCGGGGATTTATCGGATTTTGGTTATAATTGAAGTTTTAAACGTTACAGAACCTAAATTTAAATGGTTTAGATGAAATCAGTTTAAATAACGGAAGAAAACAATGCCCAATTGAAGGAGAACAAATCGGGTCTCAACGCGGGTCTCCAACCCGTTTACCAGTCATTCGGGTAGAGGAGACGCACTGTAGCAGTTACTGTGCTACGCGCGTGGCTTCCACGCGCAGCCGCTTGCGGCGGCGCGTGAGGGCGTGTGGAGGCGTTTCCGGGGAGATTTTCAACAGGTGTTTTATTATATTTGATGTAATGAACATTTTTGGTGTTGGGTCCGAGACAAACTGACATTGTATCAATACTGTTTCGAGGGTCCGATGGTTTAGGTTATACCTTTAAATTTTTATTAAATTCCCGAAAAATTGTGGAAAATTGATATGATGTTTTTAGAGTCATTAATGACCTTTTATGTTGTTTTTTGGACAGGATTCGAGATTCCTGAAAAGCGTGGGAAATTATGGAAGTGCGTCCGGCTTGGAAAATGAGCGGTTTGGACGGTGCGTGCGAGCATTGGTAGGCTGGCTCACATTTAACGGGACCCTTGCTAGTACCGCAAATATGCTTGCTACGCATCAAGAGTCCGTCGAAGGTGTTTAGAAACTTTGTTGGAGCGGGTGTACTACCGGTGCCACGTGGTGGACGGAGTTTGGCTGAACAGTCGACGGGGACTTGGCGGTGACTGAGTGCACTTGCGGACGTGACTAGTGAGCATCGGTAGGCAGGATCACACTTACTGTGACTCTTGCTAGTACCACATACATGCTCGCCATGCGTCAAGGTGCTGAGAGACCCGGCAAACTTGCCCTGTGGGAGCGTGGCGGTTTTCGTGGCCTAAGTCCATTCCGAGGGAAAGATATGGAATCTGAGAAACCCGACGACTTCATGGAGTGGAAGGCTCGCAATCAAATTTCCTTTTCAAGCGACGTTCTCGTGGAGCTTGGCGACAGATGTTCTTCTAGAGTTTCGGGACATGAGCCGACTACTCTCTCCATGAATGGCGAGAAGCTTTCAGACATCCCAAATAAGGAGTGGTTGTGCATTCCACTGTGCTTGAAGGAGACCGTTGTTCAGAAGAAAGACAATAAACAAGGACTTACCGGTTCTTGGGAGAAAAAACCATGCCGAGCAACTTCTTTCCTAACCCATAAGCATGCCGAGCAACTTCTTTCCTAACCTTTCCGTTCTGGCCCTACGAATGTGCCATCTTGATGCGAAGGGCAGGCAGAAATGGAAAGTTATGTTGTTGATGTGAGATTGCGATAACTTAAGAAAACTTGAGGTCTCAATTTCACATCGGAAGCCAAAATGGGCGAGTTGGAGATGAGCCGTGCAGAGAGGATGCTGATAGAAAATGAGCGAGATACCACTCGAGATGAGCTCTCCCTGCTGCACAGAAATTTGCAGGACTCAGAAGGCTTTGATGCTTCGATGACGAAGGCTTGAATGCTTCGCAGGGCGAAGGCTTGGATGCTTCGATGACGAAGGCTTAGGTGCTTCGCATGGAGAAGGCTTAGATGCTTCGCAAGGCGAAGGCTTGAATGCTTCGATGACGAAGGCTTGGATGCTTCGACGATGAAGGCCTAGGTGCTTCGCATGGTGAAGGCTTAGATGCTTTGCAAGGCGAAAACTCAGATGCTTCGATGACGAAGGCTTGGATGCTTCGATCATGAAGGCTTTTTACATTAGAGAGAATAAGCTTTGAAATTTGTACATGGTGAACAAATCAATTTGTTAATCTCATTTCATTGATACTTGAATTCAGAAGGCAACTTGAAAAGCAAAATTGAAAAGCTCCATAAAGTTTTATGTCTTTCTAATGTTGACTTGCGTCTAGTTGATGCGGATCACCTTTGACGCTGGCTCGTTTGACTCTTTGTTCTCCATGTGATTTACAGTCTTGTTTTTGATGTAGTCTGTACAATGCCCCTCCCTCAGGAGATTTCGGAGATATCTTTCGAAAGATATACATGTGCTGATATTGTGCCCATAACATTCATGATAGGCGCACCATTTGGTTTTATCAGCATTCTCTTGATTGCCTTTGACTGGCTCTGGCTTCTTAAACCATGGCTTGTTCTTAATTTCATTGTGGATCTGATAGGCTGGTAAAGATAGCTGCAAGTTAGGCTTCCCCATAACTGGCGTTTGGGAGTGTTGCCCTGCCTTTCGCTTGTTGAGCTTTCCAGTTGCAGACTTTCCATGGGGTTCATCCTCATCGGAGGCCTTTTCGCTAGTCCCAGCATGGCCATGAGTATGAGCGGCGCGCTTCTCGTCCTCCCAACTTGCATGTCGCTCTGCTAGCGAAAGTATTTTAGAAAGACTTCACGCATTGCTCATGACGATGTCCCCGTAAAGCTGGCTGTCTCGAGGGAGTCCTTGCTTGAATGCCATTGCCGCAACAAAGTCATTACAGCCGATAATGCGAGATTTCTCCTCACAAAATCTCCGTATGTATTGTCGCAGAGTGTCTTTTGCTCTCTTTCGGACAGAGAAAAGATGGTCGTCTTTCACCTCGACTGTCCGAAGTTGTGCGTATTCCTTCACAAATGTCAAAGCCAACTCTTCGAAGGACTCAATCGACCTCGGGGGGAGATGATTGAACCAAGTCATGGCTTGGCCTTGAAGGGAAGCTTGAAAAACTTTGCACATGAGCGCATCGTTAGACCTGTGGGGGATCATGACTCCTCGATAATGATCTATGTGTTTTACCGGGTCGGAGGCTCCTTTGAATGAAGTGAAGTTTGGCGTTGCGAACCTCTGGGGGAATGGCTCCTCCTCAATATTCCTTATAAAGGGCGTAGAGAGCCGTATCTGGCGACGTAGATCGTCCTCTAGATCGCCACCTTGTTGAGCACGAAGGTGCATGTCCAGCATTTTTTGAACATCATTAGCCTGCAACGCTCCTTGCTGAGGCGATGAGTCCCTTTTTGCTAATCGTTGAGAACCTCTTTGAGCTTCTCCCCCTGTTCTCTGGGATCGTGCAGGGGAGTAGGCTTCATTTTCCCCTTTACTACCGTGGGCAGATCGTTTTGGGTTTTTGTATAGAGCTCGAAGTTGCCCCCTGCTCCTATGTGAGTGTTGTGAGTGCTCTGCCCGTGAAGTTGCCCCAGTCCTACCTCCTAGCTGTTCACGTACTAACGGCTTTAGGCATTGTGGGCTTTTTGCTCGATGAGCGTGACTTTCTTCTCCAAAGTCGCCTAGCGAAGTATCTCGTGACATTGTTTGGCAGCGAACCTGCTCTTTCCTAGGACGTCTTTGGGCATTCTCTTGTCTTCCACGTGACGTGGATCGTCTGTCCTGCTCCTGGATTGGTCTCTCTGCTAGGAGTTGCTGCAAGAGCTTTGACTGGAGTTGAACTTGTTTGCTTAACCCTTCAACTTGCTGCGCCAAGTTGTCCTGGGGAGGTTGGTGATGACTTCTCCCTGAGATGTCATGACACCCGTCCAGAAACTCCCTTTGGACCATGCTTGTTGTGAGTTGATCATGTCGTAATGCATTTCCTATCAAACTCTCGTTTGCCTGTTGTAAAGTCGAAGTTCCATCCCCTAGCGCGGGTACTTGGTTAGCTGGAGAGGGGAATGCTTCAAAACTGAAGGTTGGCCTCCCTTCGAGTGTCTCAAAGGGCGCTTCTATGGACACACGCCCGAGTCGAGCTGGGCGCTTCTCCGGAGTTTCTATGTGAGCTTCATTCCTCGTCTAGGCCGTTGAGACAGAAACACCTTCCCCGGCTGACTGAACGGATCGACGAACTTTAGCCATGCCGATTCGAAGAATGTTGAGTTGGAAAGCTGGTTGATGGATAATTTGAACAACGTTCAGAATCTTCGAACAATGTCGATGAACGACGAACGAAGGGAGATGAACGATGAACAAACGTTCAAAATCTTCGAACAATGTCGATGAACGACGAATGAAGAAAGATGAACGATGAAAGAATTCCTGATGAGTGATGAAACAACGTTCAAAATCTTCGAACAATGTCGATGAACGACGAACGAAGAAAGATGAACGATGAACAAATTCTTGATGAGTGATGAACAACGTTCAAAATCTTCGAACAATGTCGATGAACGACGAACGAAGAAAGATGAACGATGAACAAATGAGAGAGCTTCTTCTGAGTATAACTCAATAACTCTCAATGAAAGCACCAATTGTTGAATCAAAGATTGAACCCGTCGCGAAAAGTCCTCACAATTCCTGCAAACAGCAAACAATTAGCTATCGTTGCCTCGATCGATTTACCCGGGGGGTTGTTCGACCAAGAACACTCCGATGCCTAAGTTAGCTTCGAGAGAGGAAAGGGATATACTTCGAAACGAAGAATCAACGTACCTTGGAAATGAAATGTGCCTTCCTATTTATAGGAAAATCTTGGGAGCCTTGGAGCGTTCTGATTGGTCGGTTGAATATTTAATTAGTAAATAATATATTATTATTAAATATATTATTTAATAATTGTAATGATGGCTCATTATGATAGTAATGATATTTGTTGTATTTTAATATTAATATTAATTATCCATTATTAAGAATAACGATAATTAACTCTCGGGGAGAATATCAATATTACGGAGGTTTTAACCCGATCAAATAACGTATTTAACTGGTAAATAGATTATTTAATGTGTGGGTGTTTTTCAAATTATCAGCGTTATTTGCCAAGGGCAATTTGGTCATTTTTAGGAATTACGGGACACGTGACGGCTCCATAATTTTCGGATGATTTTGGATTCCACACTCCATATATCATATAATATTTCAATCTAGTCGTTTATTTTTTTTTGTTCATTTTCAACTCTATAAAATTTCATCAACCGTACGTAAGTTCCATTTACCAAATAATAAACAATCTCCACGCAATAAATGTTTATTTAGTTTTCTGATGATAGGCATTCGCTACTTTGATTTTATTTTGATTTAAAAAGGAAATGCTAGTCGATGAGAGAATTTATGGTCAAATGTATAATTTTATAGATATCTATTTCCCAACAAAGTAATTGTGGTACAATCTATTTTGAGCACTTAAAAGTATGCAAAATAAATGCTCGTGCACTAGGTTTTTTAATATTTGTCAAGTGAAGTTGACATGTTAATACAAAATAATAAAAAAAAAAATATCAAAAGAAGAGAAATAAACTTTAATAATTTTAACAATATTGGTATAATTTATTAATTTGTATATACATAATCCGAGTAAAAAATTTAGCAAAAGAATTGCAAGAAGGGCCTGGTTACCTACTTGTATTAATGAGTTATATCTGCATTGATATGTTACTACAAATATATGTATATGATTATACCCATCCCTAGTATTGTCCTCAAAATATTTGCAATCAATCAAAATGTAATCACGCCACCTACCTTTCTTTAGATTTCAAGCACTTTCTTCATCCCTAATTAAAAGAAAATTAGATGACTGAAACTTATCAAAATTGAAGTGGCATATACCAATTGGTCTGCAATTGCAATTCCATAATCACAATAATTGGTCATTAATTTCGCCATCATGGAGAAGACCAAGAGAAGGACAATATTTCAACAGAGTAAATAGAGATAATTCCAATGGTACATAATTCACCAGAGATTACTAGGTGATACGTATCAGGGCAATAATACTCATCCAATGATATTGAAATGATTATTCAGGATTTTAGTGATATTCTTCATGCATGTACAGTTAAAACAATTCTATCATTTCAAATGATAGAATGAGGATATACTGCAAGAATCGCTACAAGAAAAGGTGATCCACGTTTAAATAAAAACTGTTATCACTATTAACATTTAGGACGGCAAGAAACAGTCGCAAAAATGCATAATTTATATCTAACGCTTAAATTTTTCTGACAGAACTGTTAGTGTCGTAAATGTCTTTAGCGACACGTACTAGCGTCGCAATAAATAGTGAAAAGGTACCACATCGGGATAGGTAGCTTTTGGCCTTAAATCTTCCGTAGTAAAATAAGATCGGATTTACTATCAGGGCAATCTTACTTAAATAATACCCTTTCTAACACGTTTGGTTTTATGTTTTGTCCTTCCGGCCATGGACACTCCTGGTATTCGTCAATGCTTTAGAGAATTCAGCCTTAAAATTCTAATAGAAACGGTCTCATTTCGCACTAATATAGGTGTATTCCTATTAAGAGTGTCCTGCTATACCCTACTTAGATTTCTAAGTCATAGAAATCATTAAAAGCTGAGCCTACCCTCACACGATGCAGGCAGTATTGTCTCATCATATGAATAGCCAAAGGGAATATCCTGACAATGCTCATGCTTGAGTTATACATAATTTGTCCCTTTTGAACCTAGATCTTGGGATCTACAGTCAACTAGATTGGGTGTCCATCATGCAAACTATTAAGAAATAGGCTTTAGCCCAATTCCCCTCGATGATTTATAAACTTGCTCTCTTGTCAAAACATTTGTAAACGGATCCGCTAGATTTTCTTTTGACTTTATATAGTCAATGATAATAATACCACTTGAGAGCAGTTGCCTAATGATATTATGTCTTCGACATATATGTCGAGATTTACCATTATACATAATACTTTGTGCCCTTTCAATAGCCGATTGACTATCACAATGTACACATAAAGCAGACACAGGCTTCAACCAATTTGGAATATCTTCTAAGAAATTACGAAGCCACTCGGTTTCTTCTACAACTTTATCTAAATCGATAAATTCAGTTTCCATAGTGAATCTGGCTATGCATGTTTTCTAAGTTGATTTTCAAGAGACCGATGCACTACCTAAGGTAAAAACATATCCACTTGTGGACTTTGAGTCTTTCTCATTTGATATCCAGTTCGCATCTGTATAGCCTTCTAAAACAGATGGATATCTTGTGTAGTGCAGTCCATAATTCTTGGTATAGTTTAAATACCTATGAACTCTGACTATAGCTTTCCAATTATCTCTTCCAGGATTACTTGAAAATATACTCAACTTATTAACTGAGTAAGCTAAGTCAGAGTGTGTGCAGTTCGTGACATACATCAAACTGCCAATTATACGTGCATATTCAACTTGTGATATGCCTTGACCAGTATTTTTAGTTAAATAAAGGTTATTTTCATATGGAGTTTTTACTGGATTAGTATCAAACTTTCCAAACTTGGAAAGTATTTTCTCAATGTAATGACAGTGAGACAATATTAATCCATCAGGAGTTCTAGAAATCCTAATTCCTAAAATAACATCTGCAACTCCCATATCATTCATATCAAACTTACTAGTCAACATTCTCTTGGTAGATTTAATTATATCATTATTACTACCAATAATGAGCATGTTGTCTACACAAAGACACACAATGACATAACCATTTGGTGTGACTTTTGTGTATACACATTTATCACACTTATTAATTTTGAATCCATTTGACATCATTGCATTGTCAAATTTTATATGCCATTGCTTTGGTGCTTGCTGTAAGCCGTACAGAGACTTAACCTTTGATAACAAGTCTCGCCTTGTACTTATCTATGGATCCATAGGCTTTCATCTTCCTTTTAAAAATCCATTTATAACCCGAAGATTTATTCCCAGGAGGAAGATCCACTAATTCCCAGGTATGGTTTAGTAGAATGGAATCCACTTCGTCATTAATAGCCTCTTTCCAAAAAGGAGTTTCAAGGAATGACAATGCTTGTTTATAGGTTTGAGGTTCATTTCCCAACAAATATGTTAGAAAATCGAGACCAAACGACTTAGACATTTTTCCCTTTTACTTCGTCTAGGTTCAGCCTCATTTTCAAGTCCTTCAGATCCTTGGTCTGATTGATCTTGATGATTGTCAAGATTACTGCTATCATAAGTTCTTTTACGAGCACTTTGTTCGTGTGCATCTTTCGAAGGAAACACATTCTCAAAAAATGTTGCATTCCTCGATTCAATAATTGTATTCATATGTACATCACTATTATCTGACTTATGTACAAGGAATCGATATGCACTACTATTAGGTAGTAAATCCATGTTAACTAATCGACACATAGCGTCATAATTAACATGTCCTAATCTGCCATGCCAAATATTTGGGGACTCAATAATATAAGCAGAATAAACTGTGTTATTATTATTAATAGAAGGTACAACAGTCATTACATTCATCATGAAAAGACCATTATTCAGGTACCTTTTCCCCACATACATCTCATTCTTTGTAAGTACAAATTTATCAGCTTCAAAGACCAATCTGAATCCATTATTGCTTAGCAAATATCCAGAAAACAGGTTATTCTGGATGTCAGGCACATGTAGCACTTTATTCAATGTTAGTTCCTTCCCAGAAGTCATCTTAAGGATTACCTTTCATTGACCTTCAACCTTGGAAGTGGACGAATTTCCCATAAATAGTTGCTCCCCATGGGTCACTTCATGATAGGTTGTGAACATCTTCCTATCTGAGCAAATGTGGCGCGTAGCTCCAGTGTCTATCCACCTTTCCTTAGTATTACTTACCAAGTTCACTTCAGAGATAATAGCCGAGAGATTGAACTTAGATAAATCTTTTGAGATCTTATCCTCCTCGGTTATGTGAACTTCTATGGTATTGCCCTTAGTCTTTTTAGAATGACAGTTTTCCGCCCTATGTCCTGGCTTGTTACACTTAAAGCATTTACCTTTGAATTCTCTAATTTTCTTTGAGCTCCATTGACTAGAGCTTTCTTCATGCTTCCTCTTTTTCTTGTTCTTTAGCCTATCTTCCACAATGTGTGCCTTAGCCACTATGGAATTTCTAATGGTTTTCTTTTCAGAACCACGGTTGTCTTCCTCAATTCTCAGCCTCACGATCAAATACTCAAGTCTCATCTCTTTGCGCTTATGCTTGAGATAATTCTTGAAGTCTTTCCAAGAAGGTGGCAATTTTTCAGTTACAGCAGCCACTTGGAAAGTCTCACTTAGAACCATGTTCTCCTCCTCAATCTCATGGAGAATAAGTTGGAGTTCTTGAACTTGGTTGATAACTGTCTTGGAGTCTACCATCTTGTAGTCAAGAAACGGACCGACCACGAATTTCTTCATGCCAACATCTTCAGTCTTGTATTTCTTGTCAAGCGACTCCCACATGGGCTTGGCAGTTTTGATTGGACTATATATATTGTATATAGAATTTTCCAATCCATTGAGGATATAGTTCTTGTGTAGGAAGTTCGAATGATGCCATGCATCTGTAGCAGCCACTGCTTCTGTAGTAGAACCAGTTGTAGGATCATTTTTCTTCAAGAACTTGGCCAAATTAAGAGTGGTCAAATAGAACAACATCTTTAGTTGCCACCTCTTAAATTCCATTTCATTGAACTTTTCTGGTTTTTCTCCGTGAGAAGAGGAAGTAGGGATCACCACAGGTAGGGCATGAGCCACATGATTTCCCTTATAATTACTAGTACCATAATTACTAGTAACATCATCACTAGTATTACTAGCCATCATCTTTCTTTCAGTAAATAGGAAAAACACACAATTCAATATAAATAAAATAAAACTTTTAAAGACTAAAAAGAATTAAAATATTCTCAAAATCAAATATAGCAATTACCAAATAAGAAACACAATTTTGTCTTAAGATTGTTGATAAAAGTATTGATAATTGCTATATTCACATACATGTATGATCGATTACAAAGGAAATGAGTAAGAGACACTTTACAAGTATGATCGAGTCCAGAACTTGATTCTATTTCCTTAAGAAGAATTGTCTCCTCACTGGTGCTTAAGGATTTTTCTTGGAAAACGTCTCCTAGGATAAAACGATCGGCTTCTTGTGGAGGCAGCACTTCAGTCCACAAAAATACCGAATGCAAACTATGTTTTTACTCTCTCTTGAAATATTCTAAAACTGTATGTTTTCTAGACCTAATATTCAATCTCCACAAATGTATTGAATGATTGAATATTTTATTTTTGAATGAATGAAATGAATTGTGGGCAACTTTATTTATAGATGTATTAACATCTCTTCATAAGAGACAAATCTCTTAATGAAAGATACATCTATTAAATAAAATATACATCTTTTAATAAGGAACACATCTCTTTATAAGAAACATATCTCTTAAAAAAACACATTTCCTTATAAGAGACATATCTCTTAATAAAAAACACATTTTTAAATAAAAGACACATCCTTTTTCATAAGAGACATTGTATGTAGCCATATTTTTTTTTAATTTCCATTCACGTCATTAGAATTTAAATATAAATATTCAATTTTCTAACAATTCCCTACATGAATTGAAATTAGGTTGATAATGCAAATGTACAATATTGCAGACGCTTGAGAGAGTTTAGTGAAAAACTACCACATCGAGATAGGTAGCTTTTGGCCTTGAACCTTCCGTAGTAAAATAAGATGGGATTTACTAGCTAACCAGTGAACGTGATGTCTTGAACTACCCAACCGTTTATGTAAACTAAGTGTCTCTTACTCATTTCCTTTGTAATTGATCATACATGTAAGTGAATACAGCAATTATCAATACTTTTACCAACATATTGTCATTACCGCCTGCGAGTTCCTTGAACAGAATGTGTCATTTGCTTCCAAGCAGTAACATTTTCTTTGCAATCATTTCTTCTTTCATCCTTACATGTGAATTTTACAATGTTTGGATTTAGCTTCTCTAGCTTAGGTTCTATAGTATATTGTTACTTAGGATCGGTCTCTTTTTCTCTTATTTTCAGTATGGTTTTGTTGCTCGACTGCTCAACTGACAGGACCCATCCCGATCCCACAGGGTCCACAAGGGGACGTGCCCTGCTCCCGTCTGACACCCAAAATAGCGTTCCAATTTTAACCTCAAAAGTTCAAATGAATAAATAACCAAATAAAGTTATACATCAAATACGAAATAAACCGATGTCAGACAAGGGATAAAGTTCCAAATTACAAATTGCGAGCACGACTCTAAAATAATCCTGCGGGCAAACCACCCAACAGGAGATCAGGTACGCGGAAGTAGATCTATGCCTCAGCCTCAGGATCCTCCTCTATCTTAGTAGCACAGCCTGGAGGGGTTACCAAAACATTAAGGGTGAGTGGGCCGAAACTCAAGTTTATAAAATCGTTTAGTAAGTAAAACATATAATTTACCCCTCCGTTTTCCAAACATGCATGCATCAGAATTTAAAACCATAATTCATATAATATGTATCATAAGGCATATAATAAAACCATAAACATAATTTTAGCCACTGCACTATACACTCCGATCTTGACATCCCCGATGTCTGACGTCCCTGACGTCCAATATGGTCATAGTCTCAAAGCTACGCGTGCCACTCGGGTCTCAATTCCGAGTCCAATCCCCGAACCTCGTCCGGGTACGGCATCTCAAATGCCTAGCGTCCTAGACGCTCGACGTCCCTGACGTCAAATAAGCAATCCTGCTCCTGAGTCATTCTACGGTCCGGTTCCTCCGTAGAATGTCCCCTCGCAGGCAATGCGTCATGACCACTCCGGGGTAACACATCCGGAGGAGACAGTATCATAAGAATGGATCTATACAGTGCAGTACCAAATACATTTATTGATATCCACATGCAAAACATATATATACATAGATAAAATCCAACCGATCTTTAAGTTTCATCAGACGGGTCTCAAGCCCAAATACCGTGAAACGTGCCATAACCATAATTTTAATATCATCAAAACCGTTTCTTGATTCCAGCATGTGAACATATAAGTAAATCGGAAAACATTTAAGCATGCAAGTGTTTAATGAAATCGGACCCACTCACAGTACGATCCCGCGGTGAACCTGCGCGTACGAACTTGTACCGGGATTATCGTACAATTCCTGTCAGTCCAAGTCACACGTAAGGGTCACTACAAGTCTTAACCATTTAACTAAAAAGTCCAAAACAGAAACCGGCTCAGGGAAACCGTCCAACATGTTTCCCGAGACAACCGGCCCTAAACTGACCCTCCCAAACTATCTCAGATCAACATGGTTAATTTATAAAAAATGTTCAGAATGATGAGAGGAACAAAGGTCATGTTGATCGTGATCAGAGATAAGGTCCAACACGCCCTCACGCGCCGCCCAAAGTGGCTGCGCGTGAAAGTCAAGCGCCTGACACTGTAGCTACAGTGTCACCACCTTCACCCGTTTGTCTGTAATACGGACCTGCCACCCGTGGCTTGACCCGGTTAATTAACCCCCAATTTCCACTCGATTTCACTCGTATTCGATCCTAACATGTTCATTAACTATCCAATTTAAGTTCTGAGACATTAATCAACCTTGACAGGTCCCCAATCGACCCATCGACCCGTGATCAACCAATCGGGTCAATCGCCAGAACTTCCTGGTTTCTAATTCAATTTCCAATTAACTTCACAGACAGCATAATAGGATCAAAACGACCTAAAATGAACGATCAATTGTGTCTTAAAGTACCTGAAGGTTGTCGTCCCAAGCTCTACGATTTCACTGAAAACTGCAGTCACCGTCCCAGCTCACCCGTGGCTGATGACCTTCGATTTCGATGTGGATAAGTTCCAAATACTCCCAGAAGACTAAACCAGGCTTTGGTTTGGTCCAACAATCACCAGAAATTGAAAACTCGATTTCCCTCCAAAATTTCCCGAAATGGTTTCTCTCTGGTTCCTCCCCTATTTTCAGTTCTTTCAACTGCAGAGTGAAGCTCATTCACTTCTCAATCAGTTTTAAACAATTCAAGCCGTCCTAGAGGCTCGTGGAAGCCTCACTGTCCACTGAACTTTGTTCCCCGAAAAAGCTTCGAATCTCATTAATCAATTCGACCATGCAGGTGGATGGTTCAGCCCATGATCTAAAGCAATAGACAGCTCTTCCTTTCCAGCACACAATTGCATAAACAATTGCACACTGAACCACCGCACATGGTGGTGCCCTCCATGGTCCCCCGCGGTTGCTATAGTAACCAGGGCAAAATGACCAAAATGTCCTTGGTTCAATAATTACCAAAATGCCCCTCACTTTCTAGACCCGTAACTCAGCCATACGAAGTCCGATTTCGGCGTGCCGCCTGTCTACGGACCCAGGGCATCGAGACCTACCTAACGGTCCTTGGGTCGAGTGAAAATTAGTTGCCAAACGAAAAGTCAACATTTTCGCCCCTAAAGTCCAAATTATGGTAATGCCCCTGAACTTCCGATAGTCATAACTTCCTCCCTGAGCGTCCGAATTTGACATGCCACCTGTCTATGGACTCGTGACGTCCCGAACTACGTCACGGTCATTGGTCAAAGTCCGTTTGACCCACAAATCAAAAAGTCAACAATTTGGCAATACCATTCACAAGGGTAAAAACGTCAATTCATACATTAAATTACAATATTAAAATCGTCGAATTTCTGGGGTGTTACAACCTTCCCTCCTTAAGAAATTTCGTCCCGAAATTTCAAAGAAACAAATGAGGAAATTGTTCTCGCATCTGAGCCTCAGGCTCCCATGTGGCTTCTTCCACACTCTGGTTTCTCCAGAGAATCTTCACGAGAGGGATAGTCTTCCGACGTAGTACCTTGTCCTTCCGATCCAAAATCTGAACTGGTTTTTCATCAAAGCTCAAATCCCCTCGGAGTTCGATAGGTTGTTCCCCTAGTACATGGGAGGCATCATGTACGTACTTCCGCAGCATCGATACGTGAAAAACATCGTGAACTCTAGAAAGTTCTGGAGGTAGTGCCAATCTGTATGCCACCCGGCCAATCCTCTCCACGATCTCATATGGTCCGATAAAACGCGAACTCAGTTTCCCCCGTCGACCAAAACGGATAATCCCTTTCCACAAAGATAACTTCAGGAAGACAAAATCTCCCACTTCAAACTCCAACTTCCGAATCCGTCGGTCGGCATAACTCTTTTGGCGATCCTGTGTCGCCTTCAATCTCTCCTTGATAACCCGAATAGTTTCCAGAGTCAAGTCCATCAATTCTGGCCCTACAGCCGCTCGTTCCCCTATCTCCATCCAACAGATTGGTGTCCTGCACTGTTGACCATACAGTGCCTCATAAGGTGCCATCCCGATGCTTGTCTGATAGCTGTTGTTGTAAGCGAATTCCATCAACGGCAAATGAGTATACCATGAATCCTGAAATTGTAGTACACAAGACCTCATCATGTCCTCCAGGGTCTGAATGGTCCGTTCAGACTGCCCATCAGTCTGTGGATGGAACGCAGTACTGAAACGTAGGGTTGTTCCCAAAGTAGCTTGCAAACTCCGCCAGAACCTGGAAGTGAAACGCAGATCACAATCGGACACGATCGATTTCGGCGTACCATGCAATCGTATGATTTCCTTTACGAACAATTGAGCCAGTCGGTTAGGTTTATAAGTCTCCTGAACTGGCAGAAAATGGCCTGACTTGGTTAAACAGTCCACGATCACCCACACTCCGTCAACTCCACTCTGAGTCCTTGGTAACTTAAAAACGAAGTCCATGGTGATGTGATCCCACTTCCACTCAGGAATCGGAAGTGGCTGCATAGCCCCATAAGGTCTCTACCGTTCAGCCTTAACCTGCTGATAGGTTAAGCATCTGCTCACGAACTCTGCAATGTCCTTCTTCATTCCTGGCCACCAATAATGGTTCTGGAGGGTACGGTACATCTTTGTACCTCCCGGATGCATAGCATAAGCCAAACTATGGGCCTCTTCAAGTATCTCGGCCTGTAAATCTGCCACTGCAGGTACACACAAACGGCCTAACTTCACAAGTGCTCCATCATCCCGGATGGAGAAATCCTCTCTCCCATCCGCATCGACCTCAATCCTGTAAATACAGAGTATCGGATCCTGAAGTTGTGCTTTGATGATCCGATCAATCAGCACTGGTCGTACATGAAAGCTGGCCAGCAAAACTCCATGCTCATCCGTATCCAAAATAACTCCCACCTTCCGGAGTTCCACCAGCAAAGGAAGATACACCATCCCCAGGTGTGCAACAGATCCTGCTGACTTCCTGCTGAGTGCATCTGCCACCACATTGGCCTTACCCGGATGGTACTCGATCGTACAGTCATAATCCTTCAGCAGCTCCAACCATCTTCGTTGTCTCATGTTAAGCTCCTTCTGAGTGAATAGGTACTTTAGGCTCTGGTGGTCGGTGTATATCCGGCACGTTGCGCCGAATAGGTAATGTCTCCAGATTTTTAGGGCATGAACCACCGCTGCCCACTCCAAATCATGGGTAGGGTAGTTCAACTCATGAGTCTTTAGCTACCGGGATGCGTAGGCGATAACCTTGCCAGTTTGCATCAACACACAGCCCAAACCTTGTAGTGATGCGTCACCAAAGACCATGAATTCTCCACTGTCATCCGGCGATGCAAGGACAGGTGCAGTGGTCAATCAATCCTTCAATTCTTGAAAACTCCAATCACACTGCTCATCCCAAATAAACTTCACTCCCTTCCGAGTCAGACGAGTCAATGGTGCAGCAATTTTGGAGAAACCCTCCACGAATCTCCGGTAGTAACCTGCTAACCCGAAAAAACTCCGCACTTCCGTTACTGTTGTCGGTCTAACCCAGTTAGTCACCGCTTCTGTTTTCTGGGGATCTACGCTAATCCCATCCGTCGATATCACGTGTCCTAGAAAACCAATACTGCTCAGCCAAAACTGACACTTGCTCAGCTTGGCGTACAATTGTTCTTGTCTCAGCTTCTCCAACACCAACCGTAGATGTTCCTCATGTGCATGGGCACTCCTCGAGTACACCAAGATATCATCGATAAACACAATCACGAACTTATCCAGGAAGGTCAGAAGACCCGGTTCATCAGATCCATGAATGCTGCTGGAGTATTCGTCAAACCAAAAGGCATAACCAGGAACTCGTAGTGTCCGTAATTGGTTCGAAAGGCAGTTTTCGGAATATCCTCCTCCGAAATCCTCAGTTGGTGATACCCAGACCGCAAATAAATCTTTGAGAAGCACTGTGCTCCCCGCAACTGGTCAAAAAGGTCATCGATCCTGGGTAGAGGATACTGGTTCCTCAGTGTCACCTTGTTGAGTTGTCGATAGTCAATACACAAACGGAGACTCCCCTCCTTCTTCTTTACGAACAACACCGGTGCTCCCCACGGTGAAGTACTCAATCGGACGTATCCCAAATCCACCAACTCCTGCAATTGAGTTTTGAGTTCTCGTAACTCGGCCGGCGCCATCCGGTATGGTGCCTGAGATATAGGTCGGGTACCGGGGAGTAGTTCAATTGTAAACTCGATCTCCCGCGATGGCGGTAATCCAGGTAAGTCTTCCGAGAACACATCCGGAAACTCACGTACCACCGGTATCTCGTCGATACCCGGAGTATCAACCTGATCCAACACAACATGCGCCAGATAACCCTGACATCCCTTCCGTAGAAGTTTGGTAGCAGTAAGTGAAGAAATCACTTCAGGAGGCGAACCGTCACGTTTCCCCTGAAAGATAACCTCCGACAAACCCGGGCTTCGCAGAATCACTTGCTTGCTACAGCAATCGATGAGCGACCCATGCTCTGATAGCCAATCCATACCCAAAATTACATCAAAGTCGTGGATGTCCAGAATAATTAAGTCCGCTGGTAAATCCACATCCTCAATTCTCACCGGGCACTTCCGAATCACCTGATTCACAAGGTACACGATGCCCACCGGGGTGCCAACACCCATTTCGCAATCTAAGGCTGATACCACACAATTAAGCATACCAGCACAACTCTTCGAAATAAAAGAATGTGTAGCCCCCGCATCCATCAATACATATACAAGAAGGTTTAGGATATGTAGTGTACCTGTAACCACGCCTGGGGCAGTCCTCGCGTGCTGCTGGGTCATTGCAAACACCTGAGCCCTAGGCCCTCGATTCTGTCCGCGTCCGCGCGCCACGCCCAGCACCACGGTCACCTCCCTGACCGCGACCTCCATTAGTATGGGAAGCCGTGCTCTACACCACGCTAGAGCCCCCAGCGTCGTTGCTCTTGGACAACAGTGAGCAATCACAGGCATAGTGGCCCTCCTCTCCGCAAGCAAAACAGGTTACTGGCCTCGGCCTGTCCGAATGCCCACCCGAAGCTCCGCTCCAGGATGAACGCTGCCCGGAGTTGTATCCTGATCCTCTGCCCTGAGAGCCTCCACGTCGACCTGACCAGCCACGACTCTTGAAGGATGAGGGTGCTCCCCTGTAGCCCCCTCCCTTGTTGTTCTTCTGCCCGTTGGCCCACTTTGTGGGCGATCCTGACGTCGCCCCTTGCCCGTAGGCTGTCGTGTCTGGTGTGCCGCCAGACTGGCCTCGACACGCACGGCAGCGTCGACCATATCTCTCAGAGAAGCATGAGTAGCAGCAGTCACACTTGCCCGGATTTCCCCTCGGAGTCCAAGCTCAAACCTTTGGCATTTGTCCTCCTCCGTGCTCACGAATGATGCAGCGAACCGGGATAGTTTTCCGAAAGTCTGCTCGTAGTTCGCAACGGACATATCCCCCTGCTCCAGCCGCAGGAACTCAACCTACCGTGCCGCGCAAAATGATCGCGGGTAGTACTGGTCCAGAAATCAGGAACGGAAAGCTTCCCAAGTAGTGGTATGGATAGACCATCCCGACATTTCAAGGCCGTGCCACCACTGGTAGGCTCCTCCTTCCAGTAAGAAGGCCGCCAAAGTTACCCGTTCGCCCGGAGGGCAGTGCATCACCGTGAAGATCCTTTCCCATTTGGTGATCCAATCATGAGCATCTTTGGGGTTTGATCCCCCATTGAAAGGAGTGGCTCCCAGACGATGAGCCCGCTCAATGCTTGCACATTCCATTTCCCTTTCCAGATCCTCGTCAGTTCGTGTATTAGGAATCCTCCTTGGAGGCATAACCAACTGTAAAGAGGCATAGATCAGTTAACATTATCCTTAAACTCGAAAAGTAACTAGTACTAATCGCTAGTCTAGCATGCTGACCACAACCTAGTGCTCTGATACCAAGCTGACAGGACCCGTCCCGATCCCACAGGGACCACAAGGGGACGTGCCCTGCTCCCGTCTGACACCCAAAATAACGTTCCAATTTTAACCTCAAAAGTTCAAATGAATAAATAACCAAATAAAGTTATACATCAAATCCGAAATAAAACGATGTCAGACAAGGGATAAAGTTCCAAATTACAAATTGCGAGCACGACTCTAAAATAATCCTGCGGGCAAACCACCCAACAGGAGATCAGGTACGCGGAAGTAGATCTATGCCTCAGCCTCAGGATCCTCCTCTACCTCGGTAGCACAGCCTGGAGGGGTTACCAAAACATTAAGGGTGAGTGGGCCGAAACTCAAGTTTATAAAATCGTTTAGTAAGTAAAACATATAATTTACCCCTCCAATTTCCAAACATGCATGCATCAGAATTTAAAACCATAATTCATATAATATGTATCATAAGGAATATAATAAAACCATAAACATGATTTTAGCCACTGCACTATACACTCCGATCTTGACATCCCCGATGTCTGACGTCCCTGACGTCCAATAAGGTCATAGTCTCAAAGCTACGCGTGCCACTCGGGTCTCAATTCCGAGTCCAATCCCTGAACCTCGTCCGGGTACGGCATCTCAAATGCCTAGCGTCCTAGACGCTCGACGTCCCTGACATCAAATAAGCAATCCTGCTCCTGAGTCATTCTACGGTCCGGTTCCTCCGTAGAATGACCCCTCGCAGGCAATGCGCCATGACCACTCCGGGGTACCACATCCGGAAGAGACAGTATCATAAGAATGGATCTATACAGTGCAGTACCAAATACATTTTTTGATATCCACATGCAAAACATATATATATACATAGATAAAATCCAACCGATCTTTAAGTTTCATCAGACGGGTCTCAAGCCCAAATACCGTGAAACGTACCATAACCATAATTTTAATATCATCAAAACCGTTTCTTGATTCCAACATGTGAACATATAAGTAAATCGGAAAACATTTAAGCATGCAAGTGTTTAATGAAATCGGGCCCACTCACAGTACGATCCCGCGGTGAACCTGCGCGTACGAACTTGTACTGGGATATCGTACAATTCCTGTCAGTCCAAATCACACGTAAGGGTCACTACAAGTCTTAACCATTTAACCAAAAAGTCTGAAACAGAAACCGGCTTGGGGAAACCGTCCAACACGTTTCCCGAGACAACCGGCCCTAAACTGACCCCTCCCAAACTATCTCAGATCAACATGGTTAATTCATAAAAAATGTTCAGAATGATGAGAGGAACAAAGGTCATGTTGATCATGATCGGAGATAAGGTCCAACGCGCCCTCACGCGCCGCCCAAAGTGGCTGCGCGTGAAAGTCACGCGCCTGACACTGTAGCTACAGTGTCACCACCTTCACCCGTTTGTCTGTAATACGGGCCTGCCACCCGCGGCTTGACCCGGTTAATTAACCCCCAATTTCCACTCGATTTCAGTCGTATTTGATCCTAACATGTTCATTAACTATCCAATTTAAGTTCTGAGACATTAATCAACCTCGACAGGTCCCCAATCGACCCATCGACCCGTGATCAACCAATCGGGTCAATCACCAGAACTTCCTGGTTTCTAATTCAATTTCCAATTAACTTCACAGACAGCATAATAGGATCAAAACGACCTAAAATGAACGATCAATTGTGTCTTAAAGTACCTGAAGGTTGTCTTCCCAAGCTCTGCGATTTCAGTGAAAACTGCAGTCACCGTCCCAGCTCACCCGTGGCTGATGGCCTTCGATTTCGATGTGGATAAGTTCCAAATACTCCCAGAAGACTAAACCAGGCTTTGGTTTGGTCCAACAATCACCAGAAATTGAAAACCCGATTTCCCTCCAAAATTTCCCGAAATGGTTTCTCTCTGGTTCCTCCCCTATTTTCAGTTCTTTCAACCGCAGAGTGAAGCTCATTCACTTCTCAAACAGTTTTAAACAATTCAAGCCATCCCAGAGGCTCGTGGAAGCCTCACTGTCCACTGAACTTTGTTCCCCGAAAAAGCTTCGAATCTCATTAATCAATTCGACCGTGCAGGTGGATGGTTCAGCCCACGATCTAAAGCAATAGACAGCCCTTCCTTTCAAGCACACAACTGCATAAACAATTGCACACTGAACCACCGCACATGGTGGTGCCGTCCCTGGTCCCCCGCGGTTGCTACAGTAACCAGGGCAAAATGACCAAAATGCCCCTCACTTTCTAGACCCGTAACTCAGCCATACGAAGTCCGATTTCGGCGTGCCGCCTGTCTACGGACTCAGGGCATCGAGACCTACCTAACGGTCCTTGGGTCGAGTGAAAATTTGTTGCCAAACGAAAAGTCAACATTTTCGCCCCTAAAGTCCAAATTACGGTAATGCCCCTGAACTTCCGATAGTCATAACTTCCTCCCTGAGCGTCCGAATTTGACGTGCCTCCTGTCTATGGACTCGTGACGTCCCGAACTACGTCACGGTCATTGGTCAAAGTCCGTTTGACCCACAAATCAAAAAGTCAACAATTTGGCCATACTATTCACAAGGGTAAAAACGTCAATTCATACATTAAATTACAATATTAAAATCCTCGAATTTCCGCGGTGTTACATCAACACTTATATTGGATGAGATTAAATCTGTCTGATGCAATGCGACCTCTTCTACCTCCGATGAATTCATGCTCTACTTCAGCTTGTGAATAGCCTTGTAAGCCTTGTTGGAAGATATGCTGCCCACTGCAGCTGATTTGGCAGTGTGTTAACTGTCAACTCATGGAGAGTCTTATGACAAGTAAGAAAGAATGAATGTGTGAGTGAGTGTGTAAAGGAATTCTATTAGGAATTGAGTGATGTGTAAGAGTGCGGTGCAAGTCAGGAGATGTCACTATCATCTCTAATAGAATCATGCGATGAGAGTGTGTGTGTTATGTGTATGTGTGTGTGTGTGTGTGTGTATATGAGGAGTGTGACTTGATATAACTAATGTAATGCATTCATTATATGAATGAGAAGAAAAATATACACTGAGGGATTAGAGAGTAATTATCTTGCCTCAGAGAATTCGAGAAATAAGCATCAAAACACAAAACGACATTTTATCAAACACATGGTGTGCACATTGCAATTCTCCGATTCTCATCAGAATTTCTAATCCATTTGAATCCAAATTTGAGCGTAGAATAGAAGATCCTAAGAACTACCACCATCTGAGATAGTCTCATTTCATTTCAGTTATAAGTTTGAAGACCAAAGAGTATCTGAGTTTGTTAATATGCAAGCTTGTTTGGATTGAACGGAGTGTTGAAGACAATCACCTCTGATTGATCGGTTACCAATATGGTATCAAAGCATGTGGATCTACTCACCTGGGGCATCTGACTGTGTTGTGGTACTCATGATGAAGATTTCATCTCAAAGGCGAAGGTTGCTTCATGAGGAAATCAATGGATGGTACTGGTGATCCCAAAATACCTGTGTTTGTAGGAGTCAATTATGATTTTTGGAGCATAAAGATGAGAACAACACTAAAAGCATGTGATCTACGGCATATTATGACTCAAGGACTACCAGAAACTGAGTATGATAGTGAGGACGAAGAGATAGAACCTGATATAAGCCATACTAATCTGATCAAGAATTCTAAGGATCACAAATGTGGAGATTGCTAAGCAAGCCTGGGAAGTTATGAAGAGAGAATTCAGAGAAGATCCTAAAGTGATCGCCGTTAAACTACCATCTCTACGAAGAGATTTTGAATACACCCGTATGAAACATGATGAATAATTTTCTGCCTATATATCTAGGTTGTTAGTAATTGTGATTCATGAAGTCATATGGAGAGGAGATTACGAAGAAAAGACTCTCTTAGAAAATCCTGATAAGTATAAGTAAGAACTATGATTCCATCGTTTCAATTCATGAAGAAACAAGAGACCTAGATCAGATTAGTGTCAAAAGTATCACTGCCTCAATCAGGTCATTTGACTAGAGATTGGAAATGCACACTGAAAATAAGGTTGAGAAAGCTTTTTCAAGCATGAGTATGCCAAAAAAGTCACAAGGGTAGTCTAGTTCTACTTCTTGGAAGCCTAAGAAGCCACAAAGCAAATCAGGATATAAGACCTGGAACAATGACAGGTGCAAGGGAAAAGAAAATGCCAAGCAGGAGAAACCTTAAAAATCAGAGAGGAGATGTCACAAGGGTGTTCTACAAGGATTGCAACAAGTATCACTAGGGAGAATGCTGGCTCTAAGGAGGGAAGGTTAAGTGTTTCAAGTGTTCAAAGCTTGGACACATGGCAAAGGATTGTCTTGGAAAGCAGCATGCTGCTGTTTTTGCGCATAAGGCAGAAAAAGTAGGAGGGAGCATGTTTTATGCATATCATTCTGCTTTAATAGAGAAAGATGAGGCCGTTTGGTATTTGGACAGTAGATGCAGTAACCACATGACTAGTCATGAGTCCCTACTGACTCATATTAATAGAAATCTGAATGTGAAGGTGAAGATGGGAATTGGAGACCTTGTTCCAATAGCATGGAAATGATCATTGCTGGTTTGTACAGAATAAGGTATCAAGTACATCAAAGAAGTGATGCTTATACCTGGTTTGGATGAAAACCTACCAAGTGTAGGGTAAATGGTAGAACATGGATATAGTCTGGTATTTGGAAACAACTATGCAGAGATTTATGAAGATAAGAAGATGGAGCAGAAGGTAGCAAGAGTACCTATGACAAGGAGTAGGTGTTCAATTTATCTATGGATTATGTAAATCTAAAGACCATGATGATAGAACATCTAGAAGCCAGAAGAGCAGTGGCCAAAGAGAGCTCAGACCTATTGCATAGGTTGTTTGGACATGTGAATCTGTCTAGCCTTAAGCTAATTAAACGGAAAGACATGGTGATAGGGTTACCTAGCTTATAGGGAGATAAGGAAGTCTGTGAAGGGGGCATTGCAGGGAAGCACTATGTCAGTTCTTTTGACACTGGAGGAGCTTGAAGGGCATCCTCACCTCTGGAGCTCATACACACTGATATGTGTGGACCAATGTAGACAAAGACAATGGGAGAAAACCTCTATTTCCTCGCTTCCATTGATGATCACTCCAAGATGTGCTGGTTGTACTTTCTAAGTCATAAGTATAGGGTATTACATGTTTTCAAGATGTTTAAAGCAATGATAGAACATCAAAGTGGTTTTAGGATAAATAGGCTGAGAAGTGACAGAGGAGGAGAGTACTTCTTAGTTGAGTTTCAAAAATTTCTTGATGAAAGTGGAATTGAAATGCAATTAACAGTTACCTATTCCCTCCAATAGAATCAGGTAGCCAAAAGGAAGAACATGACCAAAGTTGAAATGGCCAAATCAATGCTTTACAACAAGCAATTACCCTATGAGTTTTAGGGAGAAGCAGTGAACAATGCTATGTATCTACTAAACAGATGTCCTACCAAGGCGGTATAGGATAACACTCCATTTGAAAAGTTGTTCAAGAAGAAAGCCAGAGGTGTCACACCTAAGAGTATTTGGATAATTGTGCTATATGCATGTTTCAAAACAAACCAGATAGAAGCTGGATGATTCCAGTAGCAAAGGAATCTTTGTTGGTTATAAGAGTTGTGAGAAAGGGTATAGGGTGTACAACCTGAAAAGCAAGAAGGTTGTGTCAAGAAGAGTGATTATCAATGAGGAAAAGTCACTAAAATTGGGAGAAACTTGAGGAAGCTCCAAGTCTTGTTATAACGACCCGTCCCTAATTTTAAGGATTAATGACGGATTAGCCTCACTAATCGGAGACTAATCGGGGATTAAATGAGGATTAACGGACGTTCAGAGCGAAATTAAAATTTTTCCCCTAAACGAGGGTAAAAAGTTTACTTTTGACCCGAGAGGTCCGATGGCCGAGGGCCGAGGACTATTATGTAGATCGGGGCAATACGAATCCGTAGACAGGCAGCACGTCGAATTCGGACTCTCGACGAAAAACTTACGGTTCACGAAAATTCAAACGCGTTATTGCATGTTTTACGAGACAAGAGCCATTTGGCAATTAGTGGGGCCCAGATTTTTAGGAGAGGCCCAATGGATAAATGACAAGTGGCATTCATCCATTCCCCATCATTTTCCCTTCGTGCATATCCCCTTCCCCGTGTTCGATCATTTTTCCACCAAAACCCAACCAAACCCGATCACCCTTTCAACCCTAATCAAACCCTTCCCCCATATGATCATGTGTGAGGCCCAGAGAGTGAGGTGGGGATGTTTTGGAAGGTGGCTGGCCATGGACGGAGCCGCTGTGGACGGCGGAGGCAGAATCGTGCAAGATAATCAGTTTTGCCCGATTTCTTCTATTTTTGATTTCATACGTTATGGACCATTTTAGTTGCTTGGAATGGGTTTGTTAGGTTGCTAAGGATGTTTTAGGAAGATTTTGGTGGTGTTTCACGGCTGAGGAAGTGTTGTGGATAAACTGGGCAAACTGAACCGTGAGGGCAAAACTGGACCGTTAGGTTTTTGTAGGATTTAGGTGGTTTGGTTTGCACATTTAGGTTTCTAAGGATTAAATAGGAAGAATGGAATTGGATTGGAGGAAAAAGGATGAAAATTTATCGATTTATGGGCTTGGACCAGTCACGCCGGCCCAGTTGGGCCGGATTTTCAGAGAAAACCAGACAGGCTGGTCGGACTGGTCGGCTGAAAGTTAAAGGAGACACTGTGCACTGGCGCATGGCTCCCACGCACATTCACTTCAGGGGGCGCGTGTGGGCACGTGGGGGAGAGTTTGGGGAAAGTTCCAACGTATAATTTCATCTATTCGATGTAAGGAACATTTTTGGGATTGATTTTGAGTCGATCGGACATCGTCTCGATATAGTTCAGGCTGTCCGAAGGTTTAGGATCGCGATTAAAAAAAATAGTTAAAAAGTCCAGAAAATTAGGGGACTTTAGTGAGGGGTTAATTTAGCAGTTAGTAACCCTCTAAAGTGATTTGGACAGGTTTGGGAACCCCAGAGACGGTGATTGACCCGGGAAGGAGTACGGCTCGCGTATCGAGATGGCAGTGCGGATGGTCTGTGAGTGGACCTTCTTTTATAAATTGATGCATGCATAAATGTTTTATAAGTATTTTAATACATATTTTGTGATGCCTTGAGTGCATTTTTGTGTGTGTTTACGTATTGGCACGTATTTTGAGATTTTCGGTTTTATACGTGCTTATGCTCGTTTATGGTTAGGTTTTCGATGAAATTGTTTTGAAAAGTAAAACGACCCGTTTGGTCCTGGTTTTGACTCGGGAATGAGACCCATTTGGATATAGTTTGACTCGGGCATGTGGCCCTATTAATGACCTACGGGTCTAAGTCGTAGTCGCGACGGGTGCTATGTGCAAGGCGACAGCAACGTGACGCTCGCCTCCGGACTGGGGATGTGTTCCTTCCGAAGAGGTCACGATGCACGTTCCGTGATCGAGCAGCCACTGGTGGCTCTTCGGAGTACTGACGGTATCAGAGATCGGTTGGTGACGTGTGCACCATGCTCTAGAGATGGTCACGGTAGTGATATGTTCACGGCGACATACCAGGATTGAGAGCGGTCCTGGACTGATGGTTCCACGCATCACTATGATTGGAATCGTGACTGACCCTGAGATGTCATGCTTGATGCCCAGTTGATTTGAGTTCGGGCTTAATGCCCAGTTATGGTGAAATCGGGCTAGAGGCCCCGTTGAGTCATACGTCCGGGCTAAAGGCCCAGTTAACTTGTGTTATCGGGCGTGAGTCCCGTTTATGGTTTTTCTATTCTAGTATGTATATACCCTACTTACGAGCATATTGACAAGTCTCCTCCAGATGTCGACCTGTAGAGTCACGATCCACTACCCGGAATGCATGTTCCCCATAGGGAGCCCATTTTAGGAATGGGAGTTATGATGTGGTTCCAGACTAGAACCGGAAAGATGCTCGGATTGGATCTAAAAACTGAGCCTCCCGAATGGAGAATTCCTGGGAGTAGACTCGGAGTGAGATCCCGAGTAGTATGCATACTTATATATATAGAAATCGTGACATATATCGGGGATTAGTTCCCTAATGACTGTGTGCCCCGGAGTAGACATCAGAGGATGTCTAGGATGGGTTGTATATGTATCTATGTAGATGTGTATGAGATTTCACAGAGGTGATTCTTGGGCTGAGACCCACGTGTGTTGGATTTGGGCTGAGACCCTATGTTTCATGTTTTGAGAAGGAGACTCATTATGGGTTCCTTATTTTGAATTTTGGACCAAGGCCCCGTGTTCTATGTTTGAGAAATGGTTTTCGAATGCATGCATATGCTTTTAGTGAAGGGCATAAAGATCTTTTTATGAAATGTTTTATAAATTATTTGTTTTTGTCCACTTACAGCTTTCGTGTTTTGAATGTCCTTCAGGTTGATCGCCGATGCGGGCTGTAGTAGAGACGAGACATCACATTCCTCCTCCTGATCCCGGCGCTCTCTGATAGTCCCAGTTGGGCAAATGACGGAATTATCCCTAGTCTGACATTTCGTGTCAGGCGAGAGCAGGCGCGTCCCATGTTAATCACAGGGGTTTGGGACGTGTCCTGTCAAGTTGGTATCAAAGCAGGTTGGCTCATGTGATACTTAGCGAAGTACGCATAGATCAAGGATGTGATGTCTCTACAGTCGTACCAACCCGTCATCAACCTGATAGTTAGGGTACTAGTACGAGGATTCTGTAGAATCGACCCTAGTTCGTGTACGTTTGACACGAGGTGCGATCGTGAAAGGTCAGTTTGGCAGATGATGCCGTGTTTTACGAGATGTTAAATCCCGAGCGGGATTATTGTTCGTGTGAATCTAATGACTTAGAGCCGCATAGTTATTGGAGATAGGATCCAGGAGACCCGTAGATACCGTATAACGACTTGAGAGCCGAGACCGTCGAGCGGTCATGTCCGAAAGGGATCAGACCAAAGAAGAATTAGTGGGACCATCCTCGTTAGAACTGTAAGGATCGGAGATTGTGCTGCTAGGAACAGTTGGACGCGCAAGGACCTTAGTTGAGACTAGTTGGAATAGGAACGTCGATTCTACTTGGCATGAGATGCCTTGTGGCAATGTACCGAATCCTGGAGGGATGTCGACTGCAGAGGGTGACCGAAGTAGTTGTTGTGTGACATGGTAGGATACGATTGCAACGTGTTGCAGTGGTGCAGAGTTAGGAACGGAGTTTGGCCAAGTTCTCGTGGAAGCCGGCGACTAGAAATAGTGGAGTTACTAGGGGACGAGACCCTCAGATTGTGGATACTGGTTACTGGAACACCAGTGTCGGAGTACAACGACTCTTCGGAGTCGAGCGTAAGGGATCACTCGAGACGAACACACTGCAGTGAGCAGCCGGGTTATGGTAACCCTAGTTGGTGATCATCTGGATGAATGAGCAGGAGAGTGGTACTTGTCGATCGGATTCTGGGGTGGACCGATTGAACGACGTTGTATGTGGAGCAGTTGGTGCCGGTGGTGAGTTGACCGCTTAGGTTCGGAGTCTCGGCGGTGTTGTGTGTGGATTGTGTCCGTACGGGCTCGCGGCAGGTACCACCATTGAGACTGGATTTGTTGGAGGTTTTTAAGAATCAGGGGACGTTCGAGGGACGTTCGTTTCCAATATGGATGATCAGAATGGTCGTACCGAGAGTCATGGGTTACGAGAAAGGCAAAGTTGTTCGACCCGAGCAGGGATTCGGGACGAGTGCTCGGTATGAGCAAGGTTTTAGGATTGGTCGAGTCGTACTCCCTATGGTGGTGATGCAATGATGTTAACGAGAAGAGACGACGAGCCACGAGCTGAGGGTAGCTCAGTCGTGATGTGCTCATGGTAAGGTTCTACCACTACACGACGAGAAGGATTCATCGGCTAATGTAGATTTTTCTTGGGAATCGTGTGGAGATGGGTTGGTTGACTGCGGTTGACTATGCCTCTTGAGTTTCGGGCACGCTTATTTGAGGAGAATTTGATAGTGAGAAATAGAATGGGTCACTATAGTAATTATCGAAAGTTGTCGTTGGTCGGAAAGAGTGAGCGACAGAGGCACTGTCATGAGGATTAGTGACCGGAGGGTCGGATTTGGTTGTACGCAGAGGGTTGACTGCGGATCGCAGCAGGAGCCTGTTGTGACTCTCGATCGAGCGGCACATCGGATTAGGATGAATTGACATCCTTTTTGGATGTGCATAAACGATCATAAACGGATAGGCGAGTCAGATTGTTACGAACATGTGGATGATGTCCGATTGAGTTGAGGTCTTCACTGTGACCGAGTTGGTAGACGTGCCCTAGCATAGTAGTCGTGCGAGTTCGGTGGGCACTGAGCTGGACAGACAGAGAGGATCCCGATTGGCTCGGTGCGAGGTATATGCTATACCTAGATTTGGGTGACAGGTACCCTGGGTCATTGTGGACGGACGACACGAGTGTACGTAGCTGGAATGTTGATCCCATCAGGATTGGGACATGTAAATTAGGTTACCGACGTGAACGACAATGGAAGAAGCAGAAGAGAATCAATGGAAGTGCTTAGTCCTGAATGGAAGGATTAAGCATAACAGTAATTATCATAGAATACTCTTAGTCAGAGTAGAATGACTTCTAGCTCAGGAATTGAAACAGTTAAGCATGCTTCCAACATGGTTGCAACTACTCTCGATCTCCAGGTAGATGAAGGAGACTTCTTGTTTTCTGCTCTTTAGTAGATAGTGCTGGGTACTGGAGGATGACATGGGATGAACTTTGATGTCATCATCTTCAACTTTCCTCATGTGGATCGATGAGGAAGGAGATGATAGCCAAGGGTTCAAAGAGGGTGTAAGAACCGAACACCTAGGTTGTGGGTCAAATTGGATTGACTTGGAGACCAGATGATTCTTGGTGTCACTGGATGTGTCGGGCACTCACTTGTCCCGAGGTGGGCCAGATTGAGTAGTTTAAGGATGATCGAGATGATGGAAGTGATTGTGATGACCGTGAGGCGTTTAGACCGAGGTCTGGTCGTCATTGGAGTAAATTGCCTTGCTGATTATGCTAAGTTAGGAGCAGAGGAGAATCATATTGTGAGACTGATGAAGGATCCCTTAGCATAGTTGGTGAGATGACAAGATAGAGATTGGATATGGGAATAAGGATGAGATGAGGACGATACGTGGATATCGATCAAGAAAAGATGAATAGCCGATCCCTCGAGTAGGATTTGAAGATAAAGATTGTGATGGATTGAGGCTGGCTCGTGACGTCGATTGGGTGTCGACAGGATGAGTAGTACGACAACTGAGACTTGAGGTGAGTCTAGTTGTCAGCAGGGATCGCTAAGTGATGTGAGATATGATACGATACGAGGACTCGAGAGCGAATCAAGATCAGAGTGCGCAACATAACTTTTGTTTTGTTAAAAAGCTACGGTGGAAAGCATAGAAGAAGAAAAAAAAGGATGTACAAATTGTTAAGTGAGAAGAAAAACGGCAAAGGCAACCATTGATACAAAGTCATATAATGACAAAAGCTGCATGCCTGCGCAAGCAGCAGGGAAAAAAAAACTAAACTGCAGAGAAAATAGATGGAACAGCCTGCCTGACGACTCCAGAACTCCAAGCGCGCGCATGGCGCGTCACCCCTGTCTCCCGCTGTTTTACTGACGCTGCTTCTTCCCGCGACACATGCAGCCCGCACATGAGCCCCAACGTAACCCCTAGCAAATAAGATGACGACATTATACAGTTTATGCATTAATTTAATATATATTTATTAGCTAAATATATTAATTAATCAGATCGATGTCGATAATAAATAACTTCCCAGCAAATTATTTATTCATTAATAAATAAGTGATTACATTTGGTACAATCACTTATTTAACACTTTCTCCTTCAACCAATCAGATGCTCCGGTGATTCTCAAGACTTCACTATAAATAGAAGATCTCATCTCACTTCAAAAGGTAATAAACTTATACAAACACTTTTTCGGTTTATTCTATCAAAAAACTGACTTAAGTATCGGAACGTTTACAGTTGAACCACCCCCCTGGGATTCAATCTTAATCCCGTTTAATTTTCGTTATTGTGTGTAGGGATCGAAAAGAAATTTCATAAAACCGGATGATTTTTGTATCAACAAGTATCATAACTATACACTTCAAAATGCCGTACTTTTATGCGATCAAGTATGAAAATATAATTATGTTTAAGTGAACTTTAGAATATTAGTGGAGACAACCCTTGTGAGTTTTTGAGCTTAACACCATTCTTTCAGATGAATTTATATTGTTTCTACTCTTAAACACTTTTCGATTTTTATTCTTAAATTGTTGATCTCATTAACATTATTTGCATTGATTATTAAAGAATTAACCTCTCATGGGTGCTATTGATTCTAAGCTTGATTTATCATAAGAGATTAGGTACATTATGCATGTTTGATCTCATCAAGTCTTTATCATACTCTTTTGTGTGCTCCATTAGCCAATTTTGAGCCAAACACTCAATCATTTTCTTTTATCACCTAATAGCTATCCTAAACACTTACCCTACGTTGTGGTTATACCTTATTACTTAGGTTTGTGCTATGATGACTTCAATTGAAGTTCATGAAAGAGAGAATTTATGCAAAATATGGTAAGTGTTGCGATGTGTAAATTGCAAAATTATGTAAAAATTGGATAATGATGACATTCCAAGTAGTTAAGGCAATGTAATTGTGTTTAGATCAATTCCAAAGAAAGAAAAAAAAAGGGAAAAAAGGGAGAAAAAAGAAAAGAAAAAAGAAGATAAAAAGAAGAAAAAAAGGATTTGAAATATATATATCTAAAGGGAGCTAGGTATGATTCAATTCAAGTACAATACTTAGAATAATTGTAAATGTGTAAAATATGTGAAGGTGCGTAAAAATATTTAAAGTTTTAAGTAAAAATCAAGTCATGACACTTTATGCCTTAGTACAATTTATTTGCAATTATTACTCTTTTATTCTTTAATTTTAAGTCTATCCTCTAGTATAACTCTTAATTAAAGACCTAACGAATCTTATGACATATGACATCTACCACAGAGAGAGCTCTCTACATAGCTTTTGTATAAAACACCATCGAAATCCAAGCATATAAATCCTCTAATTCCTTTCTCTGTCTGGCTCTCTGCTCTAGGTGGTTTCTTAGCTTCTTTTCTTGATGGAGACTTGGAGTACCTGGTGATTGTTCTATTCATATTATGGATGGACTTTTTAATGGGCTGGGCTGGCAAGCTAAGGCCCAATTAGATTAAAGAGTGGAAATAGATAAAATTTTAGGTGTGACTAGCCAATTGCAGGAATTTTAGGCGTGACCAGCTAATTCCCCCCTGCAAACAAAAAAAGGGGGAGATTAAACGACAATGTGAGGGATGCAACAAACAACTAACAGTGAGAAGGAAAAAGGGAGCATTTTTTTCTTTTTTTCTTTTTGGGATGTCAAAAATTAGATTGAAGGGCAAGCCTTAACAAAGAATTCCGAATTGGGGACCAACAAAGGACACATAAATTGGGCACACCACACAAAGCCTAACGGCTAAAGAAAAAAACACAAAAAGCACTAATCACACATGAGGGAAATTCCACACCATAGTAACCTCAGAATTATCCAAATTATCCACATTCTAATCACAAGCTATAAACAATCAAAGATGTGCACTGCTTACTATTGAACACACGATTATTTCTTTCCCTTTAAATGCAGTAAATAGAAACAGTCGCTATCACGGCTAATTTCTTGATGGTGAAATAAAGGGAATTGCCCCTCTATAGCACAAAAACTGCTTCCATAAACGATGGCCAATGTGGGTTATTTCAAAGGGTTCCACATTTTAATAGAACATGCCCCCAAATAGCATTACTAAAAGGGCATTAGAAGAGTAAACGTTCAGGAGTTTCATTCTCTCTCATATAGTACACCTATGCCATTTGCCCTAGAGGAAAATCTCAAAATACGATCAAAAGTAGTAAGACGACCGTTAACTGCAATCCAAAGCACATAACTAACACAAGGGATGGTAGCCCGAGACCGCACTAGGTGAGACCACAACACCTCAACACTATTACCAATCAAATTTCCCGTAAAACTTTGGAAGTAAATGCTCTGTTAGCATTGAGAGTCCATCTAAACTTGTTAGGCCGAGACAAATCACATGGGGAAAGGTAGCAAGCATGCCTAATCAATACCAAGGTAGGACTCGTCAATAAAGACCAATTCCAATTCCCAAAAGATAAGACAGAGCAAACCTAAGCACAAATATGGCTGCCTAGATCCTCCACCAAACCAGAACCAAAATTCACAACAAATTCCTGATAGGACACTAAATATCCCGCTAAAGAGAACTTCTTTCATCATTGCCCACTACACCAACAATGAAAGGTCAAACAAGATCCTAGATTTTCAACAACTTCTTCCAATTCCAAGAACAGTTTGCAGGAGTCTTTAACACGCACAAACTCTGATCACCAATAAAAATTTCCTTGACCTAATTAACCTACAGATTAGGATTACCTTCATCAAAGATGTACCAAATATATCTTGCCATCATTGAGACATTCCAAATGTGGAAGTTGCAGAAGTCTAAGCCTCATTCCAGCTTCTCTGCTTACAGGTCTTATCCCAAGATATCTTAGTATGGTACAATCCTTCACTCTATCTAGAACAAAGGAAGCATCTCAATCAGGCAAGAACCCAGGATTTGAACATTAAGTGTGCTAAATTTTAATGTGAAATTTTAGAAAAACTTGACGATACGAGTGAATTTTATTAATAAGAAAAAAATACACCTAATTAGAGGGTAACCTGATAAGCTTACCTCTCAAATGACATATTATACATTAAAAAAAACAATTGGCAGAATAAAAAGAATGAAATACATCAATTTTTAATATTTTCAGGAATTTGGCAAAAATTTATTTGCGTTCAAATAAGTTGGTGTGCACTTAGATTGTACATTTGTATATTACATTTGCACTCAATCATGTTTTTTTAGTTTTTTAGTATTGTTTCTGCCAAACGTTGAACTCTAATGATAAGACCGATCATGTCTTCAGATGTAATGAGTATACGTGTAAACAGATGAGTACAATATATTGTGAAGATATTTGAATAAATATTATATGTAACTGGTTATCTGGGAATTGTGAAGTCTGACTTGTTAGGATTACGTTGTCGTTTATCCGAGGAGCTAGATCACTGAAATCAAGAAGGTAAGAAAGATGGTAGGAAATGTGTTCAATGGCTTGGGCCGGGGAATATTGTTCTCCGATTAAATGACACTTGATATTGATAGGATACAAGTAGGTGATCCGGTTTGCCCCCAATGAATCGAAAGTTGATGATCATATACATTGATTGCAGTGTAACAGCCTCATTTGGATATTATATGCTGGAATCTATAGATGTATTAAAAGCCATACAACAATACGTACGTACTATACCCAGTAGATTTGTAAATTATTTTACTTATATAAAGGAGAAGTCCAACAAATAATAGCATTCAGATTTAGCGGAGGATAAAAGATGACAAAAATTGTGAAATAGATGGCTCCGATAATAAGATTTCATGATGAGTTGTAAAAATAGACATTAAACTTTGGGAAGTTTTTTACCGATTCATCTGCTAAAATGCACTGCAATCCACCAAACTTGTTGGGGGCTGTAAAAAACTTTGGTCCCCAAGTTCTGCATGAGTTTTTTGAACTGTTGAAAGGGCACCAAATCACGAATGGAAACTATATCCATTTCCCAATTAAGTGCAAGCATGCAGAGGACAATCAAAAAATCGAATGTGGATAAGTACAGACTGTTAACAGTGTGATGATTCAAGCACTGCTGTACTCCTCATGATCTGATGCAGCTCATATTCTAATGTTGTACATGTGCCAAAGTGTGTAGCGACGTTTGACAGCTCTCCCAAGATTAGTTAGAGTTTCTTACAAGAAACGGTTAATGTAGTTAGACTGTTAGTTGAGGTTTCTTAGCCTCCAAACTACAGCTTCTGTATAAATAGAGTAGTATATAAGCTTGAATCAATGTAATTGAAAGATTAAGATTGTGTTGTAAAACAAGCATGTAAATCAATCAAGTTCAATATCTTAACAGATTGTCTCTTCTTCATCATTGTTCCTCACTGTTTTTAACCTTCCATTTTCTCTCTCTTACAATTTTTCAAGTATGAATACCAAACATGGTATCAAATCCGTGTTCATGTTTTTTGGCTAACCACCATTCATGATCGATTCTAGAAGCTTCCGATGAGATCAATAAATCAATATCTTCCTTTTCTATCTAATTCTTAGAACCCGTGAATTAGAGTTTCTTGAACAACTGTCTTGAATCGTTCTCTTCACCAGCGCACACCACGTGTTTGAGTCTTTGTCTCTCTCAAATTTATCTTGCAAACCTTGCAGAACAATGGTTACTGCATCACAGCTTCAAATTCTACAATCTACAATTGCCTCCCTCATTCCAACAATTGGAAATGCTGTCACTGCCAAGCTAGATGATCAAAATTTCATCATTTGGAATTTTCAAATGGAATTGCTGATCAATGTCAACAACATTATGCGCTTTGTTAATGGCACACAAAAATGTCCAGATCGTGTGTCATCTGAATCTGTAGCACGTAACTCTTCTCTACCTTCTGATGAGTATCTAGTCTGGAAATTCCATGATCAAGCACTGATGCAGATCATCACATCGACTCGTTCTCCTGCAGCTATCTCATGCATCATTGGGAGCAAGAGTGCTCAAGAAATGTGGCTTGGCCTTAAAGGCAGGTTTTCCTCTTCAACAAAAGCTTCAATCTTTCAAATGAAAACTGATTTGCAGATCATCAAGAAAGGATCAGAAAATATGACCCAATATCTGCAAAGGATTAAAGATTCAAGAGATATGTTAGAATCTTGTAATGTACTCTTTGGTGATGATGATTATTGTGATACTTTCCTTGAGAGATCTGCCAACAAAATTCAACACATTTAGGTGTGTCATTCGTGGTAGAGAAAACTCAATAAGTCTTAAAGATTTTAGGTCCCAACTTCTTAGATGAAAAATTTGTTATTGAACAGTCCTCTGAGGATAGTTTTGTTTTTGCCTTAACTATCACCAAGATTTTTGGTCTTGGTTGCAAGACTTGTCTCTTGGGAAAAATGGTGAAATGCCTTATACGTGTGGACATGTATCTTCCTAACACGAGGCCTTTTGGGAGCTCACATACTTTGAGTTTGGTTGTAACTCTAAAGTTAAGTGAGGTCGGATTGAAGCAATCCTATGAACGGTGACCCACTGGAAAGTTACTCGTGAGTTCCCATATCATGTTAGGGGAGTCAGGTAGTGGTTTGGTATCAGAGCTGGACCCTGACCAGAAATGTGCCAACGAAGACACTGGGCCCCAAAGGGGGGTGGATTGTAAGCTTCGTCTCTTCGGAAGAATGGTGAGCAATATCACATCACTCGAGGAGGTAAATGTGAAGTGTTTTATATGCGTGAGAACGTATCTTCCTTTCATAGTGCCTTTTGGGAGCTCATTGGCTTTGGATTTGGGATAAAGACGCAAGAATAGCCCAGGAAAAAACTGGAAGGTTAACCGAAACATCAAGATATGAATTCTTGGTTTCTCGTCCTTTTTACTTAGTTTTGTGATCATAGATCCACCCTTGGCTTAGTATAGAGTAGATGGGACATTGAACGGAAGAAAAATAATGAAAAGATTTTGGGATCGGGGTCGCCTAGGTCGGGCCCTGCGCGTAGACCCGTGGGCAGACCCGATTCCAAGGTAGACGAAGACTAATACATGTGCATGGTCCCCATGTGCAGAGAGCCTTACCGGCGCGTGAGGGTGCTTGCGGTGGCCTCTTGCCGTCCGGTCAAGATGAAACATGTCTATTTTTAAAGGTTGAATATAATGGTATAGATTTTGAGACAACTGTATATTGTTTGAGTATATTTATGAGTTCATGCTAATATATGCATATATTTAAAATTAGGAATTTAATATAGGAATTAAAGTATTTGGTTCATCTATTATGGAATTATGATTATTATAGGTATATGTTTACATATGCTTATCATCGGAGGCTTGTAAAATAAAGGAATGAATGTTTAAAGGTATATTTGATTGTATTATATGAATATTATGTGTTTTTTAAATTCTTAATAAAATCCTAAAAATAATGGAATATTAATTTAAGTCTATTTTGGGTCCTTAATGAATTATGATAAATTATGATGAACTATGATGGAATAGATGAATATTAAGGAAATGATTGAAGGCTTGATGTAAGTGATTATGTTTGAATTCTAATAAAGTTATGATGATTATGTAGATGATGATATGCTGAGGATATGATGAGGACATGATAATGATAACATGTTATATGTGATGATAATGTGATGAATGCTGGTATATTATAAGTTGACATTATGATAATCATAATATTACAATGATAAGGGATAATAATGATGTGACTATGGGTATTGTGTGTATGAATAATTAAAGGAAAGTTTAAGGTGATATATCTTAATGTGAGTTTCCAGAAACAAAATCGTGAGGGTTGGGTCCAAAGCGAACAATATCGTGCTAGGGGTGCGAGGTCGTGACATTGGTCCTATACATATTGCACCTAAGATCAGTTCTTCAAGTTCTTTCACTGATGTTAACCCAAGTACGTCACAATCATCTCAGGCCTGTTTTCAATCTGGTCATAGTGCACAAGGATGTCAACCAATAATCAAGGTCAACTTCAACAAATTTCTGGTAACTTCCAGAAGTTTGGATTCAATGGAGGTGATTAGAATAATGGAAAATTCAACAATGGCTACAAGGGTAATGATCACAAAGGAAAGAATAAAGAAAAATGGAATCCTAACTACAATGGTAATGGATCCAGACATTGGAACAACAACAACAACAACAAGAATGGTTCTAGTATTCTTGGAGCATCAAATCAACAATAATTATTTCCATCTCCCATCTGTCAAATCTGTGGAAAGAAAGGTCATATAGCGTAACGACCCGTCTCGAAAATTAGGGATAAGACAGTGATTAGTCAAGGATTAGTGAGCTTAGTCGGTGGATAGTTGGTTACGATAGGTTCGTTAGCGTAGAATGACGATTTTGCCCCTAGTTGGGTAAATAGTTGAATTTTAGTTCAGGCAGTCAAATGGACTTTGACCGATGACCGAGACGTAGTTTGGGACGTCACGAATCCGTAGACAGGTGGCACGCCCGATTCCGACATCCGAGGAGGAAGTTATGATGTTCGGAAGGTTGGGGGCATTACCGTAATTTGGTTAAACTAGGGGGAAAGAGTTGACTTTTTGTACGATTGGGTTTTGACACGTTGTGTAACAACCCGTACCTTCGGGAAGGGTAAAAATGTAATTTTATAAAGTTTGGTATATAAAGGACGATTTTGCCCTTGTGAATAGTAGATGAAAAGTTGACTTTTTGAATTACCGATTAGATGAGTGTTAACCCTTGACCGTGACGTAGTTTAGGACGTCACGAGTCCGAAGACAGGTGGCAGGTTCGATTCGGACAACCGGAGGAAAAGTTATGATGTTCGGAAGTTTGGGGGCGTTACCGTATGGATGAGTGTTAACCCTTGACCGTGACGTAGTTTAGGACGTCACGAGTCCGAAGACAGGTGGCAGGTTCGATTCGGACAACCGGAGGAAAAGTTATGACGTTCGGAAGTTTGGGGGCGTTACCGTAATTTTGAGTAAACGAGGAAAATGTTGACTTTTTGGAGGACTTGTGATTTTCACGTAGACCGAGGACCATTAGATAGGTCTCGACGTCCTGAGTTCAACGACAGGCGGCACGCTGTCATCGGACGTCGGACGGAAAAGATACGGGTCTAGAACGTTCGAGGGCAAAACGGTAATTATTTATACAAGGGGTATTTTGGTCATTTTCTTTCAGCCAATTGGATGAGGACAAGTGGCTTTGGATGAGGACAAGTGGCTGAGTGGGGTAGGATATTTATGCTTTGTCCATAGGATTGTGGACACGTGGGGGCACTGGATTGTTCTAAAAGGTTCTAAAGTGTGCACGGCCACATTTTGCTCAATTTGAACCGTGCAATCCTTCGAAGAACACAGAGAAACAGAGGGTGAGAAATTGAAGGAGATTGATCGATTTTGGTGCAAGGGTGAGTGAAGAGTGATTGGTGAGAGTGACAGGGAGTAGTGTTTGTACTGGTGATCGGGTTTTGGTGGTGAAATCGTGCACGGCGGCACGGTGGTGGTGCGGCGAAGGTTTGAGGAAACAGGGAGGCTGTGAGTTCGTGGTGGTGGCTACGCCGTGTGGTGGCTCAAACCACGACCGTGGGAAGTTCAGGAGGCTGCAGGGAGTCCAACGAGAAACGGGAGACGCGGCGGTGCGCACGGCGGAGACAGAATCGAAGGGTAAGCCTCTTTACTCTATTTTCCCGTGATTTTTCAATTCAAAAGTCGTGAGGGTAGGATGAGAATCGAGGGGATTGGTGAGTGCAGTGATGTTCAGGGAGGTTCTAGGAGTGGTGCAGGACGGTAGCCGTGACGGGGGCGTACACGGTGGAGCTCAGTCGACAGTGAGTACTCTGTACTCTGTTTGGCCGTGAATTTCAAACGGGAAATCGTGGGTTTAGAGAGTGAGTCGAGGGTTCCTGTGAGTTGTGTGTGACTCAGTGAGGTTGTGGGAGGAGTTTAGAATCGCCACCGTGAGGGGGGAAGCATATGACGGCCGGGAAGGAAAACAGGGGTCGTCTGTGTTTTCTTTCGAGCTTCAGTCGTGAAGCTGAGGGGTGAATCGAACCAGGAGAGTGAGGGGGATGGATTCCTGGTGTCTGGACAAAGCTGCAGGAGAAGAGAGGAGTGAAATGGTGGCCGGACGACAGAGAATGGCTCTCGCCGGTCCGGGTTGCAGCCTGGTGTGAACCGGGTTCAATCGAGGACGGAGATGCACTGTAGCAGGCGCGTGAGGCCCACGCGCAGCCACTTTGGGCGGCGCGTGGAGGCACGTGGAGAAGAATCCGGCCAAGCTTCCAACATGAGTTTGGTTCTAATTGTCCTAAGGAGTTTATTGGTGTGGTTTTCGGGTGAATCAGACGATGTTACGGAGTTGTTCGGGAATCCAGACGGTTGAGGGTTTAGGATTAAAATATTATTTAATTCCCGAAAAATTGGGGAAATTAGGATTAGGATCCTTGATGTATTTGTGACCCTATTTGGTGCATTTTGACAGGACGGGAGACACCCGAGACGGTCGAGGAGCGCACGGAGCACGACTGACTTGTTCTGATTTGTGAATGGACTCTTTCTTTCTTTCAAGCATGCCTAACTGTTTTATTGACGTTTTATGATCTTAAATATGTTTTTATGCTTTTGAATGATGATTATATGTGATTGATGAGTTTGCACGTTTTTCGAGACATTCCGAGATTTTGCACGTTTTTCGAGAAAAGATGGTTTTCGGATTTTGATGCCATAATTACGATTTCAACCTATAAATGTTTTCTGATGATGATAAATGGGTTATGAAATATGATTTGTGATTATGTGTGATTTCTGGGTATAAGAATGGATTTCCGGATTTGGGTTCGGAATGTCAGTTCGGAACGCCGGACGGGCTTCGAACCGGGGATTTCGAATTCGAGTTTGGCGATAGATTGCGAATTGATTGTACACTGGATATGGATTGGATTTGCTGGATCTAGATATTGGGTTTAAAGACCTGGATTGATATTGACGGGGGACGGGCCTGGATTGAGTTTAAAGACTCGGATATGTTGATATTACCCCCCATAGGCCTATTGAGTTTAAAGACTCGGGAGTTTAAAGACTCGGATTTCATTTAAGGCCTGATTGAGTTTAAAGACTCTGATAGGTCCAGCAGGTTTGATCGGAAATGATGATTTGATGCTGAAGCTATGATTTCTATATCCGTTTTATAGTGTTTCTGTTTCTTATGGTATTTTATAGTGTATCTGTTTCTTATGAGATTTTATAGTGTTTCTGTTTCTTATGATGTTTCATGTTATGATTTTCTAGTACTTCGTTGGGCATGCCTGTTTTAAAAACGGAGGGAACACGGATTCTTATTTTGCCTTAACCTTGAATTAGTGATAAACTGATTTTAAAACTTTTGGTTATTCTAGTCCACTCACACTTTTGGTTTTTAAATTTTCCCTCCAGGTCGTGGTGATAGTGCTGGGGTGAACGTTGAGGCAGATATTGAGGCATAGAGCTTACGACGTTCTTCCGTTGCGGGACTAGCTTTGTAGGACTTTTGTGCCCATTTTGTAGAACTATGCTCTGACTGACTGTTGTGTATATTTTACTCCTTCGTCTGATAGTTATGCTTATAGTTGTATGACGGTTGTTTGTTTTGTTTGATACTGTAAGTGTGATTGTCAAACGGGAGCAGGGTTCGTCCCGGGTATCGAGGCCATATTTGGGACGGGTCCTGACACGTTGACCTAAGACCGTTAGGTAGATCTCGTCGTCCTGAATTCAACGACAGGCGGCACGTGTTCATCGGAGTTAGGACGTGTGAGATACGGGTCTAGAAATGTAGTGGCATTATCGTAATTTTGGACTCAAAGGAGGGGCATTTTGGTCATTTTCACATTGGGATTTGTGCACACCAGATGAGGACACCTGGACTAGCTGGATTGGGACATGTGTTAGAAGGCTGAGGGGATGGTGACACGTGCAAGGGGTCTGGTTGGTTCTAGAGAACACGGCTCCAATTATTTGGCTTTGAGTTGTGTGTGTGTGTTCGAAGACAAGAGATAATAGAAAACAGAGAGGTGAGGCGGTGAGGATTTTGATCAATTCAGTGTGGGTGTGGGGTTATGTGACTTGGTGAGAGTGACAGAGAGAAGAAGGAGGAACTGGTGACTGATTGGGAGTGAAATCGTACACAAAATCACGGCGGTTGTGAGGTTCGATCTTCAGGGAAACAGAGAAGGTCGTGGGATATTGGTGGTGGTTGTGCCGTGTGTTGGTCCAACCCAGGCTGAGAAGGAGCTAGGATGACTGCAGGGGACTCAGTGGACACCGAGGTACACGGCGGTGCGAATGGTAGAGGACGATTTGACAGTAAAACTCAAATCCCCTGTTTTTCCCGATTTGCTTAAACCAAAAGTCATGGCTTTTGGGACTGAGTCGAGGGATTTGGTGAGTGGTGTGAGACTCAGGAGGTTCCTAGGAGTCGTCTAGGGTGGTTTCCGTGATGGGGGAGTTTGGGACGATGATCTAGGGGCTGTGTCGAGGTGTTATAATAAGGGGAATGGGTTGCCTAGGACTGGACGGTGAGAATGGTGAAGAGAGGAGTCGAATTGGTGGACGGACGGCGGAGAACCGGGAACGCCGGTTCAGACCGGTCGAGCTGAGGTAGACGATGATGAACAGTGATCGTGTGCAGGAGCGTGAGGCCCACGCGCAGCCATTTTGGGCGGCGCGTGGGGGCGCGTACGACGGTATTTGGAAAACGGTCAACTGAGTTTTGTTCTAAATGTCATAACGAATCCATTGGAATTGGTTTCGGGTTGTTCGGACGTCGTTTGAGGTTAGTTCCACAAGGTTGAAGGTTTAGGGTTCCGGTTCGCCACGTTTAGGACCCGGGGATTTTTGGGAAAAATTAGGAGAGTCTAAGTAGACGTGTTAGTGACGTTCTTTGGTGACTTGTGACAGGATCGGGACTTCCCGAGGAAGCTGAGGAACGTACGGGACGTACGGGGCGCGAGTGACGTGCCGGTGACTGTGAGTGGACCCCTTCTCTAAACTCGAGCATGCATAACTGTTTTTCTATAATTGTTTCATGATTTTACATGTGATTTCATGGTTATTTGAATATGCTATAACTGTTTTACTTAATTGCACATTTTTCGAGAAATAACGTATTTGGCACATTTTACGATAAAAGGTTAATTTCTGATTATGATGTTATAGTTTCGGGATTGTAAATGATAAATGATTTCTAATGATTCTAAAGAGATTTTGGGACATGATTTGATAATCAAGGTTTTCGATTTTGAAATCAGATTTCGGGAAATGGAATTTGATTTTAAAGTTGGAAAGTGGATTTCCGGATTTGGGTTCGGAATGACGGTTCGGGATGCCGGGAAGGGCATCAGACCGGTGATTTCGGATTCGGGTTTGGATATGGAATTAGAAAAGGTTTTCAAATGTTTTTGGATTGGATTTGCTGGATCTGGTTATTGGGTTTAAGGACCCAGATATTGTGATTGACGGGGGACGGGCCCGGATTGGGTTTAAAGACCCGGATTGAGTTTAGACTCGGGAGTTTAAAGACTCGGATATATTGATATTTCCTCCGTAGGCCTATTGAGTTTAAAGACTCTGATATCATTGAGGCCTGGATTGAGTTTAAAGACTCGGATAGGTCCAGTAGGTTTGATCGGATATAATATTGGTATCTATTGGTTTTACGAGGGGATGTTTTATGATATGGCTTTTATGATGCTTATGACATGATTTCTGTAACTGCTTCAATTCTATTTTTATGACGATCTTTATGTGAATTATAATTGTTTTCAGCAACTGGGTTATGCATGTGATTTCAAAACGGAGGACCAAAACTTTGGTTTGTTTATAAATTGTTTTCGAACTTTTATTCTTTCCGGTCCACTCACATTTTCTAGTTTTAACTTGCCCTCCAGGTCGTGGAGCTAGCGCGGGGTTTTGACGTTGAGGCAGCATCGGAGGCATAGAATATTTGAGAGTGACCCTGGAGTGCTTAAACTTTTCTGTTGTGCGTGTACTTTGTTTATTGGTTTTCTTTCCTTTGTATTTAGTACTATGCTCTGTACATACGTTTGACTTTGGGATGTTTAAAGTTTCTCCTGCGTCTGACTGTGTATTTTGGTGGTTTTTCGTGAGTTTACTTTAGTTGCGTGTCGGGGTGTCAGACGGGAGCAGGATTTACCTCGGTTTTCGGGGTGGAACCGGGGTGGGTCCTAACATATAGTTGAAGATTGCTATCACGTGCACCAAAATGATCATTCTCAAGATGGAGAGCCATGTCAAATTTTCTTGGAATATGGTCACCCAGCTCTCAACTGCTATTACAGGGAGAATTATTCTTTCCAGAGTTCATCACCACCATAGAATCTCACTGCCATGAGTGTACAAGGCCCTTTTTCATCTCAAAACCAAGAGTACTGGATAGCTAACACTAGAGCCGCATCACACATGACATTTGAGATGTACCAAATCCAAAGACCTTGTCCATATGCTTCTATTGATGCTATTACAATGGCTGGAGTCACAAGTTTGAAAGTGGCACATATTAGACACTTTACTCTTGTCACTACTCTACCTTCACCTCACTGTTTTTATTTACCTAAAGTTCTTCTTGTTCCACATATATAGTTAAATTTGCTTTCTGTTAACAAATTTTGTAACGGTAACCACTGTCGTTTTGTTTGTGATGATTCAAGTTTTCTAATACAGGACAAAATCATAGGGACAACTCTATTTTAAGGACTTGGTAGGGATCGACTCTATCCACTTCTCAGGTCCCAGACCTCCTCGTCAGGACCCAACTCTAGCACGATATTGTCCACTTTGGACCTCCTCGCCTTCACGGTTTTGTTTTCCAGAGCTCACGGTGCAATTTCCCAAGGGGTCACCCATCATGGAATTGCACCAGCCTCAACTCGCTTAACTTTGGAGTTCCAACCGAACCCAAAGTCACTGAGCTCCCAAAAGGCCTCGTGCTAGATAGGTGTGTGCCTATACCTTTAAGGCACACCGAAAATCCCATCCGAGACCATTCCCCTCGCAGGAATGTGGGATCGTTCACCTTTAAGAACCCGATCTTGGAAGCAAGAACGGTGAGTATGACGTGTGAGCTTGGAAATGCAAGATTGGTGAACAATCTCACATCGCTCGGGGAAGGAAAGGTGAAGTGCCTTATATATGTGGACACGTATCTATCTAACGCAAGGCCTTTTGGGAGCTCACTGGTTTCAGATTCCTTAGGAACTCTATAGTTAAGCGAGTTTGGACTGGTGCAATCCCAAGATGGGTGACCTATTGGGAAGTTGCACGTGAGCTCCCGAAAACAAAACTGTGAGGGTTGAGCCCAAAACGGACAATATTGTGCTAGATGGGTTGGGTCGTGGAATAATGGTATCAGAGTTAGACCCCGACTAGAAGTGTGTTAGTGAGGACGCTGGGCCCCAAGGGGGGTGGATTGTAAGACCCGATCTTGGAAGCAAGAATGGTGAGTAAGACCCGTGAGCTTGGAAATGCAAGATCGGTGAACAAACCCACATCGCTTGGGGAGGGAAGGGTGAAGTGTCTTATATGTGTGGACACGTATCTATCTAATGCAAGGCCTTTTGGGAACTCACTAGCTTTCGATTCCTTAGGAACTCCATAGTTAAGCGAGTTTAGACTGGTACAATCCCAGGATGAGTGACCTACTAGGAAGTTGCAAGTGAGCTCTCGAAAACAAAACCATGAGGGTTAGGCCCAAAATGGAAAATATTGTGCTAAATGGGTCGGGTCAAGAGAAATTTGACAGGACCCGTCCCAAATGGACTTTGATAATCATGTCCGGTCCTGCTCCCGTCTGACAAGTCAACTAAAGTATCGAAATTACCTTCAGTACTTGCCAGACAAGGGATAGTCATACTTATTTCCACTCATGCCTCTGCCTCTCGACTAGCCTCCATCTTCATGTCACGGCCGTCCAAACTGCTCGATCCCAAGCTACAAGCTTTTTTGTAAATTCTAGGAATCACGAATCCTCGAGAATAGGTCCCACGCGCCTCCACGTGCTGCCGCAAGCGGCTGAGCGTGAAACTCACGCGCTTGTATAGTACCATCAATGTTCATCGTCTATTTGAGTCGTTTAACTGTAAAACGGGTCACGCGACCCGGTTCCTGACCCGGTTAGAAATCCCACTTCCCTGCACCAATTCTCAGAATTAAAATCTCAAATCGATCCTAATCAAACCTAGAAAAGGATCCATGGTTTCAATTTTATGAAAACTTACCCGAAGGTGAGAATCATATTCTCCATTTCCGGCCTAATTTGCAATTCATCATTTCAAGCTTCCCTAAGCCTCAAAGTTCACATTGATGCCTTAATTCATCTCGCAATGGACCAAGGATCACGATTCCAACTTCAATTTCATTAATTAAACCCCCAAAATCAAAGTTTGAATCCATGGGTTCATAGGGATTTCTAGTTATCAGGGTATTTTTCTGGTTATCATCTCTTCATTCTTCTATTCTCATTATTCTCTCTTAATTCCTCTCAATTTCGCAGTTACTCTCATCTCTCAAGGATTTCTGTGGAGATTTAATCAAACCAAATTGTTCTGGTTTTCATTGTTTTGTTTTCCTAGCACAACACTCACATACACACGATTACACAACACCTAACAATTCTAACTTAAAGACATGTATTGCCAGCAATCAAACTATTAGCGTGACATATGTCACAATCCTGCAAAACCTGTGGTGACTCAGCACAGTAAGTAAAAGGACCAAATTGTACTTGCTTTCTCGAAATGTGCTCAAGAAAATTTATGAAATGCCCTTCAACCATTTAGACCCCTAACTTCCTCATCAGAACTCCGATTTCGACGTGCCACATGACTACGGACTCAGCGTCTCGAGACTTACGTAACGGTCCCCACGGAAAGTCCAAATAGCATCCTAGTCAAAAGTCAACTTTTGACCCATGAAGCCAAGGGTAAAATCCTGTTTTCCTTCTAAAATTTCCAAATTTCCTTTTTTCGAATTTCTGGGTCGTTACAACCTACTCCTCTTAAGGAATTTCATCCTCGAAATTCGAACGTATCTCTCCAACAACCATGGGGACTAATTCCATAGCGCTACCTTGGGTTTCCATTTGAACCCTCATTCACCACGCAAAATTGTAATCACTTTTTTCAATTTTTCGTCTCGTTCCGAGCCCAAATACAATACGGTGACTCATTCTGAGTCCTAAACCAACATCCACTATCAATGACACCATCGGTATATCCGATAACCTAGCAAAAACGTCTAGGTGAACCACATCTTATTAATGATCTACCAACACACACGAAACCATCAAACACGCATTCGGCCTAAGGAATTCACTAAACCATCTCATCCTAGGTCCAACTCGCCCATTCATGCTACATTTCTAGCCACTAGGCTCAAACACTATCAGGACCCACACAAGCCCAAGACGACCAAAGCGCAATAATCAACATCCGACCCCCAATATAGGGTCAATTCCATCATGAAATCTATCCAGGGATCTCATATACCCTCGTATCTCGTCTCATCACCAGGCCGTGCACGGGGCTCGCGTCTTGGAGGCATGACGTGGTAACACAAATTAGTAATCCAATGTTCTAATACCAATTTGACAGGACCCGTCCCAAATGGACTTTGATAACCGTGCTCGGTCCTGTTCCCATCTGACAAGTCAACTGAAGTATCAAAATTACCCTCAGCACTTGCCAGACAAGGGATAGCCATACTGATTTCCACTCATGTCTCTGCCTCTTGACCAGTCCCGATCTTCATGCCACGACCGTCCAAGCTGCTCGATTTTAAGCTGCATTCTTTTTTCGTAAAATCTAGGAATCACGAATCCTCGAGAATAGGTCCCACACGCCCCAAGTGGCTGCGTGTGAAGCTCATGCGCTTGTACAATACCATCACTGTTCATCGTCTCTTTAACCCATTTAACTGTAAAACGGGTCACACGACCCGGTTCCTGACCCGATTAGAAATCCCACTTCCCTGCACCAATTCTCACAATAAAAATCTCAAATCGATCTTAATCAAAACCAGAAAAGGATCTATGGTTTCAATTTTATGAAAAACTTACCCGAATGTGAGAATCATATTCTCCATTTTCAGCCTAATTTGCAGTTCATCATTTCAAGCTTCCCTAAGCCTCAAACTTCACGTTGATGCCTTAATTCAACTCGCAATGGATCAAGGATCACGATTCCAACTTCAATTTCATTAATTAAACCCCCAAAATCAAAGTTCGAATCCATGGGTTCATGGGGATTTCGAGTTATCTGGGTATTTTTCTGGTTTTCGTCTCTTTATTCTCCTATTCTCATTATTCTCTCTTAATTCCTCTCAATTTCACAGTTACTCTCCTCTCTCAAGGATTTTTGTGGAGATTTAATCAAACCAAATTTTTTTGGTTTTCATTGTTTTGTTTTCCTAACATAACACTCACATACACACACGATTACACAACGCCTAACAATTCTAACTTAAAGACACGCGTTGCCAGCAATCCAACTATTTAGCATGACATGTCACAATTCTGTAAAACCTGTGGTGACTCAGTACAGTAAGTAAAAGGACCAAATTGCCCTTGCTTTCTCGAAATGTCCTCAAGCAAATTTACAAAATGCGCGTCAACCATTTAGACTCGTAACTTCCTCATCCGAACTCCAATTTCGACGTACCACTTGGCTACGGACTCAATGTCTCGAGATCTACGTAATAGTCCCCATGGAAAGTCCAAATAGCATCCCGATCAAAAGGTCAACTTTTGACACATGAAGCCAAGGGTAAAATTGTCTTTTCCCGCTAAAATTTCCAAATTCCCCTTTTTCGAATTTCCAGGTCGTCATAACCTTTCCCTTTCATCTTCGCTCTAAAGCTCAAATACATTCTCAAATTGCCTTTCTTGGTAAACAAACCCAAATTCAGCTACGACACAAAAGGTTAGGCCACCTTTCAAACCTGATTGTAACTTCTGTATTGAATAAAGCACAAATCCTACATCCTAAAGATCCTTCCCAAAACATCTGTGAATCCTATCTATAATGAAAATTGTCTAAACAATCATTTTCAAGTTCTAGTTCTAAGTCTTCTTGTAACAACCCGTCCCGAGAGCCGGGATTAGTAGAGTGAATAAGGTATGATTATTGAGGTTAAGCAGTGGGTAGGTGGTCTCGATGGGTCCATGAGCGTAGAATGACGATTTTGCCCCTGGTTCGGGCAAATAGTTGACTTTTAGTTGGGAGGTCGATTTGAGTGTTGATCGGTGACTAGGACGTAGTTTAGGACGTCACGAATCCATAGGCAAGTGGCACGCCTGATTCCGACATCTGAGGAGGAAGTTGTGATGTTCGGAAGGTCGAGGGCATAACCGTAATTTGGGTAAATTAGGGGGAAAAGTTGACTTTTTGAATAATCGAGTTTTGGTAGGTTGACCTGGGATGGTTAGATAGTTCTTGTCGTCCTGAGTTCGATGACAGGCGGCACGTATTCATCGGACTTACGAGGCGAGAGTTACGGGTCTAGGAAATTTTGGTAAAAACCGTAAAAATGTGTAAAACTGGAGGGTATTTTGGTCTTTTTGGCTTCTGGAGATTTGTGCAGAGAAAGCAAAATGGACGGCTGAAATTGGGCCACATGGGTGAAGAGAGAGTGGGGGATGGTGACATGTGGCAAGTGTGTAGTGGGTTCTGGGGGATTCTAAGGTGTGTGCACGGTTCTATTATTGGGGTGTACCCGTGCCCGTGTTCGTGGTTGTGCGCAGAAGGAAACAGAAAACAGAGGGAGATCGTGAAGGAAATTGAGGGTGGTGGTGTGTGTGCTGACGAATTGTGAGTGTGTGAGGGTGATCAGAGAGTGAGAGGGAAGCAGTGAGAGAGGTTGACGGTGTGGTGGCTGTGTGTGAGGGTGTCGAGATCTGTGGGAAAATCAGGGGGGAAACAGGAAGGAAACCAAGGAATTTGTGAGAATTGTGGCGGTGGCAGCCGTGTACGGGGCAACTGAGTCCGTGGTGGTGTCGTGCGGGTTGCGAGGAGTCAACCACTACCAGCGGAGCTCACGACGGCGACTGGAGGCAGGATCGGGATTTCCCGAGGAAGCCGAGGAACGGGCTGGACGTTCGGGACGCGAGTAGGGCTCAGTACTGTTGTGGAGCTAGCGCAGGGTCTTGACGTCGAGGCAGTGTCCGAGGCATAGAAGTGACGTGAGGGATCCTAGAAGAGTTTAAAGGCTTCTGTGTGCGTGTACTTTATCAGTTTTTATTTTCCTTGTAATTTAGTGCTATGCTCTGTAAACGATAAGGTTGGGATATTTTGTAATTACTCCTGCGTCTGACTGGGTTAGAGTGAGTTTTACTTGAGTTTTGTGTCAGGGAGTCAGACGGGAGCGGGATTTACCTCGGGTTTCGGGGTGAAACCGGGGTGGGTCCTGACACTTCTGTTCCTTTTGAGATTATACATTATGATGTATGGGGTCCTTCTCCCAGTACCTACTTTGAAGGATTTAGATACTATGTTAATATTCTTGATGAATGTTCACGTTTTACTTGGATGTTTCCAATGAAAAATAAATCGGATGTTCATTTTATATTTGTTCAGATGTTTTAAATCAATTTTCTGTCAATCAAAATCTTCAAAGTGATGGTGTTGAAAGGGGGAAGAGGGAGGAGGGAGGAGGGAGGGAGAGGGGGGGGGGGGGGGGTGGTGTTGTGGAAGGGGAAGGGAGAATTCATTAGTAAAACCTTTCAGTCATTTCTGTCCAAGAAGGGCATAACACATCACATATCTTATCCCTATACACCTGAACAAAATGGACTTGTAAAAAGAAAACATAGGCATATCCTTGAAACAGCTATCACCTTATGTGAAACTTCAAAACTACGTGCTAAGTTTTGGTTTCATGCTTTTGCAATTACAACCTATCTCATAAACAGAACGCGATGTCCTATACTAGATATGAAATCACCTTTTGAATCCCTATGCAGTACACTGCCACTTATAACTCGACTAAAAGTTTTTCTTTTGCACTTGTTTTCCCTTACTACGTCCCTACAATAACACCAAACTACAACCTAAAACCAAAAAAAGTATCTTTCTTAGATATGCTAAAAATATAATGGATATGCCTATCATGATCCTATGTCAAAAATAATCTTTGTTTCTATACCTGTTTAGTTTGACGAAAAATCAATTTCCTTACTCTACTTTAAATTTCTTATCTCAAACCATCACTTCTCAGAATTCTGGTCACATACCACTTTCTATATCCTATTATGTCTTCCGTTCCTTGTTTCAAATCCATCCTGCTAGTACTCATTCCTCTAAGCTTCCTGTTGATTTTGCTCCTGGCATAGACAATGAGGTAAACACTTCTTCTACATCACATTCAAACTTAGCTATAGAATCAAACAGTTTGACATAAATTCAAGCAGGTCTCTCAGAAACTCAAGACTCAACATAAAATGGCTCATTCTCTACGCATCCCAGCAATACCACAGATAATGACTTTCAGCCTCAGCTTATGGAGGTTTTATTACCAATTACAGGTGTTAACATGTACCAAATGAAAACAAGGTCCAACAGTGGCATCTCGAAACCAAAGGCCCTTTTGTCTGGTCATACTTCTTCCTTTGAAGCATATCTTACTCGAGTTGAGCCTAATACCTTCAAACTGCATCTATTATTCCTATCTGGCAGCAAGCAATGCAGGAAGAGATGAATGCACTTTATAATCAAGATACATGGATCCTGGTTCCCTTTCCTTCCTCAAAGAATTTGATTGGATGCAAATGGGTATATAGAATAAAGAAAAACTTAGATGGCACCATTGCACGACATAAGGCAAGATTGGTTGCAAAGGGCTTCAGTCGGGAGCATGGACTTGATTACAGTGAAACCTTTAGTTCAATAGTTAAATCAACTATTGTCATATTGGTGCTTTCCTTAGCTGCTCATTTTCAATGGACCCTTAGACAACTTGATGTTAAAAATGCCTTTTTACATGGCGAGCTTAAGGAGGAGGTATACATGGCTCAACCTCCCGGTTTTGAAGACCCAAGTCATCCAAAATATGTTTGAAAGTTACAAAAGTCACTCTATGGTCTGAACAGGCTCCTCATGCATCGAATGAAAAATTTACAAGTTTCCTTCTTGAGTTGGGTTTTCAAACTACTTGGGCAGATTCTTCTCTCTTTGTCAAGAAAACTCCTTCTGCCTTGGTTTTCCTACTATGTATGTGGATGATATCATACCCACATGAAGCAATATTTATGTTGTCTCAGAAGTTGTCCCATCCTTAATAGCTGCATTGATATGAAGGATCTTGGTAAGTGCATTATTTTTTTGGACTCCAGATTGACTACGCTTCTACCGATCTCTTTATCTCTCAGTCAAAGTATGCCAATGATTTGCTAACCAAGACCTCTATGCTTGATATTTCAGATGTAGAGACACCAAGTGTCCATGGTTCATGAATAAAGAAGGATGATGGTTCTCTGTATAGCAACCCATCAAATTATAGAAGTATCATAGGTGCCTTGCAATATATGACATTCACAAGATCTGATATAGTCTTCTCTGTGAACCAAGTATGACAATTAATGCACTCCTTCAGACTCTCACTTTATGGCTGTGAAAAGAATTCTCAGGTATTTCAAGGGTACTCCACATCATGACATCGCATTCAAGTTTGGCTCACTGGATCTGATTACCTATACTGATGCAGACTAGGTAGGAGATCCCAATGACGGACGATCGGCCACATGAGTTATTGTTTATCTTGGTGAAAATCCAATTTCATGGATGTCTAAAAACAGACTACTGTCTCAGGGTCTAGCACTGAATCTGAATATCGAGTTTTAGCTATCACTACTACTGAAGTCTTCTAGATCATGCAGCTGCTCTGTGCACTTCACATCCCTCTCCTCAAACCTCCTTTGATTTATTGTGACAGTACGTTTTCAACAAGTTTATGTGCCAATCCAATTTTTCATTCTCGAGCAAAAGACATTGAGATTGATTATCACTTTGTACGAGAGAAGGTAGTTCGAGGCGATCTCAATGTTCAGCATATACCCTCAGGAGACCAGATTGATGATATTTTCACCAAAGCTCTCACTGATGATCTCTTCTATTTGCACTCATCCAACCTGATGCTTGAAGCCTCTTGTTCATCAGTTTACAGAGGAATGTTAACAGTGTGATGATTCACGCACTCCTTTACTCTTCATAATCTGATGCAGCTGCGATGCAGCTCATATTCTGGTGTTGTACATATGCCAAAGTGAGTGAAGACGTTTGACAGCTCTCCCAAGATTAGTTAGAGTTTCTTACAAGAAACGGTTAATGTAGTTAGACTGTTAGTTGAGGTTTCTTAGCCTCCAAACTACAGCTTCTGTATAAATAGAGTAGTATATAAGCTTGAATCAATGTAATTGAAAAATTAAGATTGTGTTGTAAAACAAGCAAGTAAATCAATCAAGTTCAATATCTTAACAGATTGTCTCTTCTTCATCATTGTTCCTCACTGTTTTTAACCTTCCATTTTCTTTCTCTCTTACAATTCTTCAAGTCTGAATACCAAACAGACTACAGGAAGGAAAGAAAGCCCTTACAATTTGGCGCGATGGACGATATATACACCAACCAAACACAAATGAACACAAAACACGAAACCAACTAGGAATCCAAATTTAACACTTTGCAAATAGAAATATTAGACCATACTCTGGTATTTGAGGTACAATTTAATGATAATCAGCATCCAACGGAGTTCCTTCAATTCTATCATTCTATAACACATGAAAACAGAGATAAAAAAAATAAAATCAGACAGATAAGGAAAAAGAGATAAGTTCATGCAAATGAAAAGGAGAAAATGCTATTTATGTAGAGCGAAGAAATATTTGTAATTGTGTTGTACGACAAATGAATGCAAGTCCGAATAAGGAACCATAGATGGAAAGAGATGCAAATTCCATTTATTCACTGGCTTTATTAGATAATAAGCATACATGTTTGAGTGTTCTGTTATCAAGTACGAAGTATTTTTTTTTAAGCAGTTTTAATAACCTCATTTGGATATTATGTGCTTGAATCTCAAGATGTATTAAAAGCGATACGACAGTACGCATGGTACCCAGCAGATTTGTAAATTATTTTACCTATAAGAAGTCCAACAAATAATAACATTTAGATTTAGCAGAGGAGTAAAGATGACGAAAATTGTGAAATAGATAGTTCCGATAATAAGATTTCATGATGACTTGAAAAAATAGACATTAAACTTTGGGTAGTTTTTCTTACCAATTCATCTACTAAAATACAATGCGATCCACCAAACTTGTTGGGGGTTGTAAAAAACTTTGGTCTCTAAGTTATGCATATCCCAATTCGGAGTTTTTTGAACTGTTGAAAGGGCACCAAATCACAAACGGGAACTATTTGTTGGAATGTGATAAAGATGATATAGGCTTATAAGTTACAATGTGTGTGCATATATAAGCATGGAGATACATCATAACATTGGTGTGCCAATATATATGTGATCAAGTGAGACATCCTCACATAAAGTCACAACTATTCACCAAAGGATATGACTCCTTGATTTTTGTCTTCAATCTTGATATGCTTATTCTCCCTTGGCATCACCACATTGTAACAAACAATTTAACGACATACAAGAGATTCTAAACCAACATTGGTATTAGAGCTTGATTCTGATTGTGCCAGAAGGGAGAAGGAACCAAATAATAATAATGTCATGTGAGAATTTATGCCCTGTAAATTTTGAGCACCGGTATCAAAAACAATTTCGGCGACCATCTACTTTGTTACTTGCATTTGCTTTGAAAGCTCAAAAGTTGGAAATTTTTAATAAGACTTTGGAAAAAAAAAACTTAATAATCTAATAATGGCTATATAAGACTAATAAAAATTATAAAATGACTTTGATATAATAAATATATGACATATAATATAATACAATATGGTCAGATGATAACTAATAATATAAAATCTTAAACATAAATAGATATTAAAATAAAATTTTATTGATAATTTCATACCAATATTAATATGCTCAATTAATTTCACATAAAATAAGAAGATATTTAGCTAATTCAGTCACATATTTCTTTTCTGGTCATAGAGTACAGATTAATTAATAATAAATTAAAAATATATTTAAGATGAATAAAATTATATATGTAAGGTATTTGAAATAAAAATAAAAGATAAAGATAATAATAATAATAATAATAATAATTATTATTATTATTATTATTGTTATTATTTACTTATAAATTAGAAGTATTTCTTAATATGCCATTTAGTCCAAGAAAGAGTTGAGAAGTCTTTTTAAATTAGAATTCTTTCGTAATAATGTGTATTTATTTATAAATTATAAGTCTTTCTTAATATGCTATTTAGCCAAAAAAGAAGTCTTTCTCGATATAATAATAATAATAATAATAATAATAATAATAATAATAATAATTTATGCCATTTAGCCTTCCTTAATATATATTCATTTATCTATTTATTTTATTTTAATTAATTTATTATTTTATTCCTAAAATATCTTTTCCACACTACAATTTTTCTTTATTATCTTCCTCATTCTCTTTTCTCTCCGCGAGAACCTCACCTCCCTCATTCTTTGCGATCTTGACGCTGTCAGCCAATTTCACGATTATAGAGATCGATCTATCACCTCTGTTGTTGATGCAACATCTGTCATTAACGCCTCGCTTAATTAATTACTCTTATTACCTCAAAATTGTTAATAAGTCGGCTACCTAACACAATAGCAAAATGAATAAACGAACATATATAATCTCGTAGTTTATATAAAATATTCTTATTAATAATTGAATGAGAAAAAAATCTCTAATTTTGATGAATTTTTGTAGAGATAATTGTTGAAAAAGGAACAATCAAATGGTTGGTTAAATTGTAACATAGTATTATATATAGATTAATATCCTTCTGGCAATATCATAAAAGTTGCCAATTGCGTCCCCTGTTCGAATCACTAAATTGGTTCCATATATTAGCTTTTGTTCATTTTCCTTATTAATTTCCTATTTCTTACTTGTGACGGTTTCTTTTGGTGGAAGATAATCTTTTTAGAGCCATATTAAATATTACAAATTTGGTTATTAATTTTGCATAATTTTAGTTATTCAGATTTTGTTAGTTTTTTGTTATTTAGATGCATTAATTTATTATATTGTCTTACAAGTCTTATTATCATTATTTGATTTTAATACTATGTTTGTATTTTCATTATAATATAATATCATCTTTTATATATAATATTTTCATTTTATTCGACTGTCGACCAGCTGTCCACACATACACCAGCATTACGTACAAACCGGGAGATGTCAAGCTTAAAAAATTAAAGGCAATGCAAGCACGGCATGCCATGGCAACTATCACAACAAGATTCAACTATTCAAGTCAAGGAGAAAAAAATATATAATTAATATATTTATTTGTTTAAAAATGACTATAATTATAGGCCATTTTTCAATATCCACCACATTTTGAGATAGATAGCATTCAGATTATCTATATCGGAGAAAGGTGCATTGGGTATAATAGATAGCAGCCACATTTAAAAATGACTGATTTTTTTTTTTCCTATCTAATTAATACTCTTGAAAGGTGCATTGGGTATAATATATCTATGTCCACATCCAGATTGCCTATATCTATATATATGATCAAAACACTATCTCAGATAAATTAACTTTCAAATTGTTAATTTTATCATGATATATATTCTATTTTTCTCAGATACATGACTTAAATGAAAATGCTTGTAATTTTGTTTTAAAAATAACGAACTAAAAAATTTATATATATTGAACAATAGTAAAAAATTATGTGATTCTATATTTACCATGTTTTTTAATTTACTGTGATGAACTAACTTATAATTTCAACTCTAATAAATAATAATAATAATAATAATAATAATAATAATAATAATAATAATACCTATTCATAATTACCTCGTTATTTTTAAATATATATATATATATATATATATATATATATATTTTAATCCCTGTGAGGCTGTGATGAGCGCAAGTGTGTGGTGTAAGCTTTGATTTGCCTATAAATAGCCATGCATGAATGCGTCGTAAACAAACCAAAGCAAAACCCAAAGTATCATTAGAAACTCGTCATAAAATGGCATTCATCCCCTCCAATCCTTTTTGTCTGAAATCAAAAGACACCACGAAATACGTTCTTTCCACTGATGGCGCGGCTCTCCAAGCCATCGGAGAAGAGCAGAGCATATACACCAAGGTTCAAGTGACGAAGGCATCATGCGGCCAATTTGTGAGCATAAAATCCTGTTGCAAAGACAAATACTGGAGACGAGCTGGTGCTGAGGAAAAAGAGATTGTGGCAGAAGCTGAAGCGCCAAACGAAAGTCAATCCACCTGGTCGTCTACATCGTTCGAGCCCATAACCGTGAGCCAGCAAAGCAACCAAATTTACTTGCGTCACGTGGGACTCGATCGCTTTGTGAGGCCGGACACACTAAGCGGCCGCCCTTCAGTCCTCGTTGCGGAAGACAAAAAGGCTGACCTTAAGGAAGCGAATATCTTCTCTTTCCATATATGGAGTGTAACGACCCGTCCCGAATTTCAGGATTAGATTAGTGACTAATCACGATTAGTGAGGCTAATCCGTGCTTAGTTGAGCGAAATCGGACGAACGATGCAAAATGACCGTTTTGCCCCTAGGCGTGGGTAAAACGTTGACTTTTCAATCGGGTGGTCAACCGGACTTTGACCGATGACCGTGACGTAGTTCGTGACGTCACGAGTTCATAGACAGGTGGCACGTTCAATTCCGACATTCGATGAGGAAGTTATGACGTTCGGAAGTTTAGGGGCAATTTGGTAATTTTGGTTAAAAGGGACCAAATATTTGACTTTTTGACCGGGATGTCCGATGGCCGAGGGCCGAGGACTATTACGTAGATAAGGACGATACGAATCCATAGACAGGCTGTCAGGATCCACCCCGGTTTCACCTCGAAAACCGAGGTAAATCCTGCTCCCGTCTGACACCCCGACACACAAAAGTAAGCCACTAAACGGCACAATCAGACGCAGGAGAAACTAGAAACATCCCGAATTTAAAAGTTTACAGAGCATAGTACTAATACAGAAGAAAGAAAACCGTTAAACTAAGACACGCACACAGAAAAATTAAAACAGTCCGGGATCCCTCTCGTAACTTCTATGCCTCAGACGCTGCCTCGACGCCGAAACCCCGCGTTAGCTCCACGACCTAGAGGGCAATTTAAAACAGAAGGTCTGAGTGGACCATAAATAAAAGAAAAGTTTCTAAAACATTTATAAGAAAACCGGGTTTAGCCCTCCGTTTTGAAACCACATGCATAACCCAGTTATCAAAACAGTTATAAACCATGTAACGATCCTCATAAGAACAGAAACACTATAAAACACCGTTAGAGAAAGCATAGTATAAACATCATAAAACCGTATCATAAACCAGGAACATCAAATCATCATTTTCCGATCAAACCTGCTGAACCTATCCGAGTCTTTAAACTCCCGAGTCTTTAAACTCAATCCAGACCTCAATAATATCCGAGTCTTTAAACTCAATCTGGGTCTTTAAACCCAATCTGGGCCGGTCCCCCGTCAATCAATATCCGGGTCTTTAAACCCAATATCCAGATCCAGCAAATCCAATCAAAACAATTTGAAAACCATTTCCGACTTCACATCCAAACCCGAATCCGAAATCACCGGTTTGATGCCCTTCCAGTATCCCGAACCGTCATTCCGAACCCAAATCCGGAAATCCACTTTCCAACTTTAAAACCAAATCCCGTTACCGAAATCCGATTTCAAAATCCATTTATAATCATTAAAAACCAATTATAGATTGAAATCCCAAAACCATGGCATTATTCTCAGAAATCGACATTTCTCGTAAAATGTGCCAAATACGTTATTTCTCGGAAAACATCATAAATCCAACAATCATGAAATCACATATATAAAACAATTATAGAAAAATAGTTATGCATGTTCGAGTTTAAGGAAAGGGTCCACTCATAGTACCAAGCCCTCAATCGCATCCTGAACGTCCCGTATGTTCCTCAGCTTCCTCGGGAAGTCTCGATCTTGTCAACAACCACCAACGTACGTCACTAACACATCTACGAAGGTCCACCTAATTTTTCCCCAAAAATACCCGGGTCCTAATCGTAACGAACCGGAACCCTAAACCTTCACTCTCGCGGAACTAACTTTAAACGACGTCCGAACAACCCGAAACTAGTTCCATTAGACTCGTCATAACACCCAGACCAAAAACCCTGTTGTCCGTTTCCCCAACCGCCGCCGCACGCGCCCCCACGCGCCGCCCAAAGTGGCTGCGCGTGGCCCTCACGCGCCAGCTACAGTGTCACCATCTACCTCGATTCGACCCGGTTCGACACAGTCCCTGCAACCCGAACCGGCGTGAGCGGTTCACCGCCGTTCCGCCACCAAAACTACTCCTCTCTTTACCAACTGCTTCGTCCAGACCTAAGCTACCTATTCCCCTACTCCAAACACCTCGACTCAGCCTACAACTCGTCGACTAAAGCTCGAATAGAAACCCGAACACCTCCCATGTTTTCCTTCCCGGCCACCCAGGTCTTCCCCCGTCACGGTAGCTAGCTTAAACCAATCCTAGGACCTCACTGAGTCTCACCCAACTCACCAGAACCGTCGACTCAACCCCATACTTCACGACTTTCGATTTGAAAATCGACGGCAAAACAGAGCATCGAAAGGGAAATAAGAAATTACCTGTCCTCCGGTCGCCGTCGTGGGCTCTACCGTGGCAACACAACTCCTCCAGTCCACCTCCAGCCTCTGGACACCTCCACCAGCTTCGATTGATCGAACACGGCCGCACCACCACTCACAACTCCTCTATGTTCTCTGTTTTCCCCCTGGTTTCCCGTGGCTCACAACTCACCCACACACAACCACCACACCTCCAACCATCCTCTCTGTCTCCTTCTTGATCTCCGATCACTCCTCACACACTCACAAACTCACATCTTCACCAAGCTTGATCGATTTCTCCCCAATTCCTAGTCTCTGTTTCTCTCTGGGTCGAAGAACACACACATAATGCACGGTTAACCCCCAAATTATTGGACCCGTGCACAAAATGCTGGAACCCTCTAGTTCCCCTACACGTGTCACCATCCTACCCTTCCTCTCACAAATGGCCCAATCTCAGCCATCCAATTTCCCTCTCTGTGCACAATTCCCCAGACAACCAAAAGACCAAAAGACCCTTTCTTTTAACCCAAATTTACTATTATGCCACTAATTTTCTTGACCCGTAACTCACACATCGTAAGTCCGATGAATACGTGTCGTCTGTCATCGAACTCAGTACGACGAGATCTATCCAACAGTCCTAGGTCAACGTCTCAAAACCCGATCATACGAAAAGTCAACTTTTCCCCTTAGTTTAGTCAAATTACGGTTATGCCCTCAACCTTCCGAACATCATAACTTCCTCCTCGGATGTCAAAATCGGGCGTACCACCTGTCTACGGATTTGTGACGTCCTAAACTACGTCCTGGTCACCGGTCAATACCCACTTGACCGTCTGAACTAAAAGTCAACTTTTTACCCGAACTAGGGGCATAATCGTCATTCTAGGCAATCGACCTTCTCGGGACCAACTAACCCCCGATTACTCTCACTAATCTCCTCTTAAACACTTCCTTAACCCTACTTCCCGGGATGGGTCGTTACACAGGCGGCACGCTGAAATCGGACTTCGAACGGGAGAGTTATAGGTCACGGAAGTTCGATTTCACTATGCACGTACTTCGAGGCGATGATGAGGTGGCCTATTCTGATTGGGCCAGATATTTTGAGTGGGTCCCATGGTGTCACTCATCCTATTGGTCAATACCCCTAATTTGTGGATCTACTAAATTAAATAATATTATAATAATTATTATATAATTAATCCATATATCCTTAAATCCTAACCATTCATTACAAATTTATCTTTAAATCCCCACCCTTCACTTAATCCTCACTCTCCTCATCAGTTCAACATTTTCTCCTTCCCCAAACACACAAAAACCCAAACCCCCCTTATCCACCATTTTCTTCATTTTTCTTCTTTGTTCTTCGAACAAGCACACACACACATACCACCATTCCTCATGTGCTTGTGTGTGACCGTGAGTGAGGTGATGAGAGGCTGAGGATGGCAAGCCACGGCGGGGGATGGCGGTGGCGACGGCGGGAGCTCGACCGTGAGGTATGGAAATATTCAAAAATTCAAAATTCGGTTTTATTGCTTTTTGTTCGATTCTATGACCTAGGTTAGGTTTCTGGGGACCTAGGGTGAAGGTTGGGATAGGTTTTGAGGTTGGGGATGGCCGGAAACGACCGTGGACGGCGGAGGAAAATACCTCCGCCATAGCCGGATTGAAGAGCACGCTTTTGGTGGTTTTTCCTTCGGTTTTTTATGTCTAAATGATTAGAAATAGGATTAGGATCATATTAGGATCAAAATGGGATGAAATGGACCTAAAATCGGTCCAAAAACCGGAGAAAACCGAGGTTGAAGATGAATGAACAGTAATATGAACAGTAACATGAACAATGTGCTGGAGGTTGAAGACGATGAACCGTGTTTTTGACCTTCTAGGGGCGCGTGGACCATAATTTGGGAAAGTGTTCAACACGTGAGCAGGGTACTGTCGCTGGAAACCCTCACGAGACTTCACTCGTCCCATCAGGGTCACCTATGGGTTTAAAAGGTTTGTTGCATACACTAATTACAATCGCGTTCCCTGCGAAAATGGCATTTTCAGTGGAGCCGAGCGTACCGGCTAATCACGATATTTGTCGTGGACTTAAGGAGTGTTAGTGGAGAATGGTATTGCTCTAAATAGTGGATTACGGTGGTGAACTGTTCAGTGACAGAGGTTGATTATCGCTCCGTGGGAGCAGTAGGGATAGCTGGCGAGTAGATTGACAAATTGACCGTGGGTGTTAGATGAGAAGAACCATCAAGCCGAAAAGTCGACTGGATGGCGGCTTGAAGATGTTAGCCCTAGTGGGAGTACGTGTTGTAACCTGGTAGTTGGAGGTTGGAATGTGTCGGGAAGTTATACTATAAGGATCTAAAATTAACTTACTATAACTGTCCAGTCAGAGTGAGCGACGGGCGAGATTGGCGAGACGTTGACATTTTGTCTCTAGTGAGACTTACCAGCCGAAGCGTGGTTGTGTCGGAAGTGTACTATTCCACGGGGTACCCTCGTGTGTGTGCAACGAACCGAGTCGTGGGACCTACTTGGATACCCACAGTTTGGTTGTGGAATTGGGACAATTTGAATTTCGAATTGGGACAATTTGAATTTCGAGGACGAAATTCCTGAAGGGGGAAGTTTGTAACGACCTGTCCCTAATTTTAAGGATTAATTAGGGATTAATGACGGATTAGCCTCACTAATCAGAAACTAATCGAGGATTAAACGAGGATTAACAAACGTTCAGGGCGAAATTACGATTTTGCCCCTAAACGAGGGTAAAAGTTAACTTTTTACCCGGGAGGTCCAATGGTCGAGGGTCGAGGATAGTTACGTAGATCGAGGCAATACAAATCTGTAGATAGGCAGCACATCGAAATCGGGCGTTGGACGGAAAAGTTACGGTTCACGGAAGTTCCAACGCGTTATTGCTTGTTTTACGAGACGAGGGCCATTTGGCATTAGTGGGGCCCAAATTTTTAGGACAGGAACAATGGATGAATGACAAGTGCCATTCATCCATTCCCCATCATTTCCCTTCATGCATATCCTTTCCCCGTGTTCGATCATTTTTCCACCAAAACCCAACCAAACCTGATCACCCTTTCAACCCCAATCAAACCCTTCCCCCATATGATCATGTGTGAGGCCCAGAGAGTGAGGTGAGGATGTTTTGGATAGTGGCTGGGCATGGATGGCGCCGTCGTGGACAGCGGAGGCAGCATCGTGCAAGGTAATCGGTTTGCCTGATTTCTTCTATTTTTGATTTCTTACGCTATGGACCGTTTTAGTTGCTTGTAATGGGTTTGTTAGGTTTCTAGGGACGTTTTAGGAAGGTTTTGGTGGTGGTTCACGGCTGAGGAAGCCCTGGAGAAAAACTGGGCAAACTGAATCGTGAGGGCAAAACTGGACCGTTGGGTTTTTGTAGGATTTAGGTTGTTTGGTTTGCACATTTAGGTTTCTAAAGATTAAATAGGAAGAATGGAATTGGATTGGAGGAAAAGGGATGAAAATTGACCGATTTATGGGCCTGGCCCGGTCAAGCCGTTCCAGTTGGGCCGGATTTGCAGAGAAAACCGGACCAGCTAGTCGGACTGGTCGGCTGAAGGTTGAAGGAGACACTGTGCACTGGCACGTGGCTCCCACTTACAGCCACTTCAGGTGGCGCGTGGGGGAGAGTTTGGGGAAAGTTTCAACATGTAATTTCATCTATTCGATGTAACGAACATTTTGGGACTGATTTCGAGTCGATCGGACATCATCACAATATAGTTCGGGCTGTCCGAAGGTTTAGGACCGCGTTTAAAAATAGTTAAAAATCCCAGAAAATTAGGGGTCTTTAGTGAAGGGTTAATTAAGTAGTTATTAACCCTCTAAAGTGATTTGGACAGGTTTGGAAAGCCGGAGACAGAGATTAACCCAGGAAGGCGTACGGCGCGAGGATCGAGGCGGTAGCTCGGACGTTCTGTGAGTGGACCTTCTTTTATAAATCGATGCATGCATAAATGTTTTATAAGTATTTTAATACATGTTTTGTGATTCCTTGAGTGCATTTTTGTGTGTGTTTACGTATTGGCACGTATTTCGAGGTTTTCAATTATATATGTGCTTATACGCGTTTATGGTTCGGTGTTCGATGAAATAGTTTTGAAAAGTAAAACGACCCTTTTGGTCTTGGTTTTGACTCAGCATGAGACCCATTTGGATTTAGTTTGACTCAAGCATGTGGCCCTATTGATGACCTACGGGTCTTAGTCGTAGTCGCAATGGGTGATGTGTGCACGACGACGGACGACGTGACGCTCGCCTCCGGGCTGGGGATGTGTTCCTTCCGGAGAGGTCATGATGCACGTTATGTGGTCGCGCAGCCACTGGAGGCTCAACTTCAGAGTACTGACAGTATCGAAGATCGGTCGGTGGCGTGTGCACCATGCTCTAGAGATGGTCGCGGTAGTGATATGTTCACGGCAACATACCAGGATTGAGAGCGGTCCTGGACTGATGGTTGCACACATCACTATGATCGAAATCGTGACTGCCCCTAAGATGTCGGGCTCAATGCCCAGTTAATTTGAGTTCGGGCTTGATGCCCAGTTATGGTGAAATCGGGCTAGAGGCCCCGTTGAGTCATACTTGTGTTATCGGGTGTGAGTCCCGTTTATGGTTTTTCTATAATAGTATGTATATACCCTCCTTAAAAGCGTATTAATTGGTCTCCTCCAGACGTCGACCTAGAGAGTCACGATCCACTACCTAGAATGCGTGTTCCCCATATGGAGCCCATTTCAGGAGTGGGAGTTATGATGTGGTTCAGGAACAAATCCGGAGAGATGCTCGGACTGGATCCGAAGAGAGAGCCTCCTAGATCTAGAATTCCTAGGAGTAGACTCGGAGTGAGATCCCGAGTAGTATGCATACTTATATATAGAAATCGTGACATATATCGGGGATTAGTTCCCTTGGGGTGAGACCCACGTGTGTTGGATTTGGGCTGAGACCCTATGTTTCATGCTTTGAGAAGGAAACTCGTTATGGGTTCCTTATTTTGAATTTTGGGCCAAGGCCACGTGTTCTATATTTGAGAAATGGTTTTCGAATGCATGCATATACTTTTAGTGAAGGGCATAAAGATCTTTTTATGAAAAGTTTTATAAATTATTTGTTTTTGTCCACTCACAGCTTTCGTGTTTTGAATGCCCTTTAGGTTGATCGCGGATGCGGGCTGTAGTAGAGACGAGACATCAAATTCCTCCTCCTGATCCCGGCGCTCTCTGATAGTCCCAGTTGGGAAAATGACGGAATTATCCCTGGTCTGACACTTCGTGTCAGACGGGAGCAAACACGTCACACGTTAATCCCGGGGGTTTAGGACGGGTCCTGTCACTTGTTCCCTTGAGTTTCACTTCAGGAAATACTCATTCTGAACCAGAACCTTTACCACAGGCACTTGACATACCAAGTTCTAGTTCAAATGCAGGAAATCATTTTATTTCTAACTCAAATTCATCTCCTAGCACTGGTTCAAGCAGTTCCTCAGGACAGCATGGAAATAATACTCCCGTGAAACTGAGAAGTCTCTGTGATATGTATGCCAGATGTCACATGAGCATGATTGAGCTTGAAAATTTCAGAGATACAGATGATTGAGAAGAATGAGACATGGGAGCTAATGGAGAGACATATTTCTAAACCAGTGATTGGAGTCAAGTCAGTGTATAAGACAAAGCTAAATTTGGATGGTTCTATGTAGAAACATAATTCCAGATTGGTTGCAAAAAGGTATGCTCAGAAACTAGGAGTTCATTTCAATGAGACATTTGCACCAGTTGCAAGATTGGATACAATAAGGATCCTAGTTTCCTTAGCAGCACAAATGGGGTGGGAATTGTTTCAACTTGATGTGAAATCAGCTTTTTTGAATGGAATCCTATAGGAAGAGGTCCATGTGGATCATTCTGAATGGTTTGAGGTTCAAGGGAGTGAAGCCAAAGTCTACAAGCTACACAAGGCCCTCTATGGTCTCAAACAGGCACCAAGGGCCTGTACGAGAGAGAGATACCTATCTATTGAGTTGTGGTTTTGAAAGGAGTACCACTGAGGCTACCTTATATATAAAGGTCAAGAAGGATGAAGGAACCCTAATTGTGTCTATCTATGTGCAATGTTACACAGGTGATAACACAAGTATGATGAAAAAATTCAAGCAGGATATGATGGGGAAGTATGAGATGACTAGCCTATGACTGCTACATCATTTTCTAGGTATGGGAGTGCTACAGTCCATAGAAGGGATCTTCATACATTAGAGAAAGTATGCCTTGACCTTATTGGGCAAGTTTGGCCTTAAAGACTGCAAACCTATGAGCATTCCCATTACTACAGGTGATAAACTACAAAGAAATGATGGTAGTGAAGCTGCAGATGAGCAACAATACAAGTATATTATAGGAAGTCTACTCTACCTAATGGCCACAGGACCAAATTTGATGTATGCCTTTAGTCTGTTATCAAGATTTATGCATAATCCTACCAATACTCACTATAGAATAGCTAAGAGAGTTCTAAGATATGTCCAAGGAACTTTGGATTATGGGATAGCATAAAAGAGGGGGAATGCAACCATTCTTGTTGGATAATTTTATAGTGATTGGGGAGGATCTATAGATGACATGAAAAACACATCTGGATATACTTTTACATTTGACAGTGGAGTTTTCTCTGAGCATCAATAAAACAAAACATTGCTGCTCTCTCTAATGCTGAGGCTGAGTATGTGAGTGCTTTTTAGGCAACTACACAAGAAGTATGGTTGCGATTTTTACTTAGTGATCCAGGAGATGAACAAGTAAAGGCAACACCTCTACTGTGTGACAATATGTCAGCCATTGTTATGACTAAAAATCCTGTCTTTTATCAGAAGACTAAGCACATCAATAGAAGATGACATTACATCAGAGATGCAATTCATAATGGAGAGATATCCATTAAGTACTGCATGACTGAAGATCAGGTAGTAGATATCTGCACTAAAGCTCTATCCAAGGAAAGGCTATGTTTCCTAAGAGGCCTCATAGATGTGGTTCCAGTGAATAGTTTAGGAAGGGTTGTTGGAAGATAAGATGCCCACTGCAGCTGATTTGGCAGTGTGCCAACTATCAGTTCGTGGAGAGTGTTATGACAAGGAAGAAAGAATGAATGTGTGAATAAGTGTGTAAAGGAATTTTGTTAGGAATTGAGTGACGCGTAAGAGTGAGGTGCAAGTCAGGAGATGTCACTATTATTTCTAATAGAATCATGTGATGAGTATGTGTGTGTGAGGAGTGTGACTTGATATAACTAATGTAATGCATTCATTCAATGAATGAGAAGAAAAATATACATTGAGGGATCAAAGAGTTATCAGGCCTCAGAGAATTGCTAATCCATTTCAATCCAGCCTTGAGAATAAAATAGAAGATCCTAAGAACTACCACCATATGAGCTAGTCTCATTTCATTTCAACTAGAAGATTGAAGATCCGAAGTGTACCTAAGTTTGTTACTCTGCAAGCTTGTTTGGATTGAACGGAGTGTCGAAGACAATCACCTCTGATTTGATCGATTGCCAATAAGCCTCATTACCCAAAAATAAAAATACACCCAAAACCTTTAAATTTGGCAGTTCAGTTATAAGCCCAAAAACCGTACTTTATGTTGCTCTAATGTAATAAATGTTTTCATGGAAGTTGTTCACCTGCTCAATATTTGTATAACATATCGAGATTTCAACTTCATTGGATTACCATAATACCATAGTTTCCTGTAATCAGTTTATGGTCATTTGGACACATTGCGCATCCACGTACACTTGCGGTTTTGTTTGGGTAAATTCATTAGTTTTAATAAGAACGGTATGTAGATATATCCACTAAATTCGCTCTTCAAGATATACACAGACATCCACATTCCTATCTTCGAAAGTATTTAATTAATTTTTTTTAAAACAATAAAATCAATGATCCAAGTGAATTTTCGTCCACCCATTCATTATCATGTTGGAGGGATGGTCTTCCAATGGTACGCAAAATCTATAGAGATTATCAGATGATGTGTACTATAGCACGGCAATATGGGTCATCCATTCTATACATTTATGGGTATAAAAATGATATGGTAAACAATATATGGGTGATATTACTCATTTATAAGTGAAAAATAAAACTACAATATAGAGGTTGAACGTTCTGATTATAATAAATGTATAATTAAAAAAATTTATAAATCAAATGATGAAATGAGACAATACTTAAAGAATTAGTAAAAATGCAAATTTTAGCCTAAAAATGCACGTGATCCACGATTGAGAAAAGGCAAAAATACAAAAACGAAAACACAAATTTGGGTCCATTACATTAATTATGTAGCTGGCGAAATGAATAGAACGCACCAATAAGAAATTTTTGTGAAATGTAACATATATATATATATATATATCCTTCCAACCATTTAATCCATAGGCATCTCACGTTGGTTTTGGAAAATCAATATAACAGTTGGGATTCAAAAGACTTTGAATGCACTGATAAAGGAGAGTGACACTAATGGCACTAATTCGTCTTTCAACATTAATTAACTTCTTAACTAACTTAGAATGAAAACATAGTAGCAGATCCATTTTCGACCAGAAAACAAGCAAAATATTTATAGTGTCCCTTCTGGCTTAAAGTCCCAACTACGACACTGCATGAAGGAATAAATCAACAGAGTTAAACTCATCCGGATCTTTAATTCCTTCCCCTATACTTTAAACTCATATTAAGTTAAGGAATAAATCAACAGAATTAATGTTTGAATGTTTGTGGTGTATATGGCGGAGATTTGAGAGTAACTTGAACTTCTGATTATGATTTGGGTATGAGACCCAGTTGAACTATGATTTGAAAGAGATGAATGTTTTCACACTTATATATATATATACCCTCTTGTATGAGTAGTCTCCTCCAGACGTCGATAATCCTGGAGTGCACGATTCACTGCCTAGGATGAGTAACTCCGAGGGGGAGCACATACTCAGGAGTGGGAGATATGATATAGTCTCAGACGGGGTCCGGAGACAGGTCCTTCCAGACGTCGTAGATCTTGGGGGTAGGCTCGGAGATGAGACCCTAGTAGTGCACGTACTATAGAGAAATCGTGACAGATAGTGCTGACCATATGAGATGCCGAGGATGGGCTATATATATATGTATATTATGTTTCACTGAGATTGATTGGACATCTGGGAAGTCGTTCTGGTTTTCTTCGATATTGATGGTTTGGGATGAGTTCCCAGCCTTGACCTTGCTGATTGATAACTTTGTTGAATTAGATATCAAGATGTGTATTTGCTTCCCTGAAAAAGGTACTGGATAGCTCAACCGATCAGTCATAAAGTCTAGTCCTTCTGAATAGGAATATGGGTTCCTACCGACCAATTGTTGAATAGTGAAATGTTGATGCTCTTCAGTTTGAATTTTTTTCTTCATTTTGTTTTGTATGCCTCCGATGGGAGATTGAATGGGAAATATGAGAGAACTTCAACTGTGGGGTCGATGAGGTGGAGACGGGATGGTCCTATTGATTGTAGGTGGAAACAAAATAGTCCTACTGATCAAGAGTGATCTTGTCGACCAGGAAAGTTCGTGCATGCCATAATTGATCTTTCGACTAGGAAATGATCACGCTAACCAAGAATGATGTCGGAGACCAAAGATGATACTGGAGACTAGTGGTGATGCTTCTGATTAGGAGGTGATCCTACCAACTAGGAAGTAATCCCGCGGACCATGAATGATGTCAGAATAGGAAGTAATCCCGCGGACCATGAATGATGTCAGAAACCAAAGACGAACCCAGAGACCAGAGATGATGCTGCCGATCAGGAGGTGATCCTGCCAACTAGGAAGTGATCATGCCGACCAAGAATGATGCTGAAGACTAGAGATGATATCGGAGACTAGAGATGGTCATGCTGATCGGAAGGTCATCCTACCAACCATGTAACGACCCGGAAATGCGAAAAACAAAAAATTGGAAAATTGGAGGGAAATGATGAGTTTGCCCCTAGTTATAAGGGCCGAAAGTTTACTTTTTGATCGGGACCTTGTTTGGACCTTTCGGAAGTACCGTTGGATAGGTCTCGGGACGCTGAATCCATAGACAGGCGGCATGCGTCAATCGGAGTTCGGACGAGAAAGTTGTAGGTCTGGACAGTTCAGGGGCAAAATGGTAAATTGTGACATGAAGTGTAAAATGGTAATGTGGGCCGTCAAAGTCCTTAACGGTGCAATTAGTTGATATTAAATGATTTAAGTGGCTGATTCAGCCTATTGGGATAAGGATTCTTCACTAAGTGACATTTGTCACTTGGTAAGGTTAATTAGTGGCTTGAATGCCTAATACAAACAAACAAACCCGCCCATTTCATTTGTGTATAATTCAATCAACTTGATCGGTGAAGGAGGCCAGGAGAGAGTTTCTGAGACAGGAAGAGGAAGCCACAGAGAAAACAACTGAAATTGAGAGGGCAATTGAGGGAAAACAAAGCTGTAAACCCGAGAAGGAAACCCGAAAAACAATCTAAGAACATATATGTCGAATTTGATTTCTTAGACGGTTTCGATTGAAATTGATGTAATATTTCATCTTCTGGGAGCTAAACGAATCAAACTGAATCGATTGGGAAGGAAATTGGTGGTGAATTGGTGACGAACAGACCCTGCGACTTCTTTGAAAATTGGAGCTTGAGTTCGATTACTTGGAGGTAAGGAACTCTGAAATTGATTTCACATTTGTATTTAGAATGGACCTATGATGCTTCTGGTGTAATTAATTGAATAAAACAGGTCGGTTTTGGGTAGAACCCGAGTTAGGATCCGTCGGGGGTTCATCTTGAGTCGAGGAGTTTTAGGACTTGTTGGATCAAATTGAAGTCGCAGATCCTTAATCTATATAGAATTGATGCTAACGAGTGAAAGAACGGGAGGAATTGGGTTCAAATTGATGGAACACGAACCGGGTCTGATCGCAGGTTGTAGACCCGTTTACCAGAGAAACGGGCGAGAGAGATGCACTGTTCACGGCACGTGGCTGTCACGCGCAGCCGCTTACGGCGGCGCATGAGGGCGCGTGGCCTGGAATCTGACCTTGGGTCCAACATGATTTTTGATGCTTTCGATGATACGGACATTTTAAAATTAGTTTTGAGTCGATCGGATACCGTCTCGATAATGTTTCGAGGATCCGACGATTTATGTTATATTTTAAAATAATATTTAAATCCCGGAAAATTATGGGGAATTGATATGATGTAAATTGAGTTGTTAGTAACCCTGCATAATGATGTTGGACAGGATTCGAGATTCCTGGCAAGTGTCGGAAATTACGGAAACGCGTGCAGCTGGGGAAGCGAGCAGTTTGGACCGTGTGTGAGTGGACGTTTGTTTTATAAACCATGATGCATGCATAGTTAAATGTTTTACATGATTGATTGCATGATTTTACTTGCATTGATGTCTTGATGATGTGGCATGATTATGTGTGATTTAATGATTATTTTAATCGGTCTTTCGGGCCCGTTTTTCAAGGAAGTGTGCAAATGGTATTTTGGGCTAGGCCCGGAGTCAAAAAGGTTTTAAAAAGGATATTTTGACTTAAGTGGTTAGTCAATGATGATTTCTGGATTATTTTAATGTTTTCCATATGATTTTATGGATTTACGTATAATTGGTATTTGAACTTAAACACCCTGTCGGGCATGCTTATGACTTGGTTTGAAGTCATGGATATGATTGATATGTGTTGTGGTATGGATTATGTTTGTGATTGTGGATACTGGATACTGGATCATGGGCTGGATGGTGCGAGTGCAGTTCCTAGACGGGACTCAGATGTTGCGTGAGTGCAATTCCCGAGTATGTGGTACGTCTAGATGGTGCGTGTGCAATTCCCAGACATGATGGATATGACTCGGATGGTGCCTGAGTGCAGTTCCCGAGATTGGCCTACGCGTAGTGCGGATGTGACTGTGTGGTTATTTGCATTGATTGTGACCTTGTGCATAGTGTGATTTGATATTGATTGTGATTACGTACTGGTATTGAGTACGAGTTCTGGTCTGTGTGGCCAGATGCTTATATTTTCATCTATTTTGGCCTGCGAGCCGGGATTTGATTTGTTTTTTGATTTGGCAGGAAAGCCGGTACTTGTGATTCATATGTTTTTCCCTATACATGCATGGTTTGATAAACTGGAGGGTAACTGATGTGTTTCAAACGTATTTTAACTGATTTTATTTTTGTCCACTCACACCTTTTCTATTTTGATGACCCTCTAGGCCATGACACAACGTTCGGGCTGATCAAGAGGCGGAGGCATGAGCGGAAATCAGTGCAGTTATCCCTTGTCTGACAGGTGTTGAAGGGTATTTTCGGGACTTCAGTTGACTTGTCAGACGGGAGCAGGACCGGGCACGGTTATCGAAGTCCCGTTGGGACGGGTCCTGTCAAACCAGAAATGGATCCTACCAACTAGGTGTGGTGGTGAAGTCCCTCAATCTTCCGAGTCAAATGGATACATGCAAGTAGAAAGGCTTATTTGTGTGGGTGATCCGCGGATGCTCAATGATATGGGCTCTAGTAGATGCTCAGTGATGTGGGCTCCAACGGAAGAGTGAAGAAGGGAAGATAGCTGAGACATGCATTTTAGCCTTGGAAGGCTTGTTGATCCTGTTTCTCTTGTGATCTCCGTGGAGAGTGTCATTGAGCTCACCATCATCTTGCTCGGCAGACATTTCAGTCGGTAGGTAGATGAATCGGAGGTATGTGAGTTAGTGGGAGGACTTAGAATTCCCACAAACGGTGCCAAATGTTTCATCCAAAACTAGACCTAACGTGATGAGACGTGATGGGGGATCTTGGACCCCATGGATGGGTGTGTAGACCTGCTGGAGGTGCTGATTGGAATTCTGTTATGCCTGTAGTGTGACCTGTAAGGGCATAGAGGTGATCAGAAACTAAACCTAAGAACACATGATCTACGTGGTTCACCCATAATAGGTTACGTGCACGGTGGTATGCTCATCTCATTATCCATTTCCTTGCCTAATGATGTACATGATATATTAGGAATTGATCCATGGGAAGACTGTAAATTCATTTAGAGGAAGAGTGAGATATAGAGAGAGATGAGAGCTCACTCTAGACAGAGTGAATCTTGTCTAAATGAGGGCGGATGACTACCTATTTATAGAAATTTCCTAGTTTAGCCCTTTTTCCACATGGGTGGGCTTTGTACATGGGTCTTCCTTCATGGACCATGATGATGGCCTTGGGCTTGCTTCAAGTGGGCTTGCATGCTGTGATGGGACTTCACAGTGAGCCAGCCTGGTCTGAGTGATCTTCCGGGTCTGATCCTAGTTGGTTGATATGGTATCAACAGGTTGTGAATGACGAATATTCATCTTTACAACATAAAAAAAACATGGACATTGGTTCCTCTCCCTCGTCACCGTGGTGTCATTAGGTGTAATGGGTCTTTTTGCTCAAACGAAATGCAAATGGTTCTGCTGCTAGACATGAGGATAAGTCAACTGCCAAGGTTGGTTTATCTACTGGAGGCTAGTAGTGACTATGAAGAAAACTTTGGCCATGTTGTCTAGGGCGATTCTTACCTCTGCCGAGCATCTATAACACGTTTTGATACAAGTTATGGATGGTGGTATCCAGCATGCCCCATTTGTTATAAGCAAATGAAAAAAACATGCAAGTCTGGATAACTAACATCTCCAAGTCATTCTAATCAAGTCCAACACCTTGGTAAGACAACTAATCATTTACAAATTGCAACTATCCACTATTACTTGGTCACACAACTATCATTTACAATATTTCACACAACTATCATGTACAATATTTCACACAACTATCACTACAGGTATAAAGTTAGTATGGTTATTGAAGACCATACTAATGAAATAAATGTGATTGTCTTCGGAAGAACCGGCCAGTTCCTCTTCAATTACTATTGCGATTACTTCGTTATGAATGAAGGATATGCAAACCAAAATGAATTCCCTCCACAGCTCCTAGCAAAAATTGGCGTAACAAAAAAATTTCAACTACAATTCGGTGACCGGAAGAACGAACTAAACATGAAAAATCTTCTTATTCAACGTGTTTACAATGATATAGTTGAAGTTGAAGACTTAACAACTACATCAGCTACACCATCGCAAAATGTCCCCATGTCCAGTTCGAGAACATCGACCAACAATTCATCAACCGACATATCAATTACGCCACAAAAAAAGAAAAAGAAATTTTGGAAAGAAAAAATTATCGTAACTTACAAATATATATTTCAGTATCATCTGTAAATATGGACTTTCTTTTCATATAAGTACATTATAAACGTTCTGAACATTATATTATATCTACGAACCAAATGTCTCCCCGGCAGCAACTCGCAGGCTTTTCCACTAGTTGTAATACTAAAACTCACTACCTTGATCAAAATGATGAATCCAAAATTAATTTAACAAAATTATCCCAAGCTCGTCAATTTCAATCCAGCAATACAAATCTAAAAACTATCTACAAAAACTGTGAAGGAGATAGATAAGGAGCTTACTGGGGAGTGCTTTGAGAGATTAGTCATATGTTCGACCTCGTCTAATGGACCAGAAAGAAAAGCATACTATTGTATACATCTTGCCCAACATTTCACTCGAGGCCAATGAATTTGACAGTGCAAAAGGCTAGAAATTTCGTTCTTAACATCAGCAATGATAAATCACATCTATTGAAACAGCTGTCAAATCTAGTCCTCAACAAAATGGATGCACTCACACATAGATAGATTTATTACACAGCAAGCAACACCTACGTACCCATTAGGAATGATCATTGCTGCACCTATCATATCCACTCAGTACCTAGCCGACATTGGATTTCTAATTCTTTCTAGGCCCCCCACGAGGGACAATAAGATCTTCCAATAATTGCCTGCCGATGAACTCCTTCATCATAAAGACTCTGATCACATCTTCTGGCTTCTGATTCGCTACTGAATGGAAGTTGGCTGTGTTTGGTGGCTTCAAATCTGCACTCGGTTTGTCTATCTGGAATTGCTCATAAAGCTTCCTGTATTCACTGAGTTCTTCGACTTGTTTCTCCAATCTGAGTAGAGCCACCTGCAATGCCTTTGGGTCCACTTTTTCCTTATCCGACTCATTCAAGTCACGGATTGATTTAGCAACAAGTTTGTAACCTACAAGCCAGGCTGAGAATTAGTAAAAAATAACCGCAAGACCTGCAATGAATTTCAAACCAATGCATGATAGATAATACAATGCTTTGAAGATTCATGGAACCCAAACTTCATAAAGTTTGAGCAACGCTTATCTATGGAAAAAGATAGCAAGTCTTGCACAATAAATGTAGTCAAAAAATTGACTCTCATTCTTGTATAAAAGAATCAACTTCGTGACTCAGAAAATGCTCCAACTAATCAATTTCTTTTGTATCTGACATGTTCAAGACAAGCTAACTACAATACACTCAACAAAAACAAGAAGATGTATGCTTCCACAAATTTGGTTTTAACATAACGGAAGCAAATAAAGTGTTAACATAACAGGAGTAAATAATTTCATAGTTCTGTCTAATTGTTTCCACGAAAATATGTTCTTAAGATAAATTTTCTATTGCATAATTTCTTACAAATGCTTTCTTTGATAAACGCTGTTTCCTAGAATTTCACCAAAATTTTAAACAGATACTACGAATTTAGGCCCTCCGGCTATCAATCATTGTCGTGTTCATCAACCAGAAAACATACTAAACATAACAAATTCAAAAGCACTGTGGTATAATAAATGGATAGCGAATAGACCTGGGAGGAATTTGAGGATCTCGTGGGTCGAGTTTTTAGCGATGTGGGTGACTAAATGGCCTATCTTGGCCTGACCTTCCTCTTCCCGAAGGTAGTGGTTGAAGTTAACCCTGACGGCCTGATCTATTTGGCAAACGGCGGTTGACCCGTAACTGTAAGTGGTGGAGCACAAGGTCTTCGCAGCTGCTTCATCAGGTACGATTCGTTTGACCGACTCGGTTGTAGGGCACCAGCTCTTCAGCGCCGTTAGATCAGGCACGTTCCGTTTTAGGGTATCGGTCGTCCCGGAAATGAAACCCCATATCCCCATTTTCTCTGTAGCCCAAGGATGAAGCTCGAATTTTCTTTTTCTTTCTTTGTTCCGGTGGGCTCGTTTAGAATTAGGGGAAAAAAACTGGGAAAGTAACAACTGGGTTTCGGGTTTGCGTTCCGCCAACGCCAATGGCCGAAAAAGTTGGTTCAAAGTTCAAAGTAGTGGAGTATTGGAGTGTGACGAAAGTTCATCGTTATAAATGTTCCATTATTCGTGGAAGAAAAGGAAGGAATTGATGGAAATAGGGGCTTTAAAATAAACTAAACTTCATCCGGAGATGTAAAGGTGCACCATTTGGTTCAAGCCATAGAGACAATATTCTATTTAATTTCTTCAAGGTCCACCACTTGGCACAAAATATCTAGAAAAATTAAGACAAATAAATGATCTTCTCAACAACACTAGGCTCCAAGTAGGGCTGAATACTGATCAGAATGAGTTTGTAGCAAAACATGATAGCTATGACTCTTCGTACCAAACAAGGTGCCACCGTTAATGCTAACATTTCGAGAGAAGTTTCCTGCATACCATTGGGAAATTTCATACCCTGCAACCACTTAAAGAATTTTTTCTTATTCGCCAGCTTAAATGTATAACTTGGTTAAGCCATAATGTATTTACCATTGGCAACGTTTGGCTACAAATATCGTCGAATCCTCATTTTTAGCATACCGTAACAGGTTTTTTTGTGTGTCTTTTGACTTGCCTTCGATGGGTACAGTTGTTCCCACAAAACTCTCAGCAATATTCTTCTCGATGTGCTTAGAATCTGTGTTGTGTCTGATTTTCAATTTCAACTAATACGGTAACTAAAAAAATATGTTAATTTTCATCTACTTTTCCTATACATCAATTTTAGAGAATCTTGTGACAAATTCCAGGATATTGTTCAAGATGGCTAATATATCATCAATGGACCTCTCCCTTAGTCATGCTTGTAGCTCCGTTTTACCATCAAATTAGTCAGACTTCATACGCCACCGGTGATCCCGAAGTAGAAATCTTCTCGAACCCAAGTAACATACAATTAATGTGTACCAAAAGGACATTTTGCTTGGTCCACATGTCAGGAAACCAAGATAGCCCCTCGTACTCCACTACACTTGTTGTATGTCCAGATACCATTTTTTTTTTTTTGCAAATTCATGTGCTCATCAATTAATGGTTATGAATAAACATGGTGGAATTGCTTGGAAATTTGGGTCTCAGTATGAAAGTACTGAGAATTTTGAATAATTTCTTCATACATCTTCAAGGAGACAAGTTATACATAACTATAACCACCAGCCAAGTGTTATAGGGTCTTGCAAAACTCCTAAAGGAATTACAACCATCAATAAAAAAAAAATCCTAATATGAGATTTCTTGGCTCTGAGTCAAACTCAGGATACATCTTATAAAATTTCTTCCAAGTCTCTCCATTGACCGGATGCGTCAGTAAATTGTCATCAATACGTTCATTCTTATGTCATCTCATATCACTAGCTATGTTGAACAATATGAAAAATCTTTGTAATCTTAACTTCAGTGGAAAATAATGCAACACCTTGTGCGGAATCTTGTTCTTTCAAAACCTTGGTTCATTGCACATGGGGCATTTTTCAAGCTGCTTGAATTCACCGTAAACAATGCGTAGTTGTTCTTGCATGCATGGATCATCATATTCCCTAAATCGAGGTCCTTCCATGGCTTTTTAGAGATATAATGTTATTTAGGGAGATAATTTTTTTCAGGAAGCAATCAGATGATGATGTCCATCATGTGATCAAATTTATTTGATTATACTTAATTTTCATGTGCATCAACTCGACAACTGCCCCTAAAACCGAAAAGGATTTACAATCGGGGTACTATTCGCACTGAGCTTCTTTCAAGAACCTCTCTTAATGAAAATCTAACTTTTCTGGTTGAAATATGTACACCTTATCATCCAGACCAATTGATAAGAGAGGAACAATATCGGTTAATATCTCAACAAATTGATCATTATCGCATTGCCCATTCAAGCCACTTTCCTCCCGAAAGGTCCCGAAAACCGAAGATGACAATGTAGTAAATTATTTTCACTGATAGATCCAATTAGTGTAGCTGTGTATAATCACATTCCATGCTAGATGCATATGGGCATTATTCAACACCATACGACAACAATTGTTACATTTACGACACGAACATGATACATTTTTTATCACTATAATGACAACGTGCAAAGGAAAAGAAGCTATCCATCCATCCAAATACTGATCAGAAGATCTATCCAATATTTTCATCTAGTCTCCATCTATTGTGATGTCTTTCACAAAATAGAGTCAACTTAAGTAAATGCGTTAACATTATCCCTCAATTAGAACAAGTTAATATCAAAACTCGCTCATCTCTTTGTGCCTTCAGTGATTTGACCCTACCCCATTTAATAGTGCACGTTTTGTGCAGTATAATTGCGACCTAGAAGGCTAACTTTCGATCGAAAGAAATTTCAGCAACATCTCCTACAGTTCTCCAAATGCATACTCAGATATTTTCAACGAATATCTAGTATGCATTTGGAGAACATTGAGGGGATATAAATCGAATTTCCCACAATTGAAACCGAACCTCATAGATAGTAAACTACACAACACGTAGTTGCACACCCTTATACTAACCAAATAAATGGACAATTCAAGAGTCAGTCAATCAATCTGATTTACTGATTCTCAAACGGATCTAAGGTTTTTTATTGAATTTCATTATACAAAATTACTCAATCCGATTGACTTCGCATAAAAAGTCATGAATATAAACATATTAATTATGTATATTACAGAGTTTACAATTTTCTATCTTCCTAATTTAATAACATATTTTCTAATTTCCTAACAAATTTTTATTTTCACTTTTTCCACAAATTCTACACATTTTCCACAAATTATGAATAATTTCTACACATTTCCACAATAAATCACAATTTTCTAACATAATTACATCCAAAATTCTAAGAAAAATTAAATTGAGAGGCAAACACACGTACCTTTTTATAATTATTTCTTCAAATCAACCACAAATTTCCTAAAAAATAAAACATAATTAGCTTCCGATCAAAAATAAAAATCTCAAAACAAAACAAAAAATAAATTTCTCAAAGACAAAGGAATTTGATTGGTAGTGATAATGATGATTAGATGATGTTATATAGTTGTTGAGAGTGTGTGTGTGTGTGGAAAAGTGAGCGAGAGAGAATGATTGAGAGGTGTAAGATTGATCAAAAAGGAAGAAGAATAAGAAGAAAGATATGGGTGAGGTTTTAATGTAATTAGAATTTTGTCCGGCAAAGCTCTCCTTCGGGTGAAGTTTAATGATATGCCGAACACCAATCATAATTTAAAGTTTTCCCAAAGGAGATGGTGAGCTCATCGAGCAAGGTTTACCATTTTTGTGTACCAATTATTTTCCTTCTTGCCTAAACCTTACCCGACGAATATCCTTTGTTTGGCTTAATTAGGCTGATTAGTGACCTCTAGAAGTGGTTTATGATAGGCTGTTAAGATTTCAAAAATTACAGAAAGGTGTGCATTTCGGTGTTGGTTTACATGGGCGGTGTGTGAATGAAATTTATTTTCCCTAAACTTCTATGCATGCATATTTACATGGTTTTACATAATTTATTATGTGATTTTCTTGATGGTAATTTAAGTATGATTATATATGATTTTTGGTGATTTGATAGAAATTATGTGATTTTTGGTGATTTTACGGAAATTGCTATATTGTACGTTTTACGAGAAATGATTTTATGAATTAGTATGATGGCAAGCTTTTTCGAGAATTTGACGGAACTTGTGTTTTAGGCTTAGGCCCAGTTTTTTAAACCTAAATTTGAGCTATGAAACTGATGTATATTGTAAGTACAAAAAAAATGCATCATCAAGCTCTATGTAATTGAGTGTGTTTGAGATCACTATAAAAAAAGATAGATTGTCCGTCGAAACCTTTTCCTAAGAAGGAAATAGCGCCACTAAATGTGACTTCGCCTAGCGAACCAAAAAGATACTTCGAGCAATCAGATAAAATCTTTGATTTTTTAGTACATCTGAATTCGAAATCAATCAATTAAAATCACAATTGAATACACTCAAATTTCTACATATTAAAAAAAATCCTTAAAATCTGAACTGAATACACCTAATTTTTTATAAATGTATTTAAAATCCTAACTGAACATATCTAAATTTTAACTCTATTAAAATCACATAATGGATACAACTCCTGTAACTACGGTTAATTTAAGATATACATGGCAGCTAATTAGTTGAGTGGTGAATGGTGAGTTATATCTTTCACAAAGTGATTAAGAAAAGGTCGAATCGCAATAAGATTGATTGCATAATGAGGGAGGATGGGGTCGTGACTAGTGATGTTAATGATGCGAAGGTTGAGGTTGTTTCCTTTTTTCAGAGATTATTTGGCACAGAGGTTCCAGTTCAGGTTATGCAATTTGATGATCTCATCTCATCTATTATCTCGTTCAAGCAAGCTAGTGTTAAGATGCCAATGTGATTTCATAAAGCACTTGAAAAAGGTACCTTCATTTTCTATGTTCACTCTCCTTAGAAGAGAAAACAATCCCAACCCAACCCTAGCTGAAAGGACCCGTCCCATATCCCTCGGGATTCACGTGGGACGTGCCTCCTCCCGTATGACACGAAGTGTCAGACCAGGGATAATTTCGTCCTTACTCCAATCGGGACCACTAGAGAGCGCTAAGATCCGGAGAAGGAGTGTGATGTCTCGGTCTCTACTACAGCCCACATCCGCAATCAACCTAAAGGGCATTCAAAATATCAAAAGCTGTGAGTAGACAAAACAAACAATTTTAATAAAAACATTTCATAAAACGACATTTATGCCCTTCACTAAAAACGTGTATGCATTTGAAAACCGTTTATTAAAACATTCACAATACCATTAGGGACTTGGCCCAAAACCGTAAATCAATACAAGGGAACTCAGCCCAAAACCAGTTTCAGTAGAGACTCCCCTCAAATCAAAATATGTGAGTCTCAGCCCAAAACCGTATCCAAACATAAACACGGGGTCTCCGACCCAAACCACATTCCAAGACATAGAACACGGGGTCTCCGCCCCCAAACCACTTTCCGTGAAATCACATATACATATATACAACCCATCTTCGGCATCTCTGATGCCAACTCGGGGCACACAGCCCTTAGGTAACACATCCCTGATATCTGTCACGATTCATCTATGTAAGTATGCATACTACTCGGGGTCTCACTCCGAGTCTACCCCCGGGAATTCTCCATCTAGGAGGCTCTGTCCAACATCCAAGATCTACGACGTTTGGATGGCTGTCTCCGGACCCAGTCCGAAACCATATAATAACTCCCACTCCCGGAATGTTCTCCCTATGGGGATACTCATTCTGGGTAGTGGATCATGACTCTCCAGGTCGACGTTTGGAGAGACCAATCAAATCATGTCGGAGGGTATTTACATTTTCAAAATACTTTCTTTCTCAACTGAGTCTCATACCCGAATCTCAACAGGATTCCACGAATCCGATTCAAAATCCAAATCTCACAGGCCTCGACCTAAATCCACAGTTTAATAAGGTCTCAAACCTGAAATTATCATTTCATAAACTAAACTGGGCCTTAAGCCTGATTTCACAGTCCAACGGGCCTCAAGCCCGATTTCATAACCAAAAGGGCCTCTAGCCTGATATCACAATTAACGGGGCCTCAAGCCCGATACTAGAAATCAACAAGGCCTCAAGCCTGAATTCGTAAACCAACGGGGCCATCGGCCCAATCGTATAACTCAAATGGGCCTCCAGCCAGATTTCTCATCAAATAAAATGGAGTATAAGTCCGATGGTTCGTAAATCAAATGCGTCTCATGCCCGATTCCATATTTTCGAATCCAAAATCATTCCATCAACTATCACTGAAAACATAGCAAGTATATGCACAGTATAAAATGAAAAACCTCGAAATACGTGCAAATATGTAAAGACTAAGCTACCACAAACAAATGCACCCATGGGATCACAAAACATGTTCTAAATCACTTATAAAACATTTATGCATGCATCAGTTTAGAAAGAAAGGTTCACTCATAGACCGTCCGAATATGCGCCTCGATACACGCGTCATAAGCCTCTCCAGGACCAATCGTCCCCTTCGGGGTCCCCGAACCAGTCCAAATCGTAATAGAGGGTTACTAACTACTTAACTAACCCCTCACAAAAGCCCCGTAATTTTCTAAAATTTTTAACTACTTTTAAACTCGATCTTAAACCTTCGGACGTCCCAAACTATATCGAGACAATTCCGATCAACTCGAAACCAGTCTCAAAATGTTCGTTACATCGAATAGATGATTTCACATGTTGGAACCACCCCCAAAAGATGGCCCACGTGTCTCCACGTACCACCTAAATCCTCTGCGTGTGGGAGCCACGCGCCACTGTAGAGTCATCTTCTTCCCTGCGTGAACCCGATCCAGCCGATTCGGTGGTTCGGCTGGTCCAGTTGGACCGATATGACCAGTCCGACGCCATATCTTCTCCATTTTTCCTCCTTTTTCTTCCCTTCCAATTCCATTCTCCTTGTCTCATCATTATCTGCCAATTCAACTCATAAAACCTAAGGAAAAACGTCTAAACCCCAACCGTACAAATTGAACCCCACTCCCAATGTTTTTCCCGACCATCCCCAGGAGGTCTTAGCCCTTCATCGCCGTCCAAAATCCCTCCTACAAACTCCTATGAACCCAACAAACATCATTCAATCCCCAGAAAACATCCCAAACGTCTCATTCGAAAAATTGGAAATTTGGAATTCAAAACTCACATGCACGGTTGGTCGTTCCTCCGCCGTCCACGGTGGCTCAAGCCGCACCCAGCCACCAACCTCAGTCTCATCTTCACTCTGTCTCTCCCCCTCAGTCCAGAAGCAAGGATGGAAATGGTCGATGGATTGGTTTTGGGTGAGATCGGGTTTCATTTGGAAAAATAAAGAAATGGGGTGATATGCATGAACGTGTTGGAGTGAGCAATGGATGAGTGACACTTGTCACTCATCCATTGAGCGAGGGACAAAATATATGTGGCCTATTAATGAAAATTGGATCTCGCCTCGTAATTCGTGCAAAAGTGCCACGGAACTTCCGTGAACCGTAACTTTTCTGTCGAACGTCCAATTTCGATGTGCCACCTGTCTACGGATTCATATCGACTCGATCTACGTAACCGTCCTCAGCCATCGGACCTTCCGGGTCAAAATTTAACTGTTCGCCCTCATTAGGGGTAAAATCATAATTTCGCCCTAAACGTTCGTTAATCCTCGGCTAATCTGTCATTAATTCTTAATTAATCCCGATAATTCGGGACGGGTCGTTACAAACTTCCCCCTTCTTGAATTCCGTCCTCGAAATTCAAACTGATCCGATTCCACAACCAAACTATGGAATCCAACCATGTCTCCTCTACTCGGGTATTCTCATGTACGCATACACGTCCGACACAACCGTCGTACTCGTCAACAGTGTTCTGACTTCACTCTCATCAACAGTGTTCTGATCATTGACTCGCGAGAGTCATCACGTCGGCTCGTAAGTCTCCCTTGAGACAGAATGTCGACGACTCGTCGATCTCGCCTGTCGCTCACTCTAACGAGTCAATTATACCAAAACATCGTCCAAGCGGCTTTTCAGCCTGACAATCTTTCTCATCTGACAATCGGAGCTGATATCCTATTCAGCCTCCGATCCAACGATATTGTCAGGACCCGTCCCAAATATCACCTCGATACCCGGGACGAACCCTGCTCCCGTCTGACAATCACACATAAAGTACCAAAATAACTACAATACCACGATAAGCATGACTATCAGACGAAGGAGTAAATATATACAACAGTCAGTCAGAGCATAGTTCTACAAAATGGGCACAAAAATCCTGCTATGCTAGTCTCGCAACGGACGAACGTCGTAAGCTCTATGCCTCGATATCTGCCTCAACGTTCACCCCAGCGCTATCACCACGACCTGGAGGGAAAATTTAAAACCAAAAGATGTGAGTGGACTAAAAGAAAATGAAAGTCTGAAAACCGTTTATTATTAAATCAAAGCTAAGAAACTAGAACACTTTGTACCCTCCGTTTTGAAATCACATGCCTAACTCAGTGAGTAAACTAATTATAAACCAAGAAACATCATAAGAAACAGATACACGATAAAAACACCATTTTCTGGTCAAATCTGATGGGTCTATACGAGTCTTTAAACTCAACCAGGCCTTAAATGTAATCCGAGTCTTTAAACTCTCGAGTCTTTAAACTCCCGAGTCTTTAAACTCAATCCGGGCCCGTCCCCCGTCAAACCAGTATCCGGGTCTTTAACCCCATATCCAGATCCAGCAAATCCAATCCAAATTCAATGTAAAACCATTTCCAAATCCATAACCAAACTCGAATTCGAAATCCCCGGTTCGAAGCCCTTCCGGCGTTCAGAACCGACATTCCGAACCCAAATCCGGAAACTCACGTTAAATCACAAATTATGTTTCACAGTCCATTTATCATCTTCGGAAAACACTTATAGATTAAAATCTCCAAACATAGCTTTAAAGTCGGAAAATCAGCTTTTCTCGGAAAACGTGCAAAATCACGAAAATGTCTCGAATCACGTGCAAACACATCAACCACATATACTCATCATTAAGAAGCATAAAAACATAGTTAATATCATAAAACATTCATAAAACAGTTAGGCATGCTCGAGTTTAAAGAAAGAGTCCACTCACAAATCAGAACGAGTCAATCGCGCTCCGTGCGCTCCTCGACCGTCTCGGGTGCCTCCCGTCCTGTCAATATACACCAAATAGGGTCACAAACACATCAAGGATACTAACCCTAATTTCCCCAATTTTTTGGGAATTTTACTAATATTTTAATCCTAGACCCTAAACCGTCCGGATTCCCGAACCATCCCGTAACGTTGTCCGATCAACTCGAAAATTATACCATTGGATTCCTTAGAACATTTAGAACTAAAACCATGTTGGAAGCTTGGCCGGATTCCTCCCCACGCGCCTCCACGCGCCGCCCAAAGTGGCTGCGGGTGGGCCTCACGCGCCTGCTACAGTGCATCCCCAACCTCGATCGAACCCGGTTCGCACCAGGGCTGCAACTCAGACCGGCGAGATCCATTCTCCGTCATCCGGCCACCATTTCATCTCCTCTCTTTTCCTATAGCTTCGTCCAGGCACCAGGAATTCATCCCCCTCACTCTTCTGGTTCGACTTGACCCACAGCTTCACGACTGAAGCTCGAAAGAAAACACAGACAAACCTCTGTTTTCCTTCCCAGCCGCCAAGTTCTGCCCCCTTCACGGTGGCGATTCCAACCTCTCCCTAGGACCTCACTAAGTCACACCCAACTCACAGAAACCTTCGATTCACCCCCGAAGTCCACGACTTCCCGTTTGAACTTACGGCCAAAACAGAGTACAGAGTACTCGCCGTCGCCTGAACTCCGCCGTGTACACCCCCGTCACGGCAACCGTCACAACCCACTCCTAGGACCTCCCTAAACATCATTGCACTCACCAATCCCCTCGATTCTCATCCTACCTTCACAACTTCCAAATTGAAAATCACGAGAAAAACAGAGGAAGAAAACTTACCCTTTGATTCCGTCTCCGCCGTACGCACCGCCGCGTGCCACGGTGTTCGTTGGACTCCCTGCAGCCTCCTGAACTTCCCACGGTCGTGGTTTGAGTCACCACACGGCGTAGCCACCACCAAACTCTCACGGTCTCCCTGTTTTCCCAGAACTTCGCCGTACCACCACCGTGCCGCCGTGCACGATTTCTCCACCAAAACACGATCACCAGCTCAAACACTTCTCTCTGTCACTCACACAAATCACTCTTCACTCTCCCTTGCACAGAATCGATCAATCTCTCCCAATCTCTCACCCTCTGTTTCTCTGCGTTCAAAGGCAAAGCACGGTTTGATTTTGTGCAAAGTGTGGCCGTGCACACTTTGGAACGTTTTAGAACCATCCAGTCACTCCCACGTGTCCATTATCCCTTGGTTAGCACAAAATATCCCAGCACTTGCCCTTATCTGATTGGCTGAAAGAAAATGACCAAAATACCCCTCAATTGGATAATTACCGTTTTGCCCTCGAACGTTCTAGACCCGTAACTTTTCCGTCCGACGTCCGATGACAGCGTGCCGCCTGTCGTTGTACTCAGGACATCGAGACCTACCTAACGGTCCTCGGTCTACGTGAAAATTATTAATTTACCAAAAAGTCAACATTTTCCTCATTTACTCAAAATTACGGTAACGCCCCAAATCTTCCGAACGTCATAACTTTTTCTCCGATTGTCCGAATCGAACCTGCCACCTGTCTACGGACTCGTGACATCCTAAACTACGTCACGGTCAATGGTCAACACTCATCCAATCGGTAATTCAAAAGTCAACTTTTAGCCTACTATTCACAAGGGCAAAATCGTCCTTTATCTATACAAAAATCTTATAAAATTACATTTTTACCCTTCCCGAAGGTACGGGTTGTTACAATCTACCCCCCTAAAAAGAATTTCGTCCCTGAAATTCAGTGAAACACATAAGGGTACTGTTCCCGCATCAAGGCCTCAGGTTCCCAAGTAGCTTCTTCCTCCACAATACTTTAACCAAGGGAACCGTCTTCCGCCGTAAGACCTTATCCTTCCGATCCAAAATCGCGACAGGTTGTTCTTCAAAACTCAAGTCTTCCCTCAGTTCAACTGGTTGTGCTTCCAGAACATGTGAATCATCTCGAATATACTTTCGAAGCATAGATACATGGAAAACATTATGTACTTTCGCCAGGTCTGCTAGTAAAGCCAATCGATATGCAACAGGACCAATCCGCTCCAAGATCTCATAAGGTCCAATGTAACGAGGACTCAACTTCCCTCGTCTGCCAAACCGTACAATTCCTTTCCAAGGAGATAACTTCAAGAAAACCCAGTCTCCTACTGCAAACTCCAAATCTCTGATCCTACGGTCGGCGTAACTCTTCTGTCGGTCCTGAGCTGCCTTCAATCGATCCCTGATCAACGCCACTTTTTCCTGTGTAAGGTCCACCAGTTCAGAAGTAGTCAATCGCCTCTCACCAACCTCAGTCCAACACAATGGAGTCCGACACTGTCGCCCGTATAACGCCTCATAAGGAGCCATCCCAATGCTCTCCTGATAACTGTTATTATAGGCGAACTCCATCAAAGGCAAATGTGATTCCCAAGTACCCTGAAACTGCAAAACACAAGCTCGCATCATGTCCTCGAGAATCTGAATAATCCGCTCAGACTGTCCATCGGTCTGAGGATGAAATGCGGTACTGAAATGCAGCTTTGTCCCAAAAGCTTCCTTTAAACTCTGCCAAAATCGGGAAGTAAATCTCGGGTCTCTATCAGATACTATCGACTCTAGAGTCCCATGCAGCCGAATAATCTCATCTATGAACAACTGTGCAAACTGCGCCAACCTGAAGTTCTCCCGTACTGGCAAGAAATGAGCAGACTTCATAAGTCTATCCACGATCACCCACACACCATCGTGTCCCTTTGGTGTTCTGGGCAGCTTGAATACAAAATCCATAGTTAGGTGATCCCATTTCCATTCTGGAATCGGCAAAGGTTGCATCGCTCCATAAGGTCTATGTCGCTCGGCTTTCACTTGTTGACAAATCAAGCATCTACTGACATACTCTGCAATCTCACGTTTCATCTCCGACCACCAGTAATGCTCTCGAAGTGTACGATACATCTTGGTCCCACCAGGATGCATCACATAGGCTGAACAATGAGCCTCATCCAGTATCACCTTCTTCAAAGCTTCATCCTCGGGTACGCACAACCGTCCACCTTTAACCAAGGCTCCATCCTCACGAATTTCAAAGTCATGTCTCTCCCCAGCCTCGACCTCAATCCGAATGATGCCCAGAATAGGGTCCTCAAACTGAGCGTCAATAACCTGATCAATCAAAACAGGTCGCACATGGAAACTCGCTAGGAGTGCTCCCTGATCATCCACAGTCAACTCTACTCCAAGCCTACGGAGCTCAACCAACAGCGGTAATCGTACTGTCCTCAAATGTGACAAAGAACTAGCTGACTTCCTGCTCAAAGCATCGGCTACCACATTAGCCTTCCCTGGGTGATACTCAATAGTACAGTCGTAGTCCTTGAGTAACTCCAACCATCGGTGCTGTCTCAGGTTCAGTTCCTTCTGCGTGAACAAATACTTTAAACTCTTGTGGTCCGTGAAGATCCTGCACCTCTCGCCGTACAAGTAATGCTGCCAAATCTTCAGTGCATGAACCACCGCAGCCAGTTCCAAGTCATGTGTAGGGTAGTTCATCTCATGGGGTTTCAACTGCCGGGAAGCATAAGCAATCACTTTCCCATGCTGCATCAATACATAGCCCAAACCTTGCAAAGAAGCGTCACTGTACACCTCGAACTTCCCACTATCGACTGGAAGGGCTAACACAGGAGCAGATGTCAACCGCCTTTTAAGCTCCTGGAACTCTGTTCACAGTTCTCGTCCCACTCAAATCGAACTCCCTTCCGAGTCAGCCGTGTTAATGGAGCGGCTAGAATCGAAAAGCCCTCCATAAAACGCCGGTAGTAGCCTGCTAAACCCAGAAAACTCCTGATCTCCGTCACCGTCTTAGGCTGTTCCCATTTTGCTACCGCCTCAACCTTATGAGGATCCACTCTGATGCCCTCGGCCGAAATAACATGGCCAAGAAATCCAACACTGGTCAACCAGAACTGACACTTACTCAACTTCGTATACAACTGATGTTCCCTCAGAGTCTTAAGCACGATTCTCAGATGTTTCTCATGCGCCTTCGCACTCTTCGAATACACCAAAATGTCATCAATGAAGACGATCACAAAACGATCCAAATATGACCGGAACACTCGGTTCATAAGGTCCATAAAAGCTGTTGGGGCATTAGTCAATCCAAAAGGCATCACAACAAACTCATAATGACCGTACCTGGTCTGGAAGGCTGTCTTGGGTACATCCTCCTCTTTAACCCTTAACTGATGATAACCGGAGCGGAGATCAATCTTCGAAAAATACTGTGCTCCCTTCAATTGGTCGAACAAGTCATCAATCCGGGGTAGGGGATACTTATTCCGAATAGTTACCTTATTCAGCTGTCTGTAATCCACACACAATCTCAATCCTCCGTCTTTTTTCTTGACAAACAATACAGGTGCTCCCCAAGGAGACATACTGAGTCGAATGAATCCCATATCGACCAACTCTTGCAACTGGGCCTTAAGTACCCTCAATTCTGCAGGTGCCATGCGATAAGGAGTCTGTGAGATAGGCTGTGTACCTAGAAGAAGATCAATCGTGAACTCGATCTCTCGATGAGGTGGTAATCCTGGCAACTCCTCAGGAAAAACATCGGGAAACTCCCGCACCACCGGTATATCCTCCGCCCTCACTGGCGTAGTACGAGTATCTACCACATGAGCTATATAACCTTGGCACCCCTTACGCAACAACTTGCTAGCCTCAAGTGCCGATATAACTCCAGTAAGAACTGCAGGCTGATCCCCCTGAAATGTAGTCTCTGGTAATCCGGGACTCCAGAAAGTCACTCTCCTATCGAAGCACTCGATAGAAGCATGATGTCTCGTCAACCAGTCCATACCCAGAATAACATCGAAATCCCGTAAATCTAACAGCAGCAAGTCCGCCACTAACTCAACCTCTCCTACCATCACCGGACACTCTCTCAACACCTGAGTCACCACTAACACCTCCCCAGTAGGTGTACTCACCCCTAAGGCACACTCCAAGGTAGACACCTCCCTCTCTGTCACCAGACTACAACTCCGGGCTACAAACGAATGCGTAGCCCCGGGATCGATCAAAGCAAAAATAGTGTGGCCATGTATGGTAAGTGTACCTGTCACCACTCCCGGTGCGGATCTGGCCTCCTGCTGCGTCATCGTAAAAACTCGCGCCTGAGGTCCCGATGACCTACCGCGCCCTCTAAAACTGCTCGTGGCACCACCGCCACCCCTAGGGCCTGCTGCCCCCGACACTGAAGCAGTACTCCGTCCAGGTTCTGCTGCCCCTCTGCCTGCTCCACCCTCCTGCACTAACAACGGGCACTCCCTCCGAAAGTGTCCGCGCTCTCCACAGTAGTAGCAAGCATCCCTACTGGGTCCACCGGTCTGCCTCCCAGTAGAAGCAACGGAAGTAGCACTCGCCTGAGGAGTCGGCTGTACTCTAGCTCCTCGGAATCCATAACCCTGAAAACTACCTGGTCTACCAAACCGGGCTCCACCAGCTGAGGACGAACCACCAAAATTGCCCCGCTTTGGGGTCCTCTGACTCGATGCTCCGGGAAAAGAATGCTCTCGGCGTCGGACACTGCCCGAGTATTGTGGCATGGCTGGCAAACTGGCCTCCACTCTAACAGCAGCATCAGATAACTCCCGGAAAGTAGCAAAGGAGCCGGCTGTCACAATGGCTCTAATCTCTCCTCGAAGACCCAACTCAAACCGGTGACACTTCTCTACCTCGGTCGCTACAAATGCAGGAGCAAATCGGGATAGCATCTGGAATCTCTGCTCATACTCAGCTACTGTCATGTTCCCTTGCTTCAAGTGAAGAAATTCCGCCTCTTTGGCATCCCGGAAAGAACGGGGATAGTACTGATCTAGAAACCGCTCCCGGAAAGTCTCCCATGTCACGGTATGTGCATCCCAGCTGGACAACTCCAGCGTGTACCACCACTCATATGCGGCTCCATCTAACAGAAAGGTAGCCAACAAGACCCGGTCCTCTGGAGGACAATGCATCACCCCGAAAATACGCTCAAGCCTGGTGATCCATCGATGAGCTTCCTCTGGATCAGCCCCACCGTTGAACGTAGTAGCCCCAAGCCGCTGGGCTCTCTCAATCGAAGCACTCTCAGTCCCTCTCGCCGCTTCATCTTCAGGTCGTGGAGGGAGTTCACGTCTCGGAGGCATGATCGAACGTACGCTGAAAGACGCATAGAGTTAGTAAAACAACCTAGACCCAACACAAACCGACAAACCTATGCTCTAATACCAATTGTCAGGACCCGTCCCAAATATCACCTCGATACTCGGGACGAACCCTGCTCCCGTCTGACAATCACACATAAAGTACCAAAATAACTACAGTACCACGATAAGCATGACTATCAAACGAAGGAGTAAATATATACAACAGTCAGTCAGAGCATAGACCTACAAAATGGGCACAAAAATCCTACGATGCTAGTCTCGCAACGGACGAACGTCGTAAGCTCTATGCCTCGATATCTGCCTCAACGTTCACCCCAGCGCTATCACCACGACCTGGAGGGAAAATTTAAAACCAAAAGATGTGAGTGGACTAAAAGAAAATGAAAGTTTGAAAACCGTTTATTATTAAATCAAAGCTAAGAAACTAGAACACTTTGTACCCTCCGTTTTGAAATCACATGCCTAACTCAGTGAGTAAACTAATTATAAACCAAGAAACATCATAAGAAACAGATACACGATAAAAACACCATTTTCTAGTCAAATCTGCTGGGTCTATCCGAGTCTTTAAACTCAACCAGGCCTTAAATGTAATCTGAGTCTTTAAACTCCCGAGTCTTTAAACTCAATAGGCCTATGGGGGTAATATCATAAATATCCGAGTCTTTAAACTCCCGAGTCTTTAAACTCAATCCGGGCCCATCCCCCGTCAAACCAGTATCCGGGTCTTTAAACCCATATCCAGATCCAGCAAATCCAATCCAAATTCAATGTAAAACCATTTCCAAATCCATAACCAAACTCGAATTCGAAATCCCCGGTTCGAAGCCCTTCCGGCGTTCAGAACCGACATTCCGAACCCAAATCCGGAAACTCACGTTAAATCACAAATTATGTTTCACAGTCCATTTATCATCTTCGGAAAACACTTATAGATTAAAATCTCCAAACATAGCTTTAAAATCGGAAAATCAACTTTTCTCCGAAAACGAGCAAAATCACGAAAATGTCTCGAATCACGTGCAAACACATCAACCACATATACTCATCATTAAGAAGCATAAAAACATAGTTAATATCATAAAAAATTCATAAAACAGTTAGGCATGCTCGAGTTTAAAGAAAGAGTCCACTCACAAATCAGAACGAGTCAATCGCGCTCCGTGCGCTCCTCGACCGTCTCGGGTGCCTCCCGTCCTATCAATATACACCAAATAGGGTCACAAACACATCAAGGATACTAACCCTAATTTCCCCAATTTTTCGGGAATTTTACTAATATTTTAATCCTAGACCCTAAACCGTCCGGATTCCCGAACCATCCCGTAACGTTGTCCGATCAACTCGAAAATTATACCATTGGATTCCTTAGAACATTTAGAACTAAAACCATGTTGGAAGCTTGGCCGGATTCCTCCCCACGCGCCTCCACGCGCCGCCCAAAGTGGCTGCGCGTGGGCCTCACGCGCCTGCTACAGTGCATCCCCAACCTTGATCGAACCCGGTTCGCACCAGGGCTGCAACTCAGACCGGCGAGATCCATTCTCCGTCATCCGGCCACCATTTCATCTCCTCTCTTTTCCTATAGCTTCGTCCAGGCACCAGGAATTCATCCCCCTCACTCTCCTGGTTCGACTTGACCAACAGCTTCACGACTGAAGCTCGAAAGAAAACACAGACAAACCTCTGTTTTCCTTCCCGGCCGCCCAGTTCTTCCCCCTTCACGGTGGCGATTCCAACCTCTCCCTAGGACCTCACTAAGTCACACCCAACTCACAGAAACCTTCGATTCACCCCCGAAGTCCACGACTTCCCGTTTGAACTCACGACCAAAATAGAGTACAGAGTACTCGCCGTCGCCTGAACTCCGCCGTGTACACCCCTGTCATGGCAACCGTCACAACCCACTCCTAGGACCTCCCTAAACATCATTGCACTCACCAATCCCCTCGATTCTCATCCTACCTTCACAACTTCCAAATTGAAAATCACGGGAAAAACAGAGGAAGAAAACTTACCCTTTGATTCCGTCTCCGCCGTACGCACCGCCGCGTGCCACGGTGTTCGTTGGACTCCCTGCAGCCTCCTGAACTTCCCACGGTCATGGTTTGAGTCACCACACGGCGTAGCCACCACCAAACTCTCACGGTCTCCCTATTTTCCCAGAACTTCGCCGCACCACCACCGTGCCGCCATGCACGATTTCTCCACCAAAACACGATCACCAGCTCAAACACTTCTCTCTGTCACTCACACAAATCACTCTTCACTCTCCCTTGCACAGAATCGATCAATCTCTCCCAATCTCTCACCCTCTGTTTCTCTGCGTTCAAAGGCAAAGCACGGTTTGATTTTGTGCAAAGTGTGGCCGTGCACACTTTGGAACGTTTTAGAACCATCCAGTCACTCCCACGTGTCCATTATCCCTTGGTTAGCACAAAATATCCCAGCACTTGCCCTTATCTGATTGGCTGAAAGAAAATGACCAAAATACCCCTTAATTGGATAATTACCGTTTTGCCCTCGAACGTTCTAGACCCGTAACTTTTCCGTCCGACGTCCGATGACAGCGTGCCGCCTGTCGTTGTACTCAGGACATCGAGACCTACCTAACGGTCCTCGGTCTACATGAAAATTATTAATTTACCAAAAAGTCAACATTTTCCTCATTTACTCAAAATTACGGTAACGCCCCAAATCTTCCGAACGTCATAACTTTTTCTCCGATTGTCCGAATCGAACCTGCCACCTGTCTACGGACTCGTGACATCCTAAACTACGTCACGGTCAATGGTCAACACTCATTCAATCGGTAATTCAAAAAGTCAACTTTTAGCCTACTATTCACAAGGGCAAAATCGTCCTTTATCTATACAAAAATCTTATAAAATTACATTTTTACCCTTCCCGAAGTTGACTCTCCTTAGGGTCCCATCAATCCGTACCAATCCGAACGCATCACATACCGATTAAATCCATTACCACCATAGGTCGCAACCATCGTGACCAGTCGGCAACTCCTGACTCCATCGCGCTACTCTGATCTCAACGCACTCTCGAGTCCTCATATCGTATCTCGCATCACTCAGTGATCTCCGCTGAGATCTAGACTCGCCTCGAGTCTCAACTGTCGTACTACTCCTTCAGTCGACACACAGACGACGTCTCACCCATCTGTTGTGTATCTGCACCCCAATCGAATCCTTGGCTCATCTGGAAACACTCGCATGAACTGTAGGGTTCCCTTAGTCATTCAGGACTTGAGTCCTTGCTCAAAAGAATCACTGAACCCTTCCAATCCACTCTGCTCGAGTACACAGTCTTGAGCGTCTTGTAAACTCATCCTTATGTCGGAACACATCTGATCATCATCCTCGTCGAACCGCCATTATCGGATCCAATCCGATTGCCGTCTCACGTCCACCTAGGGCTCTAACCCTTCGACAAAAAATTCGTACTCTCGGGGGACCCTCAACCCGACATATTGATTGACCGTGGTCAATTCCATCATCCATCGTGCACAACACACCAGTGCACCCCCATCACATCAATCATCGAGGCACAACTCAGCCTGATCTAGTCCTACACTCGGGTAACGTACAATCACGCACCACCGTCCGCACTCCAACCACGGCTCGGACCTCAACCTTTCATCACCCAGTGCACCTCAATCCAGTACACACTCTGCTCTCATATCCAAGACAGATCATACACTCCTATAGCCAACTTCTGTCTTGTCTTCTCACTGACTATGCTAAGGGATTCCTTAACTGTCTCACGATACAATTCTCATATGTTCCTAACTTAGCATAATCTGCAAGGTAATTAAATTTAATGACGAACAGACCTCGGTCTACTAGACTCACGATCGCCACAATCATCTCAGTCATCTCGATCAACTGGACCGTCACCATGCTACTCGATCCGCCCGGATCCACTATTAGCTTCCTCAGTCAACATAATATGACCCATAAGACCAACATGGGTTCGTTACCTCAGACACTTACTCATCACATCTATTGACTCTAAGTACTATCTGCTTTTCCAATCAATCCAATTTGACTCACAATCTAGCTGTTCGGTTCTTACAACCTCTGAACCCTTTAACTGTCACATTAGAATACCCATCTCCAACTAACTTCGAAATCAAGTATCCTTCTCTTTGTCTCAATCACAACCTCTCTTGATTCTGAAGTTCCAATCACGTTGGAAACATGCTCCTTTTTCCGATTACTGAGCTTACTTTCTACGCGAGTAATCACGTCTTATAGGCAAACGAGTGCCAAGTCCTCAACTCAGGAGGTATGGTCAACCGCCGTCTACGAAACCAAGTATACCCCGTACCTCGCACTGATCCACTCAGGATCCTCTCCGTCCCACTCAGTGCCCATCGAACTCACATGTTTACCCCGATAGGGCGCGTCTACCAACTCGGTCGTAAACCACGCCCCGTTCAACCACTGTTGGGTTCCACCCAGTTCATCTCCATCCTATTTGTCATCTCGACACAACACCTAAGAATCTACACTAGCCGACGAATCCTTCTCGTCACCTAGTAGTAGAACTAACCATGAGCATAACACGACTGAGATACCCTCAGTTCATGGTTCGTCGTGTTTCCTCGTTATCGTCATCGCATCGCCGCCACGTGGAGTGCGAATCACCAAATCCTAGAACTTTGCTCAAACCGAGCCATTGCCACTCATCTCTGCTCTGGTCGGAGGGGCTCTACCTCCCTCGTACTCCATGACTCCGGGTACAACCATTCGATAATCCATCTTAGAAAATGAACGTTCCCCGAACATCCCCCAATTCTCACCAACCAACACCAAATCCAGCCTCGATGGTGGTAACTACCGTTGAGCTCGTACGAACACAACCCACATACATCACCATCGAGACTCCGAACCTATGAGGTCAAATCACCTCCGACACCAACCGCTCAACACAGTATCCATCGATCGGTCCTCCTCGGAATCCGATCAATAAGTACCACTCTCCTGGTAGCTTGTCCAATCACTCGCCGACTAGGGTTATCGCGAACTCGGGTGCTCCCTGCAGCATGTCCATCTCGAGTGACCCTCGCGCCCGACTCCGAAGAGTCATCGCGCCCCGTTACTGGTGTCCAACCAACCAGCAACCACAATCTGAGGTTCTCGTCCCCTCGTACCTATACGGCTCCTATCCGCTGGCCTCCACAAGAACTTGGCCATACTCTGTGCCCCATACTGTACAAGCACCACGTGTCACACACGTATCCTACCATGCCACACAACAACTACTCTGGGCATCCTGCCAGTAGACATCCCTCAGGGATTCGACACATTGAAACATGGAATCTTATGCTATATAGGATCAACGTTCCTATTCCCAACCGTCTCAACTAGGGTCATCGTACACCTGACTGTTCCCAGCATTCCAATCTCCGATCCTTGCACTTTTGTCGTGGACGACCCTAACATCCAACCTCTGCTGGTTCCTCCTGTTTCATTCCATGTCCGTCATAACGACTCGACGGTCCCGAATCTCAGGTCGTCATACGGTATCTATTGGTCCGCTGGATCCTATCTCCAGCAACTATTCAACTCTAAGTCGTTGGATTCACATGCACATTGGTCCCACTCGAGATCCACTCTATCGGAAAACGTGGCATCTTATGCCCATCGAACCCTAACTCAACACACCTCGTGCCAACTGTAATCTAACTAGGGTTCGATTCCACTAAATCCTAGTACTAATACCCTAACTATCATGTTGATGTCATAACTGCAGAGACATCACATCCTCGACCTGTGCGCCACTCTAAGAGCAAAACCCGCTCTGATACCAACTTGACTGTACCCGTCCTAAATCCCCCGGGATTCACATGGGACGTGTCTTCTCCCGTCTGACACGAAGTGTCAAACCAGGGATAATTCCATCCTTAGTCCAACAGGGACCACCAGAGAACGCCGGGATCTGGAGGAGAAGTGTGATGTCTCGGTCTCTACTACAGCCCGCATCCGCGATCAACCTGAAGGTTATTCAAAACATCAAAAGTCGTGAGTGGACAAAACAAAAATTTTAAATAAAAGCATTTCATAAAACAACATTTGTTGTCAGGACTTGACCATCCTCTGTCAGGACCTGACAAATCTAGCACGATATTGTCCGTTTTGGGCCTCAATGCCCTTGCGCTCACGGTTTTTTTTTTCGAGAGCTTACGGTGTAACTTCTCAGGGGGTCACCCATCATGGAATTGCACCAGCCTCAACTCGCTTAACTTTGGAGTTCCAACCAAACACAAAGCCACTGAGCTCCCAAAAGGCCTCGTACTAGATAGGTGTGTGCCTACACCTTTAAGGCACACCACCATTCCCTTCACAGACCATTCCCCTTCGCTAGAATGTGGGATTGTTCACCATTCCCTCCAGGACACGGGTCTTACAATCCACCCCCCTTAGGGCCTAGCGTCCACTTTGGAACACTTCATGGTCGGGGTCTGGCTTTAATACCATTCTGTCAAGACCCGACCCTCCTCTGTCAGGACCCGACTCATATAGCACGATATTGCCCACTTTGGGCCTCCTTACCTTTGCCCTCAAGGTTTTGTTTTTCGGGAGCTTACGGTGCAACTTCCTAAGGGGTCACCCATCATGGAATTGCACCAGCCTCTACTCGCTTAACTTTGGAGTTCCAACCAAACCCAAAGCCACTGAGCTCCCAAAAGGCCTCGTGCTAGATTGGTGTGTGCCTACACCTCTAAGGCACACATCCATTCCCTTCACAGGCCATTCCCCCACACAGGAATGTGGGATTGTTCACAGTTCCCTCCAAGACACGGGTCTCACATTTATGCCCTTCACTAAAAACATGCATGCATTCGAAAACCGTTTATTAAAACATTCACAATACCATTAGTGCCTTCTCCCAAAACCGAAAATCAATACATGGGAACTCACCCTAAAACCAGTTTCCGTAGGGACTCAGCCCAAATCAAAATACGTGGGTCACAACCCAAAACCGTATCCAAACATAGAAAACGGGGTCTCCACCCCAAACCACTTTCTAAGACAGAGAACACAGGATCTCCGCCCCCAAACCACTTTCCGTGAAATTTCATATACATATATACAACTCATCCTCGGCATCTGCGATGCAAACTCGGGGCACAAACCCCCTAGGGAACACATCCCTGATATCTGTCACGTTTCATCTATATAAGTATGCATACTACTCGGGGTTTCACTCCGAGTCTACCCCCAGGAATTTTCCATCTGGGAGGCTCTGCCCAACATCCAAGATCTACGACGTCTGGATAGCTGTCTCCGGACCCAGTCTGAGACCATATCATAAATCCCACTCCTGGAATGTGCTCCCTATGGGGATACTCATTCCGGGTAGTGGATCGTGACTCTCCAGGTCGACGTCTGTAGAAGACTAATCAAATCATGTCGGAAGGTATAAACATTTTCAAAATACTTTCTTTCTCAACTGGGTCTCATACCCGAATCTCAACAGGATTCCTCGAATCCGATTCAAAATCCAAATCTACAGGCCTCAGCCTAAATCCACAGTTCAATAGGGTCTCAAACCCGAAATTCTCATTTCATAAATTAAATTGGGACTTAAGCCCGATTTCACAGTCAATGAGGCCTCAAGCCCGATGTCACAACTAAAGGGGCCTCTAGCCCGATATCACAACTAACGGGGCCTTAAGCCCGATACCAGAAATCAACGGGGCCTCAAGCCCAATACCAGAAATCAACGGGGCCTCAAGCCCAAATTCGTAAGCCAACGGGACCCTCAGCCCGATCGTATAACTCAAATGGGCGTCCAACCCTATTTCTCATCAAATCAAATGGACTCTAAGTCTGATGGTGCGTAAATCAAATGGGTCTCATGTCCGATTCCATATTTTCGAATCCAAAGTCATTCCATTGACTCACATGGAAAATGTAGCACGTATAAGCGCCGTATAAAACTAAAAACCTCGAAATACGTGCAAATACGTAAAGACTAAGCTACCACAAAACAATTCACTCATGGCATCACAAAACATGTTCTAAAACACTTATAAAACATTTATACATGCATTAGTTTAGAAATAAAGTTCCACTCAAAGAACGTCCGAACCCGCGCCTCAATACGCGCGCCATAAGCCTCTTCGGGGCCAATCATTGCCTCCGTGGTCCCCGAACCTGTCCAAATAGTATTAGATGGTTACTAACTACTTAAATAACCCCTCACTAAAGCCCCGTAATTTTCCGAAATTTTTAACTCTTTTTAAACCCGATCCTAAACTTTCGGACAGTCCAAACTATATCGAGACGATGTCCGATCGACACGAAACCAAATCGACACGAAACCAGTCTGAAAATGTTCGTTACATCGAATAGATGATTTCCCATGTTGGAAAAACCCCCAAAAGATGGCCCATGTTCCTCCCAAAGCCCCTGCGCATGGGAGCCATGCGCAACTGTACAGTCATCTTCTTCCCTGCATGAAACCCGTTAGGCGGTTCGGCTGGTCTAGTTGGACCGGCGCAACTGGTCCGACACCATATCTTCTCCAATGTTCCTCCTTTTTCTTCCCTTCCAATTCCATTCTATTTGTCTCATCAATATCTACCTATTCAACTAATAAAACCTAAGGAAAAACATCTAAAACCCAACCGTACAAATTGAACCCAATGACCCCTGTTTTTCACGGCGATCCCTAGGGCATCTCAACCCTTCACCGCCGTCCAAAATCCCTCCTACAAACTCCTATGAACCCAAAAAACGTCATTCAATCCCCAGAAAACATCCCTAATGTCTAATCCGAAAAACTGGAAATTTTTAATTCAAAACTCACATGCACGGTTGGTCGTTCCTCCGCCGTCCACGGTGGCTCAGGCATCATATCAGGACCCACCCCGATTATCACCTCGATAACCGAGATGAACCCTGCTCCCGTCTGATAATCACACTTAAAAGTACCAAAATAACCTCAAGCAACCATAAGTATAACTATCTGACCAGGGAGAAAATGTAATAAAGTGAGTCAAAAGTAACACAGAGCATAGTGTAATACAAAACGGGCACAAAAGTCCTACTAAGACTAATCTCGCAACGGAAAGCGCCGTAAATCTCTATACCTCTGCCCCTGCCTCAACGTTCACCCCGACGATTTCACCACGACCTGGAGGGTAAGTTAAAACCAAAAAAATGTGAGTGGACTAAAAAGAACAAAAGTTTCAAAAATAGTTTAATAAGAAACTAATTAATGTTTCTCCCTCAATTTAAAAGAAACATGCATGCATAACTAAGTATCAGGAAATAACGATATAAAAAGATAGAATATATGTTATGAAAACATTATCAGAAAAGTATGCAATACCAAGATCAACATCCGATCAAACCTGCTGGGTCTATCCGAGTCTTTAAACTCTCGAGTCTTTAAACTCAACAGGCCTACGGGGGTAATATCGTAAATCCGAGTATTTAAACTCAATCCGAGTCTTTAAACCCAATCCAGGCCCGCCTCCGTTGAACAAAATCCGGGTCTTTAAACCCACTAATCAGATCCAGCAAATTCAATCCAAATCATATTTAAATCATTTCTAAATCCATATCCAAACCCGAATTCGAAATCACTGTTCCGAAGCCGTTCAGGCATTCTCCGAACCCAAATCCGGAAATCCCCTTTTCAACTTTAAAACCAAATCTCATGTTTCAAAACCCCTTAAAATCATAGAAAATCAGTAACAGATTTAAATTCCAAAATCATGGCATCCGAATCATAAACAGAACATGTCTCGGAAAACATGCTGAAATCCATAAACACCTCGAAAAACGTGCAAGTACGTAAAACAGATATAGCATAAGAAATGATTATAAAAGCATACTTAAAAACATAAAACACGTAGATAAAAACAGTTATGCATGCTCGTTGAAAGAGAAAGAGTCCACTCACAAGTTCGAACTCGTCAATCGCGCTCCGTCCGCTCCTCAACTGTCTCAGGAGTATCCCAACCTGCCAAATACCACACAACCGGGTCACAAACACTTCATTAAGGCTTAACCTAATTTCTCCAATTTTTCTGGATTTTTAAACGTAATTTAAACGAGACCTTAAACCTTCGAACCCTCGAAACTAACCCGACCTGGTGTCCGATCGACATGAAACTTGTCCTAAAATGTTCGTTACATCGATTAGAGTAAAAACCATGTTGAACACTTCCCTGAACTCTGCCCCACGAACCCCCAAGCGCCGCCCAAAGGGGCTGCGCGTGGGCTTCACGCGCCTGAACAGCAACTACTGTTCATCGTCTTCCTCAGCCGTTCAACCGGTCTGAACCGGCGAAGGCTGTTCTTCGCTGTTTCCTGTCCGTTTTCAATCCTTTTTATCCCATTAGCTTCGTCCTAGTCTGGGTAATTGATTCCATTAATTAATTCATGACAAACAACGCAAAACCCTATCGTCCAAAGATCGAAAGAAACCCAGAAATCCCAAGCTCTGTCTCCAGCCACCACGAAGCTCCAGTTCAAACCCTAAGGTCCCTCTCACCCTCCTAGAGCTAATAGGATCACTAGAATGCTTTGACATCCCTCTAAACATCACGACTTTCAAATTGAAGCAAACTGGAAAAAAAGAGCACAATGAACGCTTACCCGTGTTCTGTCCTCCGCCGTGCTTGCCGCCGTGCTCCACTGATTGGCCCAAGTGTAGAAAGACTAAAATGCCCCTTCAAGTCCAATTTACCATTTTACCCTCCAACTTCCCACAATCGCAACTTAACCGTCCGACGTCCGATGACAGCATGCCGCCTGTCGTTGTACTCAGGGACTTCGAGACCTATCTAATGGTCCTCGGTCTAAGTGAAAACTAAGGGTCGAGCAAAAAGTCAACATTTTCCCTCTATTTAACCAAATTACGATAATGCCCTTAACCTTCCTAACACCATAACTTTTTCTCCAATTGTCCAAATCCGACGTGCCACCTGTCTACGAACTTGTGACATCCCGAACTACATCATAGTCATCGGTCAACGCTCGTTCGACCTACAAATCAAAAAGTCAACTTTTGGGCACACTATTCACAAGGGTAAAATCATTTTTTTATACAAATATTTTCCAAATTTACATTTTTACCCTTCCTGAAGGTACGGGTTGTTACAATCTACCCCCCTTAAAAGAATTTCGCCCTCGAAATTCAGTGAAATAAATAAGGGTACTGATCCCGCATTAAGGCTTCTGGTTCCCAAGTCTCTTCTTCCACCTGATGGTTCCTCCACAAAACTTTAACCAAGGGAACCGTCTTCCTCCGTAACACCTTATCCTTCCGATCCAGAATCGGTACATGCTGCTCTTCAAAGCTCAAATCTTCTCTAAGCTCAACAGGTTGTGCTTCCAAAATGTGAGAATCATCCCATATGTACTTCCGAAGCATAGATAAATGAAAGACATTATGTACCTTTGCCAAGTCTGCTGGTAAGGCCAACCGATAAGCAACAGGACCAATTCGCTCCAAGATCTCATAGGGTCCAATGTAGCGAGGACTTAATTTCCCTCGTTTGCCAAACCGTACGATCCCCTTCTAAGGAGATAGCTTCAAGAAAACCCAGTCTCCTACCTCAAACTCCAGATCCTTGATCCTACGGTCGGCGTAGTTTTCTGTCGATCCTGAGCTGCTTTAAGTCGATCTCTAATCAGTGCAACCTTTTCCTGGGTAAGGTCTACCAGCTCGGAAGTCGTCAGTCTCCTCTCACCAACCTCGGTCCAACACAACGGAGTCCTACACTGCCGCCCGTACAAAGCCTCATAAGGAGCCATCCCAATACTCATCTAGTAACTGTTATTGTAAGCGAACTCCATCAAGGCTAGATGCAACTCCCAAGTACCATGAAACTGTAAAACACAGGCTCGCATCATGTCCTCTAAAATCTGGATGGTCCGCTCAGATTGTCCATCGGTCTGAGGATGAAAGGCAGTACTGAAAACTAGCTTCGTCCCAAAAGCTTCCTGTAGACTCTGCCAAAACCGGGAAGTAAACCTCGGATCTCTGTCGGAGACTATCGACTCTGGAGTACCATGCAACCGAATAATCTCATCGATAAACAACTGTGCAAACTGCGTCTTCCTGAAGTTCTCTCTCACCGGCAAGAAATGAGCTGACTTCGTGAGTCTATCCACAATCACCCACACGCCATCATGTCCCTTCGACGTCCTGGGAAGCTTGAACACGAAGTCCATCGTCAGGTGATCCCATTTCTACTCTGGGATCGGTAAGGGTTGCATTGCTCCGTAGGGTCTCTGACAGGACCCATCCCAATCCCCCCGGAATTAGTGCAGGATGACCCTGCTCCCGTCTGACACGAAGTGTCAGACAAGGGATATTTCCGACCTTTGCCCTCTCGGGCTATTAGAGTACGCTAGGATCCGGAGGAGGTATGTGATATCTCGGTCTCTGCTACAGTCCACATCCGATATCAACCTGAAGGGCAGTCAAAACATTAAAAACTGTGAGTGGACAAAACAACCAGTTTATAAAAACATTTCCATGAAGACATTTGTACCCTTCACTAAAAAGCATGCATGCATTCGAAAACCATTTAACCAAATGGAAACCATATGTGGGAACTAAGCCCAAAACAGAATATAAAAAAAGTTCGAAAGGACCACCATGACATCGACCATACGGGCCACTGCCCAAATCCATAAAATAAACCAATAAGGGACTCAGCCCATAACCATAAACATACTAAAACCAAATACACGAGCCACTGCTCAATCTTGTGCACACCTGTGCACACCACATATCAAATCCATATATCATATATACATATAAGTCACACAACCAATCCTGTCACGGTATCCAAAGCTACGCGCGTGCTACCCAGGTCTCAATCCGAGTCTTCTCAAAGTCAAGATCAAAGTCTGCAAACCACTGACCCTACCCGAGGTAATAGTAATCATAGCCTTCCTGAGAGTAAGGAGCCCAACTGGGGGGTGACTCCACTCAGTCGGTGCTCCGTGACTACTCCGGGGTCCACCCAGGCCAACGACCCTCCCCGGAGGAGATAATAGAAGTAAAGGAAGGTATATGAATACATATATATATATATATAACATTAACATTCCTGTCCGGTTCCCTAGAACCGTCATGATCCATAACATCCATTAATCAGGGTTCATGCCGGTTCCTATAAACCGTCATGAACCAGAATAACTTGACAAAGGTTCATGCCGGTTCCCATAAACCGTCATGAACCACAATGACCTTTCCAGAGTTCATGCCGGTTTCCATAAACCGTCATGAACTTGGAAATCCATCTAGGGTCCCTGACCCGAAATCATAACCATAAAGTAACTGGGTCTCGTGCCCGAACATAGGACATCAGTTGGGCACCGTACCCGATATCTGAGTCATATGCCCGAGACAAAACCAAATGGGTCTCATACCCGAGTTTATCCTTTTAGAAATCCAAAACACTTTCATTTAGACCAATAAAGAAATACAGACCCGTATAGACACCGTATAGGGTCGAAACCTCGAAATACGTGCCTAAAAGTAACTACACATCCAAATGCACTCATGGAATCACAAACAAGTATTTAAAACATATAATAAACATTTATGCATGCACCAATTTACAAAACAAGGTCCACTCACAGACCTTCCGAGTTGCCGCCTCGATTTGCGTGTCATAGGCTCTCCCTAGCCAATCGCCATCACCGGGACTCCCGAACCTATCCAAATCGTAATAGAAGGTTACTAACTGCCTTATTAACCTCCTACCAAAGCCCCGGAATTTTCCCAAACTTTTAACTATTTTTAAGACCGATCCTAAACCTTCCGATTCCCCGAAACATATCGAGACGGTGTCCGATCGACACGAAACTAGTCCCAAAATGTTCGTTACATCGAATATAGTGTTTCACATGTTGAACACTTCCTCAAAATGTGGGCCACGCGCCTTCACGCGCCCCAAGAAAGCTCCTGCGCGTGAGACCACGTGCCTACTGTTCATCACCCCCAACCTCCAGTCGAACATGGTCCACCTGCAACTGAACCGGTCTGGATCGGCTGACCGGTTCAACCCTCAATCCGTCCATTTTCAACCCCATTTCAATCCATTTTGATCCTAAACTCATCCTACTCTCCATTCTAATCATTTTATACGTTAAAACGGCACTAAAAACCATCAAACCCGTGCCCTTCAATTCGGCCACAGAGGACAGCCCTTCCCGACCATCCCCAACCTCAAAACCTATCCCAATCGACTCCTAGGACCTCCAGATAGCATTTCCAATTAATGAAATCGATTAAAAACCCTTAAACCAAAACTTCAAAATTTTAAATATTTTCTTACCTCACGGCTCAGCCGTCCACCACCGTGAGCCACCACCCTCAGTCCCAGTCCTTCGTCATCCAGCTCCTCCTCATTCCTCACACTCACTCACGGGTCACAAGAGGAATGGTGATGGTGTGTGTGTGTGGGTGTTTCGAGTTTGTGAAGGAAAAAGACGAAAATGAAATGGATATGGGGGGTGGGTTTCAGGTTTGAGGGAAGGGAAATGAAGAGGATGAAGTGATGATCAGATGAGAGAATGAGAGATGGAGGGTGAGGATTTAAAGATGGAATTGAAATGGATGGATAGGATTAGTTGTAGGATAGATTAATTATAAAATAATACAAATAATACTATTTAATTAGCATAGATCCACCTTTTTAGGGACTAGCCAATCCATGGGACCCACCTAAAATATCTAGCCCAATCAGATTTTGCCAAATCATCACTGTCTCGAAGTACGTGCATAGTGAAATAGACCTTCTGTGACCTATAACTCTCCCGTTCGAAGTCCGATTTCAGCGAGCCGCCTGTCTTTGGATTCGTATCGTCCTTATCTATGTAATAGTCCCCGGCCCTCGGTCATCGGACCTTCGGTCAAAAAGTCAACATTTGCCCCTTTTTAACCAAAATTACCAAATTGCCCCTAAACTTCTGAACGTCATAACTTCCTCCTCGAACGTCGGAATTGAACATGCCACCTGTCTATGAACTTGTGACGTCACGAACTACGTCACGGTCATCGGTCAATGTCCATTTGACCGCCCGAATGAAAAGACAACGTTTTTCCACGACCAAGGGTAAAACGGTCATTTTGCATCGTTCGTCCGATTTCGCCTAACTAATCACGGATTAACCTCACTAATCGTGATTAGTCGCTAATATAATCTTGGAATTTGGGACGGGTCGTTACAACCTTCCCTCCTTAATTAATTTCGTCCTCGAAATTCCAACCAACCTAATTCCTAACCGTTCTTCCTTCCTTAATTAGTTTCGTTCTTGAAACTCCAACTATACTAATTCCACATCCACCTCGTGGAAAGTAGAATCGACCTCGAAACTCGTGTACACTCGTACACCAACTAACCAAACAATACTTGTCTGCACCCAGATGTACCACTAACACTCGTGTCGTATCAACTACACTCGACCACGTCGAATGACAGTAGCCATACGTCCCGAATTGAAACCACCTGTCAAACCTACTGAGTCTCTGACACAACCAACTAGACGGTTCCTTGCTCAACCACGAACTATCCTGACGTCTGCTCCCATTGGGAGTCACTAAAACTCACTCAACGATCCACGCTGACACCTCCGACAAACCGTCACCACTTGACAGTAGCCAGTCAAAAACTGACACTATACTCACTCGTGGTTACACTAACCTCTAACTTACTCAACCTGAGTATACATCTACCAACATAACACTCAACTTGTATGTAACTGAACCCATCAGAACCACTATGACCCACTGCACAGTATCCAATGTCCAGTTCACGACCTCGACTAATCCAATGATATCGAAACTAAGCCGACTACCAACACGTTCACTATCATACCACTGGTATAACCTATATACGACAGGGCACGACAAATCTGCCTGGTATCATACCTCGACCAACATACAAGGTACATACAACTACCCATCAATCAGCCTACAACCACCTAGGTTGTAGTTAATCACGTTTCAATTATGGAGTTCACTTGTCCAACCCAGCATCAGACAAATCGAACTGCGACCCATTATTCGTTTCCAAATCCGAATCTGAATCCGCAATTTAGTAAGAAATTCCGAATTCAAACCCAGAAATAATATCCATAACCATGTCCAAATCCGAATCCGAAATCATTATTCCGTAAGCTAGCATTTGGAATAACCATTCCGAACCCAAATCCATAAAAGGAAATCCACTGTCAAGCTCCAGAATCAAATCCTGAATCGTCACCCAGAATCCGATTCCAAAACCCAAATCCAGGAATCCTCTTTCAAGTTCCAAAATCAAATCCTGAATCGTCATCCAGAATTCTGATTCCAAAACCCGAAATCTTGTTCTCGTTTACCGAGACGCGCTATATCCGAACCTATCAGATATCTGCTCAACCGATTACACATTACAGTTGATTGACTTCATAGGGAATTCAATCCCATCATCAACACATCTACCATCATCAAACATGGCAGAACCTGAGAAGTCACCCAAAATGACTCCGAAATACCCATTATCAATGCGGAAAACCCGCATTCCACTCGTCACCTCAATCGCAACCTCTCGCGATTCCTAAGTACCAACAAGATTGGAAACAACATACCTAGACATCAACCACGTGTCCCCTAACCAGTTTAACTTTATCTGAGATCCACTATGGGACCACAGATACCGAACATATGCCCATCACAACGGATGTGACTCAACGTCATCACAATCACCGGTACCAGCACCAGCACTAGTACCAGTACACCACCTGTCAGTATCAGCACAAAGTGTGCAAATCAGACAACCCTGGATCTCCGCTCACACCGAGCGACGACTCCGTACCTCTGCTCGAATAGGAGAAACTCTGCCTCCCTCGTACCCCAACAACTCTGGGTATAGTCACTCTGATAACGCATACGAGAAAAGGAATCGTCACATGAACGTCACCGATTCTCAACAACCGTAACTACAACCACTCTCGGTAGTAGCGCCTGCCACAGACTCGTGCAGACCAAACTACCAGACCTCGCTATCGAGCCTCTGCATCCAACGGAATCCATCGACCGTACAAACTATCCCGTATCCCAAACCTGGGATTCCATCGACAAGTACCAACCCTGATAACTTGTCCAACCAAACTCTAACCAGTCGTAACTCGACTCAACCAATGTCGTCTACCAGGTCACCCATGACCTTAGCTGCACCCAAAATCCATCACAACTAAGTAGATCGACAACCAACTAGGTCTAACCGATAAGTACAACCTCGACTGCGAAGTGCAGTCCCAACACAAAAGCTGACGTGACTAGGCCGACTAAGGAATCCAAATCTGAATAGTCGTCCAAATCAAACCACTCGTCAACTCACATTTCCGAACCATACACATCCTACCTTAGGATTCCATAATCACGCCCTAGGGTCACTCTAAACCCAACTGCAAGCTACCAACTGCAGTACAATCCACAATCTGACCGACCCCGCGGTCTTAACATCTCAAGGACGTCAATCCAATCCTATCGTCAATCCAACTCGGATTCCCTGAATCCGACTGCTAACTGCCATAAGTTCAACTAGAGTTCCACGAACTCGACTGCTAATAGCCAACCGCAGTAAACTCCACGAATCCGACTTCTCCCCAATATCCGATCATCGGATGGCCATAACACCGAACCAGTCATCGAAAACGATCCTACGACATCGCGAAAGACGATCCCAACTAACGGTCTCACGATCACAATCTAACGTACGAATACGTTCATCCTTCAGTAGGGTTACACCCTGTCAACCACGACAGAACTATGGCAACCCCGGCATCCAGTGCCGAACCAAGAAGTTCCACGATTCAATCCTACTAACTATCGTACCGGCACCCGAACATCAGGTTGATCACGAACTGTAGCACATTGAGATATCACATCCTCGATCTGTGTACCACTCCAAGAGCTCCACGGTTGCTCGAATAGAGACAACCCCGCTCTGATAAGCAATCCTATGCTCTAATACCACGCTGTCAGACAAGGAATATTTCCAACCTTGCCCTCTCGGGCTATCAGAGTACGCCAGGATCCGGAGGAGGTATGTGATATCTCGGTCTCTACTACAGTTCACATCCGATGTTAACCTGAAGGGTAGTCAAAACATTAAAAACTGTGAGTGGACAAAACAACCAGTTTATAAAAACATTTCCATAAAGACATTTGTACCCTTCACTAAAAAGCATGCATGCATTCGAAAACCATTTAACCAAATGGAAACCATACGTGGGAACTAAGCCCAAAACAGAATATAAACTAAGGTCGAAAGGACCACCATGACATCGACCATACGGGCCACTGCCCAAATCCATAAAAGAAACCAATAAGGGTTTCAGCCCATAACCATAAACATACTGAAACCAAATACACGAGCCACTACTCAATCCTGTGCACACAACATATCAAATCCATATATCATAACATATATCATATATACATATAAGTCACACAACCAATCCTGTCACGGTATCCAAAGCTACACATGTGCTACCCAGGTCTCAATCCGAGTCTTCTCAAAGTCAAGATCAATGTCCGCAGACCACTGACCCTACCCGAGGTAATAGTAATCATAGCCTTCATGAGAGTAAGGAACCCAACTGGGGGGTGACTCCACTATGTCGGTGCTCCGTGACTACTCCGGGGTCCACCTAGGCCAACGACCCTCTCCGGAGGAGATAATAGAAGTAAAGGAAGGTATATGAATACATATATATACATAACATAAACATTCATGCCCGGTTCCCTTGAACCGTCATGATCCATAACATCCATTAACCAGGGTTCATGCCGGTTCCCATAAACTGTCATGAACCAGAATGACCTGACAAAGATTCATGCCGGTTACCATAAACCGTCATGAACCGCAATGACCTTTCCAGAGTTCATGCCAGTTTCCATAAACCGTCATGAACTTGGAAATCCATCTAGGGTCCCTAACCCGAAATCATAACCATAAAGTAACTGGGTCTCGTGCCCGAACATAGGACATCAGCTGGGCACCGTGCCCGATATCTGAGTCATATGCCCGAGACAAAACCAAATGGGTCTTATACCTGAGTTTATCCTTTTAGAAATCCAAAACACTTTCATTTAGACCAATAAAGAAATACAGACCCGTATAGACACGGTATAGGGCTGAAACCTCGAAATACGTGCTTATACGTAACTACACATCCAAATGCACTCATGGCATCACAAACAAGTATTTAAAACATAAAATAAACATTTATGCATGCACCAATTTACAAAACAAGGTCCACTCACAGACCGTCCGAGCTGCCGCCTCGATTTGCGTGTCATAGGCTCTCCCGAGCCAATCGCCATCACCGGGACTCCCGAACCTGTCAAAATCGTAATAAAAGGTTACTAACTACCTTATTAACCTCCTACCAAAGCCCCGAAATTTTCCCGAACTTTTTACTATTTTTAAGACCGATCCTAAACCTTCCGATGCCCCGAAACATATCGAGCCGGTGTCCGATCGACACGAAACTAGTCCCAAAATGTTTGTTACATCAAATAGAGTGTTTCACATGTTGAACACTTCCTCGAAATGTTGGCCACACGCCCTCATGCGCCCCAAGAAGGCTCTTACGCGTGAGACCACGCGACTACTGTTCATCACCCCCAACCTCCAGTCGAACCCGGTCCACCTGCAACTGAACCGGTCTGGACTTGCTGACCGGTTCAACCCTCAATCCGTCTATTTTCAACCCCATTTCAATCCATTTTGATCCTAAACTCATCCTACTCTCCATTCTAATCATTTTATACGTTAAAACGGCATTAAAAATCATCAAACCCGTGCCCTTCAATTCGGCCATGGCGGAGGTATTTTCCTCCGCCGTCCACAGCCCTTCCTAACCATCCCCAACCTCAAAACCTATCCCAATCGACTCCTAGGACCTCCAGATAGCATTTCCAATTAATGAAATCGATTAAAAACCCTTAAACCCAAACTTCGAAATTTTAAATATTTTCTTACCTCAAGGCTAAGCCGTCCACCACCGTGAGCCACCACCCTCAGTCCCAGTCCTTCATCATCCAGCCCTTCCTCATTCCTCACACTCACTCACGGGTCACAAGAGGAATGGTGATGGTGTGTGTGTGTGGGTGTTTCGGGTTTGTGAAGGAAAAAGAAGAAAATGAAATGGATATGGGGGGTGGGTTTCGGGTTTGATGGAAGGGAAATGAATAGGATGAAGTGATGATCAGATGAGAGAATGAGAGATGGAGGGTGAGGATTTAAAGATGGAATTGAAATGGATGGATAGGATTAGTTGTAGGATAGATTAATTATAAAATAATACAAATAATACTATTTAATTAGCATAGATCCACTTTTTTAGGGACTAGCCAATCCATGGGACCCACCTAAAATATCTAGCCCAATCATATTTTGCCAAATCATCACCGTCTCGAAGTACGTGCATAGTGAAATCGACCTTCCGTGACCTATAACTCTCCCGTTCGAAGTCCGATTTCAGCGTGCCGCCTGCCTATGGATTCGTATTGTCCTTATCTATGTAATAGTCATTGGCCCTCGGTCATCGGACCTCTCGATCAAAAAGTCAACGTTTGCCCCCTTTTAACCAAAATTTCCAAATTGCCCCTAAACTTCCGAACGTCATAACCTCCTCCTCGAACGTCAGAATTGAACATGCCACCTGTCTATGAACTTGTGACGTCACGAACTACGTCACGGTCATCGGTCAAAGTTCATTTGACAGCCCGAACAAAAAGTCAACATTTTGCCACGACCAAGGGCAAAACGGTCATTTTGCATCGTTCGTCCGATTTTGCCTAACTAATCACGGATTAACCTCACTAATCGTGACTAGTCGCTAATATAATCTCGGAATTTGGGATGGGTCGTTACAGTCTCCGTCGCTCGACTTTCACCAGTTGACAAATCAAGCATCTACTGACGTACTCAGGAATCTCATCTTTCATACCTGACCACCAGTAATGCTCCCGAAGTGTACGATACATCTTGGTCCCTCCAGGATGCATCGCATAGGCTGAACTGTGAGCCTCATCAAGGATCGTCTTCTTCAGTGATTCATCCTCAGGTACACACAATCGTCCGTCCTTAACCAAGGCTCCATCCTCACGAATCCCAAAATCCTGTCTCTCTCCAACCTCGACCTCAATCCAAATGATGCCCAAAATGGGGTCCTGAAACTGAGCATTAAAAACCTGATCAACCAAGATAGGTCGTACGTGGAAACTCGCTAGTAGCGTTCCCTGACTGTCCACAGTCAAATCTACTCCAATCATGCGGAGTTCAATCAACAAGCGTAACCGAACTGTCCTCAAATGCGACAAAGATCTAGCTGACTTCCTACTAAAGCATCGGCTACCACATTAGCCTTCCCCGGGTGATACTCGATGGTACAGTCATAGTCCTTAAGCAGCTCTAACCATCGGTGCTGTCTCAGATTCAACTCTTTCTGAGTAAAAAGATACTTCAAGCTCTAGTGGTCCGTGAAGATCCTGCACCTCTCACCGTACAAATAATGTCGCCAAATCTTTAGTGCATGAACCACAGCTGCAAGCTCCAAATCATGAGTGGGGTAATTCATCTCATGAGGTTTCAACTGTCGGGAAGCGTAAGCAATCACCTTCCCATGCTGCATCAACACACAACCCAAACCCTGCAAAGAAGCATCATTGTAAACCTCGAACTCCCCACTATCGTCTGGGAGGGCTAACACAGGAGCAGATGTCAACCTCATTTTAAGCTCCTGGAAACTCTGCTCACAGCTCTCGTCCCAGACAAATCAGACTCCATTCCGAGTCAGCCGTGTTAACGGAGCAGCAAGAATGGAAAAGGCCTCAATGAAACGTCAGTAATAGCCTGCTAATCCCAAAAACTCCTGACCTCAGTCATCGTCTTGGGCTGTTCTCAGTTCGCTACCGCCTCAACCTTCTGCGGATCCACTCTAATATCCTCGGCTGAAATCACATGACCCAGAAAACCAACACTGGTTAACCAAAACTAGCACTTGCTCAACTTCGCTTACGACTTGTTCTCCCTCAAGGTGTTAAGCACTATCCTCAAATGCTTCTCGTGCGCCGTCGCACTCTTCGAATACACCAAGATATCATCAATGAATACAATCACAAAACGATCTAGGTATGATCGGAACACTCGGTTCATTAGGTCCATAAACGCTGCTGGAGCGTTAGTTAATCCAAAAGGCATCACTACAAACTCATAGTGGTCGTACCTAGTCCGAAAGGCTATCTTAGGTACGTCCTCCTCTCTGACCCGTAGCTGATGATATCCAGAGCGAAGATCAATCTTCGAAAAGTACCGTGCTCCCTTCAGCTGGTCGAACAAGTCATCAATCCGGGGTAGGGGATACTTGTTCCTAATGGTTACCCTGTTCAGCTGCCTGTAGTCAATACACAATCTCAACCCTCCGTCATTTTTCCTGACAAACAGTACTGGCGCTCCCAAGGGCGATACACTCGGTCGAATAAATCCCATATCGACCAACTCTTGTAGCTATGCCTTTAGTTCCCTCAATTCGGCTAGCGACATGCGATAAAGAGTCTGAGAGATAGGTTGCGTACCTGGGAGAAGGTCAATAGTAAACTCGATGTCTCGGTGAGGGGGCAATCCTGGCAACTCCTCTAGAAAGACGTCGGGAAAGTCCCGCACAATCAGTATATCCTCCGCCCTCACTAGCGTAGCACGTGTATCCACCACGTGAGCTAAGTAGCCCTGGCATCCCCTCCTCAACAACTTTCTAGCTTCCAGAGCTTAAATAACACATGTAGGTAGTGCACGCTGATCACCCTGGAACGTGGTCTCCGGTATCCCTGGACTCCGAAAGGTCACTCTTCTATCGAAACACTCGATAGAAGCATGATGTCGAGTTAAACAGTCCATCCCCAGGATAACATCGAAGTCCTGTAGATCCAACAGTAACAAGTCCGCCACTAACTCAACCTCGCCTACCAACACCGGACACTCTCTCAGTACCTGAGTCACCACAAACACCTCCCAGTAGGCGTACTCACCCCCAAGTCACAATCCAAGGTAGACACCTCTCTCTCTGCGACCAAACTACAACTCTGGTTATAAACGAATGAGTAGCCCTGGATCTATCAAAGCATATACAGCATGGCCAAGTATGGTAAGTGTACCTGTCACCACTCCGGGTGCTGATCGAGCCTCCTGTTGGGTCATAGCGAAGACTCGCGCCTGAGGTCCTGATTACCGACCGCGTCCTCTCGAACTACTCGTAGCACCACCACCACCACCACCTCTAGGGCTTGCCGCCCCTGAAACTGAAGCAGTGCTCCGTCCTGGCTCCGCCGTACCTCGGCCTGCTCCACCCTCCTGGGGTAACAACGGACACTCACGCCGAAAGTGGCCTCAATCTCCGTAGTAATAACAAGCATCCCGATCGGGTCCACCACTCTATCTCTTAGTAGAAGCAATAGAAGTCACACTCGCCTGCGGAGTCGGCTGTGCTCTAGCTCCTCGAAATCCAAAACCCTGAAAACTGCCTGGCCAGCCAAATCGGGCACCACCGACTGATGAAGTACCACTGTAATTGCCTCTCTTCGGGGTCCTCTGACTCGACGTTCCAGGAAAAGAATGCTCAGGGCGTCACACATTACCCGAGAACTGTGGCCATGCATGCAAACTAGCCTCTACTCTCACAACAGCATCTGATAACTCCCTGAATGTAGCAAATGAGCAGGCTGTCACAATGGCTCGAATCTCTCCTCGTAGACCCAACTCAAACCGGTGACACTTCTTAGCCTCTGTAACCACAAATGCAGGAGCGAAACGGGACAACATCTGGAACCTCTGCTCGTACTCAGCTACTGTCATGCTCCCCTGTTTCAGCTGAAGAAACTTCGCCTCCTTGGCATCTCGGAAAGAGCGGGGATAGTATTGATCCAAGAACCGCTCCTGGAAAGTCTCCCAAGTCACGGTGTGAGCTTCCCAGCCTGACAACTCAAGCGTATACCACCACTCATATGCTGCACCGTCCAACAAAAAGGTAGCCAAAACACGCGATCCTCCGGAGGGCATCGCATCACCCCAAACATCCACTCAAGTCGGGTAATCCACCGACGGGCTTCCTCTGGGTCTGCCCCACCAATAAACGTCGTAGCAATCTCCACATCTCTCGCTACTTTGTCAGCAGGTCGTGGAGGGGGCTCACGTCTCGGAGGCATGGTCGATCGTATGCTGAAAGAGACATAGAGTTGGTAAAACGACCTAAACAGAACCTCGTACAAGCACAAACCGACAAACCTATGCTCTGATACCAATTGTCAAGACCCACCCCGATTATCACCTCGATAACCGGGACGAACACTGCTCCCGTCTGACAATCACACTTAAAAGTACCAAAATAACCTCAAGCAACCATAAGTATAACTATCAGACCAGGGAGAAAATGTAATACAGTGAGTCAACAGTAACACAGAGCATAGTGTAATACAAAACGGGCACAAAATTCCTACTAAGACTAATCTCGCAACGGAAAGCGCCTTAAAGCTCTATGCCTCTGCCCCTGCCTCAACGTTCACCGCGACGACTTCACCACGACCTGGAGGGTAAGTTAAAACCATAAAAATGTGAGTGGACTAAAAAGAATAAAAGTTTCAAAAACAGTTTAATAAGAAACTAATTAGGGTTTCTCCCTCCATTTAAAAGAAACATGCATGCATAACTAAGTATCAGGAAATAACGATATAAAAAGATAGAATATATGTTATGAAAACATTATCAGAAAAGTATGCAATACCAAGATCAACATCCGATCAAACCTGATGGGTCTATCCGAGTCTTTAAACTCAATCCAGTCCTCAAATATAATCTAAGTCTTTAAACTCCCGAGTCTTTAAACTCAACGGGCCTACAGGGGTAATATCGTAAATTCGAGTCTTTAAACTCAATCCGGGTCTTTAAACCCAATCCGGGTCCGCCCCCGTCGAACATAATCCGGGTCTTTAAACCCACTAATCAGATCCAGAGAATTCAATCCAAATCATATTTAAATCATTTCTAAATCCATATCCAAACCCGGATTCGAAATCACTGTTCCGAAGCCGTTCCGGCGTTCTCCGAACCCAAATCCGGAAATCCCCTTTTCAACTTTAAAACCAAATCTCATGTTTCAAAACCCCTTAAAATCATAGAAAATCAGTAACAAATTTAAATTCCAAAATCATGGCATCCGAATCATAAACAGAACATGTCTCGGAAAACGTGCTGAAATTCGTAAACACCTCGAAAAATGTGCAAGTACGTAAAACAGATATAGCATAAGCAATGATTATAAAAGCATACTTAAAAACATAAAACATGTAGATAAAAACAGTTATGCATGCTCGTTGAAAGAGAATGAGTCCACTCACAAGTCCGAACGCGTCAATCGCGCTCTTTCCGCTCCTCAACTGTCTCAGGAGTATCCCAACCTGCCAAATACTACACAACCGGTTCACAAACACTTAATTAAGGCTTAACCTAATTTACCCAATTTTTCGAGATTTTTAAACGTAATTTAAACGAAACCTTAAACCTTCGAACCCTCGAAACTAACTCGACCCGGTGTCCGATCGACATGAAACTTGTCCTAAAATGTTCGTTACATCGATTAGAGTAAAAACCATGTTGAACACTTCCCCGGACTCTGCCCCACGCGCCCTCACGAGCAGCCCAAAGGGGCTGCGCGTGGGCTTCACGCGCCTGAACAGTAACTACTGTTCATCGTCTTCCTCAGCTGTTCGACAAGTCTGAACTGGCGAAGGCTGTTCTTCGCTGTTTCCCGTCCATTTTCAATCCTTTTGATCCCATTAGCTTCGTCCTAGTCTGGGTAATTGATTCCACTAATTAATTCATGACAAACAACACAAAACCCTATCGTCCAAAGCTCGAAAGAAACCCAGAAATCCCAAGTTCTGTCTCCAGCCACCAATGGCCACCACGAAACTCCAGTTCAAACCCTAAGGTCCCTCTCACCCTCCTAGAGCTAATAGGATCACTAGAATGCTTCGACATCCCTCTAAACATCACGACTTTCAAATTGAAGCAAACTGGAAACACAGAGCACAATGAACGCTTACCCGTGTTCTGTCCTCCGTCGTGCTCCACTGAGTCCACACGACTCCTCTCAAGTCACTGAACACCACCACTCTTCCAATTTTGATGATTTAACCGACTGGGGTGCACAGCCGTGCACGGTGTCCCCTGTTCTGTTTCGAGTTTTCTCCTCCCTTAGCACCGTCACTCGACCTTCAACCACTCTCAGTCTCAATCAGACACACCTGAACTCACTTCCTCAAGCCCAGAACAATCAGCTCTCACACACTCTCTGGAATTTGATCGATTAATCTCCCCGTCTTCAGCTCCTTGTTTTTCCCTCTCTGTGAACAAATTCACGAATTGTAGCCACTAAAATGTACCCGTGCACACCCAATTTGACTAGAACCCTCTAGGATCCCCCCACGTGTCTATCATCCTATGGACTGAATTGAAAATATCCAATCACACTTCCCCAAATGGCCTTATCTGATTGGCCCAAGTGTAAAAAGACTAAAATGCCATACAAGTCCAATTTACCATTTTACCCTCCAACTTCCCACAATCACAACTTAACCGTCCGACGTCAGATGACAGCATGCTACCTGTCATTGTACTCAGGACGTCGAGACCTATCTAACGGTCCTCGGTTTACGTGAAAACTAAGGGTCCAGCAAAAAGTCAATATTTTCCCTATATTTAACCAAATTACGGTAATGCCCTTAACCTTCCGAACACCATAATTTTTTCTCCGATTGTCCAAATCGGACGTGCCACCTGTCTACGAACTCGTGACGTCCCAAAGTATGTCACAGTCATTGGTCAACGCTCGTTCAACCTACAAATCAAAAGGTAAACTTTTTGGCACACTATTCACAAGGGTAAAATCGTCTTTTTATACAAATATTTTCCAAATTAAATTTTTACCCTTCCTGAAGGTACGGGTTGTTACACATCACCCAGCCACCAACCTCAGTCTCATTTTCACTCTGTTTCTCCCCCACAGCCCAGAAGCGAGGATTGAAATGGTCGATGGATTGGTTTTGGGTGAGATCGGGTTTGGTTTGGACGAACAAAGAAATGTGGTGAAATGCATGAACGTGTTTGAGTAAGCAGTGGATAAGTGACACTTGTCACTCATCCATTGGGCCAGGGACAAAATATCTGGGGCCCATTAATGACAATTTGCACTCACCTCGTAATTTATCCAATAGTGCCACGGAACTTCCGTGAACCGTAAATTTTCCGTCGAACGTCCGATTTCGATGTGCCGCTTCTCTATAGATTCGTATCAACTCGATCTACATAACGGCCCTCGGCCATCGAACCTCCCGGGTCAAAAGTCAACTTTCGCCCTCGTTCAGGGGCAAAATCGTAATTTTGCCCCGAACGTGCGTTAATCCTCGGCTAATCCCTAGTTAGCCTTGCTAATCCATCATTAATCCCGATAATTCAGGACGGGTCGTTACACTAGCCGCCGGCCCCTTTGGGGGGTCGGTGGCAGCCCCTTGCTCTCCCAATTTCTCTTATCTCATCCTCATTTTTTCCCCTCTCCCTCTCTTCTTCATCTTCTTCATCTTCTCCATCTTCCCCTGTCTTTTTCTTTTTCTTTTTTGATCTTCTCCCTCTTCAGTTTTCCCCATCTCCTATTTTTCCATTTTTGCTCCATCTTCTCCTTCTCCTCCATATTCTTTTTTCCTCTTGATGGTTTCTCCGCCCTTTGTGGCTTTTATTGGCTCCAACTTTGTGGTGGCTTTTGCTTCACCTTTTCTAGTGACTCCAGATATTTATTCTGATTTGAACCCTCATTTTCTTCTCACCCCTCACCAATTGTCATTAGTTGCTACCCACCTTATATTCTTAGCAACCAAATTCCGCCCCCACAAAGCCTCCATTACGGATCTACCGGTGGTGGTTTTGGGTTACCATTAAAGTTCATGATGCACTCGTTAAATGGATTGTGGGAGCACCTTGTGTGCGGGTGACTAGCTCACCCCCATTTTTCGGTTGGTTCTTCCATTTCACTCATTTCCTAATTGGTGGTTGTGACTTTATGGTTCTGTGCTGGCTATGGCAACATGGTGGGAAGGCTACAAGAGATGTGGAGTTTTCTCTAATTTCATATCTAGGGTTTATATTTGGATTTTCATTTCTTAAGTTTAGTTATGTTCTTGGGATGTTCTTATTATTGGACTTTCATTTCTCTGTAATTATTTGTTCTTAGTAATGAATATATTTTTCTGATTTTTTTTTTTAAAAAGCAATCTAGTGTAATGGCTATCAAGGTTTCTAAGGAGGAAATTAAGTGCACATGCTTCAAAATTACACCCAAACTTAAGTTCCATGGAGACTATCAGATTCCCACCTTTTATTATCATGTGGATCAAGACGTTTATTTCGAGTGCTCGGTTCTCTTTATAGTTAAAGGCAAAACCCTGTTGGATTCTTTTCTAGTAAACAAGGTATCTTCCAAGGTTACCCGATGCCCGCTTACATTTTTGTGATTGTCATGGAGATTTTCTCCATTATTATGCAAATGAGTATATATTGTAACCCGGCTTTCAGGTTCCACTAGAGATGTGACAATGTGATGCTAACTCACTTATCATTTGCTGATGGCCTCATTGTCTTCTCTTATATGTAAACCTTCACTTTTTCCATCGTTAAGGCTGCTTTGGATTCGTTTTCTGGAGTCTCTGGCCTTTGCCCAAATTTGGAGAAATGCCACTTGTACACTATTGCGGTTGATGAGGGCATGAAGGTGAAATTGTTGAGATGCTTTGGAGTTTATGAAGGAAGCTTTCGTGTTAGATACTTTAGTGTCCCTATTATCACCTCGAAGTTGAGTTTCGCTAATTGTGCTCCACAGCTTGAAAGAATCCATAATCGTATTTGGGCTTCAGAACATCGTGCTATTTTTTTTATGGCAAGGTCTTGCTTATTCAATTCGTTCTCTACATTATTATGGTCATTTGGACTTCACATCTCTTCTTACCGAAGAAGATTATTCGAGATATTGAGTGAGTGCTGAGATGCTTCCTTTGGTCTAGGTAAAGCGAAGATTGTATCATACTAAGATATCTTGGGATAAGACCTATAACCCGAGAAGGGAACGAGGCTTAGGCTCCTGCAACTTCCACATTTGGAATGTCTCCATGATTCCAAGATATATTTGGTACATCTTTGATGAAGGTAATCCTAATCTATGGGTTAATTAGGTAAAGGAAATTTTTATTCATGACCAGAGTTTGTGGGAGTTAAAGACTCTTGCAAATTGTTCTTGGAATTGGAAGAAATTGTTGAAAATCTAGGATCTTGTTTGACCTTTAATTATTGGTGTAGTAGGCAATGATGAAAGAATTTCTCTTTAGCAGGATATGTAGTGTCCTATTAGGAATTTGTTGAGAAATTTGGTTCCGGTTTGGTGGAGGATCTAGGCAACCCTATTTGTTATAAGGTTTGTTTTTTTTTTCTGATCTCTTAGGTATCGGAATTGGTCTTTATTGAGAGTCCTACCTTGGTATTGATTAGGCATGCTTGCTACCTTTCCTCATGTGATTTGCCTCATCCTAACAAGTTTTAGATGGACTCTCAATGCTAACAGAGCATTTTCTTCCAAGTCTTTACGGGAAATTTGATTGGTAATGGTGTTGAGGTGTTGTCGTCTCACGATCTCACCGAATGGTCTCGGGCTACCATCCCTCGTGTTAGTTTTGTGCTTTGGATTGCAGTTAACAGTCATCTTACTACTTTTAATCATATTTTGAGATTTTCCTCTAGGGTAAATAGCATAGGTGTACTCTATGAGAGAGAGAGAGAGAGAGAGAGAGAGAGAGAGAGAGAGAGAGAGAGAGTGAAACTCCTGAACATTTGCTCTTCCAATGCCCTTTATTAATGCTATTTGGGGGCATGTTCTATTAAAATGTGGAACCCTTTTAACAGGACACGTCCCCTGAGGAACATTGATAACTGTGCCCGATCCAGCTCCCATTTGACAAGTCAACTGAAATTCCAAAATTACCCTCAGCACTTGCTAAACAAGGGATAACCATACATGTGCCCACTCATTCCTCCAACTCTCGATCAGCCTCGATCATCGAGCTACGACCTGGAGGGTCAATAAAAATATAAAAGGTGTGAGTGGACAAAAATAAATAAGTTTATAAAACATGTTACAGAAAAAAAAGACATTTCTAGCCTCCACATAAAACCAATGCATGCATTCGAAAATAACTTAGCTCCACGATTAGAAAATCGCTTACGAAAAATCGGAAATCATTTCATATCCAAAACCATAATTCCAGGGCCTCAGTCCAAAACCATGAATCAAAATGCAAGTACGAGAACATAGCCCAAAAATCCATAAATCCATATAAACCGGGCCACTACCTAAAACATCTGAAAATATCGGAAATCAACAGTAAATCACAAGGCAATCAATCAGCTGGATCTCAATCACCAAGTCTTTAAACTCAAAACCACATATATCAGGCCTTCCCGAGATATCAACGAGTTTTTTTAACTCAAAACACAATCAATAGGCCTCGAGAGATATCACAATAACCGAGTCTTTAAACTCAAAACATCTCAATCAAAGGCCCTCCCCCATCACATCAATCAACCGGGTCTTTAAACCCAAAACCATATCCAGCAATAGTACCGGGTCTTTAAACCCAGATCATAGAAAATCCAGAATCCATCGAAATCCAAATTTCAAAACCAAATCCGAAATCATATTTTATCGAAATGGGTCTCGTGCTCGAATTCACATTCAAATCCAATGTCATATCATCAAATCATTATCAAAACATGATATATGTAAACCATATAAAATGATCCATCAAACCATCATCAACGTATAGCATAAACCATATTCTCGAAATTACGTATTGCCTATCGAAATACGTGTAAATATGAAAATCGTAATTACCATAATCATAAGCATAGAAATCATAAATAGAAATCATAGAAAACAATTATGCATGCATTGAAATTTAGAAAGCAAAGTCTACTCACACACCGTCCAAATTGCCCGCTTCCGAGCTGCACGTTTTTCCGTAATTTCATATAATCATTAATCCTGTCCAAAATCATTATCTAGGGTCACTAACACTTCAATATATCTCATATAAATTTCTCCAATTTTTCTGGGATTTAAATACGTATTTAAACTATCAAACACACACAAAGGTTTAAACTCTCCAATTCATCCCACCACTCACGGTTACCACTAATTGTTCCCATAAAGTGACAGATGTCACTTACTGAGCCTAATGACTCACGAGTCACAGCTGAATCAGCCAATTACCTGCTCAAATGACCATTTTGCCCCTGCTTACACAAATTACCAAAATACCCTTCACACTCCTAGACCCGTAGTTTTGTCATCCGAACTCCGATTGACGTATACCGTCTGTCTACGAACTCAACGTCTCGAGAACTATCCAACGGTGCTTATGGAAAGTCCAAAAAATGTCACGATCAAAATGTCAACTTTTGGCCCTTATAACTAGGGGAAAAAATCGTCATTTTCTTCAAAATTTCCAAAATTTCCTTTTTTGAATTTTCGGGTCATCACAGCCTACCCCCCTTAAAGAATTTTGTCCTCGAAATTCCAATCAGTAGGTGCCATGATATACCTCTCGAGGAAATATGTCTAAGATGAACCCGAAACATAATCAACCTCATATCATTCTAGATCAACCGGATATAAGTCATAACCAAGCTTATAGAAATCATACAAGCTGCCTCAATCATTGGCCACCAGGCCATTAACCTCATAAGGTCCAATCACTCGGGGACTCATTTCCTTCATTAAGGCAATCACACCATACCCCTTCCTAGGGTCAATATATATCTCAACTTTAGTCATTTAATCTGTTCTACTTTCCATCGTAGACATCCCTAAGGCCTACCTTGTGCTAGTGACTGGCATCCAGTACAATCATCCATACCATATCGCAAGCATATCTATTCCTTGGTCTCAATTCCAACCAGTATCATACACTCGGTGATCCGAAAAGTGGACTCCTAGTCCAACTGATCAGAACCAATCGTGTAGTACTCCACTCCTATGGATTTCCACCAATAAAAGGATTTCATCTATCCTTAAGTTATCACACATGTCAACTCTCTGCTTCATATACCAGTTATCTCATTAGCCTTTCCGAATGATACCTGACCGGTCAATGCGTTCGTAATCTCAAGGTATCCCGACCATCGCCTTTTCACCCATTAGGCTTTTCTGTTTACAAATCCCAATGGTAGATACAATACTCGTAAATTTCTTCACAGAGGTATAACCTTTGCATGCACGACCCATAGGTCACTATGGTCGATCCCAAATCATTCAAGGGATTGATATTCTTGAGGGTTTAGCTAGCATCGGCAATCATAGCCCTATGCTACTGAAGAACACCTCACCAAATCTCAAATCTCATAGTGGTATCTCACTATACACACATAAAGGGTCAACATCAAACATAAGTCACTATTTCCTCCAAGCTGTAACCATTCTATCTCAGTTTTCATTTCCAATAACTCTAACCTCCTTCCTGTTCCATTCCATTAATTGACATTGTAGAGCACCCCTCTACAAACATTCGGGGTATCTAACCAATCTCAAAATCTCTTGTGGCCTAATACATCTGTTTCTTTGGGGATTTACACTAATCCCGACCATTATTAGCACATGTTCCACAAGTCTACTCTTGTCGACCAGACCTACACTTGTTCAATCTCCTTTTTCTCCCTTAGGACATTCAACACATCCATCAAGTACATCATATGCCCATCCGTACATGTGAGTACACCAACCTATTATCGATCCTACTATCATAAAAAATCCAAATGTGGTCAGAATACCTGACTCATCACCTCACAAATATAACCGGTACATTTGTCCATCCAGGGTATCACCATCGACTAACCTTAGCCATATCAAATCCGGACATCATCTTTTTCTCTTTTACTCATGACTGTTAGTCATCACCCTGTTGGCCCCTCTCAATAGGCCCCACTAATCACACCCTTCCAACAGAACCACAAATCATTTGCTGGTGATAAGGGATACTTATCCCATACTGTTACCTTCTTAAATTGTCCATAAAGCTTGAACCACCATCCTCTTACCGCAGAAAAAACACTGGGTTCCCCATGACGACACTGAGCTGAATGAACCCGCATCTACCAAGTCCTATAAATGCACATTTAGTCCCAATGACCCCGCAGGTGGCATATCATAAGGTGTCCGAGATAAAATCTCGTATACTCGACATGATCTTCATTATAAAATCAACCTCTTATCCTGGAAAACCTCAAGAAATATGTTGAGAAATCCGTACATCCTTAGCCCTCATTAGGCATCTCATACACTAACCACATATGCCACACATATGACTAGTAAACTTTGATTACCTCTTACCAATAGTCCATTGATTGTGAGGGTCAAAATCATTCTAGAGGGTAACACCCTTGAGTCTCCATGAAACATGACCTCTGGTGATCCTAGACTCCATATATCGCTCTCTAATCGACATACTCGATAGAGGTATCATGAGTCATCAACCAATACATCCCAAGGATTACGTCCAAACCATCCAAGTCTCGGAATACCCAATTCAGCCACTAGGTGAGTATCGCCATTCATCCTAGGTAGCCTCACATCAAAGGGGTCTACCCCTCCTTATGTATCACCAATTTCACCATATATAATTACCAAGGTTACCACCTAGATATCATCAAATTTATCACATCCATAGCTCCAGTCGGCTCACCGACTTCCATACCTTAACCAATCATGGACATCTCCGTATCCGTCTAATGTACAATCTCAAAACACAGAAGAAAATCTATATAACTATTCATTTATAATGTGACCAGATGACCCACAACCATAACCATTACTGCACAATTAACCTGATCACTTTTATCTCCCAGTGGACCCAACTAGCGTCCCACTGAACTGGACTGTCTCTAAGGCCCAATCTCTGTGTACTACGGGTCTTTGCCTGAACCTTCAATCACTAAGTGAAACTGACACGACCAACCCAAATCCATAAGTCCAGTAAAAAAAGTTAAAAAAAAAATACCAATCCATAAATTCATAACCTATCAGTATCCATACCAATCCTTGGCGTCCCTAAAGGTCGCCCATGTCATAAACCATACTTATATTCAACCCTTCTGGCTCCACCCGAGCCCTGATACATTACTATGACTCATCTTGAGTCCTAACCAATATCCTGACTCATTTTGAGTCCCGTATCCATATCTCGACTCATCTTGAGCCCAATCTCATAACAATCAGCCATGCCATCATTGACATACCCAGTCACCGAGCAAATACCGATGGTGAACCACATCTTATACCACTTATAAAGCCTAAGGGATATCCCATCACATGCTAGACTCTGAAACACACATTCCACTTAAGGAATTTCATTTCATCCTGGATCCAATCTGCCAATTGTGCTATCTTTCTAGTCGCTGGGCTCATTCATTCTTGGGACCCACAAAATTCCATGTCTAACGGACAGTGTACACTGATTTACATCTGACCCTCGATCGGCCCACTCATGCCCAATTGCACTTGCCAAACAAAGGATAACCATACATGTGCCCACTCATGCCTCCACCTCTCAATCGGCCTCGATCATCGTGCTACGACCTGGAGGGTCAATAAAAACATAAAAGATGTGAGTGGACAAAAATAAATAAGTTTATAAAATATGTTACAGAAAAAAGACATTTCTTCTCTCCACATAAAACCAATGCATGCATCGAAAATAACTTAGTTCCACGATCATAAAACTACTTACGAAAAATTAGAAATCATTTCATATACAAAACCATAATTCAAGGGCCTCAGCCCAAAACCATGAATCAAAATCCAAGTACGAGCACATAGCCCAAAAATCCATAAATCCATATAAACCGGGCCACTGCCCAAAACATCTGAAAACATCGGAAATCAACAGTAAATCACAAGTCAATCAATCTGCTGGATCTCAATCACCGAGTCTTTATGACAGGACCCACCCCCAATCCCCCGGGATTAAGGGTTAAGTCCTGCTCTCGTCTAACTTACGCATGACATGAAGGTCAAACCGACGTCCAACCTCCATGTGATACGTAAGTCGGACAAGGGATTCTCAACCAACCAGTTTAAACATCCAAACTTCCCAGAGCGCGTAAACTCTACTGTGGATCGCGTATGTGATGTCTCCGTCTCTTTCAATCAACAGCCCGCACTGCAGCAACCTGGACGGTATCGAAAACATGAAAAAGACTGTGAGTGGACAAAAATAAAGTATAATTTAGAAAACAGTTCAGAAAAAATTACATTTACATTTATACCCTCCATTTAAAAAACAATGCATGCATATCAAAATCCACGTCATAAAACCATTCTATGTCAAAAACCATCAAGAAAACCATTATTGAAAACCCGAATCAAATCCGTCATTTCAAATCCAGGCCTCAGCCCAAAATCCCAAATCAATCTCACGGTACTGGAACTCAGCCCCAAAACTCATCAAATCCAATACATCCGGACGACTACCCAAAACATCTGAAAATCAGTGAAAACCCAGTGAAAAACATCAACCATGCGAGTTTCTGGATCACAAGTGCGCCCGAGTCTTTAAACTCAAAACCATGCGCATAATCTGGCCTTCCTGGGATATCATCGAGTCTTTAAACTCAAAACACAATCAACAGGCTTCAGGGGGTATCATAACCGAGTCTTTAAACTCAAAACATATACGGAGTCATTAAACTCAAAACATATCAATCCAGGCCGCCCCCCCCCCCCCCCCCCCCCCCCCCCGCCCGGTCAATCAACCGAGTGTTTAAACTCAAAACCAAATCCAGCGGTTTTTCTTTTTCTTTTTCCTTTTTCGGGTCTTTAAACCCAAAACCATTTTTCAATCAACAGTGAAAACCATAGAAAATCCATATCCGAATTCGCAATAATGATTCCGTAAGCTAGAATCCGGAACCATCATCCCGAACCCAAATCTAGATTTCCTTTCAGAGTTTCAAAACTGAAATCTTGTTATCGAAATCACATGAACAGGGCTCCAAGTCCAAAATCACTTTTCCGAAATCCATTTCAAATCATTGAAATCAAATCATATTTCAAATTCAGAAATCAAATCATTAAAACAATGATCAAATAACATGATCAATCGAATCTCGTAAAACGTGCAAATATGTAATTATCTCGAAATACGTGCAAAACCGTAAATCATCAAGATCATAATCAAAACCATAGAATCGTGTATAAAAACATATATGCATGAATCATACGTTTGAAAGCAAAGTCCACTCACAAACTGTTTCGCCGTCGCCTCGATACGCACGCACTTTTGCTATTCCCCGCTAATCCGCTATCACCCGGCTTTCCCAAACCTGTTCAAATCCCATAATAAGGTCACTAACTACTTCATAAACCTTCTACTAAAGCCCTGTAATTTTCCCGGATTTTTAACTATTTTTAATCGAGACCTAAATCCTTCGGACAGCCCGAAACATATTGAGACGATGTCCGATTGACTCGAAACCATTGCCAAAATGTTCGTTACAACGAATAATTTTAGAATCGTGTTGGAACCTCCCTCAAACTCCGTGCCACATGCCCACACGCGCCGCCCAAAGGGGTTGCACGTGGGCCTCATGCACCAGGCACTGTGCCCATTTTCAACCTTTGTTGAACCGGGTTCGATTCGGTTCTAAAGACCCGGTCCAGTTGGACCGGCGTGAACGGTTCGCTGCTGTAATTCCATGATTTTTGGTCCGTTTTTCCTTCCATTCCATCCTATAACTATTTCTTATCAAGTCCTATTCCCCACAATGTCAAAACTCAAGCATCCTTCTTAACCATCGTGTTCGTAACCAGTTACAAAATCCAAGTTTTTATTCCAAATTCTGGGCACGACTAAGGACTCAAAACACCCCCTAATGACCCCATAATGCTGCTAAGAACCTGAAAATCGTGTTTGAGGGACTAATTGAAGCTCACCTGGCCCGAAAGTGCCTTCGATCATTGGCCACAGAAACGATCCCACAGCTGCTCCACCCCCGTTCACCGCCCATCAACCATCTGCTTCCTTTCCTAGCTACCCAGTGAGTTCTATGGGGTCTTTGAACCGTCATTCAATCAACCAATTTGATTAATGATTGCTAAAGCATAGTTTGCCAATTTTAATTAACAAAAACAGAATACTCACGACAACCCACTTACGGTCAACCACTATCACCGCCGTGGCCTTCACCCTTCTCGTTCCAACTCCTCTTCCGACTTCCAGTTATTAATCATAAGAAATTAATCACATTGGGAGAGATTTGGGTTCTCACGGTCACACGCAAACACTCTGTTCTCCTTCGTTTCTCTTAATCCCGTGCAACCAATATTTTAAAAACTCAAAAGTGAGGCAGCTGAACAAATTCCACCATCCTCTAGACTCAGCCAAGTGTCCACATATGATAAGGCAACCTTCCCAAGACAGCCAAATGTCAGTAGGCCCAAATCCCAAGGTAGCCAAAGACCAAATTGTCCTTACCTTTACAAATTACCATTTTACCCCTCAAATGCCTAGACCCGTAACTTCGTCATCTGACCTCCAATTAACGCATGCCACCTGTCGTTATATTCAGGAGATCGAGACCTACCTAACGGTCCTCAAAATGCGTGAAAAGTCCATGTCGTTTGAAAAGTCAACAAATTGCCCCTTTTTACCAAATTACCCTCAAACTTCCAAACGCCATAACTTTTTCCTCGAATGTCGGAATCAGACGTGCCACATGTCTATGAACTCGTGACATACCGAACTACGTCACAGTCCTTGGTCAAAGTCCAATTGACCGCCCGAACGAAAAGTCAACTCTTTACCCAATTTCATGGGCAAAACCGTCATTTTGCACCATCCGTCCGAGATCACCTAACTAATCACCCATTAACTCTACTAATCCGTCATTAACCACTAATCTAATCCTGATTTTCAGGACGGGCTGTTACAATCTACCCCCTTTAAAGCATTTCGTCCCCGAAATTTCGCCACTCGTACTTCTGTAACTAACTGGGGGAATTCAACTGATCTTACACCTGGGTCTCCTACCTAGTGTCCATCATCTGCCACTCCAACTTATCCTGACAGCTCCCAGACTGTCACCATACTTCGGTCAAGCGAATCAACTTATCCGACTTCCGATCCTCCTCAAAGTACCTCAAAGTACCTCTAACGTTACGCCAGCCGAACTTTACGCCAGCCGAACTTACGGCATTACCCTCAAACTTCCAAACGTCATAAATTTTTTCTCGGATGTTGGAATCGGACCTGCCACCTGTCTATGAACTCGTGAAGTCCCGAACTACGTCATAGTCCTCGGTCAAAGTCCAATTGACCGCCCGAACGAAAAGTCAACTCTTTGCCCAATTCCAGGGGTAAAACCATCATTTTGCACCGTCCGTCAGAGATCACCTAACTAATCACCAATTAACACTACTAATCCGTCATTAACTACTAATCTAATCCCGATTTTCGGGACGGGTTGTTACAATATACCCCCTTAAAGAATCTCGCCCCCGAAATTTCGCCGCTCGTACTTCTGTAACTAACTGGGGGCAATTCAACTGATCTTACACCTGGGTCTCCTACCCAGTGTCCATCTTCTGCCACTCCAACTTATCCTGACAGCTCCCAGACTGTCACCCATACTTTGGTCAAGCGAATCAACTTATCCCACTTCTGATCCTTCTCACCAAGCTCAACATATCTCAAAGTACCTCTAACGGTACGCCAGCCGAACTTACGGCTCAACTGACTCTGGGTACATCACAACACCACTGCTACCAGTTCAACATTCCTGACTCCCTTTGAGTTGAGTTGAGCGTACCTCGTACCAATGTCCCGGTACAACTTGTGAGTCTGCCGTCAACATACACAAAGCTCAAGTACACCCATTCGCAAGACGACATCTACCGACCTCGGTACGCCAATGCATCAAGATTCATACAAGGTTCCATATTACTTTCGTCATTGATCTGCACCGACCTCACCGGAGTCACAACGTACTCGTCTATACCCCAATTCAGTCAATCATCTCGCCAGTGGTTTCACTAAGCACTGACACAGTCAACCTATGGAAACTTCATCCACGTCCTACGCCACCTGTCTGCAATGGGACCCTATCCAATAACTGTCAAATCGTGATTACACATCTCAATATCAGGGTCCCACCAGCCAGTCATGGCTCTGAGCCTCCAGTTCACCTTAGTATTGACTCTTGCTAACTAGTCAAATCACTTAGGATCACTCGGATCCAGTTACATGCTCTCTCTCAAAATCTATCATATCGGAACTACATCGATCATCCTTCTATCCCCAACATCCCTCAGCACTAAGCCGATCACCAACACTTTTACCAGAACATCACTCTGCACGTCCAATTACATCGGCATAGTGCCGATCACTGAAGAATCAGGACGTACACATCTCAAATACATGCACCAAGTACCCCCAACCAGAACCACGGTGCATACCACCATACACACGCAAGGACAACAATATGAACTTATATAAAACAAAGATATGTTAGAATACCTCAAAATACATAGCTCGTGGAGTATAACCCTCACGTACTTTCCAACGCCATCTTTTCGGTATGTCCACTAGCGGCATCAGACACGCACTACAACATCCAAAGTCCAACCAACAACATCATAGTGTACATGTCACTCTCACAGTGAAGTTTCCAGGGCACACAAACATCCTCGTAACCATACTGACTACAGGCCAATCACGTCTCACTTTGGCAGTCCGGGTCTCCCAGCCATATATGAGCCTTACTCACATCTCAATTCCGTCCACCAGGAAGACTCAGTACAAACTCCAAGTCCAACGCCTATAGGTATGCGAGACAGACTACTCTCGTCCTGCACAACTCCAAGATGGTCAAAATATCCAGCCACTTGTGCTCCTGCCAACACAGAGCAATCTCCTCATCTGCATGTCCAACATATCCAACCTCTATCTTTTCATCTTACCCTCCTAAACTATCCAGTTCTGATCTACTCACTTCTAAGTGGATTCCACTTCTCGTCCCTTACGATTCGTACCATCAAACTATTACATCGAATTAAATCAATCCAGAATGCCACATGTCAAGATTGTGGGTTCTCTTCAATAACCACATATCGATCAGTTATAGTCACTCCTTCTCTGCTTCCTTCTGTCATCCTTTAATGGAAACTCACAATAATTCACCTCTATGACTCACAAGTCATCCGACCTTAAGCTAACTTATCACAAACTCATGACACTGGCCACATATGCCAAACACACGGGGTCATGACGTCCTCTTTCTGCTCCTAGACACACCCACACGTGTCCACGACCAAGGGGGGTCACAATTCCTGAAGTACCTCCACTAAGTCATCTGAAGCGACGCTAGAGTATCCAACCTTCGGTGTCCACAGTGGGCTCGTCGTCGTAATTACAACATCTCCCAATTCTAGAATTCCAACCATGTTGGAAATATGTCCATCTATTCCAACTGTGGGACTCAATTCGCAACACGAATATGTCCAAACATCAACCTCTGCAATACTTAGCCGATTCTTAACTCCTACGAGTCACAACCACATGTCTGTAACCCCAACCAACGCACCGTCCAACTCGCCTGTCGGTTAACACTGTTTATACACATCCCAAAGGGTATCAATCATCACTCCTTCTAATGACTGCATCACAACCTTCCTGAGGTTTAACTTCAAGCACCACCATCATACTCGTAACCAACTCTTGGGAAATCACCAAGCACAGGCCTCGACATCACCCAGATGCCAACCTCAGCATCTGACGACATCTACCAACACATCAGGGGGGGTCTACTAAAACCAACCTCACGAATGGTCAAATCCGACCATACCCACCTAGCTCGCTTCCAACACAAAGCATACGTCCACTGCGTTTCTGCTACGCTACTCTGATCCACCTACCGGTATCCTGATCGTTCGTTCCCGAAACATGACCTACCAATGGTCATCACATATTCTAACTCGGTTAGTGGTTCCTACCAGACACCGGCATCTCACGACTGGCCACAACCTCGACTCAAGGTGCCCATCCGACCATTTACGAGCATCCCAACTCGTGGCACATCATTCCGATCTAGTATTCTTAGCACACCAGCCCCGAGCCTCTGCTCCTATCGAGCCAAACCCTCAAGCTTTGCTCAGGTCGGGGGAACTAACCTCCCTCAGACTCCAATACTCTGAGCACACCAAACTGGACTCGTCCAGAGTCGTCCACCAACCATTCCCTACCTCGGCTACACCTAGCAGCACCATCTCCAATCCAGCTGTAAGTCGGCCCAACCACCACAACTATCGAAGCACAAATCCCAACTCATGGTTTCCAGACTAAGAACTTCCTCTGGGTTCCTCTCCAATGAACTCACAGTCCAGACCAGTCATCCTATGAGGTTTCTCAAATCATCCTCGTCATATGGGTTATCCAAACCCGCAACAGCCACTGGTTCACTCCAACCTTACCACTCGGGTCGTCACACCCGGCTTATCGGAAAGTCTACACACACCAACGTCAACCCATATCCATCACTAGAGGGCATCCCTCAGATCCTCAAAGTTGTTTCCTATACCTCATCACTCGAGACATCAGGCTACTCGTAGCCGCACCAATCCAATCTCAACCAAATCGACCAAAAGATCACCAATCCATACTATCGTCATGCGGCCTAACCCGGCCTAACAAGCCATCGTCAACCGGCCTCTCCTCAACCCACATGCACCACCAGCTCAATAGGCTACTATCGGGCCCCACAGGCCAACCAGTCCACTCGTAATCATAGCTTGCCTGTTATCATCCAAGTTAACCACGCTGCCATACCTCCGACCCTATGGTCCAACCATTAAGCATATCCAGCGCCAAACATGCTAACTATTCTGGCCCCAAGTTGACATACGTCGTACCTCGCACGGCCTATCGAGCGACTATCATCCTGACACTAACAATCGCCGCTAACTAACCACTAACAAACGTCCTATCGCGATCGCGTCCAGGTTGATGACGGGTTGTTCCGTGTCGAGACATCACATCCACAATAGCATCACAACACCCAAGTCGACGATCCAGCGATTTTGGGATCCAAACCTCGCGCAGAGCTCTCAAAACCTACTCTAATACCAATTTGACAGGACCCACCCCTAATCCCCCGGGATTAAAGGTTAAGTCCTACTCCCGTCTAACTTACGCATGACATGAAGGCCAAACCGACGTCCAACCTCCATGTGATAAGTAAGTCGGACAAGGGATTCTCAACCAATCGCTCTAAACTTCCGAACTTCCCAGAGCGCGCAGACTCTACTTGTCAGGACCCACCCCGGTTTTACCCCGAAAACCGAGGTAAATCCTGCTCCCGTCTGACCTCTCCGACACAACACAGTCAGACGCAGGAGAAAAATATATCACATATCTCGAAGTCAAACAGTTTACAGAGCATAGTACTCAAGACAAAAGAAAGAAAACTATTAAACTAAACACACGCACAACGGAAAGTAAAAACAAAATACTCCGGGATCCCTCTCGTAACTTATATGCCTCAGACGTTGCCTCGACGTCGGAACCCCGTGCTAGCTCCACAACCTGGAGGGCAGTTAAAAACAGAAGGTGTGAGTAGACCAGAATTAAAATAAGAATTTCCAAAACCATTTATAAGAAAACCGGGTTTAGCCCTCCGTTTTAAAACCACATGCATAACCCAGTTATCAAAACAATTATCAATCAACCATCATAACACATCATAAGAACCAGAAACACTATAAAGTAGTTATAGAAATCATATCATAAGCATCATAAAACCTTATCATAAACCGTGAATATCCAATCATCATTTTCCGATCAAACTTGCTGGACCTATCCGAGTCTTTAAACTCCCGAGTCTTTAAACTCAACAGGCCTACGGGGGAAATATCAATATATCCGAGTCTTTAAACTCTCGAGTCTTTAAACTCAATCCGGGTCTTTAAACCCAATCCGGGCCCGTCCCCCGTCAATCACAATATCCGGGTCTTTAAACCCAATAACCAGATCCAGCAAATCCAATCCAAACCATTTGAAAACCTTTTCTAAATCCACATCCAAAACCGAATCCGAAATCACCGGTCTGATGCCCTTCCAGCATTCCGAACCGTCATTCCGAACCCAAATCCGGAAATCCACTTTTTCACTTTTAAACCAAATTCCGCTTTCCGAAATCCGATTTCAAAACCGAAAGCCTTGATCATCAAAATCATGTTCCAAAACTCCTTTCATAATCATGAAAAATCATTTAATTCAGAAATCACACTTTCTCGTAAAACGTGCCAAATAGTTATTTCTCGAAAATCGTGCAATTATATAAAACCACATCATAAATCCAACATTCATGAAATCACGTACATAAAACAGTTATGCATGTTCGAGTTTAAGGAAAGGGTCCACTCACAGTACTGAGCCCTCAATCGCGTCCAGAACGTCTCGTACGTTCCTCAGCTTCCTCGGGAACTCCCGATCCTGTCAACAACCACCAAAGTACGTCACTAACATGTCTACTAAGGTCCACCTAATTTCCCTCAAAAATCCCCGGGTCCTAACCGTAACGAATCGAAACCCTAAACCTTCACCCTCGCGGAACTACTTCGATTCGACGTTTGATTAACCCGAAACCAATTCCAATGGACTCATCACAACTCCTAGACCAAAAACCATGTTGACCATTTTCCCCAGAACCGCCGAACGCGCCGCCCAAAATGGCTGTGCGTGGCCCTCACGCGCCTGCTACAGTGTCACCGTCTACCTCGAGTAGACCGGGTTCGACACAGTTCTGCACCTCGAACCGGCGAGGACGGTTCTCCGCCTTTCCTGCACCAAATCGACCCCTCTCTTCATCCACTACTTCGTCCAGATCTACGCTACCCATCCTCTTCACTCAAACTCCTCGACTCAACCTCTCACCCGTCGACTAAAGCTCGAACAGAACCCGATCCACTGCCCTATTTCACAATCTGTCCAACCCGATCATCTCCCGTCACGGTAACCACCGTAGACGGTTCCCAAAACCTCCCTGAACCTCACCTCACTCACCAAAACCGTCGACTCTCTCCCTAAGTCCACGACTCTTCGTCTGAAACAAAATGAAGAAACAGAGTACACAGGGTACTCTCCGTCTTATTAACCTCCACCGTGCACTCCCCGTCACGGCGACACAACCAGAAGACACCCCGGCCTCAACTGAGTCCCCTAGACCTCCCTAGACTCTTCGATTCAACCCCTAAACTCACGACTTTCGATTTGAAAATCAACGGTAAAAACAGAGCACGAAGAGTAAAGTACGAAATTTACCTGCTTCCAGGCGCCGGCGTGAGCTCAACCGTGAGGCAACAGCTCCTCCTGTCCTCCTCCGTCCTCTGAGCACCTCCGCTGGCCTCGAGTGATCGATCACAGCCGCAACACCACCCAAATCCTCTCTATTCTCTGTTTTTCTCTGAGTTTCCTCCCTAGTTCCCGTGGCTCACTACTCACACACGAGCACAACACCTCCCTACTCCCTCACTGTCTTCTTCTCACTGCTCTGGTCACTCTTCCCTCACCAGAACACACCAACACACACACTCACCCCTCAATTCCTCTCAGTTTCTTAGCCTCTGTTTTCTGTTCTTCAAACACACACACACACGACATACACGACACACTCAGCCCCAAATAATTGGACCGTGTGTGCTAGAAACCTCTAGCCCTCCTACACGTGTCACCAATCCTACCCTTCCTCTCACAAATGGCCCAATCCCAGCCATCCATCTGTCCCTATCTGTTGCACACATCCCAGAGCACAAAAGACCAAAATGCCCTTCCTTTTCACCAAAATTACAACTTTGCCATTACCTTTCTAGACCCGTAACTCCCACATCGTAAGTCCGATGAATACGTGCCGCCTGTCATCGAACTCAGGACGACGAGATCTCCCTAACGGTCTTAGATCAACATACCAAAACCCGTTCGTACAAAAAGTCAACCTTCCCCCCTTAAGTTTACCAAATTACGGTTATGCCCTCAATCTTCCGAACATCATAACTTCCTCCTCGGATGTCGGAATCGGGTGTGCCACCTGCCTATGGATTCGTGGCGTCCTAACCTACATCCTGGTCATCAGTCAAAGTCCATTTGACCACCCGAACTAAAAGTCCACTTGTTGCCCAAACTAGGGGCAAAATCGTCATTCTACCCTAATGACCCCAACGAGACCAACTAACCACCGATTAAACTCACTAACCCCATCTTAATCACTATCTAAACTTTAATTTCTGGGACGGGTCGTTACACTACTGTGGATCACTTATGTGATGTCTCTTTCTCTTTCAATCAACAGCCCGCACCGCAACAACCTGGAGGGTATCGAAAACATGAAAAAGACTGTGAGTGGACAAAAATAAAAGTATAATTTAGAAAACAGTTCAGAAGAAATTACATTTACATTTATACCCTCCATTTAAAAACCAATGCATGCATATCAAAATCCACGTCATAAAACCATTCTATGTCAAAACCATCAAGAAAACCATTATTGAAAATCCGAATCAAATCCGTCATTTCAAATCCAAGGCCTCAGCCCAAAATCCCAAATCAATCTCACGGTACTAGAACTCAGCCCCAAAACTCATCAAATCCAATACATCCGGGCCACTGCCCAAAACATCTGAAAATCAGTGAAAAACCAGTGAAAAACATCAACCATGCGAGTTGCTGGAAATCAAGTGCGCCCGAGTCTTTAAACTCAAAACCATGCGCATAATTTGGCCTTCCTGGGATATCAACGAGTCTTTAAACTCAAAACAAAATCAACAGGCTTCGGGGGGTATCATAACCGAGTCTTTAAACTCAAAACATATCAATCGAGGGCCCTCCCACCCGTCAATCAACCGAGTCTTTAAACTCAAAACCGGATCTAGCGGTTTTTCTTTTTCCTTTTCCGGGTCTTTAAACCCAAAACCATTTTTCAATCAACAGTGAAAACCATAGAAAATCCATATCCGAATTCGCAATAATGATTCCATAAGCTAGCATCCGGAACCATCATCCCAAACCCAAATCCAAATTTCCTTTCAAAGTTTCAAAACCGAAATCTTGTTATCGAAATCACATGAACAGGGATCTAAGCCCGAAATCACTTTTCCGAAATCCATTTCAAATCATTGAAATCAAATCATATTTCAAATTCCGAAATCAAATCATTAAAACCATGATCAAATCACAAGATCAATTGAATCTCGTAAAACGTACAAATACGTAATTAGCTCGAAATACGTGCAAAATCGTAAATCATCAAGATCATAATCAAAACCATAGAATTTTGTATAAAAACATATATGCATGCATCATAAGTTTGAAAGCAAAGTCCACTCACAGACCGTTTCGCCGTCGCCTAGATACGCGCGCACTTTTGCCATTTCTGGCTAATCCGCTATCACCGACTTTCCCGAACTTGTCCAAATCCCATAATAAGGTCACTAGCTGCTTCATAAAGTTTCTACTAAAGCCCCGTAATTTTCCCGAATTTTTAACTATTTTCAACCTAGACCTAAAACCTTCTGACAGCCCCAAACAAATCGAGATGATGTCCGATTGACTCGAAACCAGTGTCAAAATGTTTATTACATCGAATAATTTAAAAATCGTGTTGAAACCTCCCTCAAAATTTTTGCCACGTGCCCACATGCGCAGCCCAAAGGGGCTACGCGTGGGCCTCACGCGCCAGGCACTGTGCTCATCTTCAACCTCTGTTGAACCGGGTTCAGTTCGGTTCTGCAGACCTGGTCCAGTTCGACCGGCGTGAGCGGTTCGCCGCTGTAATTCCATGATTTTTTGTCCGTTTTTCCTCCATTCCATCCTATAACTAAGTCTTATCAAGTCTTATTCCCCCACAATGTCAAAACTCAAGCATCCTTCTTAACCATCGTGTTCGTAACCAGTTACGAAATCCAAGTTTTTATTCCAAATTCTGGGCACGAATAAGGACTCAAAACACCCCCTAATGACCCCACGATGCTGCTAAGAACCTGAAAATCGTGTTTGAGGGACTAATTGAAGCTTACCTGGCCCGAAAGTGCCTTCGATCATTTGCCACAAAAACGATTCCACGACTGCTCCACCACCGTTCACCGCCCATCAACCATCTGCTTCCTTTCCTAGCCACCCAGTGAGTTTTATGGGGTATTTGAACCGTCCTTCAATCAACCAATTTGATTAATTATTGCTAAAGCACAGTTTTCCAATTTTAATTAACAAAAACAGAATACTCACGACAACCCACTTACCGTCCACCACGATCACTGCTGTGGCCTTCACCCTTCTCGTTCCAACTCCTCTTCCCACTTCCAGTTATGAATCAAAAGCAATTAATCACATTGGGAGAGATTTGGGTTCTCACGGTCACACACAAACACTCTGGTCTCCTCTGTTTCTCTTAAGCCCGTGCAACCAATATTTTAAAAACTCAAAAGTGAGGAGGCTGAACAAGTTCCACCATCCTCTAGACTCAGCCAAGTGTCCACATCTGATGAGGCAGCCTTCCCAAGACAGCCAAATGTCACTAGGCCCAAATCCCATGGCAGCCAAAGACCAAATTGCCCTTACCTTTACAAATTACCATTTTACCTTTCAAATGCCTTGACCCGTAACTTCATCGTCCGATCTCCAATTAACGCATGCCGTCTGTCGTTGTATTCAGGAGATCGAGACCTACCTAACGGTCCTCAAAATGCATGAAAATTCCATGTCGTTTGAAAAGTCAACAAATTGCCCCTTTTTTACCAAATTACCCTCAAACTTCTAAACGTCATAACTTTTTCCTCGAATGTCGAAATCAGACGTGCCACCTGTCTATGAACTCGTGACGTCCCGAACTACGTCACAGTCCTCGGTCAAAGTTCAATTGACCGACCGAACGAAAAGTCAACTTTTTGTCCAATTTTAGGGGTAAAACTGTCATTTCGCACCGTCCGTCCGAGATCACCTAACTAATCACCGATTAACTCTACTAATCTGTCATTAACCACTAATCTTATCCCAATTTCCGGGACGGGTTGTTACACTTTAAACTCAAAATCACATATATCAGGCCTTTCCGGGATATCAACGAGTCTTTAAACTGAAAACACAATCAATAAGCCTCGGGGGATATCACAATAATCGAGTTTTAAACTCAAAACATCTCAATCAATAGTCACACCTAAAGTTTTCTCTATTTCCACTCTTTAATCTAATTGGTCCTTAGCTTGCCGTTCCAGTCCATTAAAAAGTCCATCCATAATATGCATAGAACAATCACCAGGTACTCCAAGTCTCCATCAAGAAAAGAAGCTAAGAAACCGCCAAGACCAGAGAGCCAGATAGAGAAAGGAATTAGAGGATTTATATGCTTGGATTTCGATGGAGTTTTATACAAAAGCTATGTAGAGAGCTCTCTCTATGGTAGATGTCATATGTCATAAGATTCGTTAGGTCTTTAATTAAGAGTTATACTGGAGGATAGGCTTAAAATTAAAGAATAAAAGAGTAATAATTGCAAACAAATTGTACTAAGGCATAAAGTGTCATGACTTGATTTTTACTTAAACTTTAAACATTTCTACGCACCTTCATATATTTTACACATTTACAATTATTCAAGTATTGTACTTGAATTGAATCATACCTAGCTCCCTTTAGATATATATATTTCAAATCCTTTTTATCTTCTTTTTTCTTTTTTCTTTTTCTCTTTTTTTTTTCCTTTTGGTGTTTAGGATAGGTATTAGGTGATAAAAGAAAATGATGGAGTATTTGGCTCAAAATTGGCTAATGGAGCACACAAAAGAGTATGATAAAGACTTGATGAGATCAAACATGCAGACTATGACCTATGGAGAGTTTGGCTCAAAATTGGCTAATGGAGCACATAAATGATAAATTTATGATTAGTCTTTTTTTTTATTATTGATATAAGTTTATTGGTTAGTATGTCTATGACTGGAGAGTTTTTTATTTATTAGAATGACTGAATAATTTTAGTAGTTCAAATTCTAAACAAAGTGAATTGAAATTGGTTTTGTCTAATCTTTCAAATAAAATTGACAGTATTATTTTTTTTTAACAAAGTTAGAAACTATTTAAATGTTGACCCCCTCAAAATAATTTTTTGGATCCGCCACTGCCCCTAAACTTACACTGAACAGTGTACTCGATGTAATAAAGCAAGATTAAATGAAAATAGTGATAAGTGTAAGCATGGCATCAAACAAAAATAGTCAAGTGGATTTAGTTCAGTTGGTTCTAGTGTTAACTTATAGATAATTGGTCTCAAGTTCAAACCTCAATGATATATTGTATGAAAAAATTTCAAAAATCTCCCCTAACCTATAATAAATAAAAAATGGTATCAAACAAAAATACGAAGAAAAAAAAAACGATCGAATTGGTTTGGATTGCCTCCCAATAAGCACTTTATTTACCATCTTGGCAAGATATGTATCTAAAAAAATAATTCAATTAATGTAACATAATGATATATCGACATCATTAACCCCGAAAATGACCCCAAAAACCTTATTGGATAAAATAGACAACACAAGTATGAAGCATATTCTATTTAGTTTAATCTTATAAATACACAAATCGAGTCAAATTCAACAAGTGGTTATCTTAACTTTGTTCCGCTTTATTAATTAGTTCGAAAACTTAATAAAATAAAAATAAAAATAACATAATTAAAAATGAAAAGCTACAATCTCTTGAATAGGATCATCAAATAAAGTTAAGACATAATCCAATCAAGTTGTCTTGAAGGAAGCTTAAGGCCCACGATTTTCAAAAAATCCAATTTTTGATTTTGGTAGGACCTCAAGCAATCCAGTTTTCGACATAGCCGTTGCAGAAACTTCACTTCAAAGTCAAATTATAATTTTGTCCTCCCTTCCATGTCGTGTTTCAATCTTGGTGAGTAGTGTGATTCAATGGTGATGGACAACAAAATTACCCAAAGTCATACGTTCATATGGATTTCAGAATTCTACTACTCTTGCCTTACTCACTAAGTTATCCAATTGTATTAAGGTATCAATTATTCATATTAGTCATAATACAAAAGCCACATGATAAGTACGAAATTACAATATTTGTGAGAATAGTTTCAGGTATTAGTGACAAATAATAAAAAAAAAAATCTTAAATAAATTTAATTTTGAATCATTAGAAAAGTTAAGGAGTTATTTTTCTATATTTACATAATTTTCATGTTGCTTACGTTGACATTTCGTTGGAAAATATATTGTAACTAATTCTCCATAGAAAAATATTTTTTGGCTTTTATTTTTATTTGTCTACTTTTTATTTTTTATTTGTCTACTTTTTATTTTTTATTTGTTCTTCATCTATTCCGTTACTTCTTTTTTCCAGTCTTTTTCCTCCCTCGGCCCATAGATATGGGCGGAGCCAGCATGGTCTCTAGGGAGATTCTGAGCCCACCTGAATTTTATATATTTTAATATAAAATATGTATAAATATATTATAATTTAATTTAATTAATTAAAAATATATCAATAATAATTATTATATAATTAAAGTTAATTATATAATTTGGAATTCACATCCAATTTGAAAATACGATTTTAGACTTGCTAATGTACATATATATCGTTAACATATATGATTTATAAAAATCAAAGTGATATTTTGATATAAAAGTACATAATTTGTATTATAAATTTTTTTTTCAATTTTCAAAATTTTGCGTATATTTATTTTGTTTTAATACTTCAATCATAATTTATTTTGGGCATACAACTATTTCAAACTAAAAATCCGTCAAAAACACTGTATATGGTTGTGGTAAATTAGTAGCGTGATATGAATTTTTCTTCTAATTTGGTTAATTTGACATATATTATGATGAGTTAAATTATATTAATTTTTAAATGTTTTAAAAAAGCTCTCACTCGGATGAATTCCTGATTACACCACTACCTATAAAAAAAGCAACACAATTATCAAATAATCCATAAGATTAGAAAATCTCTTATGCAGTCCAAAAGATTACTTATGCATAAACATCTTATTATTTTTTTTATGTTAATTATCACCGATGAAATAATCTAAATATACGTACTCGGAAATTAACATTGAAGTCGAATTAGCTACCTAATGGGGAAGGTTTGGCGACAATAATATTATAATCGCATGAATTTTTCACCATATTTTATAATTTTTTTTACGAGAGATATTGAAAATACAAACGGTTTAAAAACCTATTCCAAAATCCTTATAGCTACTTCTTTCCCCCTTTTCCCCCTCTTTTGTTGCAAAATTTTGTATTAAATTGTGTACCCAAACAAAAAGGTAGTATTAAATTGCACCATTGATGTGTGAAAATGGAGGACTACCCATCAAAAGGATTTTCCTCATGATCCCATTTAAAAAGAAGTTCCAACACATGATACGACTCAGCTGTTACTAATAACTAATAAGTAATAACTCACCAAAATTTCAAATGATGATCAATGCTTAAGGGCCCCCGCTCACGCTCCCTCCAGATGGGCACACCCTAAGCAACCAAATAACACCTCTATTTTCAATAGTATTTACAACAAGCCCTTCCATGTATTCTTATACGGGGACTCTATATTAATACAATTAATAAATTCGCCTATAATATGTGTCCAACAAGCCCTTCCATCTGTTTCCCAATCGAAGACCAATAACATTTGCATGTTGTTTTAGTATATTAACATTTGAAGGCCAATAATATAATAGCAGTGAACATCTGATAATTTTCTCATTCGGTGAGAGTGTGTGGTATTGTGATCTTTTATATTTATTTTACCACCTAGTGGCTATTGGTGATAATTCTGGTGTCTCTCACTCATTGGTAGATCCTACCTTACTTCACCAATCATGTAATATTGGGCTTGCTTTACTTACTGCTAGCTCTAACAAAGGCCTTGGTTGGATTCTTGATTCTGGTGCTACGAATCATATGACCTTTGATGCTTCTATATTACGAGATCCTTGCTTGCCTGCTTGTTCTACTATTTCAAATGCCAATGGTGTGCCATATCCTGTTACTAGAGCAAAGAGGGTTGATTTGACTACATCCTTATCTTTAGATCATGCATTGTTGATTCCCACTCTTTCAAACAATCTCTTATCGGTACCATAAGTCACCATGGAATTAAATTGTTTAGTATTAATCTATCCCACTTTCTGTATTCTTCAAGATCTCAGCAACTGGGAGATAATTTGGTGTGGTACTAAGAGAGAGGGCTTGTATTATGTGGATGATGTATGTGAGGGATGGTCCATATCTGCTAAAGGGTCATCTCGTGCGTACGAAGATCAAATTCGCTTATGGCATCACAGATTGGGTCATGTTTCTTTTGGATATTTAGAACATTTATTTCCCGCCTTATTTTCGATATGTAAACCTTTAGATTTTCAGTGTGATGTTTGCATTTTTGCAAAGAGTCACCATGCCACTTATTCGAATAGCTCAAATAAAAGATTTGTTCCTTTTTCCTTGGTACATTCGGATGTTTGGGGTCCTGCTCCTATTACTACTACTTCTGGATTCCGTTGGTTTGTTATATTTGTTGATGAGTGTACCTGCATGACTTGGTTATATTTGCTGAGAAATAAAAGTGACGTGGCAGATTGTTTTTTCACTTTCCATAAAATGGTTCAACCCCAATTCTCTGCTTCCTTGAAAGTTCTTCGTTCTGATAATGGTGGAGAATTTGTTAATTAGACTTTACAATGTTATTTTAAGGAGCATGGCATCATGCATGAAACTACTTGTCCTTATACACCACAACAAAATGGTGTAGCAGAACGAAATAATAGACATATTTAGAAATTACTAGAGCTAGCCTAAATAGGGAAAACATGCGACCACAGTTTTGGGAGGAAGCTATCATTACTGTGGTTTATCTTCTCAACTGTGTTCCAACTAGTGTGTTGAAATTTCAGACGCCATTGGATAAGATGGCATCTTATGTTCCCCTTCATTCTCATCGTACACTTCCTCCACGGGTATTTGGTTGTGTTGTTTTTGTGCATCTACCTAAACATCAGCGTACTAAGTTTGATCCTTGTGCTCTCAAGTGTATATTTTTTGGATATCATCCATATCAAAAAGGATACAAGTGTTTTCATCCTTCTTCTTGTAAATTTTATGTTACCACAGATGTTACTTTCTCTGAGCATGAGATGTTTTTTGCATCTAATTCTCCTATTCTGGGTGACACTACTACTATTGTTGAAGAGGTGAATTAGAGTGCATTATTTCAAGATGGTATTGAGTTGAATTGGGTATTGAGACCGGTTGATACTGTTATACCTCCAAATGAGACTTTCGTTGATGTTGTAATGGTAGGTGATGTTATAGCACCGGCCTCATAGATCGGTTTCCCGAATGTCACTGATGTTATACCACTGGTTATCGTTCCTCCAACTGAACCCTCTGAGACCGGTTTCCCGAATGCCCTTGATGTTATAGTACCGGTTACCGTTCCTACAGTTGAACCCTCTGAGACTGGTTTCCCAAAGCCCCTCTCTTCACTTCATCAATAGTACCCAATACCAATTCTCCTCATGCAGATATTACTGAGGTAAGTATCGACTCGGTGATTACTACTAATAATAATAATTGTGAACCTGTTGAGACTAATAGGTATCAATTGCCACCAAGGAGTAATCGTGGAGTCCCACCCGATAAATATTCACCAGACATCATGCAAAAAGGTGAGATACGTTATTGCCCATTATGTATCCATTCATCGATTGTCCGAAGCTTTCCAAGCATTTATTAGTCATATGTCTATAGTGCACATTCCTACTAAGGTACAAGAGGCATTGTCTTATCCAAAAGGGGCTCGTGCAATGACTGAGGAGATGACAGCACTTGAAAAGAATCAAACATGGGACTTAGTGCCTTTGCCAGAGGGAAAGAAACGAGTTAGATCCAAATGGGTGTATACAATCAAGCATAAGCCAGATGGCTCGGTTGCCAGGTACAAAGCTCGGCTTGTGGCTAGAGGTTTTACTCAGACCTATGGAATTGATTATCAGGAGACCTTTGCTCGTGTGGAAAAAAAATCAATACTATTCAATTTTTGTTATCCTTAGCTGCAAATTTTGATTAGCCTTTGCAGTAATATGATGTAAAAAATCCATTTTTGCATGGAGATTTACAGGAAGAAGTCTATATGTCATTGCCGACGGGATATATAGCTCCAAATAATTCTGGTGTTGTTTGTAAACTGCATAAGACATTGTATGGTCTGAAACAATCCCCACGTGCTTGGTTTGGAAGATTTTGACTTGCTATGAAAAGGTATGGGTATGAACAGAGGAATGCTGATCACAACATGTTTATAAAGAAAGTGGGTGGTAAATTAACAACACTTATTAGTAATGTTGATGATATAGTGGTAACTGGAAATGACTATGAAGAGATGAGAAAATTATGAGAGTATTTGTACTCCGAATTCAATATGAAGGATATGGGCGGCCTCAAGTACTTTTTGGGTATTGAAGTTACCCGCTCTAAATGTGATATTTTCTCGTCTCAACATAAGTATGTACTAGATTTACTGAAGGAAATTGGAATGCTTGGATGTCAGCCAATTGGAACTCCTATTGAACAGAACCATTGTCTGGAAGAATGTTCTGATCAAATTCCAGCTCATAAAGGACAATACCAGAGGTTAGTTGGGCGGTTGATTTATTTGTCTCATACTAGACCTGATATTGCATATGATGTCAGTGTTGTAAGCCACTTCATACATAACCCGGGTGAACAACACATGGTTGTTGTGACGAGGATTTTGAGGTATCTAAAATTTGCACTAGGAAAAGGTTTGTCGTTCTCAAAACATGGGCATGCTGATGTTTTGAGGTATACAAATTTTGATTGGGGGGCTAAAGGAGAAAGAAGGAGGTCAACTTCTGGCTATTTTACCTTTGTATGAGGTAACTTAGTTACGTGGAAAAGTAAGAAGCAGAAGGTTGTATCCTTGTCAAGTGCCGAAGCGGAATACCGGGCACTGGTGAAAGGTATATGTGAGTTATTGCAGTTGAAAAGGCTTATGGGGGAGTTGGGTTTTCCGACTAACACACCCATGAAGTTGTATTGTGATAATCAATCAACGATTAAGATTGCGGAGTCCCTAATACAACATGATTGAACAAAGCATGTGGAAATTGATAAAAATTTCATTTATGAGAAATTGGAAGAGAGGATAGTTAAAGTACCGTACGTTAGCACTACTGAACAGCTAGCAAATATGCTGACAAAGGTGGTGGGTAATACCGTTTTTAACGATTAACTTGTCAAGTTGGGCATATGTGACATTTATGCATCACCTTGAGGGGGAGTGTTGATATGAATCGATTTCAATATAATTGTAAATATAGTTATTCTTTCCGAGATAAGACTATATTGTAAAGACTATAAATGTGGAGGAGAGCAATATATAATATTCATAACCCTAAAACTTAAATGAATACATGACAAAAACTTCAATTTGAACCTTTTTCATTTAAATTCTTTTAATTCTTGTATATTTGTGGTAATCGAAACTAGGTCGTCTAATAGATTAGTATTTCAATATTTTTGTCTAAACTAAATGAAGTGTAGTTAAAATTTGCCCTTGCCGTTTAGGGCCTAGCCTTGCTTCAAAATCAAGAATTTGACTGTTGAAGGTAGTTCTGATCTAACCAATTTCTTGTTGAGTACATTTCATACGTCACAGAGGATAAAGACGATCGTTTTGAATATTTTTTCTGGCAAGGAAGTTCCAATCTGTCTCATTTACCTCGCTCTTTTTAGAACTCAAATATTTGGAATGGGTCGTTGCCGTTTTTCTGTTCTTTAGCAGTGCAACTTGACTTGGTTTTTTTTTCTTTACTGCCAGTTGCCCCAGAAGGTTCTCTCTCTGAGTCTTTTTATTTTTGTAACGAAAAAAATAATGAAAGGTTCATCTTTAAAAATTTAAAGGGCAATTAATTTATAGATCTTTACTAACATATAAATTTATTCAAAAATTTGCATATAGTAAAATTAAATTCATATGTCCTTTGATCAGTCAAAGAATTATACAATTTAAAATATACTACAATTTTTATATAAATTACAACTAATATCATTCAATTGTGAACTAATCCAACAACAATCTAAAAAATATTTATCAAAATCTATCATAATTTTAACATTTTTTTTTATTATATGATTATATTGAGGATTATGAAAACATTACTCCTATTTATAATTTTTTTTTCACTTGCTCATTTCAAAATTAATATGAGTATTTAATCTAACTTAAAGTAAGATAATTAAAAACAATAAATCTTCAAAAATACTTTTAAATTTTAAATTTTTTTATCTTACGATATTAAATAATTTGGTTAATTTCGCTTAGTTTAGGGTTTAATTCTTGAATTTTGTGCCAAAATTCAAGAATTAAACCCTATGTCATACGATTTTTCACCACCATCTCAACCCCCCACCCTTTCCGAAAAAAATAAAAATTTATATACCCTACCGTTGAACCCCAGACAATACAGACTTTATTTTTTATTTTATACAGAAAATTCAATTGTAACTATATGCAATATATATATATATATATATATTATACACGTATAATATTTATCATATGCATAATATAATAAAGGGCCCAAGAGACCAAAAAAATCAAATAATAAGGGCACATGGAGCAAAGAGGACAAAAAAAAAAGATAATGCTATTTTCAATTATTTAAAGGAATTCTCAATAACTCACTCATCCTATTTATTGAGATACAAAAGAGTAGATGTAGAATTTATTACTTACAAATTCTGTTTAGGGACTTTTGAATAAATAAAAAATTGAAATAAGGTCTTATTTTGTTTAATATACAAGTATTAAAGGTTTTAAATAAAAGTAAAATTTTTTAAAGATGTAACAATGATTTACTCAAATTTAAATTGTTATCAAAGTCTTGATATGTATGTTTGCATACATCAATTTGGTTGATTTTTGGAAAAATAATATTGAATGATAAAATAATAGATAAATTATTCCGATTATAATATATGTATACAACAAATTTCCTAAATATAACACTTATAATGCAATAGTATTTTCAATAAGTAAATTAAAAATGCATAATTGTCTTCACTTTCCCATTTTGGCCATGCCACTTAAGGAGAAAACTTGGTAATCTCAAATTATATATTTTCTAATATGATAGTTCTTTCATTTTAGAATATTTAGATATTAAATAATACATGAAACGACGAATCATAATCTAACATTTAATCGTGGATGACGAATTCAAAGAAGATTCTACAACCGATTTTTTGTCAGTCGCAATGATACTTGATAACCTCAAACTAACTAACTAGTATTCTTTTTGTTCACTTCTTCATATTGAAGCACTCTTCCAATGCATCTATTCATCTTGATATTGGAAGCATGTAATTGTCGAATTACTATTCACATAAGTAAAGGGTCCAACGGCTACTACAAAGAAATTTGGTGGGTGATGAGTTACAATAGACAGCCACATTCAACCTCAACCCAGTGTAGACAAAATTGTTCGAAGAAAAGAAATTAATTTCTTTATAAATAGATTACTTAACAAGGAAATGGTTCATTAGTCATGTATCATCACCTACATAAAAGAAGGTGGTTGAAACTTGGAATATTTGGTTTCAAACTGACAAGGAGATGATACCCTCTCAAGTAATACTTCTTCCGAAAACTCCATGTTTTTCTTCGTCTTTAATTACCCAATTTTCATAGGTTACGTTTGGTACGCTGTATAAGAAACTGAATATGATAATATAATACGAAATCAGTATTTAGTACCATTTATATTAATTAGTTACCGTATAAATTAATACAATTGAATGCCTTTATACGGTCTAGACATGCTAAAATAATACTTTCCAAATTTTCCGTATGAAATAGTCGGATGACTAATAATCTTGAAAAATATAATAATAATAATAATAATAATAATAATAATAATAATAACAACAACAACAATAATAACAATAATAACAAATATAAAATAAAATTTAAATAAATAGAAATAATAATATATCAATAATTAATTAAAATGAATAATAAAATAAAATAATAATGTACATAATTAATATTTATAAATAAATATTTCTTATCAACTACTAGAATATAATACATATAGTATAATATAGTCGACATTTTAATCCGGTCGAGCACCAAACACTTGACTAAATAGTTAGTCTATCTGACTGAAATAGTCAGTACAATACGGCGTATTAAACGAGGCCTTAATCTCCTTCTTGGCAGCTTTATTTAATTTAAAGAGAAAATTATATTTAGTGTTTTACGAATTTCACATTAATTATAGTTATTGTGTACACAATTTATTATTAATAGTAAACGTTCCTAAATTATATAGGTCTAAACGTGTAAACAAAATCTTTCTGTTAAATTTTTCAATGATTTTTTGCTAAAAATATAGATTAAAAAAATAAAAGAACTATCTATATACATTTAGATATAATTTAAAGACGTTTGTTACTAATAATAAAATTTAGAAATATTTAATAATTAAAATTAATGTAAAATTCATAAAGGATATCATATCACTGCTACCAAATATTTAATTAATGAACATACCCAACAAATAGAATCGAAGAAGTTGATCTGGTTGGCTTGATGCTTGCAAGAGAGACCAACCTTAGGTGTTTATCATGTGCATGGGTGCCCACATATAATGCATATATATATATACCCAAGTAATGACGGCAGGGAAATTTAGAAGTTGTTATTTGGGACGATGTGAACCAATATGAGATTGGACGTATACATCCAAATAAAAGAATTGGTAAATAAAAAACTAATTTTTGAACAAATCTTATATTTTTTTCCCTCTTCCAATTACATCCTAAATAACTAAATAAGCATGATAAAACAAGAAATATTTCGGAAGAATGATGCATGCTAGTCCCTTTAAATTGAACTCAAGCTAGAATTAAAAAGTAATGGAAATTTTAAATTCGTAGCTAAAATATCGAAATCCAAAAGGCTTAACCTTTGCATCTTACTTCCCCAATGTTTAATAGTAAGCCCAGTTAGAAGCCCGAGGTAGTTTGTTGTACATGTATATATTTTGGTCTTACGGAATTCATTTCACATACAAGTAACGTGAGAAAATAAAAGTATATAACAGTAGAAAATTAAGAAATGTTGCATATGAGAGTATCACATTTAAATTGAGGGAAAGTCAAATCACAAAATCCGTATCGCAGTTAAATTCAAGGAAAGTCGAGTTACGAAATTTAGCAGTGGATATAAATCCGTTAAAATTCCGTTTCAAATAATTATTTATCTAACAGTTTAATTTTGATCTGATAAAATTTAAAGAATTTGAGAATCCAAACTGCTCTGGTTTGGTTTAGAATTTTCATTAACTGGATTGTTAAGGAATATATTATCTTTTAGATCTACCATATACACTTATATTAGATGGGCTAGACATTTTTATTCTTTAGTGTTTTATATTTGAGTAAATTACACTTTACTACTCTTTGATTTACACCTTATAACAGATTTATACCTAAATTTTCAAATATTACAATTTTCACCATGAACTCTTCAAATTGTTACACTTTGACTCTTTAGATTTATACGAAAATAATTTGTCTCTCTCTCCATCATCTTTATTTATTTTTTGCTATGGCCTTATTTCACAAAAAAAAATTAAAAAAATCAAAAAAATTATTTGTGGAGAGAGAAAAATTATTTTCATACATAAATAATTTTTAATTTTTTTTTATTATCTGAAAATAAATTTTTCGGATTTTTTCGAAATAAATAATTTTATAGATTTAAATTAATATTTTATTATTTAAAACAGTGGGTTCGATTTCAGATTTGATACAAAATTTAACAAAGGAGCCAAAATGTAATGATTTGAAGAGTTCATGGTAAAAATTGTAATATTTGAAAATTTAAGTATGAATCTATTATAAGAGGTAAACTACAAAATAGTAAAATGTAATTTGTCCTTTATATTTTGGTTGGAATGTATGAATAAAGAAACTTTAATACTGTGAAAGTATAAATAAACGAAACTCATTTGAAATTATGATGCTCACTAATATAAATTTTGAATGTATGGATGAAGGCATTTTAAGATATTTTGATTGGAAATATGATTATTTGAGTTCATATCATCTATATATTATATATTTTTATTATATCTAAATCGTCCATAACGATTCAAACCAACTTGTTACTAATTGTTTCATTTGAAATAATTTTATTTCTAAATTAATAAATCTTGATAAATTCATTAAAATTTTAATAATTTAAATATTTATAATATTTACATCGAATTATATCATGCACACTCGAATCGAGATCTCACTCTAGAGTGAATGAAAATATTAAATCAACTGCTAGCTACAGCTGTTAGATGCACTCCATGGCAGTTGTGTAATAATGTCACAGACCAACCCCCATAATCTAACAACTCTCCTTTTCTTTTTCTTTAATTTTTAATTTTTCTATTTTATTTTATTTTCTTTTCTTTCCTTCACTTCAACTTTTGCCTTTCGCTTTTGTGTTATCCGTTGAAACCGCACTCTTTTCTCCTTGAAGTTTCAATTTCAACCTCCCTCCTTCCTCTCTCTCCACCCTCTCTGCAAAATCCTCAACACTCTTAATCCCTCACTGAATTTAGCTTCATCATATTTACCATCGCTCAAACAAATTCTCTTTCAATCTTTTCACAGCTCCACGCTCGCCGGACAAAATGGCGGTCTCCGGCGAGACACCTCAAACCTCCAACACATCCTCCTTCTCCCACACGCTCACCTCCAAAACCCCACTTCTCAACCTTAAACTCTACGCCGTCATCGCCATCCTTGGCCTCTTCCTCATCGCCGCCGCCATTCTCATCTTCCTCTGCGCCTGCAGGACCCGAGTCTCCCGGAAAAGCAAGATGCGCGTCAAGCACAGCTCCGGCTCAATCCCTCTCGTCTCCAAAGAGATCGCCGAGATCACAGCTCCCAGCCCACGCGCCGCCGTCAAAAATGGCGAGGGTAAAATCAGACACGAAATGTTGAAGGAGGAGGCCCCAGAGGAGACGGAGATTGTTGATATTGAAAGAGGGAAGGGGAAGGGGAATCGGACCGGGCTGGAGAGTGACGGGTCGGGCCCGCAGAACATCGGGTGGGGCCGGTGGTACAGCTTGAAGGAGCTGGAGATTGCGACGCGTGGATTTTCGCCAGAGAACGTGATTGGAGAAGGAGGATACGGCATCGTCTATAGGGGAACTTTGGAGGACGGCTCTGTCGTGGCCGTCAAGAACCTTCTTAACAATAAGTACGTGAAGTTTTTTTTTTTTTTTTTACCTCTGAATTTGAAATTATGTTCATTTTCTTTTCTATCATGGAAATATTTTCTGCGCAAACAAACATATTTTTTGTTCAATTTGGATATTTTATTGGTTCGATCTCAATATTTGATCCAATCCAAGAAGAGGCTTACCGATGATGTTCAATTTTATATATGTACATGTAAAATACATTTTAGAATATTTTAAGTTTATTTGTCTAAGCTCAAGTGGCAGCAAGGTGGGGTAGTGGGAGTGGAGTTGAGTGACGCGGTTCGATTGCATTATTTGCCTGCATCGATCTCTATTATTCCGTGTTATTAATTTGGTGTGTCAATCAACACTATGGTACATGGACATGTTTTGCATGTAATTTGTAGACTCATTGACCTGCTTTTCTTTTGAATAAAAAGAAAAAGAGCGTTCCTTTGTTCCGCTACTAGGCAAAAGAAAATAGCTTCTTAGTGCTTTTATCAAATTTGATCTTCATTCTTCTATTTTAAATATTTATATTCCCTTGTTATCTCAACTTTGTACTTTCCACCGCAATTCAGTCCACATCTCATTTGCAATCATGTAATGTTCTAATCTCCACAGTAACTTCTTTGCACTTTTCACCTTTGATTCATCAGATGTTATTTGTCACTAAAAATACCTGAAATTTTTGTATTTTAAGTCTATACCAAAACAAAAAAACCGAAAATAATAACAGTAGGTATTCGCATTGTGTTTCTGTTAACTCAAAATTCCGATTTCTAATTGTGATATGATTTGTAGGGGTCAGGCGGAGAATGAGTTTAAGGTGGAAGTGGAAGCCATTGGGAAAGTAAAACATAAGAACTTGGTGGGTCTAATTGGCTATTGTGCACAAGCAGCTCAAAGGTAACTCCACTCTCATTTCGTTTAGGTCATTTGAGATAGAGCCTCTTTTTTTCTTTTTCTTTTTTTTCTTTCTCCAACATGTAAATCAATTCCAACTTCTACTCTCTCTTTTAGGATGCTTGTATACGAATACATTGACAATGGCAATTTGGAGCAGTGGCTCCATGGTGACGTTGGACCCGTGAGCCCTCTCACTTGGGACATTCGAATGAAAATAGCCATCGGCACTGCAAAAGGGTGAGTTTAATGGCCACGTTTGGTGGGTGAGATTGGATTCTGGATAAATCTTCAAATTCAGTGTATTTCGAATGTAAAAATGGACGTGCTTTCATTGTAAGAGGGTTAGATGGGATACGACAGAGAAGGAAACTTACCTTTTCTTTATCCTTTTATTTTGAGGGGATTGGATTGGATAAGTTTTCTTCTATGTTTACTCCCCCTACTTTTATAATGAAAACTCATCTACTTTTACATTCAAAATACATTGCATTTGATGATTATCCAATCCAGTTCAAAATACATTGCATTTAATGATTTATCCAATCCAATCAAGGTCATCAAAGAAGCCTAATTTTCCTTGTACATGTTCATTTCACTTGTTCTTAGAGATTTAAAACTTAAAATCGTAGCTGACTTTATTTTTTTCATTATCTCAATGAGCTTAAGAGGGTGTGTAATGTGTTGTACCGGTTTTTTCTAACAGGCTGGCCTACCTGCATGAAGGGTTAGAACCCAAGGTGGTGCACCGCGATATAAAATCCAGTAACATTCTTCTGGATCGAAAATGGAATGCCAGAGTATCAGATTTTGGTCTGGCCAAGCTCTTAGGACCTGACTCAAGCTATGTCACTACTCGTGTGATGGGCACATTTGGGTTAGTTGTCAACTCTTAAAGGCAATGACATTGATGATGATACATTACCATAAGTGCATAAGTATCAGATTGTTTATTGTGCTTCTTTTGTGTAGATATGTATCTCCAGAGTATGCAAGCACGGGCATGCTTAACGAGTGGAGTGATGTGTATAGTTTCGGAGTTCTACTCATGGAGATAATCACCGGAAGAAGTCCAATCGACTATTCCAGACCTGCTGGAGAGGTAAAACCATTAAACCAACTTTAATGGCCTTCTCTGCTTCTAGAATTACCTGCATTGCCGGCATCATTCTCATAACTGTTTCTGCTCGGTGTATATCAGATGAACCTAGTGGATTGGTTTAAAGGAATGATCCAATGTCGCCGTGGGGAGGAGGTTGTAGATCCTCTAATCCAAGTTCAGCCTTCTCCAAGAGCTATGAAGCGAGCAATGCTGGTTTGCCTCCGCTGTATAGATTTAGATGTCAATAAGCGACCAAAAATGGGGCAAATTGTTCACATGCTTGAGGCAGATGACTTCCCTTTTCGTTCAGTAAGTCCTTTCTTTATCACATAGCAACAAAATCAGTTGCCCGTTTGTTTAAGTCCTTTCGTTCAGTAAGACCTTTCTTCACCTTCAACTTGCTCAGTTTTGAGTTTTGTGCTCTGCAGGAACCCCGATCATCTCGATAGGACAATTGTCTACCAATCCTTTGAGCTGCATCCAATAATATTCATTGTTCAATATCCATCCAAGCATTCTGGAGATTAGAAACGAAGAGAGATCGATGAGGAGATGATTACTTTTTAGCTGATAACTGGTAGCATCTGAATTCTTCCTTGGCATATATAGAAAAGAAATTACAAGTCTTGAATGTGCATATATTATTTTTTGATTTTCTTCTTGATGATATAGATTTCTTGATACATTCAGAATCATACTTATAGAAGAGCTTGTAACTTATGTACTTTGTCTTCTTCTTTTTTATTTACTTGTAAATTTCAATTTTATTCTCCTTGAACATGACTATAAGTAATTATAAAACAATATTAAAAATAGCAAAACAAAAATAAACAAATCACTTTCATTATATGAGCAATTTTTCCGTCATAATTAAATCGCCCTATGTCAATTTGTAATACCATATTGAAGGAGGATTTGAATTAAACAAAAAGTAATATCTATTCTTGTTCTTGGAGAATTAAATTCTAAAAAAATGTTTGCTTTTATTGACTAAAAATTCACGAAAAAGGGAAATGGTATGAAATCCAATATTCTCCTCCAAATTTGACACCAGAATAATTAAGCTCGTAAATGAATAAGATAAAAATTCAAAACACTTAAGACCGTATAGCTCCTTTTGTTGTAGCCCCAAGTTCGATTAAATTACATATCATATAATTAATCGTACCTCCTCTGACCAGTGGTAGGTAGTAAGCAAAACAAAATACATAGGTTACGTTTGGTATGTCGTATAATTGACCGAATATAATAATATAGTACGAAATCAGTGTTTGGTATCAGTTGTATTAATTAGTCACCGTATAAGTTAATATAAGTTAATACGGTTGAATATCTTTATACGATCCAGACACATTAAAATAATACTCGCTAAAATAATACTCCCGAAATTGTCCATATTAAATAGTCGGATGGCTAATAATCTTGAAAAGTTTAATAATAATAATAAAAAATAATAATAATAACAATAATAATAACAAATAATAATAATTTAATAATTTCTAATAACAATAATTAATATTATTAAAATAAATAATAATAATAATAATAATAATAATAATAATAATAATAATAATAATAATAACAACAACATACATAATTAATATTTAAGATATAATTATTTCGCATCACCTACTATAATATAATTCGGCCAGTATAATATAGTCAGCATTCTAATCCGGCAAAGTACCAAATACCCGACTAAATAGTCAATCTATCCGATGGATAGATTAATTCTAATCCGGCAAAGTACCAAATACCCGACTAAATAGTCAATCTATCCGATGGATAGATTAATCTATCCGATGGATAGATTAATCTATCTGATTAAAATAGCTAGTACAGTACGGCATACCAAACGAAACCAAGAGATTGAGATCGCAAATGAATCCTCTTAACCATTACACTTAGCATTAAATGGATGGGAACCATTGATACAATTATAAAAAGTCTTATAAAATTAATTACATTTATTTGAAATTTAAAACGTAACTATTTTTAATTTTTTCCAATATCTTACATTATATAAATATGATCCAATATCTTATTAATTTTTAATAATCATACTTATCTACGAAAAAGAATTATTATTATCTGGAGGTTATACCATATGTTTTTCCACTAGCAATATTTTTTTAGATATGGGATAAAAATTTGATATTCAAAGAAGTTTCTCTACCATTGGATGTAGTTGGCCTTGAGCCCTTTTACTAATATGCCTTCATCATTCAATCTTGTTAAATCACACTTAATTCATTTTTGGAGTAGTGAGTTCATGTTGTTATGCTTTGCTAAACACCTTTTATATGTTTGTAAGAAATTTTATTTCTTCTCAGTTTTTTTTTAAAGATAAAGATAGTAAATTTCGGTGAACAAAAAAAAATAGAGATAGAAGGTAATTATCCCAAAAATTAGACCTGTTTATAATTATTCAAATAAAGTACAAGACATGAGCTACAAGGAAATGCCCCTAAAGCACCCTCCACTACACATATCTAAGGCCCAGACTTCAATAGCTTCCCAAGGCACCTAGCGACCCCATGAAATTGAGTCCAAGCAGTGATGACTTAGTCCCATAACAGCATCCACCACAAAATTAGCCGCCTAGTAGATGTGTACAAAGGATAAGATTTGGAAAGAGCTTCTTACGCGCTCAACATTACTAACAATTCTACGGAGCGGCCAAGGTGTTTGTCTATTCACAGCATCAATGAGAATTTTCAAGTCCGATTCAACAAGTAGGTGAGTAATATCGTTTGAGACAACCAAAGGAGCCCTTCAAGCATCCCCAAGCCTTCAGCTACTAGAACATTAGTAACACATCATGTATTATTGTATAGGTAGGCCACTAAAGTCTATGATGATGTAGCCTGAAGCTGCTTTATTCCCGCCCTGAACAGAGTCATCGAAGTTCATCTTGAAGTATGGCGTAGCCAAGGATGAAAATATCGATATCGACGGATATATAGCTAGTTGAATTTACTAATATCTCTTCTCAAATATCGATATCGTTTATGGTCAACAAAAATGACGAAAATTCTACCTAAAAGTTGGAAATTTGGAATGAAACTTTGGGAAAAAACTTAAGTACCCAATAATGGTTATATAGGACTAATAAAAACTATAAAATGACTTTGATATAATAAATATATGATGAATCATATGATAGAATATAGGTCTGTTGATAACTAATAGTGAACAATTTTAAAGATAAACTTAAATTAAAACATAATTTTATTGATAATATTGCACTAAGAATACTTTACCCATTGAATTTCATTAAAAACAAGTAGAGTGTCTACCAGGTTGAAAATTAGATTGGTCTTCATCTACCAAGACACAAAAGTTTTGCCAAGTGATGTTACTTAACCAAACGGAAATGTATTGTTGGACATAGTATTCATATATCTCCTTTGAATGGCCTACTCTTCTTCCATAGATAGGGTAGTTCGGATTTACCCAACTAACTTCTCCATAATCTTCAATGAGATGTGGATCTTCATAGCCTTCATAACCATGTGTCATTTGAGGGTGATGACTGTCTAACTGGTGGTAACCATATTGACCATAAGCATATGGATAATTTGAGTTGTTACTAAGATCGGTGCCTAAACTCATTGACTCAAAACTAATTGCCATGGAATCCTCAGAAGATGGGTTTCCATAACCTTCATATATGTTGCGTGTCCGAGTGTAATCTTTCTCAACACCACCTATTCCTACTCCTCATTCTCTACAGCCATGATCATAATCTTGGGTGACATGAGTGAAATCCGCCTCTCTAGTAAATGGGTTCAAGGGTGCATATGTTTCGGATACATGTTATAACGACCCGTCCCTAATTTTAAGGATTAATTAGGACTTAATGACGGATTAGCGAGGCTAATCGGGGATTAACCGAGGATTAACGGACGTTCAAGGTGAAATTACGATTTTGCTCCTAAACGAGGGCGAAAAGTTGACTTTTGACCTGAAAGGTCCGATGGCCGAGGGTCGAGGACCATTACGTAGATCGAGTCGATACGAATCCGTAGACAAGTGGCACGTCGAATTCGGACGTTCGACGGAAAAGTTACAGTTCACGGAAGTTCGAACGAACGATTGCACGTTTTTCTAGACTGAGGCCATTTGGCATTAAGTGGGCCCAGCTTTTTAGGACAGGCCCAATGGATGAATGACACTTGTCATTCATCCATTCCCCATCATTTCTCATTCATGCATATCCCCTCCCCCTTGTTCGATCATTTTCCCCACTAAACCAAACCCGATCAAACCTTCAACCCAATCCAAACCCATTCCCCCTCTGATCATGTGTGAAGCCCAGAGAGTGAGGTGAGGGCCGTGAGGATGGTGGATGACCAGGAGCGGCGCCGCCGTGGACGGCGAAGGCAACTCGAGCAAGGTAAGCTCGGTTTTGTCCAATTTTTATTATTTTTGGATTCAAACGTTATGGGCCGTTTTAGTTGATTAGGATGGGTTTATTAAGGTGTTAGGAAGGTTTTAGGATGAATTTTGGTGGTGGTTAGTGGCTGAGAAGCCCTGGGGAAAAACTGGGATATTGAACCGTGAGGGCAGAAATCAGACCGACGGGATTTTGTGGGGTTTTGGTGATTCCAATTGCACAAATAGGTTTCTAGGATCGAAATAGGAAGAATGGAATTGGTAAGGAAGAAAAAGGATGAAAATTGAAGGAGAAATGAGGCTAAACCGGTCACGCCGGTCCAGGCAGACCAGAGTTGCAGGATCGAGCCGAACCGGCCGGTTGGACCCGGTCGGCTGGAGGACAGGAATGACCTTGTGCAGGCGCGTGAAGCCCACGCGCAGGGCCATTCGGCGGCGTGTGACGGTTCGTGGGGAGGTTTTTGGGAAACTTCCAACATGTAATTTCATCTATTCGATGTAACGAATATTTTGGGATTAGTTTCGAGTCGATCGGACATCATCTCGATATAGTTCGAGTTATCCAAAGATTTAGGATAACGTTTAAAAATAGTTAAAATCCCGAAAAATTAGGGGGTTTTAGTGAGGGGTTAATTAAGTAGTTAGTAACCTTCTAAAGTGATTTGGACAGGTTTGGGAACCCCGGAGACGGCGATTGGCCCGGGAAGGCGTACAACATGCGTATCGAAGCGGCAGCTCGGACGGTCTGTGAGTGGACCTTTCTTTCTAACTTGATGCATGCATAAATGTTTTATAAGTGTTTTAGAACATGTTTTGTGATGCCATAAGTGCATTTGTGTGTGTATTTACGTATTGGCACGTATTTCGAGGTTTTCGATTTTATGCGTGCTTATACACACTTATGCTTCCGGCTTTAATGAAATGGTTTTGAAAAGGTAAAACTGGACATGAGACCCATTTAGTTTTGGTTTTGACTCAGGCATGTGGCCCTATTGATGACTTACGGGTCTGAGTCGTGGTCGCGACGGGTGCTATGTGCACGGCGACGGAAGACGTGATGCTCGCCTCCAGACTGGAATGTGTTCCCTCCGGAGAGGTCACGATGCACGTTTCGTGGTCGAGCAGCCACTGGAGACTTGACGTCGGAGTGCTGACGGTATAAGATATCGATCGGTGACGTGTGAACCATGTTTTAGAGATGGTCGCAGCAGTAATATGTTCACGGCGACATACCAGGATTGAGAGCGGTCCTGGACTGATGGTTGCACGCATCACTATGATCGGAATCGTGATTGACCATGAGATGTCGGGCTCGATGCCCAGTTGCTTTTGAGTTCAGGCTGGAAGCCTAGTTAAATTGTGAAATCGGGCTAGAGGCCCCGTTGAGTCATGAATTCGGGCGTGAAGCCCAGTTGACTAGTGTTATCGGGCGTGAGTCCCGAGTGTGGTTTCTATACTAGTATGTATATACCCTCCTTTATGAGTTGATTGGTCTCCTCCAGACGTCGACCTGGAGAGTCACAATCCACCACCCGGAATGAGTGATCCCTATAGGGAGCCCATTTCAGGAGTGGGAGTTATGATGTGGTCCTGGACCAGATCCGGAGAGATGTTCGGACTAGATCCAGAGACAGAGCCTCCCAGATGGAGAATTCCTGGGGGTAGACTCGGAGTGAGATCCGGAGTAGTATGCATACTTATATATATATATATAATGTCAGGACCCACCCGGGTTTCACCCCGAAAACCGAGGTAAATCCTGCTCCTGTCTGACACCCCGACACAACATCAACGTAAATTACCAAAGTAACACAGTCAGACGCAGGAGAACTATATAAAACATCCCGAAGTTAAAGTTTACAGAGCATAGGACCAAAAAAGAAAGAAAACCAATAACCAGTACACGCACACGGAAAATTTAAAACACTCCGGGGTCGCACTCGTAACTTTTATGCCTCCGACGCTGCCTCGACGTCACAACCCCGCGCTAGCTCCACGACCTGGAGGGCAATTAAAAACAGAAGGTGTGAGTGGACCATAAATAAGAAAAGAATTCCCGAAAACCATTTCATAATAAAACCAGGGTTTTAGCCCTCCGTTTTGAAAACACACATGCATAACCCATTAGAAGAAAACAGTTATAAATCATGTAATCATCATAAAAACATGTGCAGAATCATTAGAAAAACAGTTATAGAAATCATATCAGAAACATCATAAAACCGTAGCACAAAACATAAGTCTCAACCAATCATTATCCGATCAAACCTGCTGGACCTATCCGAGTCTTTAAACTCCCGAGTTTTTAAACTCAATCCATGCCTCAATAATATCCGAGTCTTTAAACTCAACAGGCCTACAGGGGAAATATCAATATCCGAGTCTTTAAACTCCCGAGTCTTTAAACTCAATCCGAGCCCGTCCTCCGTCAAATATAATCCGGGTCTTTAAACCCAATAACCAGATCCAGCAAATCCAATCCAAACCATTTGAAAACCATTTCAAAATCCATATCCAAACCCGAATTCGAAATCACCGGTCTGAAGCCCTTCCGGCATCCAGAACCGTCATTCCGAACCCAAATCTGGAAATCCACTTTTCGACTTTAAAATCAAATCCCGTTTTCCGAAATCCGATTCTAAAACCGAAAATCCTTGATCATCGAAATCATGTTCCAAAACTCATTTATAATCATTGAAAATCATTTATCATTTAAAAGCTCAAAACCATAGTATTCTATTCAGAAATCACACTTTTCTCGTAGAACGTGCTGAAAACCGAACTTTCTCGAAAAACGTGCCATTATGTAAAACCAACAAAGCACATTCGATAAACACAGAATCATGATTGAAACCATAAAACAAGTAATTAAAAGTAGTTATGCATGCTCAAGTTAAGAAAAAGGGGTCCACTCACAGTACCAAGCCCTCAATCGCGTCCCGAACGTCCTGTACGTTCCTCAGCTTCCTCGGGAAATCCTGATCCTGCCAACAAGCACCCAAGAACATTACTAACATGTCTACGAAGGTCCACCTAATTTTCCTCAAAAATCCCCGGGTCCTAAACGTAACGAACCTAAACCCTAAACCTTCACCCTCGCGAAACTACATTGAATCGACGCCCGATTAACCCGAAACCAATTCCAATTGACTCCTTACAACACCTAGACCAAAAACCATGTTGACCATTTTCCCAACCGCCGCCGCACGCGCCCCCACGCGCCGCCCAAAGTGGCTGCGCGTGGGCCTCACGCGCCAGCTATAGTGTCATCGTCTACCTCAGGTCGACCGGTTCGACTGTACTGAACTGGCGTTCCCGGTTCACCGCCGTGCCTGCACCGTTTTCCTCCCTCTCTTCACCATCTTCACCGTCCAGTTCTAAGCTACCCATTCCCCTCACTCAGACATCTCAATTCAGCCTACAACCCATTGACTCAAGCTCGAACAACAACCCAAACACTTCCCCTGTTTCACGATCCAGCCAACCAAGTCACCCCCCGTCATGGTGTCGACCTTAAACCCTTCCTAGAACTTCACTGAGTCTTACCCAACTCACCAAAACCTTCGAATAAACCCCAGACTTCACGACTTTCGATTTGAAACAACACGGAAAAATAGAGCATCGAAAGGAAAACCAGAAATTACCTGGGCTCCGGTCACCGTCGTAAGCTCAGCCGTGAGGACACGACTCCTCCAGTCCACCTCCAGTCGCTGGACACCTCCACCAGTCTCGATTGATCGAACACGGCAGCACCACCACCCAAAACTCCTCACCTCTTCTCTGTTTCCTCTGGTTTTCCCGTAGCTCACCACGCATACACACACGACCACTGCACCTCTCAACCTCCTCACTAGCTCTCTTTTGATCTCTTGTCCCTCACTCCCTCACTAGAACACACCAGCACCCACGGCCACCGTCCAATTTTCCCCTAATCTCTTTCTCTGTTTTCTGTTCTTCTCTGGTTCGAACACACACACACACACACACCGTGCACACACGAACACAAAGCCCAAATAATTGGACCGTGCTTCCTAGAACCCTCTAGCCAAGCCCCGCATGTCACAATCCCTCAAGCCTCACACAAAAATCTTCTCTCTGCCCTGCACAAGTGTCCAAATCCGGTTGCATCAGCTCAACAGCCAAAAAGACCAAAATGCCCCTCTTGATCCCAAAATTACAATTTTGCCACTACCTTTCTAGACCCGTATCTCACTCATCCTAATTCCGATGAACACGTACCGCCTGTCATTGAATTCAGGACAACGATATCTACCTAATAGTCCTCGGTCAACATACAAAATCCCGTTCGTACGAAAAGTCAACTTTTCCCCTTCGTTTCACCAAATTATGGTTATGCCCTCAACCTTCCGAACATCATAACTTCCTCCTCGGATGTCGGAATCGGGCGTACCACCTGTCGACGAAGTCGTGACGTCCCAAGCTACGTCACAATCATCGGTCAAAGCCCACTTGACCTCCCGAACTCAAAGTCAATATTTTGCCCAACCTAGGGGCAAAATCGTCATTCTGCCTTAACGAAGCTGGTGTCACCAACTAATCTCCGATTGAACTTACTACTCCTTCACTAATTACCATCTTAACCCTAATTTCCGGGATGGGTCGTTACATATAATCGTGACATTTATCAGGGATTAGTTCCCTAGGGGCTATGTGCCCCGAGTTGACATCAGAGGATGTCTAGGATGAGTTATATATGTATATATATATATATGTATGAGATGATTTTAGGCTGAGACCCTATGTTTCATGATTTGGGAAGGAGACTCGTTATGGGTTCCTTATTTTGGATTTTGGGCCAAGGCCCCGTGTTCTATGTTTGATAAACGACTTTCGAACACATGCATACTTTTTAGTGAAGGGCATAAAGGTCTTTTATAAAAATGTTTTTATAAAATATTTGTTTTGTCCACTCACAGCTTTTCTTGTTTTTTAATGCCCTTTAGGTTGATCACGGATGTGGGTTGTAGTAGAGACCGAGACATCACATTCCTCCTCCAAATCCTAACGCTCTCTAATAGTCCCGGTTGAGCAAAGGATGGAGTTATCTATGGTCTGACACTTCGTGTCAAATGGGAGTAGGCACGTTCCACGTTAATCCCGGGGGATTTGGGACGGGTCCTGTCACATGTTCATTTCCCCCTCCGTCACCCTTGTCTTCATTGTTTGTCTCAACATCATCTCCTCCATCATTATCATCATCTGTAGATTTATTTTGATGTAGTCCCTTACTAGTAGCATCAGCTCTCAAGTCACGTCCAACGGTAGAACCAAGCATTGATCTCTCTGATGATGACATCTCCCGCTCACTTCCTACTTCCTCACTCCCCACTTCTTCAGATAGTACTCTATCGACATTGACATCGTGTTCACTAGCAAGATGGGCGACTCGAGGGTCAGGCCTTCCTCTATCATCATCCAAGTGAGCTAGCATAATCCATGCTTGAAATTGATCAACTTCATTACCTTCCACTTGTTGACCAACAATTTCCAAAAGGTCAACGTAGTCTTCTTCCACAACTTTACTAAATTCAGCTTCGTCATCTCTTAACTTGAGCATCATGCTGTAATAACAGAAAACAAGTTGTTCTAACTTTGAATATGCGAGACGATTTCTTTGCTTTGTATGAATTAAAGCAAATGTACTTCAATTTCTCTCACATGCCGAAGATGCTGCCGTTTGTGTTAATATAGGAACTGCAATTTTTTGCAAGCATATACATGGGGGCATATAGCTCCCGCCATTCCTCTATCAATATCAACTTTAATGTAATAGGCATTATAAAAAGCTAATTCATACAATATCAAGTTAAATGCAAGCATATACCTGGGGGCATTGTCGTTCGTGATTGTACAACCATAGGTGAACGAAATGTTTTCTGACCATCTCTAAAGTTGATCAACTACATTCAGAATGGTGTTAATATCATGTCATAGATGTACAGATTCCAAAAAATCAAGATTCATATATGGTAGTGAACTTACGTTTATTCCAAAATTTTGTAAACCCAATTGCCCATTTGGATTCAGTTTAAGGAATACTTGTTGAACTGATTGGACGAGGTAGGAGTCATGCCCAACACCTGCTTGATATTGATATCGGGGATTCAAGTAATAAGCTGCAAATCATGAATGAAATTTTCTTAGTAAACAACAATAAAATAAAATAGTAGCTAGTTCAATAAGATAGAAATATACCAACGGCATGTAAGGGATGTACTAATGTTTTTTCTCATCGCTCCTATATGATTTTAAGGACCCACTTCTTTCCTTTAAGACGGGTTATCTTTTCTTTCATTCAATTGAACATATCATACAAGATTGGCATGGTTAGGACTACCTCTGTATCAACAATTCGAAAGATGCTGTATAAAGGTTCATATATTGACTGCATCATCTCCAAGGACTCCTAGAATCTTTGGTCGAGGATATGAGCCTCAACCATCTTGCCGTCCACTTTCCTACTCAGTGGGTTACCATGTCATTGATAACTTGTAAACAATCTTCTAAAGCCAACTTTATGCTTAACTATACTGTTTATACAAATATAGTTGGTTGCGAACCTTATTGCACCGGGACGAACCAAGTCTTCTTGACAAAAATCATGCATATAAGCTAGTAACCATAAATGATTATAAATGTAGTTAGTTACCTGCCTAACATTTTTTATGATGGTCGACATTGTCTCATTCTTCCCAATATTTTCAAATATTAGGTCTATACAATCAAGGATGAAAATATCGATATCGACGGATATATCTGTCAGGACCCACCCCGGTTCCACCCCGAAACCCGAGGTAAATCCCGCTCCCGTCTGACTCCTCGACACAAAACTCAAGTAAAACTCACTCAAATCCAGTCAAACGCAGGAGTAATTAGACACAATGTCCCGAAGGTAGCATTTACAGAACATAGTACGAACATACAAAGAAAATAAAACCGATAACTACACGCACACGGAAGCCTTTAATCTATTCTGGAAACTCTCACGTCACTTCTATGCCTCAGACTCTGCCTCGACGTCAAGACCCCGCGCTAGCTCCACAACCTGGAGGGCAATTAAAACAGAAAATGTGAGTGGACCAGAAGGTACAAAAGTTCAAAAACCATTTTACACGAAAATCAAGTTTAACCCTCCGTTTTGAAACCACATGCATAACCAACAGTTATGAACACAGTTATAAAATAATCCGTATAAACATCATAAGAAACAGAAACACTATAAAATATCTTAAGAAACCACAGCATGAGTATCAGAAACCGTATTAAAACCATAAACATCAAATCATCATTTTCCCGATCAAACCTGCTGGACCTATCCGAGTCTTTAAACTCCCGAGTCTTTAAACTCAATCCAGGCCTTAATCATATCCGAGTCTTTAAACTCCCGAGTCTTTAAACTCAAGGCCTACGGGGGAAAATCAATATATATCCGAGTCTTTAAACTCCCGAGTCTTTAAACTCAATCCGGGTCTTTAAACCCAATCTGGCCGGTCCCCCGTCACATATATCCGGGTCTTTAAACCCAATATCCAGATCCAGCAAATCCAATCCCAAAACCATTTGAAAACCATTTACCAAATCCTCATCCAAACCCGAATCCGAAATCACTGGTCTGATGCCCTTCCGGCGTTCAGGACCGTCATTCCGAACCCAAATCCGGAAAATATCCATTTTCATACCAAAACCACATGTAATCACAAATCATATTTCTTAACCCATTTATCATTATTTGAAAACCTTTATCAGTAGAAATCCTCAAATGTGGCATCAAAATCCGAAAACCAACATTTTCTCAAAAAAACGTGCCAAAACCGTCTTTTTCTCGAAAACGTGCAAACACATAAAATCATCACTTCATACTCAATAAACATAGATTCATAAGTAAAACCATAAAATACGTATATAAAAACAGTTATGCATGCTCGAGTTTAAGAAAAGGGTCCACTCACAGTACTGAGCCCTACTCGCGTCCCGAACGTCCAGCCCGTTCCTCGGCTTCCTCGGGAAATCCCGATCCTGTCAAACACCGTCAAATTACGTCACTAATACATCTACCAACACTCTCCTAAATACCCCCAAAAATCCCCGAACCAACGACTTAAAACCCCGGGACCCTACACATTCACCCTCGCGGAACTACACTCAAACGACTTCCGATTAACCCGAAACCAACTCCATTAAACTCAACACAACTCCTAGACCAAAAGTCAAGTTGACTGTTCCTCCCAGAACCGCCGCACGCGCCTCCACGCGCCGCCCAAAGTGGCTGCGCGTGGCCCCACGCGCCAGCTACAGTACCGTCTTCAACCCGTGCTGAACCGGCCGTCGCAGGCTGAACCGGCGAGACCTGACCTCCGCCGTCCGGCCATCAATTCGATCCCTTCTTTCACCAACAGCTGCGTCCAGACCTGCCCTAACTCTTCCCATACTCCGTTCACCTCGACACGGCCTCTACGCCGTCGACTGAAGCTCGAATTCAAACGGCCTACATACCCTGTTTCACAACTCCTCAACTCCGGTCACCTCCCGTCACGGTGGTGACACCAAACTCTCCCCTGGACTTCTCTAAACCTAACCCAGCTAACCAGAACCGTCGACTCACTCCCCAACTGCACAACTTGCCGTTCGAACCTCACGGCTAAAACAGAGCACACAAGTGCACTCCGTCGTGCCGGCCGCCACTGTGCACCACCCATCACGGCAGCACACTCAACCGGTTCCTAGGACCCTCAGGAGTCTCACCCTAACCTCCAACTCCCTCGACTCTAGCCCTAGACTCACGACTTTCAAATTAAAATTTCACGGCAAAACAGAACAAAGAAACCTTACCCTTCGATTGCAGCTCCGCCGTGCGCACTGCCGCCTTCCACGGTGGTCGTTGGACTCCTTGCAGTCTCCTCAGCCTCCCCTGGCCTCGATTTGCCTCGCCTCACGGCGTAGCCACCACCTCAACCTCACAGCTCCCTGTTTCTCCCCAAAAGTCCTCCACACCTCCGCCGTGCCGCCGTGCACGATTGCACCTCCAATTCACGGCCACCAGCTCCGCCTTGCCTCACTAACACACTCACAACTCCCTAATCACTCACCCTTGCACCCAGATCGATCAATTCCCCTCACTTCTCACACTCTGTTTCCCTGTGTTTGTCGAAGAACAACACACACAATCACACACGGGCTCACCTAAGTAGTTGGAGCCGTGAACACACAGGATCGCACCAGAAGCCTCTACACACCTGCCATGTGTCACCATCCCTTCAACCTTTATCCCATCTGTTTAAACCCCAGCCGTCCATTCTTTTCTCTGTGCACAAATCCCAATGTGCCACAATGACCAAAATACCCTTCTTTTTAACACATTTTTACGGTTTTACCGAAACTTCCTAGACCCGTAACTCTCGCCTCGTAAGTCCGATGAACACGTGCCGCCTGTCATCGAACTCAGGACGACAAGAACTATCTAACCATCCTAGGTCAACCTACCAAAACCCGATTATTCAAAAAGTCAACTATTCCCCCTATTTTACCAAAATTACGATAATGCCCTCGACCTTCCGAACATCACAACTTCCTCCACGGATGTCGGAATCAGGCGTGCCACCTGCCTAAGGATTCGTGACAACCACAACTACGTTTCGGTCACTAGTTAATCCCCAATTGACCACCCAAAATAAAAGTCAACATTTCTGCCCGACCCGGGGGCAAAATCGTCATTCTAAGTTCCCGGACCCCTCGGGACCACCTAACCCTTGATTAACCTTACTAATCACACCTTAATCACTCTAGAAATCCCGATTCTCGGGACGGGTTGTTACAATCTACCCACCTAAAAAGAATTTCGTCCCCGAAATTCCACAGCTAGTTCCCAACACCTAGGGTCTCCTACCCGGCAAAGAACAACCTCTCCTAGGTTTCCTGTCTATCATCTCCACCTTGGGTATTTCACTCCATCCCCAGCTACTGTTACCACAGCCAACCCTAGCTATGTAACAACTACATGGTGTACGCAAGGGAAACTCTATGAACAGAAAACAAAGGTATTATACAATACCTCATGGCACAATACCCGACAGAAGTCATAGAGTACATCCTCGTATACAACCACCCATCTCCCTCGGCTACTATTCCGGCCACGGTCGGACTAACTTCACAAGGTCCTAAAGGCAAACTCTAGCTTGTGGGTTCTCTCCTTCAATAGTCTCTGATCGATCAGTTATAGTCACTCTTTTCCTATACTTCCCGTCAACCTGCTACGGAACTTACTGTACACTCCTAGTCCTCTAGGAAAACTCCTAGACTCTACCCCGAAATCCAAAAACCAAACTAACAGAACAACCAAAAGTAAGCCCCACCACTAAAAGTCGTAGCCCCGAGCCGCTGGGCTCGCTCAATCGTGGCACTTTCCGTCTCTCTGGCTACTTCTTCAGGTTGTGGAGAGGGTCTACGTCTCGGAGGCATCGTCAACCGCACACTGAAAGAGGCATAGAAGTAGTTAAGAAACTAAAACACAACCTCACAAACCGACAGACCCAACAAACTCGACAAACCTATGCTCTGATACCAATTGTCAGGACCCACCCCGGTTCCACCCCGAAACCCGAGGTAAATCCCGCTCCCGTCTGACTCCTCGACACAAAACTCAAGTAAAACTCACTCAAATCTAGTCAAACGCAGGAGTAATTAGACACAATGTCCCGAAGGTAGCATTTACAGAACATAGTACGAACATACAAAGAAAATAAAACCGATAACTACACGCACACGGAAGCCTTTAATCTATTCTGGAAACTCTCACGTCACTTCTATGCCTCAGACTCTGCCTCGACGTCAAGACCCCGCGCTAGCTCCACAACCTGGAGGGCAATTAAAACAGAAAATGTGAGTCGACCAGAAGGTACAAAAGTTCAAAAACCATTTTACACGAAAATCAAGTTTAACCCTCCGTTTTGAAACCACATGCATAACCAACAGTTATGAACACAGTTATAAAATAATCCGTATAAACATCATAAGAAACAGAAACACTATAAAATATCTTAAGAAACCACAGCATGAGTATCAGAAACCGTATTAAAACCATAAACATCAAATCATCATTTTCCCGATCAAACCTGCTGGACCTATCCGAGTCTTTAAACTCCCGAGTCTTTAAACTCAATCCAGGCCTTAATCATATCCGAGTCTTTAAACTCCCGAGTCTTTAAACTCAAGGCCTACGGGGGAAAATCAATATATATCCGAGTCTTTAAACTCCCGAGTCTTTAAACTCAATCCGGGTCTTTAAACCCAATCCGGCCGGTCCCCCGTCACATATATCCGGGTCTTTAAACCCAATATCCAGATCCAGCAAATCCAATCCCAAAACCATTTGAAAACCATTTACCAAATCCTCATCCAAACCCGAATCCGAAATCACTGGTCTGATGCCCTTCCGGCGTTCAGGACCGTCATTCCGAACCCAAATCCGGAAAATATCCATTTTCATACCAAAACCACATGTAATCACAAATCATATTTCTTAACCCATTTATCATTATTTGAAAACCTTTATCGGTAGAAATCCTCAAATGTGGCATCAAAATCCGAAAACCAACATTTTCTCAAAAAAACGTGCCAAAACCGTCTTTTTCTCGAAAACGTGCAAACACATAAAATCATCACTTCATACTCAATAAACATAGATTCATAAGTAAAACCATAAAATACGTATATAAAAACAGTTATGCATGCTCGAGTTTAAGAAAAGGGTCCACTCACAGTACTGAGCCCTACTCGCGTCCCGAACGTCCAGCCCGTTCCTCGGCTTCCTCGGGAAATCCCGATCCTGTCAAACACCGTCAAATTACGTCACTAATACATCTACCAACACTCTCCTAAATACCCCCAAAAATCCCCGAACCAACGACTTAAAACCCCGGGACCCTACACATTCACCCTCGCGGAACTACACTCAAACGACTTCCGATTAACCCGAAACCAACTCCATTAAACTCAACACAACTCCTAGACCAAAAGTCAAGTTGACTGTTCCTCCCAGAACCGCCGCACGCGCCTCCACGCGCCGCCCAAAGTGGCTACGCGTGGCCCCACGCGCCAGCTACAGTACCGTCTTCAACCCGTGCTGAACCGGCCGTCGCAGGCTGAACCGGCGAGACCTGACCTCCGCCGTCCGGCCATCAATTCGATCCCTTCTTTCACCAACAGCTGCGTCCAGACCTGCCCTAACTCTTCCCATACTCCGTTCACCTCGACACGGCCTCTACGCCGTCGACTGAAGCTCGAATTCAAACGGCCTACATACCCTGTTTCACAACTCCTCAACTCCGGTCACCTCCCGTCACGGTGGTGACACCAAACTCTCCCCTGGACTTCTCTAAACCTAACCCAGCTAACCAGAACCGTCGACTCACTCCCCAACTGCACAACTTGCCGTTCGAACCTCACGGCTAAAACAGAGCACACAAGTGCACTCCGTCGTGCCGGCCGCCACTGTGCACCACCCATCACGGCAGCACACTCAACCGGTTCCTAGGACCCTCAGGAGTCTCACCCTAACCTCCAACTCCCTCGACTCTAGCCCTAGACTCACGACTTTCAAATTAAAATTTCACGGCAAAACAGAACAAAGAAACCTTACCCTTCGATTGCAGCTCCGCCGTGCGCACTGCCGCCTTCCACGGTGGTCGTTGGACTCCTTGCAGTCTCCTCAGCCTCCCCTGGCCTCGATTTGCCTCGCCTCACGGCGTAGCCACCACCTCAACCTCACAGCTCCCTGTTTCTCCCCAAAAGTCCTCCACACCTCCGCCGTGCCGCCGTGCACGATTGCACCTCCAATTCACGGCCACCAGCTCCGCCTTGCCTCACTAACACACTCACAACTCCCTAATCACTCACCCTTGCACCCAGATCGATCAATTCCCCTCACTTCTCACACTCTGTTTCCCTGTGTTTGTCGAAGAACAACACACACAATCACACACGGGCTCACCTAAGTAGTTGGAGCCGTGAACACACAGGATCGCACCAGAAGCCTCTACACACCTGCCATGTGTCACCATCCCTTCAACCTTTATCCCATCTGTTTAAACCCCAGCCGTCCATTCTTTTCTCTGTGCACAAATCCCAATGTGCCACAATGACCAAAATACCCTTCTTTTTAACACATTTTTACGGTTTTACCGAAACTTCCTAGACCCGTAACTCTCGCCTCGTAAGTCCGATGAACACGTGCCGCCTGTCATCGAACTCAGGACGACAAGAACTATCTAACCATCCTAGGTCAACCTACCAAAACCCGATTATTCAAAAAGTCAACTATTCCCCCTATTTTACCAAAATTACGATAATGCCCTCGACCTTCCGAACATCACAACTTCCTCCACGGATGTCGGAATCAGGCGTGCCACCTGCCTAAGGATTCGTGACAACCACAACTACGTTTCGGTCACTAGTCAATCCCCAATTGACCACCCAAAATAAAAGTCAACATTTCTGCCCGACCCGGGGGCAAAATCGTCATTCTAAGTTCCCGGACCCCTCGGGACCACCTAACCCTTGATTAACCTTACTAATCACACCTTAATCACTCTAGAAATCCCGATTCTCGGGACGGGTTGTTACAATATCGCTAGTCAAATTTACGGATATCTCGCCCCAAATATCGATATTATTTATGGTCAACAAAAATAACGGAAATTCGGTCTAAAAGTTGGAAATTTGGAATGAAACTTTGGGGAAAACTTAAATACCCAATTATGGTTATATATGGCTAATAAAGACTATAAAATGACTTTGATATAATAAATATATGATGAATAATATGATATAATATGGTTCTGTCGATGACTAGTAATATAAAAATCTAAACATAAACATAAATTGAAGTGAATTACTATAATTGAATGTTAATATAATTAAAAACATAACAATAAGCATAAAAAAATTTGAATGGAAGAAAAATTATAAAATGAGTAAATATATTTAAAATTGGAAAAAAAAGATAAAAAAATATAGTCAATCTTTGTTCAAAAAATTGGAAAGGATTGATATATTTAAAATTGGAAATGATTGATATATTTAAAATTGGAAACAATGACAAATATAGTTCAAAATAAGTAATAAATGAAAAATATAGTTCAAAATAAGGAATAAATGAATAAAAAAAACAAAAGGAGCATGCAAGCCTTGAGGGGGTCGAACCTGGGTGGCTACAACTGCTATTAAATGAACACAACCCACAACCAACTCAACTAACAAGCCTAATTGAAAGTTTACTTAACCAAATAATATATAAAGTACACTTACTGACTTAAAACACTCATCTTCTACCTTGCACGGGTCTACTATTTGGGTTTTTTGACCCGGCTGTAACTCGATGGTTTTACGTCCGATTTTCATGAAATTTATTCCTATCTCGACCGTTTTAATGAAATAAGGATATCGATGAGCTTAAAATAAGGAAAAATGTCGATATTTTTCTCAATTTCTTCTCCCCCCCCCCCCCCCCCCCCCGGTCGTCTTACATGTCGCCAGCCAAATTCACCAATATATCGGCGAAACCGGCGATATTTTCATCACTATATACAATGGGTTACATAAGGAGTCCAATAGATTGGATACGTCTTCATCATTTCTTTTCCAGCCTTCTTAAAGTTTGACCCATTATCAGTAACAATCTGTACAATATTTTGTACTGTAACCTCCTGAACAACTTTCTTCAACAAATTTTGTATGTACAAATAGTCTTTATGGCTTTTGGAAGAATCAACTGACCTGGGCAATACAGTTGAACCCTTATTATATACCATGAAGTTGATTATGGATAGTTGGACCGGTCCAACCATCACACATTATGGTACATCCATAAGTTTCTCATTGTCACTTTTGTTGCTCCACATAAGCCGTAATATCTTCATACTCCATAGGAAGATATTTATTTTTTACTTCATATAGAGAATAAGTGGACACGCCTTTACCTGCAAACCAAAACATAAGTTAGCATTTAATGCTATTTCATAAGTTAACTAAAAATATATCACAAATAAATTTATTAAATACCTGATCGTTGGGCTTCAATAATCATATTCTTATAATGATGAGAGTTGGTTTTATTTGGAGCCATACCTTCATATATATAAAAATTGCTTATGTATCGACCCAACTTCTCTTTCGCCCATTTCCACATAAATTTTACAGTCTTCTGTTGATTTCGTGTGGTTTTGTAGAGTTTTGGTTCTGGAGGAATTGGAAATGGATCACGCAAACTTTGTGACCGACGCATCTATTGAGGTTGTTGACGACTGCTACTGCCTCCTTGAGCATCACGCATGGTACCAACTCCATAAGTGTCAACACTTCGCCATGCCTCATCCCTCGATACATTTACAGAAAAGCGTCTCTCAGATTTATGAAAATCTGGTGGATAAGTGAATCCATCATCATCCTCTTCATTATCGCTATCATTAATCTGAATGCTCTGTTGAGTGTCCAGTGGATCTCCTCTCAAAACAACTCGTATGTTCTCACTAATCATATTCTTATTCTTTTTAGCAGTATCTTTACTTTTGATCCATGCTCTGACCTCATCCCTAATAGCTTTAGGTACATCTTTGCATTTTTGAACATTTTTTTTCCGGATCAAAATCTGCTAGATGAAACTTTAATCTCGTTATGCCTCCACTCTGGAACTGATCTTGACAAAACGAACATATGGCACCGTTTTTATTTCCAGGAATTGCAATGACATATTTCCATGTTGGGTCAATTAGTCCAGGTCTTGGGCGGCTTTCACTTGTACTTCCACTAACCATTTTATGAAATCTAAATTACATGAAAAATAATTAGAATTTGATAATGACAAATAATAATAAAATTATTTCAATTAGAACATATATTCTAAGTTAGACTTTGATGATGATAAAAAAATTAAGGAGCAAAAACACATATATTCATAATTTTAATATATATTCTAAAATAAAACATATATTCTAAATTAAAACAAATATTAACAAATATATGAATTAAGCCATATTTTATATTAAAACATACCTTACTAAAACATATTTTACCTAATAATAAATTTTGAATTTTGAAAAAAAAAAGTTTAAGGCTTAATCTAATTTTGATATTTGGGGTTAAAAAAAGTTAATAATAAATGATATAATTTATTATGACAAATAATTAAATAATATATGTAAATAATTAAAAAAAAGGTTAATAAATGAAATGAAACGAAACACAGCGTTTCATTTCAATTTCTTCTTTACTCAACAGAGATCGATCGATTAGAAATTGGGGAAAATGTGAGGGGCGCGCTGAGAGAGCTCTCCCGTCGTCCATGGTGAGTGAGGTCAGGCGACCGTGACGGTAAGGGCGAGACGGCACAAGCCATAGTGAGGACGGACGAGACTAGAGGGGTGGAGCTGCCATCGAGGGTCGAGTCAATCGTCGAGGAGGATTAGAGCGAAGCGAAGAACCGGAGATGCAGAGGTGGTTCGACTTGCTGTGCGGTGCTTCGGTGTCGACGTCGACAGATCAGGAATGGGCTAGGTTCGAGGTTTTGAATCCTTGTGTGTATGATTGATTGAAATTGAATCAATTGAGTGGCCCAAATTCTGTTTAATCCGTGATTTTCATGTTTCCTGTGTATGATTTTCATTTTTGTTTGATTTCGGTCCTTTGCTGCCGAACTTTACTCGTGGGTTCGATGGGTTGGTCCAAAATCGAGGCTTTCCGTCCAATATCGGGACTTTCAGACAATATCGATCGAAATCGCCGATATGTATCGATAATGCCCGAAATCGTCGATATTAGGGGAAGAATTACCTTCACCTTCTCTTAGCTGTCGTCGGCTGGGAAACCCAATATATTGAGCGATATATCGGCGAAACCGGCAATATTTACATCACTAGGCGCAGCAGGAGGACACCACATGATAACTTGACCTCCCTGAGATCCATTTGAACGTGACCTATAACTGATAAGCAAATTAGCTTGATAATATTCTAGTCCATTGCAACCAGCAACACGAACAAGCCCAACAATTTTTTTATCAGAAACATGGGATATTCATTCAAATAAAAAGCATCGAAATACCGAACAATCTGGAAAAAGGAAAAACATAGGTAAACAAACTATGAAAAGATTCAGAGTAAAGACGCATGACATACCATAAAAATGTCCACTACTAGGCTCGAAAAGAAAAAACATAGCAAGGGGAGCAAGGGAGCCCATCATTGTCTAAAACAAATACTAAGAAGGATAGAGGGTGGTTGATCCAGACTTCCCTGCACATTCTTCGTCGGGCTTAAGTAGTTAAGGTATCAGCTATCTTGTTAGAACTCTGAGGGATCCAATGGAAGCGGATTCACTCAAAATAAGAACGATGAGCTCGGAGTTGAGAGAAATGGGGAAAATTTCCCAGTTACCACGAGCAATGCTACCAAAAGTACATTTGATCAGAGCAAGAGATTTTGATTCCACAATCACGTCACGATAGCCTTGGGTCCGAGCAAATTCCACTCCGGTGAAGATAGCCCATGCTTCAGGAATTAGAACATTCTCTGTCCTTCTAGCCTCACTAATAGCACCACAGAAAATCATTAGGGGTTAGGTTTTGGAAAATCATTTTGCTCCTACTTTCCCATATCTGCCAGCATATGAGGAGGCCTTTGCTGAGGCTAGATAAATCATTTTTTCTAATCAGATTGCGATGGTCCTGAATAAATCATTTATCACTCGAGTCCGGATGGAGGAAATGCTTTAAGTCTTTGTCTAGTATTAAGTCTCTGACGAATAAACATCTAGAAAAAAAATCTGCACTTTAGGAGGAATGAAGAGGTTCCAAACCTGCTTCAATAAGTGAGCTTGGGAATACTAGGCCTCGCCACTTGTTGGCAATGTGCAACATACTTGACCGTGAACTTTCCTTGTGGATTAGACCCTCAAACAAAAATGGTCCTTTGCATCCCTTCCAAAAAGGGGAAGGGAATAGCTCTAATGATTTGAATGATGTTTGTTGGAACAAGAATTTGAAGGTACTCAACATCCCATTTATGATACACTTGTTGATCGTAAGAGACCAATCCAGATTTTGAGTTTGGTCCTGATTTTTTAGTGTAGCTAAAGGCATAGGTAATAGGGGTGGACACGGTGCATTTTGATACATTTATTAGTAATATCCAAATCCAAAATGTTTAAATAATAACGGTTCAATACTATTTGGACTTTCAAAAATTAGAAGTGAAATTGTTACAAACTTAACTGTTACAATCGATACAAATGATTTAGGCATAATGAAATTTTATAGTATATGTAGACTATACGGATTCATCGCCACATTCCCAACGAAAACATTTTAAAGTTTCTTCATTCAAACATTCGCAATTTGTAGAATCAAATGTTCAAATATTCCAACCAATTTTTTTCAAACATTCCAATCAAGATCTAGAAAGACATGACAACATTATAAATCAATAAACACAGTAACATTTGAAGTTTTTAAAACCAACAAAATATGGCAACATTTACAAAATTTACTTCGAATATTTCAAGCAAATATAAAAAATATAACACCATTAAAAATAAAGCCAGCAAAACACAACAAATGTGTGTGTATTTATGTATGTATGGTATATGGTAGATTTAAAAATTAGTAAAACCAATATATTTCTTAAGGTTCTGGTTTGGATTGAATGGTTTTCTAAAATGAAAGTCCAAAATGAAAACGTTATTAACGGAGCGGGATGGATTCTCAAACCGTTTTATTTTTGTCCGGTCAAAACCAAATCATTAGCTAAATAGTGATTTGGAGTGGTTTAGTTAATATTTTCAACGTATTTATACCCACCCTTAACGTGTAATGCCCAGTTATGAGCTCATAAGTTAATATCTTTACCATTTCCAACGATCCAAAAAAGAACTTTCCTTGCATCAAGATTAACCGTTCAAGCCATAGAGCTTGAAGTGGTGTTTTTTTTAATATCAAGGAATAAATTAACTGAACGAAGATAAAAGCTTGCATTACTTTAATCCAAAAATCATCCTCGTATTGTTCTTCTATGATTCTATGTTACTTCTAAAGATGAAAATATCTTTTTTTTTTGGAAATATCGACACTTAACTTAATGAAAATATCGACGGATATTTCGAAATCGTTCACCCTCAACAAAAAATGGTGGAAATTTAATCCAAAACGTGAAATTTTGTGAAGAACTTAAATACCCTATATGTAAGACCCGTGTCCTAGATGGAACGATGAACGATCTCACATTCCTGTGAGGGGAATGGTCTAGGAGGGGAATGGTGGTGTGCCTTAAAGGTATAGGCACACACTTATCTAGCACGAGGTCTTTTGGGAGCTCAGTGGCTTTAGGTTCGATTGGAACTCAAAAGTTAAACGAGTTGACGCTGGTGCAATTCCATGATAGGTGAACCCCAGGGAAGTTGCACCGTGAGCTCCCGAAAACAAAACCGTGAAGGCGAGGAGGCCCAAAGCGGATAATATTGTGCTAGAGTCGGGTCCTGACACTATACTATTTATATAAGACTAATATCTATATTATGGCTGGTAATGAGTTGTGTCATATTGGGTTCGTATCATGTCATGAACTCTATTTTACCCAAATATACTCACTCGAATCCGACCCGTTTAATAATTGTGTCAAGAATGTCCAACTTGACCTTAACATGTTAATAACCCAGGTAACCAGTGCACCCCGTGTAACTCATTGAATAAACGGGTTGTACTCGAAGCCCAATAAACATACGACTCGTTTAACCTATTTAACTTGTTTAATATATTTAGCCTATTTAAACTATAAGATTTAATAAGTATATAGGTAGTTAAATGGGTAGATATATGAGTTAGTAATTGACCCATTTATAAAACGAATTAATGTATAAGTCATTATACGGGTTAACAAGTTGACTTAAAATCTACTTGTTTGTTAAATGAGTTAACAAGTTGACCCAAAATCCACAAATTTATTAAACGTGTCATAATAGATTGACTTGAAAATGACTCAAAATTTTAACCGTGTGGGTTGACCCAGATAAATTTCGTGCGAGTTTCAAGTTGTGTATCGAATCGTGTCAAAAATTGTCACCCTTAACCTTTATCACGAAAGTTTAGGGAAATCTTTTCCTTCCCCCTATTTTTATGCCAAGACCCATAAATACGAGTATATTTATAGAAATTTTATGGATATTTCTTTCTCCTATTTTAATGTCTAGACCCTAATATACAAATATAACGGAAATTTTGTGGATATTGCATGTATTTTTATGTATGGTTATTTCTCTATTAAAAACAAAAACTTTCTTTCCCGACTACATCACCTTCATTCTTCTGCCCTGCGACCACGAACAGTCCCCACTGCCCTCAACTCAAACTAAGACCAGCCTCACAACCCAACCTAAACTTTTTTCCCCATCAAGCAACCTCATCTCTGACACCATCATTGTATCGTAGAGGAGGAATTAGAGCCACGAACCAAAAAAAACCTCGATGACGTCACTCAATATTCCTAGTAGACTAGGCCATAAGATCGCCACAATTGACCCGAATGATGGAGACGAAGTTATAGTTGAGATCAGGAAACCCAATCGTCATCATCGTGATCAAGCTCAAGCTCAGCCTTATCCTGCTCTGTTGTTGTTGGACTGGACCTGGACCGGATTACAAAGGTCATACATGATCGTCATCATCATTGAAGAGGTTGTACTTGGACCTTATTGCTACGACAGCCTTATGGGCAGCTGCATGGAGGTCGATTCTAGATGCATTGAGCGCCATTAATTCAGTGGTATTCCTTAGCCAATTTTTTTTATGGCTCACTGGTTCATCCCTCACTAAATGTTCTCACTATTTCTGTGTCTTGAAAGTTATAGGTTGGATTGGGTTGATGATGAGCAAATGAATAAAAAGTGCTAAAAAAAGGCATAAAGAGATAAAAATCAACATAAACCCAAATAGTAACCAGCTAAAAAATGACTCAATTTTATGTTGGGAGAGGGTAAATTCTAAAATTACTTTTAAAATTGACATCCATATAGATTGAATGGAAAATGTAGTAAATGCAAGGATTGAAATATCGATATCAACGGATATATCGCTAGTCAAATTTATGGATATTTCGTCCTAAATATCGATATCGATATCGATATCGTTTATGGTCAACAAAAATAATGGAAATTTGGTCTAAAAGTTAGAAATTTAGAATGAAATTTTGGGAAAAACTTAAGTATCCAATGATAGTTATATATGACTAATAAAAACTATAAAATGACTTTGATATAATAAATATGTGATGAATAATATGATACAATAGGGTTCTGCCGATGACTAATAATATAAAATTTTAAATATAAACATAATTGAAGTGAATTACTATAATTGAATGTTAATATAATTAAAAACATAACAATAAGCTAAAAAAAATTCAATAGACGAAAAATTATAAAATGATTAAATATATTTAAAATTGGAAAAAAAAAGATGAAAAAATAGAGATCTTTGTTCAAAAATTGGAAAGAATTGATATATTTAAAATTGAAAAAAAAAGGACAAACAAAGGTGGAAATTTTGGAAAAAACGGAAGAAAAAAAACTCAGCAGAATAAACAAAATATAACCATCACTAACTTCAATAATTAATTCAATCCCAAATTGGATTAGATATAAAGAAAGAGAACCAAAAATTGAAAAATAAAACGGAAAGCCAACACCTAATAAGAAATTCGGCAAGATCAAATCAACTCCAAAATTCACATTACAGTTTGATCAATTGGGATAAAAAAAAAAATCCAAAAAAAAAACTCTTGACTTTGCTTTCTCTTCTCCAAATTCTAAAGAAAAATAATTACATATTGAGTCAAGTTATGAATTGAATCAGCAAGAAGCCAAGCAAAGAGACAACAAGCAAAGAGACATCTTATTATTTATTCAATTATTGAGTCAAAACGGTGTGTTTAAATTGATGTCAAATTGTCAATTATATCTTTTTCTCTCTTTCTCTTCATCTCTCTCCCTCTCCCTCCCCGAAAAGCTTATTCCTCAGCATCTTTCTCTTCCCAGCGAAACCAACCATCACCAAGTCCCCAAATCTAGCATTTGCAGTCGATTGGACCATAAAATCAACTCCAAACGAATCGCATGGACAAGATGAGGAGAGCCCAGCCATCATTTTTTAGCGTCGGCGTCGGAATCGCACGGATTGGAATTCGAAGGCACAAAGCTGCACAACGACGGTAAGTAAATTTCGAAAGAAATCGATGGATTTCGGTCAAAATCGTCGATATATTTCGATATTGAACGAAACCATGGATATTAGGGGAAGAAATTTTTCCCCCCCTTGTTTATATGCCGCCGGTGCTTTTTTCCGATATATCGATCGAAATATCGGCGAAACTGCCGATATTTCAATCACTGCTGGGTCAACTCATCTGTTTGAGAATATTTTGTAAATGAAGAATGAGAATAAAGTGTAAAATATATGGTGTATTTAAATTAAAAAAACTTTGTCAAGCAAGTTTAGTATAGTTCATTTTAATGTTGATTTATAAACAATTAGTCTTAAATTTGAACTCCGATAATATATTGTATTCATAATTTCCAAAAATTTCTTCCATATAATAAAAAAAAATGAAAAAACCAAAATTTAATAAAAAGTTAAACTTTCTCGAGTATTCAACAAAGCAGGAATGGCCAAGATTCGCTCCATGTCCGCCACGTGTCCCCTCCTCTAATAAAGCCGAACCTCCAAAACCGCGCGCGAAGACTACCCAACCGCCAAATCAAAATTCCTTTTTAAGGCGTCAGAAAAATCCTCAATAAAAATAAAAAATAAAAACAGAAAGGCAAAGGAACACATTTCTTTAATAATTAACGGCCACACCCACCAGATCTAAATCTAACCGTACAAACTTGAGTGTAGAGACACACAGGTAGAGGGAGACGCAAAGAAACTAAGTTTTGGAATTTGTGGCTATGGAGGAGAAGCTCGTACAGAGGCTGGAATCGGCTGTGGCGCGCCTGGAGGCGCTCTCGCTGTCGGGTGGTGGGGGTTCTGCAGCGGCGGGTGGCGACGACGCACCGCTGGATCCGTCGATTTTGGCTTATGAGGATCTGGTTCGTGATTACATGGGTAGGGTTTCGGATGCTGCCGAAAAGATTGGGGGACAGGTCCTGGACATCACCAAGGTTCTCCAGCAAGCTTTTGCTGCTCAGAAGGATCTGCTTATCCAGGTGAAGCAAACTAAGGTCAGTTTCTCTCATGATAATTTTATGCTCAGCATGTAATTTGGGGTGCTTGTTTCATTTATCTTCAATTGGGTGTTGAAATTTGGAATTTATGTATGGGTGGATTTGTGATTAAAAAATTGGGTGAGGTTGTTATCATATGAAATGTGGGAATTTGAGGTTTAGAACTGTGTGCTTGGTGTTCGATATTATTTGGGTCGTAAATGCGATTGATTATGTAAAGGGCTCATCATCAGATATGTGCTTTCTCGTTGTGCTTGTGTCTGATCGGGGTGTTCATTTCGTCAGATGGGATAAGAAGAACGAAAAGCTTTGTTGTGCAAAAAAAAATTAGTGGAGAGAGATTTGAAAGAAAATTTGGCACTTGGGCGCCCTGGTATAGAAATCTAGCAAATGTTAGAAAGATAGGGAGAGGGAAAACCGATATCTTGACTATATTTAGCTACCATGTAGACGGTATTTTCTTTCTCACTCTCAAAAGAATCAATCCCACTTTTTAAAATAGTCTTGCTATTCTTGTGGAGTCTTGAATGATTGATGAATGATGATGCAATTCTAAGGATATTTTGAATGTTACACTAGCAGGAGTGAGAGCTGACTTTATTTGCATTCTATGTTGTATCTTTCCTGGTGAAGTGAAATTAATGATGTAAAATGGGATTGTTCCTCGTGCAGAAACCTGACAATGTGGGGCTGGCTGAATTTCTGAAACCACTGAACGAGGTGATCACAAAGGCAAATGCTTTGACGGAGGGGAAGCGATCTGATTTTTTCAACCACTTGAAGAGTGGAGCTGACAGTCTCTCGGCTTTAGCATGGATCGCTTACACGGGGAAAGAATGTGGTAAGGGAATTAAATCGGTGCTATATTGTTTAGGAACAGATGAAAATATTCATTTTCCAATCCCTTTTTTTGCCTTCTCCCTTTCAAGGTATGAGCATGCCTATCGCACATGTTGAAGAAAGTTGGCAGATGGCTGAATTTTACAACAACAAGGTAGTATGCATCTCCGTGAGAAACTGGTAATTTGAATGAAAAGACTTCAACGTTCACATGCTCTAATTGCACATGTCCTTTTTCTTGCAGTATTTAACAATTATCATCAATCTTGTAATGATTGCATCAAAGTAAAGTTTTCAAGTGGGTAGGTGCTGACTGTGATTCGTGAATATACAGATTTTTGTTGAATATAAAACCAAAGACCCAAATCATTTAGAGTGGGCCAAAGCTCTCAAGGAGCTATATTTGCCTGGTTTGAGAGACTATGTCAAGAGCTTCTATCCGCTGGGTCCAGTTTGGAGTCTAACTGGAAAAGCCGTTACTGCTGCTCCTTCGAAACCTAAAGGTCCTGCACCAGGTGCCCCTGCTCCTCCACCTCGTCTATCAGCACCACTCTTCAGTTCTGAAAGTTCTCAGGCTTCATCATCACGCCCCAAAGAAGGGATGTCAGCGGTTTTCCAAGAGATTAGTTCTGGCAAGCCTGTGACTTCAGGTATTTTTGGTCTCTTAATTATTGGGTTGGAGAAATTTTTTTTGAATGAAGTTTTAAGTTCATGCTGGAGGATTTCATTTGGTTTTCTTGAACCGTAGGTCTGAGAAAGGTAACAGATGATATGAAGACGAAGAACCGTCCAGACAGAACTGGCGTCGTTGGTACCCAGGAGAAAGAAAGTCATACCAGTGCACCTTCTGTTTCTAAAGTAGGACCACCAAAGTTTGAGCTTCAAATGGGTCGCAAGTGAGTATTCATGATCATTCTACGATGGTTAAACTTCATATGAGGGATGAATGTGAATAACCTGATTTTGTTTTTGGCACTGTTATGCCCTGAGCAGGTGGGTTGTTGAGAATCAAACTGGGAAGAAAGATTTGGTAATTAGTGATTGTGATTCAAAACAGTCTGTATACATTTTTGGATGCAAAGATTCTGTCCTGCAAATTCAAGGTACCTTAGCAAACTGAAAAACTTCATTACCCACTGAATAGTTATATTGAATGTCAAGCCTTCCCATACAAACTTTATTCTGTATTTATATGTATTCTCTACCCAAGTACGAAAATTCCTGCCATGCCATAATGAAATACTAGGGTACTTGTATGAAAAGCCTGTGTAATTTATAATTATTTTCTTAATGTGCAGGGAAAGTAAACAACATTACAATTGACAAATGTACTAAGACGGGAATCTTATTTACGGTTAGTGTGAGATCACCAATGCAAGCAATACATATTGTTGCGTCTATGCTCATATTTTGTGTTCTCGTAAAAACAGGATGTTGTGGCTGCTTGTGAGATTGTAAATTGCAACCGTGTTGAGGTGCAATGCCAGGTATCAATTTTCCCATGGAAATTTTTAAGAATATTTGGCATGAAATTGGATGTTATCAATGTTGCCATCATAATTTTAGGACCAAGAATTGCTTTTTGCAATGTTGTCATCCCATTTATCATCATTCAATTGCTTCTTAAATATATGGATATAATATATGAGTATATATATATATATATATATATATATATATATTAACTACCTTGTGGTTTCTGCTATATTCGCTCATTTTATGGCTATTCTAGGGCTCAGCTCCTACGGTTTCTGTTGATAACACTGCTGGCGTCCAATTTTATTTAAGCAAAGATGCTCTGGCGGCATCTATAACGACTGCCAAGTCCAGTGAAGTCAACATATTGGTACCTGGGTCTGGACCTGATGGTGATTGGGTATGTTTCCATGTTTGTCTTTTATTATGTCTTTTTGGTACCTGGTTCTAGAACGCATTTTACTTCCTAGGTTTTGCGAGTGTATTTTATTTGTATAAATGCTACATATTTTATTTTACTTAAGGAGTGTGTTACTTTATTGCTAAATGTGTTACCCTTATCGTACCCAATAATGCTTGAAATATAAGTTGCATGTTTAAATTAAATCTGAAAAATCGCAGTGTACTCAGCAATTAGACTTTTATCTTTTCGTCTCAGTCTTAATATACATCTAAGTAGTGGTGCCATACTCTGATGGCTGTAGTTGATCTTGTGTGCTATTGGTGTCTCAGTGTATTTATTTCTTATGGGTGCTCGCTGTATCAAGTATGTGAACTTTCCTGTGTTAATTCTTTCTGGAAACTTGGCCTGTAGCATACGTGGAACCACTTAAGGTAGGAATTAGGGTTAGGCTTGACTGCATTAATGAGGTACTCAAAACTAATTTGGAGGAAAATTGTCAATCACAATGGTTGGGTCGCTGACTGATGGTGGGAATACTGAGCAGTTTTTTTAGCTTAAAATATTGTCTTGCAATGCTTTATGCATGTTTTGATGTCAAAGAGCCCAAGTAAGCCTTCCTATTGTGTTAATTCTTTTTGGAAACTTGGCCTGTAGCATACGTGGAACCACTTAAGGTGGGAATTAGGGTTAGGCTTGACTGCATTAATGAGGTACTCAAACTAATTTGGAGGAAAATTGTCAACCACAATGGTTGGGTTGCATGACTGATGGTTGGAATACTGAGTAGTTCTAGTTAGATTACAATATTGTCTTGGAATGCTTTATGCATGTTTTGATGTCAAAGAGCCCGAGTAAGCCTTTCTATTGATACCTACCTAATTTAGTTTCCCTAGGGAAGTATTAGTTCACAATGATGTTTTAAGTTAGTAGTATACCTACTAGTTCCCTACATGGTCCGTTCTAGCTGTTATGTTTCTTGTTTCATTAAATCTATTTTGACACTCTTTTTTTCTTTTTTTTCGAAGTATCAGATAATGGCTTTATGATGAGGGATTTTGCATGTAGTTTATGTATCCGCTTTATGCTCCGTTACTAGTTTTTTCGCAATAAATGGGAAATGCATCATTGCTATTCAAATTAAGACCAAATGAGAAGTCATTAGTCAGTCAGTTACTCGAGTTTATCAGGGAGGGCTTAATGGCGTACCATTTCTTTCGAGTCTTGCAGGTGGAGCATGCATTGCCTGAACAGTTTATTCATGTGTTCAAGGATGGTCATTTTGAAACCACCAGTGTCTCTCACTCAGCAGGAGGGTAATTTGGACTCTTGTATTTTGCTGATCAAGTTCCTTCACATTTCTTTATTTTGAATCATTTTCTTGGATTGTTGAGTTGAGGACTGGCTTCTTTTTTTCTCCTTTATTCAGTTGCTTTCGGTATATATAAGGGTGACACAAATTATCAATCTCATTGGTTTTATTGTTGGCTTATAAAACCATGGGATTCCTTTGCAATGCACGTCTCATAGAAAATGAGGCTGTTTTGGCATGATTTTTCTGAGCTTTCTTGTCTCTGCGAGTGTTGTAACGAGGTTTTTTGCTACTGAGTGAAGTGGAATGAGCTTTTGTGCTGTTGTAATACAACTAATACTTGAATTGAATGATAACAATTTTTATGCTACTTGATCATATATTTGTAGTCATCTTCTACAATTTTAAGATTTTTATGCTATTCGTCAATAATGGTTTGAATTGAATTGTTTTTATTTTAACAAATTTATGTTCACCTTAAGTGGGTGGGATGTGTACGAGAATACAAATATGAATATTACTTAAACTTTTATGTAAGTATATAGAAGCGTATGATTAAGAGTGGTTTAAAATTAAAAGGAAAATAAGTTGGATTTTGCCTTATAACCTAGAAACTAGGTTGGGTAAGCATCTCTTTCTTCCTTTAATTTTATCTCCAGTCCCTTGGTAGAAATGGCACCCTTCATTCCCTACTCAGTTTCTTTGGCAATCTTAGTATTTTTGCTTGTCGATTTTGGCATTTTGAGTTTAGAAGTAGGTCACCGATTTGCTAGTCCTGTGCAATGTTCAATGTTCACCGGACCACCATTATATATATAAAGTGAGCCGGTATGGATTGGATTCACAATAACTATCAATCATTTAAACCCAAAATTATCCAAGGGAAAAGAGAAACCTTCTTCAGTTGAATTTTATTTCTTTTAGAATATGTATGCAGTGTCACACGTGATATATTTGTTAGGTCTCTTATCTTTACTGTAGGCTCAGTTTTCATGTGTTTATGAATCATTCTAAGGGTATTTGTCTTCTGTAAATAAAATTATGATCTTTGGTTGGATTGCACTTGTTCATAATAAATAAGCTAGACCTTTCCTTGGCTCTAGAGCTGGTTGGAGGAAAGATGGAGATGGTGATGATCGAAAGGAGATTGACGATAAGTTTTAGTTTTGTTTTTAGTATAATTGATGTGAGTTCTAACAAATGAGATTGACGTTTCAAAATTCCGTTTTTCCAAAATCTCAAGGAAGTTTGGATTTTAGAATTATGAGATGTATATAGAGCATTTGAATGTCCGATATTCAAGAGTGGAGAATGAATTGCGACTTTTAACCATTTTAATTTTGATTTTACAGTAGTAAAGTTGGTGTGAGCTATCCAAATAACTTTCGCGGTTTCGAAGTTGAATTTTTTCTTTTCAAAATTCTAAATTTTAAATTTCGATTTTCGAATTATGAGATTTATATAAATTTTAGTGTAATATTATGAATTGAAGAATGAATTTTCAGTTTTTCAAATTTGATTTTTTTTTCTATAATGAAGTTGGTGTAAATTCCGACAATATGAAATGGGGTTTTGAATTTCAATTTTTTTTTATAACAAATTTCAAGTTTGGATTTTAAAATTATATGGTTCATATAATTTCGAGTTTGATATTACATATTGGAGAAAAAAATTTGCATTATTTTCATTTTGAGCTTAACTTTTCTATAGCAAGATTGATGTGAACTCTTATAGTATGATATTAGGGTTTCGATGTAACGCCCCGAAAAATCCAAAAGTTGTAAAATATTAAAATAATGTGAAAATGACGTTTTTATCCTTGACGGAATATGGCTAAAAGTTGACTTTTTGTTTAAAATATTTTTTGTGCATTTTTCGAGGACCGTTGTGTAGGTCCCGAGACGCTGAATCCGTAGACAGGTGGCACGTCGAAAACGGAGCTCGTATGAAAAAGTTATGGGTCTGGGAAGTTCAGGGGCAAAAAGGTCATTTGTGACCTCAATGGTAAAATGGTAATTTTATGCAAGGGCTTCAATTACAAGTGATTACTATCTTAATTTGCTGATTCAGCCCATCCCATGAGTCATAGACTTCATCAAGTGACAAGTGTCACTTGTTAACAAAGATTAGTGGCATTTGATTGCCGTTAGGAATAATTAATTTAATTGAATGGATATTAACATATAGTTAACACCGTACTTGGCTAAGAACACAGAGAACAAAAATTGGCTCAAAACTGTGTGATCAATTAGCAGCAACACAAAGGAAATACAGTGAATTAGAGTGATTAATTGGTGTAGGTTTGAGTGAAAAACCGAAAGAAAACCAAAAGAACTCAAGGGAAACCCATACTAGGAATGCCCGAAACAACCATTAAAGGACCTAAATTCGATTTCGCTTTTTGAGACGATTTCGTTCGAATTTGAGGTGATATTAAGCTCGCTGGGAACTAGACGACTCGAACCCAATCAACTGGAACAAAATTGGAGGCGAATTAGTGATGAACAGACCCTGCAACTGTTTCGGAAATTCGAGCTTGAGTCCGATTACTTAGAGGTAATAATTCATGAAATTGATTTCGATTTTGTGTTTATAATGGACCTATGATACTTCTGGTATGATCAATTGAAGGAGACAGGCTGGTTTTGGGTAGAACCCGAATTCGAACCCGTCAGGTATTCATCGTGAGTCGAGGATTGTGAGGGCTTGTGTGATTAAATTGAACTTATAGAACTATAGTTTGGATTGAATGGATGTTAATGAGTGAAAGAAGGGGCGAAATTGAGCTAGAATCGAGGGAGATTGCACCGGGTCTGATCGCGGGTTTCAGACCCGTTTAACAGAGAAACGAGCGAAGAAGGTGCATTGTAGCAGTGCACTATTCACGGCGCGTGGCTTTCACGCGCAGCCGCTTGCGGAGGCGCGTGACCGGGAATTTGAAAGAGGGTTCAACACACTTTTTGATGCTCTCGATGATATGGACCTATTAGCGTTGGTTTCGGGTCAATCGGATATGAACTGAGAGTAGTTTTGTGTACCCGAAGCGTATAGGTTAGGTTTAAAATAATATTATTTTATTCCGACGACTGGGAAATTCGTACAGGAGATGATGTAACAAGTTAGTAATCTTATATTCCTTGTTTGACAGGCCCGAATACTTCCAAGACGTCGGAGGAACACGAACAGCTGGAAACTGAACAATCTGGACGGTGTGTGACTGGGCTTTTGTTTTCTACCCTAAATGCATGCATATATGTTTTAAATGCCTTATAATATGATTTGAAATGATTTGGTATGATTGATACTTCGATATGATGATTTTCGGATTTTTGGAATATTATATTATTTTATATGCTTTTGGGCACGATTTTCGAGAAAACTATAAAATTGATGTTTCGAGCTAAGGCTCGGGGTTTGAATTTGATTTTGACTCGGATTATGAGTTTGGTTTTAGATTTGATGAATTATATTATGAATGAGATTGTGATTGCGCAGATTTGCGTAAATTGGTTTATGGATTTGAGAAAAGTGTTTTCATATGGTTTTGATATTAAATGCAACTGGTTTTCATGATAATGATATATGAGGGCTTTCGGTGTGGAATATGTTTCCCCCGAAATGGACCCTGGAGATAACGTTCGCCTCCGGGATGGAAGTGTTTACCCCGGAGAGGTCACGTAGCACGATATGTTGTCGTCCAGCCAAATGGAGGCTCGACTCAGACCAGATGTGTTGTATTATATGGAGGTCAGTCGGTGATATGTTCATGACGACCTGGATTGCCGGCTGGTGACGTGTTCACAGCGGCGGATGCTCGGGATTTGAGCGGTCCTTGAGCCTATTGATTTGCACGTGTTGCAGGGATAACGTGACTATATATTGGACATGGATCTTGTGTTTTTCTTTCTGTTTGAGGTTTATGTTCATATCTTGATTATCTGATTTATAAGTTATGATATGCATGCATGTTTGTGAAACTGGAGGGTAAGACTGTATTTTGATAAATGTATTTCTAAACTTTATTTTTGTCCACTCACACCTTTGATGTTTTAATTTCCCTCCAGGCCAGTGCACAGGTACTGAGGCTAATATTGAGGCAGAGGAATAAACAGACCGTTGCGTATTCGGACAATGTTTATCGTTTGGGGTCAACGGTCTCGGAATACTGAACTATCCCTTGTCTGACAATGTTTGTAACGACCCGTCCCCGAATTCGGGATTAGGTTAGTAACTAATCATGATTAATGAGGGTTGATCGGTGATTAGTTGGGTGGAATCGGACGAACGTAGCAAAATGACCGTTTTGCCCCTAGTTGTGGGTAAAACGTTGACTTTTATTTTGGGCGGTCAAATGTACTTTGACCAATGGCCGTGACGTAGTTTGGGACGTCACGAGTTCATAGACAGGCGGCACGTCCGATTCGGACGAACAGGGTGAAAGTTATGACGTGCGGAAGTCCAGGGGCATTATCGTAAATTGGACGTTATAAGGGGGAAAAAGTTGACTTTTTGTTTGACAATTGATATCCATATGACTCGAAGACCGTTATGTTCGTCTCGACGCCCTGAGTACAACGACAGGCGGCACGCGTGAAACGGACATCGGGTGACCAAGTTACGGGTCACGGATGGTGAGGGGCAATTTGGTAATTTGTCGATTGAGGGTAAAATAGTAATTTTGGCTGCTATTTTGTGCGACAGCCGTGTATGGCGCTTGACACTTCTCAGAAAACAGAGCATGGGTGAAATTGTTTATGGAACAAAATTCTTGGGCTTAGTGTTAGCACTTGTTTATGCAGATTGAGGTGTCTTGGACAGATAATGGGTACACGTTACTGGGTTGGTAATTAGGGACAGTGTGGGTGTGGTCTGGAGGGCAGAGCACCATTTTCTTGAATTGATTTGTTTAACTGGGTGAGAGAACAGAGGCTGGTTGTGAGCGTGCACGGTTTAAGGTTGTTTACACAATTGTGTGAGGGACATAGGGAGAGGCTTTGCACGGGTGTGTTCTGGGTGAGTGGGATGGAACTGGGATTGAGACCGGGTGAGTGCCATTAGGAATGGGAGGAGCAGAGTGCGGGAAATGGTTCATGCTAACTGAGTGGTTTGATCAGAGCACGGTTTACCCTGAGTTTGGGTTTGGGGTAGCTTAATCAACTGGGGGGAGTGACGGTGAGGAACAGAGGGACACTGGGGAGTTTGGGAGCTAGGGAGGCAGAATCGGGAAAAATTGAAAAATGGAGGGAAAAATACCAAATTTGATCTGTGAGTCTTGGGGTCCCAAACTGATAACAAATGCAGCTTCCTGGGGTGGTGTCGACTGCAAACACTCAAAATCCAAAAGGGAATGGTCGAGTTTTGCCCACGAACCAGAGTTCAGTTCCTAGACAAGGGTCGAGCTGGGGTTCAGACGGATGTAGGGCTTAAGGCTTGCACTTGAACCTGTTGTTCTGCTCTCTAGGACCCTACGAAACTGCTGAGTGGATCAATTTCAGGGAAGCAAGCGAGAATGGTCGAGATTGATGAAGGATCAGTGTTCGTCTGTTCTTCGACGTCCATCGTCGAGTCGTGGGATTTTAGGTAAGTTCTTACAAATCTAATGTTACAGAACTGTAATTGGACTTAAACCGAAGATGTTTGAATGTTCAATTGAAGGGATGGAGGTTGATTTGGCAGGAATCGGAACGGGTCATCGCGCGGGTTATCGGACCCGTTTTACAGTGAAACCGGGTGAGGAAGGTGAATAGTGACGGGCATTGTAGCTGGCGCGTGGGTGTCACGCGCAGCCACTCACGGCGGCGCGTGACGGCGCGTGGGATAGTTTTTCAAGGTGAGTTCAACACGACTTTTTTCCTATACAATGTAACGAACATTTTAGTATTGGTTTCGAATTTATCGGACACCGTTTCGATGTTATTCCGAGGGTCCGAAGATTTATGTTACGTTTGTAATTAACGATTAATTTCCGGAAAATTATGGGAAATTAGTATGTTGTTATCTAAGCCCTTAGTGACACTAAAGTATGTTTTCGGACAGGATTTGAAATTCTGGAAAATATCGGAAATTACGGGCATGCGTGCGGCGCGAAACCGAGCCTTAAAATTGGTGTGTGAGTGGACGTTGCTTTCAAAATTTAATGCATGCATAAATTATTTCTATGATCTTATGATTATGATTATAAGTCGTGATTGATTTTGATTTCCGTATTTATACGAATTCGATTCCCGTATTTATACGTATTTTTACTATACATGTGAAATTACACGTATTTCGAGACTATGGTCACTCGTGTGCTTAATGATGGTTTAATGAAATAAGTTATATGAAATGGGTGTAAAATGATTTAAGAAGGTTGTTTATGATTTGCGAGTGCGATTTACGAATTTGACACATTTTTCGAGAACGTTCCGGATTTGCACGTTTTACGAGATTTCGAGTTATTGTGATTTGATCACTGTTGTTGTTTGAATCTGGGATTTGAAATGAGACTATTGATTTTGAGGATTTTAAAAATGGGTTTTGAGTATGTTTTGATTGGATCGTGATTTTGGTGATTATGATTGTGGTTTTGACGTGTTGAAAACGAGATTTGTGAAAGAAGTGATTTCTAAGAATTAAAATGGTGATTTCGGGCTTAATGCTCGGGGCATAAAAGTAACTTTGATTTGCGAGATTTCGGTTTTCGGAAATAATAAAGTGGATTCTTGGTTTGGGTTCGGGATGATGCTTCCGGATGCCGGCTTACGGAATCATTGTTGCGAATTCGAATTCGGGAATGAAAAAGGATTTAATAAAGTGATTTGGTATGATTGTGCATGCCCCGTGTTTAATGATGATTTGAACATGTTTTGTGAAGTAAGGTTTGGGAATTTGAATGTGGAAACTCGGACCATGGGTCCTGTTGTGAAAAATGTGATTTTGGGATGGATCCCACGTTGTCGTGATTGATAACTGTTTTGGGGTTTAAAGACCCGTTGAAAACTGTTTTGGGGTTTAAAGACCCGTTGAAAACTGTTTTGGGTTTAAAGACCCGGGTGCTATTGCTGGAGCACGTTTTGAGTTTAAAGACTCGGTTAATTGATGACGGGGGAGGGCCCTTAATGAGTTTAAAGACTCGTGAGTTTAAAGACTCGGTTACTGTAATACCCCCGAGGCCTATTGATTATGTTCTGAGTTTAAAGACTCGTTGATATCCCGGGAAGGCCTGTTTATGCGCATGGTTTTGAGTTTAAAGACTCGGGCGCACTTGATATCCAGCAAAATGATTGACTTGTGATTTATTGATGATTTCTGATGTTTCAGTTGAGTTGGGCAGTGGCCCGGTATATGGTTGTTGGTTTTGGATCATGTTGTGCATTTGGTTTTGATTAATGGTTTTGGGCTGCGGCCCGGTGATTATGATTGCGGGCTGAGACCCGATGGTTGAGAAAGGGAAAATGATTGTGGGGTTCATACGAGTTTTTCCTTCTGTTGAAATTTGATACACAGTTTTTCTTATGTGGAAAATCTTGACCGATTGCGAAATGATTTTTTTTGTATGCATGCATTGGTTTTTACGCGGAGGGTAAAAACGTTTGTTGTAACTGTTTTGCTAAACTGATTTATTTTTGTCCACTCACACCTTTTGGTTTTTTTTATTGACCCTCCAGGTCGTGGCGCGTTGTTCGAGGCTGTACGAGGGGCGGAGGCATGAGTAAGCACATGTGGCTATCCCTGGTCTGGCACGTACTGAGGGTAACTTGGGTATTTCAGTCGACTTGCCAGACGGGAGCAGGACCGGGCACGGTTATCGATGCCCCTTTACGGGCCAGACTAGCCCAGATGAGGCTTATGATTGGGTTTCACAGTTGGAACGGATTTTCGAGATCATGCGATGTCCACCAGGAGACATGGTTCCTTTAGCCACGTTTATGCTGAGTAGTCAGGCGTATCGATGGTGGCGTGGATTGCAGTTGACGGGATTGGATGCCAACACCCTGATTTGGGAGGATTTCAGGCACCGTTCCTAGATCAGTTTTATCCTTGTTCTTTCCGTAATGCCAAGGAAGTGGAGTTTCTTCAACTGAAACAAGGAGATCTATCTGTGGCTGATTATGAGCAAAAGTTCTTGAACTTAGCCAATTTTGCCCCTTTGTATGTGTCTACCGAGGAGGACAAGTGAAGAAGGTTTGAGTAGGGGTTAAGGAATGAGATCCGTGGTGCCGTGACAGTGGGATCATATGCTTCTTTGAGGGAGTTGTCCGATGCAGCCGCCAGAGTTGAGGTGACTTTACCAGTACCACAGCAGTTTTCAGGCTACGGTCGGCGCCGAGTGCGACAGTATCAGGGAGCGCCGAGTCAGAGATGGCCGAAAAGGGGTGGTTCTAGTTTTGGATCATCTGGTGGTACTCGATCGAGTTATGGTCGTGGGAATGCACCGATATTTGGGTCTCAATCTTCGGCAACAGTGCAATCTAGTGAAGCCTCAGTGGGATCAGCCAACCGACAGAACAGCGGGCCCAATCGGGGTAGTGTGCTTGTTTGCTTTTACTTTCGGGAGTCGGGCCATTTCAAGAAGGACTGCCCACGTTTGGTTGGTAGTGGTACCGGTTGGGGCACTTCCGAGCAGAGTCGGAGTACGGCATCGACTTCTGATACGACTGGGGGGAGAGGAGCTGGCCGAGGACGTGGTAACTCACGAGGACGTGATCAGACTTTGGGACCACAGGCTCGAGTATTTGCTGTTACTCAACAGGAGGCTCGATCTACCCCAGGAGTGGTGACAGGTATGCTTCCTTTTTTTGGTCATAATGCCCGTACCTTAATAGACCCGGGAGCTACTCATTCATTTGTTTCTCGCACTTATGCAACCTTAGCTGATAGAGAGATTTTTGCACTTGGTTGTGATATGGGAGTCGGTACGCCGACTGGTGATATTTATGTAGTCAACCAGGTGATACGAGATTATCCTGTTTTGATAGGGGGTGTGCATCTCGTGGCTGACTTAATATTGTTAGAATTATGCGATTTTGATGTTATCCTTGGGATGGATTGGCTGACAACCCATCATGCCTCTATCGAATGTTTCGATAAGAGGGTGATGCTCCGGAGTCTAGGATTACCGGAAGTCATATTCCAGGGAGATCGGCGAATGTTACCCGCCAAAGTCATATCAGCTCTTACAGCAGAAAGATTGTTGCGAAAGGGTTTCCAAGGTTATCTAGCACATTTGGTTGATGTATGGGATACCCCAGTTAGGGTCGAGGACATCCCTATCGTATGTGAGTTCCCAGATGTGTTTCCTGAGGACTTACCAGGAGTGCCACCGCATAGGGAGATGGAGTTTACCATTGATTTGATTCCTGATACACGACCTATTTCTTTACCGCCTTATCGTATGGCACCAGCTGAGTTAAGGAAATTAAAGGTGCAATTTCAAGATTTAGTCGATATGGGATTCATTCAACCGAGTGTATCACAGTGGGGAGCCCCCGTACTGTTTGTGAAAAAGAAAGAAGGCAGTTTGAGAATGTGTATGGACTACAGGCAACTAAACAAGATGACGATCAAGAATAAGTATCTTTTAACTCGAATTGATGATTTATTTGATCAATTAAGGGGAGCTACATATTTTTCGAAGATTGATCTTCGTTCTGGTTACCATCAGCTGCGGATTCGAGAAGAGGATATTCCGAAAACAGCCTTCCGGACTCGTTATGGTCATTACGAGTTCCTTGTAATGCCCTTTGGGTTAACCAATGCTCCGGCAACATTTATGGACTTGATGAACCGAGTATTCCGGAAATATCTTGATCAGTTTGTCATTGTGTTTATTGATGATATTTTAGTGTATTCAAAGACGGCGAAGGCGCACGAGAAGCACCTGAGGCTTGTGCTTGGAACTCTGAGGTAGAATCAACTTTTTGCTAAACTGAGTAAATGCCAATTTTGGTTGACGAGTGTGGGATTTCTGGGGCATGTGATTTATGCGGAAGGAATTTGTGTTGACCCCCAGAAAATTGAAGCAGTGGCAACGTGGGAACACCCCACAACAGTAACGGAAGTAAGGAGCTTTTTGGGGTTAGCCGGTTATTACAGGCGATTCGTAGAAGGATTTTCTACTATTGCTGCTCCATTGACTCGTTTGACCAGGAAAGGAGTTCGGTTTATCTGGGATGAGACTTGCGAGTAGAGTTTTCAGGAGCTGAAGAAACGGTTGACATCCGCTCCAGTATTAGCTCTTCCAGATGATAGTGGAGAATTTGAAGTTTATACTGATGCATCCTTACACGGTTTAGCATGTGTTCTGTTGCAGCATGGAAAAGTGATTGCTTATGCCTCGCGACTCTTAAAACCGCATGAGCGCAACTATCCTACCCATGATTTAGAACTAGCTGCAGTAGTGCATGCGCTGAAGATCTGGAGACATTATCTATATGGTGAGACATGCCGACTGTTTACGGATCATAAAAGTTTGAAATACTTTTTCACCCAGAAGGAACTGCATGTGAGGTAGAGAAGATGGATGGAATTGCTTAAGGACTATGATTGCACGATCGAATACCATCATGGAAAGGCAAACGTAGTGGCTGATGCACTGAGTCGGAAATCAGCACAGTCAGTAGCCCATTTACGGACAATACACTTGCCTCTATTAGTTGAACTGCGTAAGACGGGTGTTGCGTTGGAACTTGATAGTCAAGATGGTTTGGTAGCAAGTTTCCAGGTGCGACCAATCCTTATCGATCAGATCATTGATGCTCAATATCAAGACGCGACTTTATGTATCCTTCGAATTGAAGTAGAAGCAGGAGAACGACAAGATTATACAGTAAATGAGGACGGAGCCTTAACCATGGAAGGGAGATTATGTGTACATGCAGATGAAGCCTTGAAAAAGGAGATTCTGGCTGAAGCTCATAGTTCTGCATATGCTATGCATCCAGGAGGAACAAAAATGTACCATACGCTCCGAGAACATTACTGGTGGCCTGGCATGAAACGAGAAATTGTTGAGTATGTGAGTAAATGTTTGATATGTCAGCAAGTAAAGGCTGAAAGACAGAGACCCTACGGAGCACTGCAACCGCTTCCTATCCCCGAGTGGAAATGGGATCATATAACCATGGATTTTGTGTTCAAACTCTCGAGGATGCCCAGAGGCCACGATGGAGTTTGGGTGATTGTAGACAGACTTACCAAGTCAGCACGTTTCTTACCTGTGAAGGAAGACTTTCAGATGACCCAGTATGCTAACTTGTTCGTTGATGAGATCATCCGATTACATGGCACACCTGCCTCCATTGTTTCAGACCGAGATCCCCGATTCACATCTAGATTCTGGCAAGGTCTACAGGAAGCTTTTGGAACAAGATTGCATTTTAGTACTGCACTCCACCCTCAGACAGACGAACAATCTGAACAGACCATCCAGACCTTGGAAGATTTGATGAGAGCATGTGTTCTGCAATTCCAGGGTACTTGGGAGTCACACTTGCCATTGATGGAATTCTCCTATAATAACAGTTATCAAGAAAGTATTGGGATGGCACCGTTTGAAGCCCTATATGGACGCCAGTGCCGAACCCCTTTGTGTTGGACAGAAGTGGGCGAAAGAAAATTGTCTAAATCTGAATTGATTGATCTGACGACGGTGAAAGTTAAGCTCATCCGAGATAAACTCAAGGCAGCCCAAGACAGACAGAAGAGTTACGTAGATCGGCGAATCAGAGATCTTGAATTTGCAGTGGGAGATTGGGTTTTCCTAAAGTTATCCCCTTGGAAGGGCATAGTACGATTTGGCAGACGTGGGAAATTAAGCCCCCGTTTCATCGGACCTTATGAGATTATTGAACGGATTGGCCGAGTTGCTTACCGATTAGCACTACCATCGGAGCTTTCCAGAGTTTACAATGTCTTTCATGTGTCAATGCTGCGGAAATATGTGTATGATGAGTCCCATGTATTAGAAGAGCAGCCTATTGAGCTCAGGGAAGACCTAAGCTTTGAAGAACAACCTGTGCAGATCTTGGATCGAAAGGAAAAGGTACTCCGCCGAAAAACAATTCCTCTAGTGAAAGTGCTCTGGAGAAATCAGAATGTAGAAGAAGCTACTTGGGAACCCGAAGCTCAGATGCGAGAACAGTACCTATATTTGTTTCCGTGAAATTTCGGGGACGAAATTTCCTAAGGGGAGAAGGTTGTAACGCCCCGAAAAATCCAAAAGTTGTAAAATATTAAAATAGTGTGAAAATGACGTTTTTACCCTTGACGGAATATGGCTAAAAGTTGACTTTTTGTTTAAAATACTTTTTGTGCATTTTTCGAGGACCGTTGTGTAGGTCCCGAGATGCTGAATCCGTAGACAGGTGGCACGTCGAAAACGGAGCTCGTATGAAAAAGTTATGGGTCTCGGAAGTTCAGGGGCAAAATGGTCATTTGTGACCTCAAGGGTAAAATGGTAATTTTATGCAAGGGCTTCAATTACAAGTGATTACTATCTTAATTTGCTGATTCAGCCCATCCCATGAGTCATAGACTTCATCAAGTGACAAGTGTCACTTTTTAACAAAGATTAGTGGCATTTGATTGCCGTTAGGAATAATTAATTTAATTGAATGGATATTAACATATAGTTAACACCGTACTTGGCTAAGAACACAGAGAACAAAAATTGGCTCAAAACTGTGTGATCAATTAGCAGCAACACAAAGGAAATACAGTGAATTAGAGTGATTAATTGGTGTAGGTTGGAGTGAAAAACCGAAAGAAAACCAAAAGAACTCGAGGGAAACCCATACTGGGAATGCCCGAAACAACCATTAAAGGACCTAAATTCGATTTCGATTTTTGAGACGATTTCGTTCGAATTTGAGGTGATATTAAGCTCGCTGGGAACTAGACGACTCGAACCCAATCAACTGGAACAAAATTGGAGGCGAATTAGTGATGAACAGACCCTGCAACTGTTTCGGAAATTCGAGCTTGAGTCCGATTACTTAGAGGTAATAATTCATGAAATTGATTTCGATTTCGTGTTTATAATGGACCTATGATGCTTCTTGTATGATCAATTGAAGGAGACAGGCTGGTTTTGGGTAGAACCCGAATTCGAACCCGTCAGGTGTTCATCGTGAGTCGAGGATTGTGAGGGCTTGTGTGATTAAATTGAACTTATAGAACTATAGTTTGGATTGAATGGATGTTAATGAGTGAAAGAAGGGGCGAAATTGAGCTAGAATCGAGGGAGATTGCACCGGATCTGATCGCGGGTTTCAGACCCGTTTAACAGAGAAACGGGCGAAGAAGGTGCATTGTAGCAGTGCACTGTTCACGGCGCGTGGCTTTCACGCACAGCCGCTTACGGTGGCGCGTGAGGGCGCGTGACCGGGAATCTGAAAGAAGGTTCAACACACTTTTTGATGCTCTCGATGATACGGACCTATTAGCGTTGGTTTCGGGTCAATCGGATATGAACTGAGAGTAGTTTTGTGTACCCGAAGCGTATAGGTTACGTTTAAAATAATATTATGTTATTCCGACGACTGGGAAATTTGTACAGGAGATGATGTAGCAAGTTAGTAATCTTATATTCCTTGTTTGACAGGCCCGAATACTTCCAAGACGTCGGAGGAACACGAACAGCTGGAAACTGAACAATCTGGACGGTGTGTGACTGGGCTTTTGTTTTCTACCCTAAATGCATGCATATATGTTTTAAATGCCTTATAATATGATTTGAAATGATTTGGTATGATTGATACTTCGATATGATGATTTTCGGATTTTTGGAATATTATATTATTTTATATGCTTTTGGGCACGATTTTAGAGAAAACTATAAAATTGATGTTTCGAGCTAAGGCTCGGGGTTTGAATTTGATTTTGACTCGGATTATGAGTCTGGTATTAGATTTGATTAATTATATTATGAATGAGATTGTGATTGCGCAGATTTGCGTAAATTGGTTTATGGATTTGAGAAAAATGTTTTCATATGGTTTTGATATTAAATGCAACTGGTTTTCATGATAATGATATATGAGGGCTTTCGGTGTGGAATATGTTTCCCCCGAAATGGACCCTGGAGATAACGCTCGCCTCCGGGATGGAAGTGTTTACCCCGGAGAGGTCACGTAGTATAGTATGTTGTCGTGCATCCAAATGGAGGCTCGACTCAGACCAGATGTGCTGGATTATATAGAGGTCAGTCGGTGATATGTTCATGACGACCTGGATTGTCGGCTGGTGATGTGTTCACAGCGGCGGATGCTCGGGATTTGAGCGGTCCTTGAGCCTATTGATTTGCACGCGTTGCAGGGATAACGTGACTATATATTGGACCTGGATCTTGTATTTTTCTTTCTGTTTGAGGTTTATGTTCATATCTTGATTATCTGATTTATAAGTTATGATATGCATGCATGTTTGTGAAACTGGAGGGTAAGACTGTATTTTGATAAATGTATTTCTAAACTTTATTTTTGTCCACTCACACCTTTGATGTTTTAATTGCCCTCCAGGCCAGTGCACAGGTACTGAGGCTAATATCGAGGCAGAGGAATAAACAGACCGTTGCGTACTCAGACACTTTGCAGTGTAGGATTTTGATCCCTACTTGTAAATATTTACTATGCTCTGTAAACCTGTTGACTAGGTCAACAGTCTCGGAATACTGAACTATCCCTTGTCTGACAATGTTTATCGTTTGTTATGTGCTATATGTATATATTTAAAACTACTTTTGGTACTTTCGAGTTATTGTCAGACGGGAGCAGGATCTTTCACGATTATTGAGGGATAATCGGGATGGGTCTTGTCATTCGAAGTTCAGTTTTCTTTTTTCAAAATTTTGATGTTTCATTTTGGAATTATAAGATTCATATGAGTTTTATCGTTTGGTATTATGGGTTTGAGAAATAATTTTGAATTTCTTCCTTATGAGTTTGGTTTTTTTACGGTAAGCTTGATGTGCATTCTCACAATATGATTTCTCACAATATGATATTAGAGTTTCAAAGTCCAATTTTTTTTCAAAACTTTTGAGTTTTGATTTTGAAATTATAAGATTCATATGAACTCTAACATTTGATATCACGGATTGAAGAAAGAATTTTGATTTTTTTTTTTTCATTTTGAATTGGGTTTTTAATTGTATGTTGGATGTAAACTCTCATAATATAATATTTAGGGTTTCGTAGTTCAATTATATTTTTTCAATATTTTGATATTTGAGTTTGAAATTATAACATTTATATGAACTCTAGCGTTTGATATTACGGACTGAAAAAAGAATTTTGAATTTTTTTTCTTTTGATTTTGGTTTTTTTTTTGGTGTGGAAGATAGATATGGACCCCCACAATTCATATTGTGGTTTCGAACTTCAACTTTTTTTTTTATTTTTTCAAAATTTTGTCTTTAGATTTTGGAATTATAAAATTCATATGAACTATAGCGTTTGATATTACGGATTAAAAAAATAATTTTGGATTTCCAACCTTTTAAGTTTGGTTTTTTTTTATAGTAAAGTTGATGTGAACTCTCACAATATGAGATTAGAATTTTGAAGTTCAATTTTATTTTCAATATTTATAGGTTTGAGCTTGGACCTATAAGGTTCATATGTACCCTACTGTTTGATATTACCAGTTGGAGAAATAATTTTGAGTTTTCTCCAATTTGAGTTTAGTTTTTCTACGATAAGATTTATGTGAACCCTCACAATATGAGAACTCAAGCGTTTGATATTACTAGTTGGAGAAAGAATTTTGAATTTTCTCCATTTTGAGTTAAGGTTGATGTGAACTCTCCCGATATGAGATTAGGGTTTCAAAGTTCAATTTTTGTTTTTTTGGAAAAATTTCAAGGTTGAATTTTGGAATCATAAGGTTCCTAGGAACTCTGTCGTTTAATATTTCAGGTCGGAAAAAGAATTTTGAATTTTTCCCTCTTGATTTTTTTTTAACTGTGAGTTTGATGCGAACTCTCACAATATGAAATCAGAGTTTCGAAGATTTTTTTTTCTTCAAAAATTCAAGTTTTAATTTTTGAGTTATAAGATTCATATGAATCTGAGCGCTAGATATTACAAGTTAGAGAAAAAAATTTGAATTCTCTCCATTTTGATTTTGATTTTGTTTTAGTAAAGTTGATGTGAACTGTCACAATATGAAATTGGGGTTGCGAAGTTCAATTTTTTTTTTTCAAAATTTTATGTTTGAATTTTGGAATTATAATGTATATATGAATTCTAATGTTTGAATTGTTGATTGGAAAATGAATTTTGGAACCCTAGTCTCCTATGTAGAGAACGTCAAAACACTAATCATATTGTTAGAGTTCACATCAACTTTACTATGAAAAAACCAAACACAAGGCCGAATAAACTTAAATGTTTTTCTTTTATCCATAATATCACATTGTAATTCATATAAACCTTATATAATTTAAGCTTTGAAACCTCAATCTCATATTGTGAGAACTCACATTAATCTTATAATAGAAAAATCAAATTCAAAATACTTTTTCCAATCCGTAATATCAAGTGCCAGATGTCATATGTACCTTATAACTCTAAAATCCAAACTCAAAATTCTGAAGAAAAAAATTTAAACTTTGAAACCTTAATATCATATTGTGAGAGTTTGTATCAACCCTATCATAGAAAAACCAAAACCAAATCAAGACAGAGACAATTCAAATTTCTTTCTCCAACTCATAATATCAAGTGCTATATTTCATATAAATCTTACAACTCCAAAGTCCAAAAAAGAAAAAAATGAACTTTGAAACACCAATATCATATTTTAGAGTTCAAATCAACCTTACTATAGAAAAACCAAATTCAAAATAGAGAAAACTTAAAATTATTTCTCCAACCCATAATGTCAAATGTTAGAGTACATATGAACCTTATAATTTGAAAATAAAATCTCGAAATTTTGAAGAAAAAAAATGAACTTTGAAGAAAAAAAATGAACTTCGAACCCCAAATCTTATATCGTGAGAGCTAACACAATTTTACATTCTTACTCAAGAAAAATAGAATTTAAAATGGGAAAATTCAAAATACCAAATTTATAGTGGAAAAATTCAAAATTCTTTCTCCAATCTATAATTTCAAGCGTTAGAGTTCATAAGAATCTTATAATTCCAAAATTCAAAGTCGAAATTTTGAAGGAAAAAAATTGAATTTTGAAATTCCAATCTCATAGTGAGGGTCTATATCAACCTTACAATAGAAAAACTAAACTAAAATGGAAAATATTCTAAATTTATGCTCCAGTCCATAATATTGAAAGTTAGAATTTATATAAAACTCATAATTACAAGAACTCAAAATTTTAACGGAAAAAAAAAAAATTAACTTCGAAATCTCAATCTTATTCTATGTGTTGTACTTCACATCAACCTTAATATGGTAAAACCGAACTAAAAATTGTTAACCATCACAATTCATTTTCCAATTCGCAAAATCGAACATTAGAGTTCATATGAACTTAAATTCCACAAACCAAACTTGAAATTTCAAAGAAAAAAATTAGAACTTCATAACTTCAATACCTTATTGTAACTAAAATCTATTTTACTTAGAGAACTTCTTCGCATTTTGGCTAAATCCCATTTTTTTTTCACTCATCCAAATAGGCCATTACCTACAAATAGTCAATGCGTATACTATATAGCACTCGCCGCATTTAATATTATCATCGTATGGGGAAAACATTAAAATATCATATTAAGAAGAAAAAATTATTAGTTCACCCTTGATAATTTCTACTTTTATTTAAAATCTTTTTATCAATTTTTTTTTATTGACAGGTCCTTCAAACAATTGAAAAAAACATTGTTCTTTGACCCTTTTTGTCCCATGTGTTATTTAGTGTTTGACATCTTTGGTCTCTTGGACTCTTTTTTTATATTATACATACAATAAATATTATATATATAATAAATATTATACATATATATATATATATTTGAAATTTTTTCTATGAAATCAATAATGAAATATGTAATGTCTAGGATTCAACCGTAAAGTATAGAAAGTTTTTGAAAGGGGGTGAGGTGCTGGTGGAAAAAAGTATGACTTAGGGTTTATGGTTTAATTATTGAATTCTAGGCACAAAATCAAACAATCAAACCCTAAACCATAAGCATTAACTAAATTATTTAATATTAAATAATAAATATTTTTTAAATTTAACGTTTAAAACTATTTTTGAAGAATTTTTACTCTTAATTATCTTACTTTAAGTTGGATTAAATACTCATATTACTCTTTAAAATGAATAAGTGAAAAAAAATACCATAAATAGAAGTAATATTTTCATAATCTATAATATAATCTTATTATAAAAAAAATCAAATTTGAAGTTTAAAAGTATTTTTTTTTAACTGTCAGTTTTATTATTTTACCAATTACCATAATGGTTAAGAACTAGAAAGTTTAAAAATATTATTAGTAGATTTTGAATAAATATTAATGTTGTTAATGACTAAATCATAGATAGCACTATTAAGAAGGTAATTTATAATAAATTTAAAAAAATTTGCATTCAAATTTCGCATTTTTTAGGTAGGGAGAGATGGAAAGCAAATAGCATAAATTAATTACTCATCATTAGCCCACTGTGCCACATTCCGACCATGAAGTGTCGAGCATAATTCCTAGCATAAAAATTTACAAGACCCTGCAATATTAAGAGATGAAAAAAAAAAAAATCTGATAGTTGAAGCATAGCTAAGTGAACAGTGTTGTAACACATGTTCTATTTTTCAGTATCCTAATTTAGAGACCATCAAAAATTCATATCATGAAGAAACAATTCGCTATCAAATTTGCCCCACCTAGTGAGTAGTAATCAATCGACTTTCCTATTTGCTCAAAACTGAAATTCAGGAATGAATCAACTTCAATGGAGATCAATGGAGGAAGGAGCTGGGTCGAGTCAAGTGTACGGTAAAAAACTGATTAGCGCTGAAAGAACCGGTTACTGGGGTTTCACTTGCTTGACTGGGAACTTATCTTCAGCTTGTTTTTCCCACATATAGTTTGTAGATTCTATCCACTGTGGCTGGACCAAAAATTTCTTCTCTTTCACCGCCCAACGGGACTTCTCCGTTCCAGCATCAGTTGAAACCACATGTGTCACCAACGGGTCAACTTCTGTCGAACAAGTGGCTCCCAACTGCTCTGCCATCTTCCACAGTAGATGATTCTCCGCTGGGAAATTTGAAGGAAAAACACGGCTAAAAACAATTTTGCACCCCTTCAAGACTTCCTTTTTAAGAGTTTTCAACACCTACAAGAATAACACACTGTAGAATAAGCTACCCATGATAACAATCCTTGCAGACATCCTGAGTTGAAATTAGTTGTAGTGAAGAAAATCTTTCACCTGCCTGACATCTCTGCCATTATGATTGTCCTCCATTTCCTACCAGATGGTTAACCAACAACACATTAGCACACAACGAAACCAAATGTTGTATCTTTGTAGAAACAGGAATCGGTACTTACATTAAAGAACATACTGTGGATTCGCTTAAGAACTTCAAGAACAGTTGCAAGAGCTCCTTCAGGCTCACTTTCATCACTTTTCAACTCAGAAAGGGACTTACAATTGTACCCAAATTGGTGACAACTTGATCTAAAGAAATGATATCTTTCCATCAATATTAAATTTTCCTTATGCTTTGCCCATGCCTACAATAATGAAGAGCAACATAGATAATACTTCAAAAGATAAAACAACAGATTCAAAGACCACTTAGATTGATAGCCAGTGCAACCAAACATAAAATTTGATCCAACAAAATTCTTAGCTTATCATCTATACTACGCAATAAGAATAAAGAAATAATATGAACTAGTCAGCGCCGTCATGGGAACACAAGGAACGCAGTTCTAATTTTCATCAAGGAAGTCGAGTCCTTACATTTTCTGTATCGTCGAGGATCAGAATAGCACTTTCTTGCCCAAATACAATGTCAAGACCCTTTTGATGTTTTTGGGTGCCATCATCACGTGAAATCACTCTATCACCGAAGTACTCTTTCTTGGGGTCCAGCAGGCGAGCCATTTCCAGCGCATATGCTCGCTCACCCATTGTGTATACGTACATCTCAAACAATTCACTGGCCTCCTTTAAGAATGTCCTAACAAACGGTCTCAACTTGGTCATCATATGCATGTTGTCCAGTCTGAACAGGCTACCTTTTGAAGCATCTACAAATTTGACATGGCAACCAAAATGCAAATAATGAAGTAATTGGGGAAAGCATACGAGCACACACATGAACAGATGCATGATAAGACAGAAAATGAATGTAAAAAATAAAAAACCTGATCAGCCTTGTTCTATGTGTGAAGCAGGCTACTGAAAGTAAAAGAGTTACGCAGCAGCTAGTTAAACTATAAAACCTCTCTCTAGTTTGAGTTTTTCAAAAAGAGCAACATTTTTATTTGCAAGGTAGAAAGATTCTTCTGAATTACTTATAATCACACAGAACGAAAGAAAACAAACAACACTTAAAAATTAAAGGCGTATACAGTGAAATTGAAACCGTAATTTTGTTACAGAAGGAAAAGCACAGGAAGGGAAAACATTACATACCTTGCAGAGAATCTGTTTTGCTAAGCAAATATTCCTCATCTGCTGTCATATGATTCAGTTGGGTGGAATTTAGCACCGTGTGATCTAGATCAAGTACCAAATAAAGTTTCTTATTGCGTACGAATGTCTTAATGTCCGTGCTGCGTAACCGATCAATTTCATCATTCTTAAGCTTTAATCCCTGCAGAAGCAAATATTTCCAAGCAGATCAATGTAAAAGATGTTCGCAATAGATTGGGTAGTTTTTTGACGTTCAACTGGAAAATGAAAACATGAGACCATTAAGTTCTCTGCTAGTAAGTTTATCTTCTACAATGACATTGGGTAATTCATGAATTGCATGTCAAAACTGACTGGAACTTAATAAATGTATACCAACACTTGTAATCTAAAAGTACCTTGCGTATGTAACCGATATTTACAGCAGACTCGTCATCCACCCTTTCCCCACAAACAATGCACATATCTCCATATGAACCTGGATGTGCACAGATATCCTTCCTTGCGGATGCTTCTGCACAAGATAGCATAATAAATACAAAAGCAACAACAGGCCATCCTTTGAGGATGCTACAAAGCATAATAACTGCAATATTCTTGTTCAAGTCACATTTTTTCGTTTTCCCACGATGCTATTTGTTCAACTCTCTCTTATAAGACTACATTCTCTTTTCCAAGCAATAGTTAACAATTAACACTTTCAACATTGCGAAAAGAAGTGAATTTAACCATAAAAAGAATCTTTAATTACATGCATAATCAAAAAGGTTGGAAAGAGTTCACTAATAATCTATGAGAGATGGGAAAAGCATGGAGACTTCGTATGTAGAAACTCAAACATGAAGGAAACAGCTTTCCTTATATTATATTAATTATAATTTGCTTCTCTTCAACACTTAATACTTGCAAAGAACTGTTTAACCACAGCTGACCCATAAATAAACTCCAATTAAACAAGGATACAATTTTGAGTGTGTACTGTCTACTCTTTCAGCTAGATACCTCCTACGTGATTAAAGCCACTTGATTTGTATTATTAAGATAAGAAATCTTGAACTTAATTTCAAGTTCTTCAATGTAAACTTCTCCAAATTTAAACTTTCAATTTCATCTATTTATCTTAGTAATATCATGTCTCCTCAAGCCCATTTCTGATAGTATAATACTAGTAAAATTTTCAATTAGTTCATATTTATGACTTTACTATAAATATCTAGCAACTTCTACTTGCACCTCTTTGAACACTGTGAAAGACAAATACCAATAGACCAATAACTTATGGGTAGATATCTAATGACCCATCAGTCTGTGCAACTTACTTGTTATGAGAGAACTAAACTATACATCACTGAACTAGCTTCACTAATTTATAATTTTTTTATATCCATAATTTCAGAAGAATAAAATTTTCTGTACATTTGAGGATTGTGAGAAATTAACTAGTTCAAACTGTGTCTAACCACAAAACAATTTCTACATCTCAAACGAAGTTACAAACCAATAGACCAATAACTTGTGGGTAGATATCTAATGACCCATCAGTCTGTGCAACTTACTTGTTATGAGAGAACTAAACTATACATCACTGAACTAGCTTCACTAATTCATAATTTTTTTATATCCATAATTTCAGAAGAATAAAATTTTCTGTACATTTGAGGATTGTGAGAAATTAACTAGTTCAAACTGCGTCTAACCACAAAACAATTTATACATCTCAAACGAAGTTTCGAAGGACTCCTATTATAATGTTTGCTTAAAAAGAATGAATGTTAGTAAATCATAAGCGTCAATTTCCCCACGTACAGTAAAGAACCAAAAATAGATTAGGATGTTATGCATTTCGCGAAGTCTCCCACTCCCATAAGTGGTTCTGTTTCCATGGCACTCAAATAGAAACCTTCGAGTCTTAATTAAATTCAATCAACAAAGTCATAAAAACCTAGTTCTGTCCATAACCAGATGCTAGAACCGTAGAACCACCATTTCCATTTTTTCTCTTCTACAATCTAAAGTATTTCTCCCTTATTGTATTCAATCAATTTTTACTCAAGTATAATCAATTATAAATTAATGCTTAGTTGAGATTATATAAAAGGTCAATTCTTTTTATCATAGCTCATCAAAACACATACCATTATAAATAAATGCTTAAGTGAGATAAAATAAAAGGTCAATTCTTTTTATCATAGCTCATCAAAACACATACCAAACAAGCTCTAGAATGACTATTCCTAATCTTTAGCTTTCAATCTAAAGGAAGAAACAGACTGACTGAAAGTCAGATATAGACCAAGCAGGGAATTCTTTATTAAGACAGTTCACAACATTTCACCTACTATTATAAAGAACTCTTGCAGTGCAAGGAGATAGAAGGGTACTGCGCAGAGAACAAATCAAAATGCCACCCAACAGTCAAATTAGTTACCTGAATTTTCTTCCACAAATTCTTGTGAAGTCGACCCATTCCCTTCTAATTTTTCTACAACAACATTTCACCCACTATTAGAAAAACCTCTTGCGGTGCAAGAAGATGTAAGCAAATCAAAACACCAACCAAGTTAAAATAGTTACCTGATTTTTCTTCCATAAATACTTGTGAAGTCGACCCATCAGTTTCCTTTATGCTCTCAGGATTGTCTACCTTACGCCTTTTTGTACTGCAAGGTAATTCATAGGTGTTATAAAAAATGTGTGAACCCCAAATAAAATTTAACCTCAAGTCATAAAAAAACTGTCACATGATATCTGTTGGAAACTGTGTTACATTAAACACAGCTATGAAAGAAGAGTTAAATACCTCCTCTCACTTTCAGCGCCACTCTCATCATTGGCTTCTTCCGGTGAGGACTCCGAAGAACCAGAAGCCAATTCTCTCTCAAGAAACCCAGTAAAGTCATCAATGCTAGAGGAGTGTACTGGAGATTCGGCAAGATTCATCTAAAGAATTAACACAATAGAACCTCAGCATAGTTATCTCAAGGTGAATTCGATGGGGAAAATTATGCAAGAAAAAAAAAACAAAATGAGCCTGAAACACCCAATAGAGAACATCAAGATAAATCATCACAAGAAAATAATAATATCTTTACTCTTGCAGCTTATCAAGAACTCTCGTGGCTGATTGATGAGGTTTCGGGTGGTCATGTTTTATGATACTCAAAGAATTCCTAATATAATGTAATTCTATATTGTCTGTCTTTCAAACATTTGGAATATATAATTACCAGCCAGTGTACAGTAGGTTTGATGAACAGGAATGGGTGTGACCGAAAGAATAAATATCTGCATTATCTAGGAAGATTTGGCTTTGAAGATGTAACAAATGTCAGTTCACATTCTCAGTTGAAAGGTTTTCTGATTTCCACATAAACCCTTTTATAAATTAATTCAGTCTGACACTATTACCAAAATCACACACCGAGACCGAGAGAAGTAATTGAATTAACAACTTACATGTCTCTGGGTATGTTATGCTGAGTGAGATGAAAATATTGATGCTGTTCTTTTGTTTATTATTATAAGGCTTGACAATTGTGTTTACAAATCCATTGTAGAGGACGCAATTGATATGTGCAGCCCATCAAATAAAGTCATAAGTATATGAACTTGTGCAAAAGATATTTCCATGGAAAACTTTTTGTTCAACAATAAAATTGAAATTGAAATTGAAAAAAAAAAGAATTCAGGCCGAGCGTAGGGCGTGATACAGAACCCTAAAGTCCTTATTTCGATCAGAAAATCAATCAAATCATCAACCAACATAATTTTTTATGATTAAAATAAAGATTAACAAATATAACATTTGCATTCAACATGAACAGAACAAAATCCCCAAGTTCTTTCTCACTTATGAAACACTAATTTTGCAATTTCACAATCTACATGTAAATTAAACCAATTCAGTCAGGACCTTTAACTAACAGAATTAGGTTACCCAATAAAATTGATTCAAAGAACATTATCAATTGCAATTGAAATCACAACTCACCTGATGTATGAGTACGGCAGAGAGAGAGAAGAGTCCTGTTGCTGACTCAGCAGTGTCCGAAGAAGGCGATATGGCTGCAGTTCGTTGAGGGAGGACTCCTAAGTCCTAATCCATTATGAAATTCAAATACACATATACCAGGCCAGATAACCAGTTGCAAATTCAACCACCCAAATGCTATACGCACAAACAAAATCAAGCATAACAACTAGAGAAGATACAAAACAAGATGAGATTTACTTCAGAGAAGGACAAAGATATTTCTTGAGAGAATTACAGCCAATTGGGAATGGGCTCGCGTTCTAGTGGTGCTTGAGAAAGAGAGCCAACGGTAAAAGGAAATGGAGTCGAACCGGAAATTGGAGAAGAAGGTGAACGATGGAAAAAAAAAATTGGCGCAATGGCGGGCCTAGGCCCAAAACAGAAAAAGCTAAAGCCGACCAATCCTATCCTGGGCCTAACCCATCAGACATTTGTTCTATTTTTTTTAAAACTTATTACTTAAAATGCATCAACTCTATTTTTAAATGAAAGTCCCACTTTACACCATATTTTTATTATTGATTAAAAATACACCCTAAAACAGCGGAATTGATTCACTAAGATTTTTTTTTTTCGTTTAATACGTTAGTGACGTCAATTTTAAGGATAAATTGACCATTTTGCCCTACATATAAGCTCCTTCTCCAATGCCACTAATTTCATACACATACACACACATCATCACCTCAAGTACGCACCTTCTTCAAGACGCTTCCCCTAGGTCATCTTCTTCAAAGAAGAACTCTCCTAAAGCAAAGCCTCTAGCTGAGACCAACCAGCATCACCACCCTCAACTTCGATAACCATCGAGCCCACGAACAACGCCAAGCGAACCCCCTCCTCAAAGAACCGAACCTTCATGCCTTCACCCACAAACCAAAACTATAGAAGAAAACTCGCGGCTAAGAGATCCAAAGATCTCCTCTGTCATCGTCAACATTCTCGGCCGACCCAATTCATAAAGCCACCTTTATTAACTTTGTCCAGGACTAGAGGCAACATCTCTACATTGATGCCAACTCCACTAACTCCGATGTGGTCCTTCTTGGTCAATAATTGGTGGATTGTCTTCAATTTTCCATGTTTAGATTGGGATCGAGATCGAATTTTTGGTTACTGGTCAATAACAACTAGAAATCGGAATGGAGTTGAATTATTTCTAATTTTTTGGGTTTGATTTGGAATTCTCCAAATTATATATTCAATTATGAACGAGAATTTGTTTTCTAGGTTTTCATTGGGTCTTGACCTACGACCTCCCTAGCCTCGTTTCAAATATGATACAAAGGATGAGAGAAAAGGGTCGGGGGAGGAGAATAGGGGTACGGTTGGATCTCTTGGGAAAGGGCTCAGAAGAAAATCATTTGAGGGTTGAAAGGATGATGTTCTCTGTGTTTAGAAGGTAACGACCTTTAAAACAACCATATAAGTTTCTTGCCTTCTTCTCATAATTGATGATATTGTGAGTGGGATCAAGAATTGTGGAAGTGTCTATTGAGAATTTTATGTCAAACCCTTAAAAATGTGGAAGTTTCTGTCGAGAATTTGGAGAAACAAGATTTGGGAAGATATGATGATAGGTAACTCCAAAATTCGGCAATGTGCCTACGTCTTCGGACGGGAACTCCAAAATTTTTTCACTATGAATAATGGGATTACAATTACAATCTCACTCAATGGAGGATACACAACTCCTTCTTAGATTCACTCAAAAGGATCTCACTTTCCCTCTTTATCTTACGAAAAAGATTATCTCTATATTTCTCACACAAAAAGGAACTCATTTTTCCCTATCACTTTGGTGGATAACTTGTTGCTTGAAAGATGATTGAGAATGCTCAATCTCTCTCCTTTATATATAGATGGATGGAAGGAAGCCATCATGCCAGGTCCTTCCCTGTAATCCCCCTCGATTAACGTGGGAGGACCTGCTCCTATCTGACACGTCATTGAAAAAATTACTAATGTACCCTTGGGATTAAAATAAGCATGTTTACCACGTGTTAGACAAGAGATACTACAATACCTCTCTCGGGATATCTAGAGTACGCAAATCCACGTGATGCCTCAGTCTTCATACAGTCCACGCCCGCGATCAACTTGTAGGGTGCCCAAACCAATAAAAAGTGTGATTGGATAAAAAAAAGTATTGGAAAACCAGTTTCCGAAAACATCATTCAAACCCTTCGATTTAGAAAACATGCATACATAGCCCAATAAACCATTACTTTTAATAAAACAACAAGATATATATAAATCAAGTGTCCAACCCAAAAACACAAAAATATAAAAAGGCACCCTGGCCCGCAATTTACTAAAATCACCTGCTCTAAGACATTTTGGAAACGTTTGCACATACCACAAATCATAAAGGTCAAACCTGATCTTGCAGGTCCAACCAGTCTTAAGCCAAACCTCGTCATGTTGGTCCAACCAACGCACTAATCCAACTAGTATTCCATGTGTACTACCAGTAGACTACTATGGATCTACAGAGTTCAACTCCATCGCCACATGTCGAGCCCAGCTCAGACCATGTCTGAGTCTGTCTCTGGGTATCCTCGGAGTCCAACTCCGGAATGGCTATCCAATTGCATGACGCTGACTAATCTAGAACATATAGCATAATCAGATCAAAATACATTTTAAACCGGGCACCAGTCCAAAACAATTTTCATCCCAGGCGCCAACCCAAAAGTCGATTTTCCAAAAACCACCATAAGTCCATTTCCAGAAATAATATCCATAATATATTTAAAATCCAAGCATTTGCTCACAATCACAATCATGCTAAACCATAGCATAAAGCCAGTGAAAACATATAATAATGCATGCATCAAAATTAGGAAAGAAACTGTCCACTCACAGTACCACCGATCGCTCAAAATCTGAGCTGTAAGCCAGTCCGCAGTCTCCACGACGTCAGGCCTGTCAAAGTCACACCTAGGGGTCATTATCAATCCACATAAGTCCATATAAGAAACCCCCAAAATTGAAAATGAGTCCAAACATGCTTATCGAGAAGAACAAGCATTAAAATACCAACCAACAGTCTCTGATCGACCTGAAACCACCACCATTGGATTCGGAACATCGAAAACTTTTGAACAAGGCCAATTTCACCTAAAAATTCTATCCCACACGCTAGTCAAAGTTCACAAGCGCCTTGGCAACACTAACGTCATCGCTGACGTCACCTTGGCATCACTAACAGAATTGGCCATGTGCCACTCCCTTACACATGCCACCTTGCACCACTCCGTATTGCCACCTGCACCTACTAACTTCATCATGACATCACCTGCTGACATCATACTGGCATCATCCTAACACATAGGCCTCTGACAACCTCTAACAGATTGCAATGTGGCACCAACCTCCGTCTGCCACGTGGCCTGCCACATCATCGTCCCTTACCTTCCCGGGTCGACCCGCTAGACTGTAACAGGTTTTTCTATCTGACTGTGAAACCCGATTCAATCACCACTAAATCACTTCCAATCTTCAATTTCCAACCATTATTCGACGCTAATAAAGCCCAGAAACCAGATTATGGGTTCAAAAAGTAGATATTCATCATAAATCTCACGATCCAAGCTCGAAGCTCACGGCCAACCTGCAACTTCGTCCCATAACCAATTCCTATAGCCATTTCATTCCATTTATGATTCAATCCATTGCACAACCGTAGAGAAGCCAACCACGATATCAGTTTGAAGTTACAGAGTCCTAAAACAAAAACCCAAAAATCAACTATATGGGTTCTCAGTTTTACCTGTTTCAAGCCATTCAAGCTCATCCTTTTTGCATGCCTAGCTACCACTTCGTTCACTCTCACACTCACTCTCAGTTCCCTAAAAAAAGAAAGAAGATGGACAAGAAAATAATGATGAAAATGGGTGGGGAGGCCTTTGGGTGTGTTCAAAACAGAGAGAGAGGGAGAGAGAGAGAGAGAGAGAGAGAGAGAGAGAGAGAAATGTACATGGCATATGGATATGGACTAATAGGGTGAGTGACACTTGTCACTCATCCTATGGCTCTAAATTAGATATTTAGGGCCCCACTACCAACAAACCAAAGTCAACCCTTTTTGAAAAATGTGCACTATAAATATCATATAAAACTATTCTTGACCCGTAATATAATTATACGACATACAAATTTGACATGCTGCATGTCTAGGTAATCGCAATACCGCGATCTACGCAATGGATCTCGTTAAATCTGCAAACAACCTCTTAGTTCAAAAGTCAACATTTTACTCGCCCATAGGCAAAATCGTCATTTTCTCGATAAGCATGTAATTATAGGTCGGATTGTTACAATTAACCCCCTTATAAAAATTTCATCCTCGAAATTCATACCGACCCTGGTCCAAAACTGTGGAAATCCAATCCTGCCTCCAAATTGAGGCTCCTACGTGCACGCCCAAATTTGTAACAACCCAACCCGTAATCGCATGATTACCAGGAGATTAGCCCGAATAATCAGGATTAGTCGAGGTAAAATGAAGATTTTACCTTAGAGAGGGAAAAATGTTGACTTTCGACCCGGAGATTAATAGCACGTTGATTGAGGTCTGTTGTGTAGATCGAGGGATTACGATAATGTAGACAGGTAGTACATCAACTTTGGACGTCGAAAGATGATTTTTAGGGTCATAGAAGGTTTTGGACGATTTTTACAGTGCAAGAATTACGAGAAAAATCTAATTGTATTTGTCTGTTGTGGGGACCATAGGACGAGTGACAAGTGTCACTCATCCTATGACCCTCACATTTGATCTTTATACCTCTCTTACTCTTTCATTTTCTACACACCCGACCATCTATCCCCATTTTTCTTCATGGTTTCACCAACTGATGCTGGTTTGGGGAACCTAGAGAGTGACTGAGAGTGAGGGGAAGAGCTGGAAGCAGGGACTGCTATGAAGCCTATCGAAAAAGCGGAAAAACCCAGGTAACCCATGAGCCTGTGTGTGTGAGTTTTGGGTTTTGACTTTATGGACTATTTGGACAGTAACTGAGGTCTTGGTTGTGTTCTGTGAGCCCTTGTGAGTGTGTAGAATCATGAAGTAGGAAGGTTTGGTGTTGGAATCGTCCTGGGACGAGTACAAAAGAACCCGCGAAGGATCAAGCTTGGCAAGTAAATTCCAAGTACTCTCTCTTAATTTTAAGGTCATAGATCGATTCCTGGTTGGATTACGAGTCTGGTGATGGGAAAATGGTGGAAAACATTTGAGAAACGAGGGAGTTCTGATCGGGTCACAATTTGGGTCGAACGACCCGTTACATTAAATAGGGTCAACCTGGTAAGAGGTTAACGATGATGACGTGGTAGTCCACATCATCGTTGTCAGTCCACGTGGCAAATCAAGTGGTGCCACGTAGCGACCTGTCAGGGATTGCTAGAGCCTACGTGGCAGGATGGCATCAATAGTGATGTCATCATGTGACATGTGGCACGTTTCAGAGGATGACACGTGGCACCTGTCGGGTGGTGCCACGTGGCAGGTTATCAGATGTTGTTAGATGTCAGGTTGTCAGGCTGACGCCAGTAGGTGACGCTAGTAGTGACGTCAACTAGCTTTGTCCCAATTTTGACCAGCGCATTGGCACGAATTTCGAGCTCAAGTCGATCTCCTTTAAAAGGTTTTGACATCCTGAATCCAATGGTGGTGGTTTCAGGTCGATCGAAGATTATTTGGTTGGTGTTTTGGAGGTTTTTCTCCTCGAGATGCGTTTTTGATTTCGAGGTTTGTAAGGGTTTATTATATGGACTTGTATAGATTAATAGTGACACTTGGGTGTGATTTGGATAGGCCCGGACATCCCGGGGGCTCCAAATCCCGAGTGAGTTTGTGATGTACCTCCTAGTGGGGTAGTGGTTTCATGTGTGACATTGTGATGTTGGTGAATTGATTGTTTGTGATTGATGTACTGTTCTTGAGGTGATGGTTATATCAACTTACCGAGGTTTTAGATGGTTTAATAACTGTTGATTTGAGGGTTTATTCACGTACTTCCATATGATAAACTGTGTTTTGTTCTAATCGAAGTGAAACGATTTTGAAATGGTTTTCGTATGCATGTA